>CM051235.1:458899188-459499188 GCA_027917425.1 Gastrophryne carolinensis
CTAAATGGAAGCGTTATTCCGTGGCACATGCACTTCAAAAACAAACATGTCCTCCACCATCTAGAAAACTCTTACCAGACACATCTTAGAATAGGCATTAGTATTTTTCCAAATTTGAGAAAGGATAAAAAAATTCCAAGTTGCTAGTGCCAGTTTTCCAACACCACAACGGCCACTTATGGGAAAAAGGAAAAGGTGGAACGATGCGTTTCGTCACTAAACGTGTTGCTCGGTGTATTTGACTAGATTTTTTTGTGTAAGACACCAGCCCATATGCCAGGCAGATGGCTTGCTACTCTCTAACCTTTGAACTAGTAGTATAGGGGTAGGGACAATTCACAATTAGTGAAAAGTCTAGAAAGAAACCACTCCCCCCTCATTCAGCACTTATATAAATAATTAAATTATAAATAATCCAAGGTCTGACATCCTCTTGCTTGACCCTGTGGTATTCTCCCTGGTCTATGTATAATTTGGAGACCTCTCCTGCTCTGCCTAGTAGTTAGGCTTCTGACACCTTCTATGAGCTAATTTGGCTTCTTAGAACTCTGATGGTTTGACCTAGTATTTTTGGAGTTGATTATAACTCACTGTTCTTCTAACCTTCAGTCTTCAGTGCAAGTCCTCCATCTGTCCTTCCTGTTCTAATAAACTTGCAGAAAATGTAACCTTTCACCACTCACTGAAAAACAGAAAATACATTTCTTTTGACTTATACATTGAGGATTCTTCAATAAAGAAACCTCAAAGCAATTTCTTTAATTACTTATTCCTTATAGAATTAATATATTGTTATTAGATTAAGTGCACGCCTACACGGCTGGCATAATTAAAGTGGCTTAAGAGGGCATATCATCGAAATTGCCCCTTTGAATTCTCTCTGTTATTACCTTCATGTGAATGTGTTATGTAACTGCCATTATTAGTGAGAATAAAAAAATATCTAGAATGGTTACGGACTTCTTTTGTGGATAAGCATTGTTTCCTGTATTTCTATAAAAGTTGCAGTTGCATCCGCTAAAAGTATCCCGCTCGATATTGCAGGCAATAAAACTTTGAATCAATTATAGGCAGGAAAGGAACGCATCCTAGTGCACTCCTGAGAAAGCATTCGTTTGCTATAGGAACGTTAATGGGAAGTGCACATCTGCGCCCAATGCTATTGAATAGGAAAGAAAAAGATGTTTCCATGGCGACAGAGCCATCATACAGAACATATACTACCTGTGAGATACTGGCCTTCTTCCATTGTGGCTTTGTCACGTCTTCTGTGGCTTAAAATACAGCAATGTAAATGTTGCTTAGATACTGAAAAATAATTAGTAAGAAAAACTGAAATATTTATACATCTACCACATTTTAGCAGTGTGGGAGATAAACTGCCTGAAATCGATGGTTTTGTACTGTAGGATGCAGAACTTTTTTGAATTGTGAATTCACTTTGCAAGGCCCTTTAACTGGCCAGAAGATCACACGAATGGGCAAACTGGAAAGGTACAAGGTTTGAAGCAATACTTCTTTTTCCTATCTCAGAATTGGGTGTTAGGGTATTCCTGTTTTGTCCTTATAATAAAGTGGACCAAAAACAGACCTATTGTCTAAACGATTCCAGGTATGTCAGAAACCCTTTTTTAAGGGGGCACCCGTAACTGGGATGCCCCGCAGTGTGAAACTCACCTAGTTCCGGGATCATATTTGTAAATAACTAGACCTGGCAGGTGCGTACACAGCAAAGGAAGCTCAACTGTCTAGGCAATGTAGAGCTCTCTACGTATTGCTGTGTATGAGCACTATACAAGTTTCACGCTGTGGAACATCACGATTTGGGATGCTCCTAAAAAGTGTCCAGTTCTGTCCACTTTCAAGGGGTTATTTTTTCCACATCATTTGTTGTAGCTCTCTGTAACTAGTGTGGCTAATGTCTCTACTTTATAGGGTCAATTCAGCACTAGGCTAGAATTCATTCTCTTCAGAAGAAAAAAAGTCCTGATTTTCCCTCTCTTGCGATTTAGCAGGGACTTTCTTATGAGAATTTTTTATAAGAAAATTTGCGCACAAGCAAGAATGCCTATGCTTTTTTTTCTCACGCAGGAAAAAAAAATTGCAAAAGATAAACTTGTTACAGGGAGTTTTTCTTTTGGGAGAGAGAAAATCCAGGTTTCCCCTCGCTCCCAATTCAGCAGGCACTGCAATTTTATTTTTATTCGAAAATTTGTGCACAACTTGTGTGATTTTGAGGAGTGAGAGACTTTTCTCTGCAAACGTTGTACCCTTGCCAATAGCAGTAAGAAAAAGTCTGCTTCAGCAACTGGCATGCCTTTCTTTATTGAAAAAAAGCAATTTCACCATTGCCGACATGTTTTTTTTTCAATGAAAATGGCAGGCGGGAATAATTAAAATTTTTTTGTTTAAAAAAAAAAAAAGAAGAATGGTCTACCCCTTCTTAAGAGCCAACCAGCTTGGGCACCAGGGGAAAAAGGGGCTGGTTACCCAGGGCTCAGGGTCCAACCGGGTGGCCCTGCTGGTTTACCAGCCCCTATGCTCTTCAGTATGGGTCTGTTGCCCCCTGCACCCCTAGAAGAATACCGGGCCCATACTGATGGGCACTGAGCTCTTCTGCACCCCCAGTGCACCAAGAAGAGGTTTAGGTAATGGGCCAGGGGTATCAGCATGTCACCCACCAGTGCTTGCACGCTGACCACCCTACCATGTTAACTAGTAAAGGGGTCCCCTGGACCCCCCAAACACTGGACGCAAAAGTGTAAGCACCTATAGATTACTATGGACGCCGCCTCACAGGATTGCAGGGTAATCACAAACAGACCCGCAATCATCAGGTGACAAGGGCAACAAATGACATATGTTCACCTTGTCACCCTCGAAACAGAGCATTTGTTCTCGAAATCTTTAATACTCACCCATAATAAAGATCCTGTTTACCTGTTTACCTAGTATCTCATTGTAGACTATGGGTGAATTACTACATTTAGAGAGGGTCCTAATCTCTCCAAATTCTAATTACCTCTTTCCACCAGTCACATTTGGACCATCCTGTATACAGTGGGGTGTCAGGTCTGCACTGGACCAACTGCAGTATCTTGGTGAGTATCCTATATTTTATTAATGCCTACTACAGCCCTAAGGGTCATGAGTCTACTTGTCCCCACTATCACATGATACACCTCCCTTGCTACCTTAGTTGCACCATGGACCTACTTTCCTTACATGACTATTCAAAAGTTTTCATACATTTCTTGGTTCATTCATTGTAGATGCAACCTGTTCTCATGGCTGAGAAGCCCAACTAATGGCTAAAAAATGGCATTGAATGATATTTGGCTGCTTGCTTAGAAGCAGGCTATTTATTTCTTGTGGAAGACTCAGGGACAGAGAAGACCCACTGGACCTGAAGAGGATGCTCCCCGATTCGGTATGTCAATGGAGCAAGGACCAGTCACCAGAACTGGTGATTGGTCCACTTGAAAGCAGACCCCCAGAACCTGCAAATATATTTTCCCTCCCATACAGCTATCTCCAGCTACACCCAATTTTTCGAGAAATTAAAAAATTACCTTCTTCTATGTTATCAACGATACACTTTGATTGTCTCCTTGGCTGTCACATGAGATCAAGGGTGACTGACATTATCCTCACCTAATGAAGCAGCTACAGACTTGCATATACAGTACATGCTTTTACATTTGATATGCAAATATAGGGATAACGTGTGTGTGTGTGTGTGTGTGTGTGTGTGTGTGTGTGTGTGTGTGGGGGGGGGGGGGGGGGTATGGAAGTCGGGATTTTAAAATATAGAATTTATGTCAGCTTTGAGTTTTAGGACAAGAATATATAAAACACATTGACAGCCACTAACTTATTTGCTACACTTTGCCTATTAGTTTCTATGTTCTCATGTCTCTGATAATTTAATTCATTTTTCAGCAAATCCTCCAAGCGCAGACAGGATTAACTTTAAATGCACCTTGCTCTGTTTTAATTAGTCATTCTTTTTTTCTTTTTTTCAAATTTTCCTGTAATATCAGCTTTCTCCTATAGAACCCCAGATGTCTGTGTGGATAATCCCCACTTCATTATTTGTTTTGCACAGTTAGCCAGCTCACATGGTGCAGAAAATAGTCCTGTCCAGATATTTTTTCCATTTAAAATACAGTAAAACAGTCAGAGGTTGTATTTGAGCCACAGTATGAATAATAACTTTGCCTGGATCTAGAGTGGTCTTTGAATCCGGATTTGAAAAAAAAAATAATAATCAAAAACTCCTTGAAAGTAACGGCAGGACTACAGGGACAGAATAGAAAGAGCACAATGCCTTCTAGCAGGGAACCTAATCTGCTCTCAAAGGAGAAAAGCCTTGCACCAAATGTAACATAAATATGTATATGAAAACATATCGCTGCCACATAAGAGTCCATTACATTTCCTGAATTTGATACAGAATCTTCACCCAGGGCTCCTTCTTTTGTTACTTTCTAATTAGTAATTAGCATCACTCGGGGCGATTAAGATGAAATCATATGGGAAACGTCTATGGATACAAGTGGCTTCACGCGGATTGGTTGCAGGACGTGCTGCATGTGCTAATAAATGGATTAAAATTATAAGTGAAAGACAAATGGCAGATGGATTAGAAAATCATTGTAGGAAAAAAACGATATTCAGACAGGCGTCACAGTGGCACTTTAACCACAAGTGCTATTAGATAGCAGATACCATGCTTAATGGCGATGACAAAACATAACGGACAGATGGAGTCTGACGGGAACAGACAGCCAGGCCTGAAAAATGTCCCTCCACATTAGGGTCTGCCCTATGAAAAGCCGAGATTACCAGCAATAGGGCTCAGGAGTTTTATGGTTTAAAGAGGATTTCTCTTTTCTGCGTTGTCAGGCACCTTATGAACAGAATAATAACCAATATAAACATACCAAAAACTTTGTTACATGCCACTTTAGGGAGGGACCTATGTGAGGCTAAATATATAGAGCACTTAAAGAGACCCAAACACATTCTGATTAAAGGATACCTTCAAAAAATGGTATTTACATGGAAGCTGATTTACTACTAGTGCCACGTATTGCTAGATGAGTGTCTGTATAGCGGCACTTAGAGCGACCGCTAGTAGATGCTGTAAGCAGGTATCGGGCGCTGTAACCTAGCGCCTCGGTCGCTGTAGTAACATGGCTGGAATTGATGAGTATAATGTGTGTTGGGCGCTTCAGCAACAGTACAGCGCTGCAGCAAGCAAGAGGTAGCGCCAGCTCAGGGCGACCGACTCTCAGCGCTCCACACCATATTTAACAAAAAACGACACACACAGCGTTGGTGCTCTAAAGCTGGGCGATGTAGCATAGAGAGCCAGGCGCTGTGTGATTAAAGTCTGTTTTTGAACACATATACACCAGTAACAAAGCGAAAAACACATGGAATGACGGGGATGCTGATTCATTACTAGCGGCAGCTATCGGCAGATGAGCGTCTGTACAGTGGCACTAAGAGCGACCGCTAGTAGACGCTGTGATCGCTGAAGCCACACTGTAGGAATCAGTTTACCAATGTTAAATGTGATGTATGTGAGTTGCTGTAAAGGCACTGTACAGACACTCACCCTCATTCAATGCCTCGCCTGAGTGTTACAATGCTGTAGTGGTGTATTAACCAATCTTTTTTTTGTGTTTTTTACAAACCACATCACACAAACAACTTAAAACAACTAAAATGTCACCAGAGTTGTATCTATAATATTTTTTTATTTTTTAAATGATTTGAATTTTGTTTTTAAGCCTGAACATCTTGACAAAATCCAATATATCTTCATGGTGCCTGTAAGTAAGGAAAAAATATAAGTTATTTTTGTACGAATTAAAAACGTTTACCAATATGTGCCTGTGTCATATTTATTGGTTAATAATGAATTAATGTCAAGTTAACTACATTTGAATATGACCTTAATCTAGTTTGTAATATATATATATATATATATATATATATATATATATATATATATATATGTATATATATATATATTTATCAGCAAGGTATGTTTAAATGAAAGTAAATTGGCCCCATTTTGTAATGTAATTGTTGTAGATGTTTGCTTGGGTCATTTACGTCAAAGAATGAAGTAATCATTTGTTCCCGCCGGGCAAAGCCAGTCTGTGTATCTTCACTACTGTCTGCGGGCATGTTGGGTACCTCTGGCACCAGTGCTGTTTCTTCTGGGTCTTGAATTCTGTGGCAAATACAAATGTTGTGTAGGACACAGCAGGCTGGGATTATTTTTGAGACCTTTTGTGGACTGTACAATATTTCCTCTCCTGGGCGTGCCAAATAGAGAAAGTGTGATTTCAGCAGGCCGATGCTTCTTTCAACAATACACCTGGTTTTGCGATGAGCTGCTTTGTATCTGACTTGTGCAGGCCTTTGAGGATTGCGCAAGGGTGTCATTAACCATGTTTTTTGTCCATATCCCTTATCGGCTGTAAATAAAACAAAGAAAAAGAACACTTGTTAGTCACACTACTCCACCTATAGGATGAAAGTTGTCATCTGCACATATTATTCCTGTCTAGTGTTGTTAAGGTCTGCTTGAGCTTTGTTGGACAATGTTTGCAAGTACTTACCTAGTAGCCATCCTGCTGGCATTTCATTGTTAAAATTTGCGGCAAAGGGCCGAATGATGGAGGACATATGAGTCATGGCAAGATCCAGGGAATCCGACCTCACAGCCCTCAGCTTCATCTCAGGATCGCACACCACCATCACATTGATCAAATGAAACTACTTTCTGTTTCTATAATGCAGTTCCTGTGCTCCGGGGAAAGGTGTTCCATCCACGCACCATAGGACATTAGGTATCCCTGCCATGTGTTAGAATGCCCACTCCTCCTCAGGAAAGGTGATATATAGAGGGATTAAATCACATATTTCCAGCACTACCTTATGGAATATGTGGCTCATGGTCGCCTGGCTGATGCCACTGAGGAGTGCTGCGGTTGCCTGGAAATTTCCCCGTGTCAGTATGTTAAAGGAGGCACACAGCCGCACAATGGCAGGGATCAAGTGTGTGCATCTAGTGGTGGGCTCTATTTTTCGCTTTATCTGGTCATATAGGGCCCTTAGTGCTGCACAATTCAGACTAAATCTGCTTCTGATCTGCTCGTCACTTAGATCCCATACAGAGAGGCGGATGCCAAAACATCTGGGTGCCCATACTCTCACAGCACTTGCTTCACTTGGCTCCTGTCCTACCTCTGTGCTGGCAATACAAGATATCCACACACCAAACATAATACCAAGCTCTTCATCACCACAACTGGCCATATCTCATACAATCACCAAATATAACTACTTTCAAACCCACACACACAACCAATCCAGAAAAATAAAAGAAAATCTTGCAAAAGAATACTGCAGGCCACCACAAAACCAGGTGTATTATTGAAACAAACATCAGCCTGCTGAAAGTATGCTTCCAAAGTTTGAAACAGCCAAGAGGGAAAATGCTGTACAGTCCACAAAAGTTATCCTAAACAATCCTCACTTTCTGTGCCCTACACAAAATTTGCAGATGCCACAAAGTTTCAGCTCAGAAAGAAACAGCACTGAAGTAAGAGATACCAACCACAGACAGTATTAATGACACACAGACTGGCTTTGTCTGGCTAAATTCAAATATGCACATAAGAAATACACTACAGCCTTTGCCACAGCGTGCAAAGATGAAAAATTACACACATAAAGTGTTATTTATACTTAACTTGTTCCAATGTATCATACTCTATACAGCCGCATACACGTTTCAGCTTGGTTTCCGGCGTGTAATTGTCTAACGATACGCAGGTGTGCTGCAAACGCCTAGCATAACAGTTGCAGCATTATGGTGCATATAACATATCACATACCTTACGCTAGGGTACCACCATACAAATGTCTATAACAAATTCAAATAAGCGTTATGGTTTCAGCGTTGAATGTGTTCCCATATAATGGCAGATGTTTTTAATGCTAGTTATTTAATCAAATTAGATGAAGCATGTATTCTAGATAAATGTATTTGTCTTGAAAGGTAAAATCAATACACACACCTGTATAGAATGTTAGCTCAAATTAACATGCCCTGCTTGTGATTGATTCAACTAGCACATAAAACTCCACCACACATACATCAATTGTTGCTATTCTGTAGTTTGCATGTGTCCTTGTGGTGGTTGTTGTTGTTGGTGTTTGCAGCTACAGAATGGAGCCAAATGCTGGAAATCTGACAGGGGCTGGTGGGTCCCCCTGGGGCTCCCAGTACCAGTGGCTGTGTGGTGCCCGCAGACCTCCTTCACGCCTGTTGGTGGGGCTCAACCACAGGCTAAGCGTCCCTTTGCAAAGAGGGAGCCAGAATTTAATTTGGCGGATAACAATACTCTTGTGAGGCTGACCCTGGCTAAGAGGCCTATGTTATATGGGCCACAAAGTCGGGGCTTGGGCAAAGGAGCAAGTTGTGAGATGCTATTACGGAGGAGCTTACCAGCTCAGCTTAATATCCACGCACTCGAATAGCCTACAAAAAAACGCTTCTACACATTGAGAAGGGCCCTTATGAAAAAGATGAAGTCTGACCTTATGGTGGATAGTGGGAAAAAGCAGGCACATATTGCCCATATGAGGAGATGCTGAGGTGCAAGATTCCACTTTGTCGGCTGCAGGGTGTGGATGTTGGGGATGACACCACAGTCTGGGGTGAATGTAAGTGTTTGCATTAATCACCTATATAACTACACCCCTGGATTTTGTTTAAGCTGTATTTTTCCCACAAGTAAATCTTAATCTAGCATATATGTAGGCTTCAAAATATTATTTTTGCAATTTTAGAGGCACCATGTACATCAGATGTTTCTAAGCCAGACCCATAGGCCAGCACTGCCCTTGCCCCAGCCACCACTTCAAGGCAGCCAGATATGCATGGTAATTAGGCATGATTCAGAGAGACAAAAAAATATTTTCGTTTTAGTGCCGATCTGTTTTTTTTTGAAAAATTTCCCGCTCTCGTATGAGTGTGCGAGCGATTCTATGCATGCATTGCAATCCTTTTGTAAAGTTTCCGTCTGTTCGTACGGCAGAGTACGAGGATGTCATTCTCCAGCGTGACTTTTTCGTTTCATTTTCTCATGTTACAACGTAGGCTTTCATTTTTGCCCTTTTCCCATTGTCTCCTCCCACGAATCCTTTACGTTTCCCGATAGATTCTGTTTCCCTTTTTCAATAAATAATTGTCCAGACGGAAATCCTTACGATCTTGCGCCTGCGCACTACAAACTTAACTCATTAAAGTGCTTGCCTACATATTTGCCACCCTCACTTCTCCTACAATGTTTAGCTAAATCAATTTATCCTCCATCTTCCCTTTTGAACCCTTAAAGCTCACCCCAACCACTTAGCGCTATCCTCCATCTTCCCTTTTGGACCCTTAAAGCTCACCCCAATCACTTAGCACTATCCTCCATCTTCTCTTTTGGACCCTTAAAGCTCACCCAAACCACTTAGCACTATCCTTCATCTTCCCTTTTGGACCCTTAAAGCTAAACCCAACCACTTAGCACTATCCTCCATCTTCCCTTTTGGACCCTTAAAGCTCAACCCAACCACTTAGCGCTATCCTCCATTTTCCCTTTTGGACCCTTAACCCTTTAACCGCCAGCCTACCTTGAGATTTTGTCACCTTTGGTTGCCAGACCATTTTGCACTATTTTGCGCTCCCCATGTTCAACTGTGTTTTTTGAAGGGATTTCCAGGGATTTCCCAGGAAAGTGATATATTGTTTTTTTCAGCGGAGCCTGGGCTTTAACATGAAATGTCTTGTTTGTCATTTTCTAAGTGTATTCTCAATATTTTTGGGTGAAAATTGTGCAAAAAAAAAAAAAAAAAACTATTTTTTACAATTTGTAGTGTTTTTTTGTAATAAAAAATGTAAGTTTGTCAATAAAATCTTATTGCGTGTGAAACCCCAATTTCTCCCGGTTACAGCGGTACCACATATGTATAGGTAGATACGTTTTCCTGCCCAGGAGACTCCCCCAAACTGAAACAACGCTTTAGGAGATTTTCAGATAAAATACAACTATGCTTTGCAATATGCGCACCTTGCAGTTTTTCAAGAAAAACAACCCTTTACATTTGAAATACCCCCCACAAACTATATATTCTCCAGAAGTACACACCTCAAGCTTTCTAGGCGTACCAGGCTTGTTGACATGGGTGCAGTTTTCTGGAAGTAATCCCTCAATGTATTCTTTGGTTGCACAGGGTTTCCCTAAAAATGAATAAAAAAGGCAGAATCAAAACCACATTTTCCTAAAAAAACCTATATGCAAACCAGAAAAAAACAGAAAATCTGAAAAAGCAACATCCCCCAAACAGAATGATACCCAACATGCATAGGTTCTGTCAAGGAGAGAGTTGCCAAACACACCAAAGTAAAGCATGCGCATAACGGTAATTTTACTTCAGATATTCAGCTTTGTAGACAAAGTGCGCACCTTGTGCTTTTTCTATCAAACCAACCCTTTACATTTGGAATATCCCCCATAAACCATATATTCCATATAAAGTACACACGTTAAGCTTTCTAAGCGTACCCAGCTTGTTGTAGTGGGCTCATCTTTCTGGAAGTAATATCTCGAAGAATTCATAGGTTGCACAGGATTTCACAAAAAAATGTATAAAAAAGCAGAATAAAAAACACATTTTCCTAAAATATCAATATGCAAATAAGAAAAAACAAGCTAAATCTGAAAGCGCAAGGTCCCCCGAGCAGAACAATACCCAACTTGCATAGGTACCTGTAACCTTTTGACTGCCAGTCTACTTGAGATTTTGTCACCCTCTCCTGACAGGATATTTTTCACCATTTTGCGTGATGTTTAACTGTGATTTTTGCAGGAATTTCCAAGAAAATGGCATATTTTCTTTTTGTGGCAGAGTTTAGGCTTTAACATGAAATGTCTTGTTTGTATTTTTTCTACTTTTTTAAATATTTTCAAATAAATAAATAAATAAATAAAAATATATTTTTTAAATTGTCTCCTTTATTTTAAACAAAAACATTTTTTTTATTAAAGAAAGCCATATTGCATGTGAAAGCCCCATTTCTCCCGATTACAATGATACCACATATGTATCGGTAGCCCCCCGTTCCTGTCCAGGTGATCCCATAAACTGAAAAGAGCACTTTATAACATTTACAAATAAAATACAACTACTATCCACATAATAAAGGGTTAAATAAAAAAAAATTGGTGTGGGGTCCCCCTTCACAGGGGGGGCACCATTTCTTGGGGGAATTTTAAGGTTTTTTTGGGAGGCAGGTAATGGGGGGTCTCTGGGTTAATGGCAAGTCACCCACTAGCCACAGGTGACTTGCCAGACCCCCGAGCCCTGTGAACTGGTATAGGGGTCACATGGACCCCTTACCAGTTCACAAAGGGTTAAAAGTAAAAAAAAAAAAAAAACACACACAGAGACACACTTTAAAAAAAACTTTATTAAAAAAAAAATATTTTTTTAATTCCATCTTCCCTTTTGGACCCTTAAAGCTCACCCCAACCACTTAGCGCTATCCTCCATTTTCCCTTTTGGACCCTTAAAGCTCACCCCAACCAGTTAGCGCTATCCTCCATCTTCTCTTTTGGACCCTTAAAGCTCAACCCAACCACTTAGCGCTATCCTCCATCTTCCCTTTTGGCCCCTTAAAGCTCACCCAAACCACTTCCTGGTTAGGTTCTTCTTCCATTTTAGTCCCCTAAAACTTACCCAAATCACTTCCTGGTTAGGTTCTTCTTCCATTTTAGGCCCTTAAAACTTACCCAAACCACTTCCCGGTTAGGTTCTTCTTCCATTTTAGGTCCCTAAAACTTACCCAAACCACTTCCCGGTTAGGTTCTTCTTCCATTTTAGGCCCCTAAAACTTACCCAAACCACTTCCCGGTTAGGTTCTTATTCCATTTTAGGCCCCTAAAACTTACCCAAACCATTTCCCGGTTCGGTCCTTCTTCCATTTTAGACCCCTAAAACTTACCCAAACCACTTCCCGGTTAGGTTCTTCTATTTTAGGGCCCTAAAACTTACCCAAACCACTTCCCGGTTAGGTTCTTCTTCCATTTTAGGGCCCTAAAACTTACCCAAACCACTTCCCGGTCATCTGAATCTTCATCTCTAAATATTTTTTTCACCCTTCGTTTGGTGTTAATGTATTTGTGTTAAAAAATGACACTGAAACTTTGTTATTTTTTTTTTTTTTTTTTACTTGAAGGCCATTTTTTTGGGCCATTAGATTTTTTTTTAATTTTCAACACATTTAAAAACCAAATAAATTTTAAAATTATTAAAAATGTAAAAGATTAAAAACTATTTACATAAATTAAAATAGTGACTGGACCCAGAACACTATTCCTCTTCTGTTGTCCCCAACGAGTAAACCAGCTGCTGCATATCGGCCACCAACTCAAGGACCCTTCGATTCATTTCTTCCACTCTTGCCCGTGTGGTCCCTGTATCAAATTTTTGAGACAAAATTACTTCGAGACAAATACATGTTTCTCACCTGTGGATGGAATGTTTTTTAGTTGCCAACATAAATCAGGATGACATATGTCAGTCTGCTAAGTAGTTACTCTAAGCAAGTGGGCACTGGTCATTCTGCTAAGTAATTACTCTAAGCAAGTGTGCACAGGTCATTCTGCTAAGTAATTACTCTAAGCAAGTGGGCACTGTTCATTCTGCTAAGTAATTACTCTAAGCAAGTGTGCACAGGTCATTCTGCTAAGCAATTACTCTAAGCAAGTGGGCACAGGTCATTCTGCTAAGTATTACTCTAAGCAAGTGGGCATATGTCAGTCTGCTAAGTAATTACTCTAAGCAAGTGGGCACTGGTCATTCTGTTAAGTAATTACTCTAAGCAAGTGGGCATATGTCAGTCTGCTAAGTAATTACTCCAAGCAAGTGGGCACTGGTCATTCTGCTAAGTAATTACTCTAAGCAAGTGGGCACTGGTCATTCTGCTAAGTAATTACTCTAAGCAAGTGGGCATATGTCAGTCTGCTAAGTAATTACTCTAAGCAAGTGGGCACTGGTCATTCTGCTAAGTAATTACTCTAAGCAAGTGGGCACTGGTCATTCTGCTAAGTAATTACTCTAAGCAAGTGGGCATATGTCAGTCTGCTAAGTAATTACTCTAAGCAAGTGGGCACTGGTCATTCTGCTAAGTAATTACTTTAAGCAAATGGGCATATGTCAGTCTGCTAAGTAATTACTCTAAGCAAGTGGGTACTGGTCAGTCTGCTAAGTATTTACTCTAAGCAAGTGGGCACTGGTCATTCTGCTAAGTAATTACTCTAAGCAAGTGGGCACTGGTCATTCTGCTAAGTAATTACTCTAAGCAAGTGGGCACTGGTCATTCTGCTAAGTAATTGCTCTAAGCAAGTGGGCACTGGTCATTCTGCTAAGTAATTACTCTAAGCAAGTGGGCACAGGTCAGTCTGCTAATGCCATTGACTATGGCTTGATGTATCTGGGTGATCATGTCACTTAACACATACTGCAAAGAATGACGTTACAACTTACTTGGTTGGGGGCCGACGGATGCCTCGTTGGGGACAACCCTACGTCCTGGGCCCCGCAGCTGTTGTGAAGTAGAGGCTGTCAAGACATGGCAAATAGGGTCACTTATAATGTCTTAGTCAACAGTAATCAAAATTTATTTTCAATGTGTTTGTCACATCACTCACCTTCTCCCCGTGCCTCCTGGGCCAGATCTGCTGCAGCCTGCACATCTTCACCCACTCCAGAAGCATCTACAAAAACAGATTAAGGGAATCAGCTTGGGTGGAAATAGCATGTATATGTATGTGCGGTTACATGAAGAGTCACATACCAGAGGCTCCGGCCTGCGTCACTGGGTACGACTCCCTGCCCATGCCGTGCTGCCCCTCCTCTGTGGAAAGGTCCAGGGGCTGGTTGGAGGACCCAACAGAGGAGGGGTAGGACCGTCACACTGGAGATCCACCACCTTCACTTCCAGCTGCAGATTCATGCAGCACTGGTCGGCCTGTACGCCTCCGGGTGCAGGGGATTCGGTAATCCATTTCCAACACTAGAAAAGAAAAACAATCATAAATAAATGCCTACCTTCTGCATGAGTTACATCTGCCATGCAATCGCTATGTACTTACTAGGGAAATGGATTCCAAAAAAGCAACGCACCCGGGGCATATGCAGCCGTTTCAGGTCCGACCAATGTTGCATGATCTGCGTGTGGGTGAAGGTGGTGTCCGTCTGATGTTGGATTTGGGCAATGATCTCCAGGGCAACGGTGCGTTTCTCAAAAGAGTTGGGCAGGTAGTCGTACCTGCGCTCCAGCATGGTCTGCAAAACACAAAATAAAGCTAGGTTTTAGTTCAAACTGCATACAAATATATGTCAACAATCGATCATTTGACTAAATGACATTAACAGACACATTTGTAGCCTAATACAATCCTTTAAGCTGGGCTCAGTGTTGGTTCGCACGTGTGGGCCCTCACTTCGGTTGGGGAGTTTTAGACACTTTTTAAACCAACCGTTACTTCATGCGCTTCCTTAAGGGCTAGGCATGCATTTAGATGGCAAATCAAAGGCATTAAAAGACACTTACAAGCATGATGATCTCTTCTTGTTGGTGGGTGAAGATTGTGGGCGCCATCTTGCCTCTTGTCTGCAGCAGATAAGTAATGCCCCTGCTGTTTCCGGGTTCCGCACGGCCGGACAAACGGCCGTACGCCCGGCCGTACGCACGCGTACGCGTAGCGTGAGACCCCGGCAATCTTATTTAAAGGGTCCTGGACACACAGCTCATTCTCTTTCAGAGTCCATGAGCAATGGCACCTAAAAAAGCTCCTCAAAAAGCAGCAAAGGAGGCCACCACCAAACAGGCAGCCAAACGGCAGGAGCCTGCTGAGGGGCCCAAGACTCAGTCCCAGATGACCAAAGCGAAGTTGCGGCCAACCCGCATTGCCCAGGCAAAGGCACCCAGCACAACTAGGCAAAAAAAGGAGGCCGCTGGAAAAAGCAAGACACAGGCCAGAAAGCCAGCCCCAACGGAGGGGAAAAAAGGGACCAAGAGGGTGCGAAGCCCCAGCCCCCAAAGGTCACCATCACCCCACCCACGTGGCTACCATGGCAAGACAACCAAAAGGAGCCCCACCAGTTCAACCTCCCCATCAACAACACCCGCACGGGGCCACAAGGCTCATGCCAAGAGGGCAAGGCACAGGGCCAGAAGTCCAAGTTCGCCCTCCCCACCCGCAGGGGTGTCAAAATCATCGGACAAGAGGGCAAGGCACAGGGCCAGACGTCCAAGTTCGCCCTCCCCACCCACACGGGTGTCAAAATCAGCGGACAAGAGGGCAAGGCACAGGCCCCGAAGCCCAAGCTCTGGGTCACCCCTGGACCGGCCGTCTACCTCCAAGGGGCATGGGTATTCTAAAGGCCCTAAGAGGCACCGAGCCCCAAGCACAACTTCATCCACAACACCCTCTCCTCCTCGGCCACATTTGGCACCGGCACAGGTGGAAAGGCACTCTCCATATGCCACAGCTACGCCTGCTAGTTCAGTGGCCACCCAGCCAAGAACCCTAAGTCCATATCCAAGTCCAGTTCAGTCAGAAGCCAGCCACCTGCCTACATTTCTCCCCAACACAGCCAGCCCAGAATGTCCCCCGATTTGCCGCCAACCACTGATGAGCCAGAACGTCTAGCAACAGGGCGCACATTGCACCAAGACCACTTGAGTGGCAGGTTTGGTGAGGCCCAAACTCTGGCATTGGCTAGTGGCCTCACCTTGTATTATGATGAGCTATATGGGCGCAGATCCAAAGCTACAAGCAAGCAGCGCAAAGCCGAGATTTTGGAGGAGCTCACCAGACAGGTCAATGCAGCGGGGGAAGAGCTAAAAGATGTGGAGCAGATACAAAGGAAAATATCGGACCTAAAGTGTGCAACACGGAAGAAAGAAAATAAACGGCGTAATTACATATATACTTTGTGGATTTGGCTTTGTCTTGTATTGGAAACATTTAGCTAAATGTGTGCAACTCTCTTTTTCAGCTTACAAACTGGCGGCGGATTCCCCACCAAGCTGCAATTTACCCGAGCTGATCAGATGGTGCTGGGCCTGCTACATCCTGTGGCCTTAGAGGGACACTCGGCCCGACAGGACACAGACATCCCTACTATTCCTGCAGGTTAGTAATGTTAGTGTGTATGTGAAATGTGAGCTACGTGTAAAATTAGGCACAAACCCATATATTAACACATGCCCCTAGGGTGTGCCTTGTAGTGGACGTAACAATTTAAACAGGGTGTGTTATGTGTGGCGACTAATCATTTGCTTTTTTCCTTGCTCATACATTAGGAACATACATTAGTCTTGAGGAACACTATTGAGATTAGCAAAGGACTGCCTGTTATGTATTTAGAGTCAGTTACATACAACACTTCCAGCTTTATCTGTAGCCAATTTGGTTTTGAGCTGTGCTTTGCTCAGAAAGACTTGATCTGGGGTGCTTGAAAGTTTGACCTAGAAAGAATGGCAAACAGCCTAATCTAATGGCAAATGCTATTTGCAAGCTGAGTGTTTTCCCATAATGGGCTTTTAGGGATGTGTGAAGCCTCAGAACAGCCAGTACATGCATGTTTATTTTGGTTAAGGAGACCAATGTGTATGTACTTGTTGACTAATACATCTAACAGTTAATGGCATTCATAGTCAAGTTAAACTTGGTCCGTTGGGGTAGTTGCCATTCATGCATGGGCCCATGTTTTAGTGAACCATATGTGTTAATACACATCAGCAATGCCTAGTTGTGTGTTAACATGCTTTTCCCCAATGCAGCCCAGCATCATCCCTCAGCTAGTGGGGAATCCTCTGCCAGTTTTACCATGCCGTCTACTTCCGTGCTGCCTCGGACCCAGGATCCGATATATACGGTGTCTTTTTATGATGTTGCTTATGCATGTGCCTTGCCATGTTTCTTTTTGCTGAATTACATATGTATTCCCCAGACTGAACCTTTGTTATTTACATGTCCCAACAGACCCACACACTGATGGAGGAAATACAGGAGCTGGAGGAAGATGGACCCTTCATTGAACCTTCTGAACAGCTCCCCCTGGGACAGAATCTGCAACTGTCCCAACATGTTTCTACACCAAATCTTCAGCAGCAGAGTGAAGCTGGCTGCATGCTGCCAGCCCATTGTAGGCAGCATGCAGAGACTGAACCGACAGTCCCCAGTGTTAGCTCTGCTGCTGAGGATTTGCCAAGCAGACCTGTGGCTGTTGGTGGACCTAGAGGCACATCATCTGCACGCCCCCCAACCCGGGGAATAGAGAGGCATAGTCGACTACGTCGCCCAGTTGCCCAGGGGAGGGGCGCGCCGATGATGAAGTCAGCATGGCACCATGAGAGGCAGCAATTTCGCCTCCAAAATCAACGAAACCACGAGCATCTTCATGGGCAATTAGAAACATTAAACAACACCTTAAACTCCATGTTGACTGAATATAGGTCCAACAACAGCCACATGGCCACCGTATCCAATTATTTCAGTGCCATGCTTGAGGAAGTTCGAAATAGCAACAGCCACATGCCCACCTTAACTAACAATCTCAGTGCCATGATGGCTGAATTTCGAACTTCCAATAGAAACATGTTGGAACAGTTGCAGATTCTGAATGCCACACAGGCCCAGGTGAGGGCCCACCTCCAAGGGCCCCAACCTGGGTTTTATGGACATCCCCCATTTTAAGGCCTATTTGGCCTGTATCTGCTCCACATCTTTGCTCTACATCCCCACTGTATTGACCTGTCTGGTGAGCCCTACCAATATACCCTTTTGGGATGGCTTTGCTTGTTTGCTTTGGATTTGCGCCCATATAGCTCATTAGAGTGCTGAGGTAGCTCACTAGCCAATGCTGGAGGTGAAGCCTCAATGAACCTGCCACTCAAGCTGTTGCGCTGCATGCTTGTGGTGAATTACATTGGTTCTGGCTCCTCCTGTTTGTAGGCATGATTGGGGGACATTCTGGCCTGGCAAACTACTACCTTGACCCCTGGCTGGGATTGAACTGGACTTGGATTGGACTGGGGGTTCTTGTTTGGGTGTCACACTGTGTAACAGGTGTAGATGTGGCATAGGTTTGGCTGCTTTACACCTGTGCCTGTGGCAAATGTGGCCAAGCAGGAGAGGGTGTGTCTGTGGGCCTATTTGTTTGCTGCCCAATGTGGACATGGCAATGCTTGTCACCTATGAAATTACCTATTAAATCACCTATTAAATTTGTCCGAAACTTTGCACAGGAGTGCCTAACTTTAAAACTCCTGCCTCTGGGCAATTGCTATATGGCCTGATTTGCCTAAACTTCATTTGTGTTTTGGCCATGTATTTTATGCAACTATGGGAGTGACCATCAACTCCAATGTTTGCTTTGGAAATAAACTATCTAAAATTGTAATTAACCCGTTGTGGACTAAGTTTATGCCTTTATGTTTTTGGGGAATAAAGATGAGTTAAAGTAGGCACTAACAAATTTGGAACATCCCAAAAAAAAAAAATTCCTAAAATCATGTGTGAGGTTCTTTGTAATTATTTCTTTACTGTTTGTAAAAGTAAGAAACAAACATACAAACACAAAGGTCCAAAAACACAATTAACAAAAAATAAAGGGACCAGACAAACACAAAATTAAGCAAAATGTGTCTCAATTAATTTGGACCGCACGGCTTGGGCAGATGCACTCGGTGGGCCACGATAGTCCTCGTCTGGGTGGGTGGAGAGGGGGGCAAATCCACATACCGGGGGACACGCTGCAAAATAGCAAAATTATGCAACATTGCACAGGCCATTGTAATATCTATGACCTTTTTGGGGTCATACTGAAGTGTTCCCCCGGTATGGTCCAAGCATCGGAAGCGGGTCTTCAATAGGCCAAACGCCCTCTCCACCACAGCCCTGGTCTTCCTGTGCGCCCTATTATATGCCTCCTCGGCTGCATTCTGGGGCCGGAGGATGGGCGTCAGCAGCCACGGAAGGAGTGGATAGCCGGAATCACCTGCCAAAATGTATTATAAAAAACATAAATTACACATTACTCAATAAATGGAATCCCCTAAATGGCCCATCAACATGACTAAGAGGCTAGGTCACACTTGCTACACAGCATGAGCATACATAGTGCACAGACCAAAAAAAAAAAAAAAAACTTCAAATAGATGTGGCAACAAATTAAACATCCAAGATGGCAGATGAGGGCCATTCAGCCAGACTGCTAACAGGTATTGGCTTCGCTGCTCAGCATTCTTGGATGTCTTAAATTTTCAGGACCCTGTATCTGCTTGGTAGGAGTCCAAAACAGCTCTAACCCGCCCCCTGTACTTTATCCCACTCTCCTCTACTCAGTAAGTGTAATGCATTTAATCAAAGATGGCGCAGACCCTATTATAAATTCAAGGACATAATTTAAGCAGAGTGTGGGGAAGACTAATTCTTACTTTACTCTAAATTCAATTTCAACATTTTGCTAATGCAGGACTAACATTTGGCAAGGCTTGGTTGTTTGAAAAATCTAATGGTTAAGGTCGTGTTTCACATGTAAACAAGGTGTTCAAATAGGCATAGTTTCATACATGGAACACAAAATAAATTCATAGCCATACATATAAAAAAAAAGGACGTTATTGGCGTCAACTTACCAAGGAGCCATCCACTGGAAAATTCCCCAGACTCAAACCGATCGTACAATCCAGATCTTCGAAGAATGTAGGCATCATGGGATGAGCCTGGAAACCCGGCGAGCAGACTAAGGAACCGCATGTCCGGGGCCACCACTGCTCCCATCCATTGAGTGGCCCATTTTGCGGTTCCTGGGATAAAAAAAAACAACAAAAACATTACAAAGGGAAGGAAAACTAGAGAAACACTAACTAATCACACCCTAAGCAAAACCTGTGGCCCAATTAAAATAGCAATAAACAAGTACATAAGTATTTTGTTTTGCCAAAAAAGAATATGTATGTTTGAAAAAGGAAAGATTAACTTTCCAGTGTATATTTCAGGTACACATTAAAATGTTTCCTTGGTGAACACATGTGACATTTATATGCAACTAAATACGGTCCATGGTTCCACAGGGACTCTTTTCAAGGAGGGAATACTTAAAAAGAGGGATACATTACAATGAGGGCTAAATTACAAGGAGGGATTACTTACAAGGAGGGAATATTTACAAGTAGGAAATAATTATAAGGAGGGATTAATTACAAGGAGGGAATATTTACAAGTTGGAAATGATTACAAGGAGGGATTCATTGCAAGGAGGGATTATGTAAAAGGAGGGATAAATTAAAATGAGGGATACTTACACTGAGGGATTAATTAAAATAAGGGAAGTATTTTAAAGGATGGATAACTTAAAAGGAGGGATTAATTACAAGGAGGGACTTTTTGAATTTTTTGGGACATAAAAAAAAAAAAGAAACAAAATATGACTGATTGTACTTGCCTGTAGATATACTCGTCGATTGCCGGAGAGACCAGGGCAACATGGGTGCAGTCAATGGCATCCATGACGTTGGGCATGTCGGCGATGTTATAAAATGCCAGCTTAATAGCGCTAATTTGTGAGTAATGGTAGCCATGCCTTCCAAAAACTTGGCTGGGAGATCCCTTGGCTGGGAGATCCCCACGGAGAGGGCACCCAGCGTCTGGAATGAGCCGTTCGCCAAAAATTGCAGGCAGCCAAGCATCTTGGTCATACCTGAAATTGCTTGCCCCTTCCTTGTGGTGCGGGCTAACCATGGCCGCAGCTCACTATACAATTTATGGAGGGAAGTGCGATTAAGTCTGGTGAGCTCGAACAGCTCAACGTCATGCATGCCTTCGATGCGTCGCCGCCGGTGCAGTCTGGTCTCAGCCCTCCGGACAAATTCAATGCCCATGAGCTGCAGATCCTCATGCTCCTCAAATACACTAGAGTCATCCATAGCTGCTAGTCTCGAGGTCAAAATGGTCCCGTAAGGGGATCGCAAAGGAAACGTCTTTATAGGGTGGTGGTCCGTCGGTAATCAGCTCTCTGAATGAGACGCAAGCACATGCCAATAACGTAAGTTATCTGAACGAACGAAAAATATCAGATTTGGTTTGGAAAATGACCCGAACTAACGCAAATGTTCCGATTTGCTTTTGTTAATCGAAAGCGCATATATGCATTTGCCCAAACGTTCGTACGAATGAAAAAAAATGAAAAAAAGCAAAAAAATGACAAACACCCACTAAAACTTTCACAGGGAGCTACGGAAGTGCAGACGAATGTGCCTCTGAATCGAGCCTATTATACATTTACTGATGCATTGTGTATTACATTTAAATATGCTTTTGAGTAGGGTTTAACATTACCAAACTAACATTTATTTGACTTTTTTTTAAAGAGACTCTTAGCATGCCCTCAGCATCTCCTCAAGATTCACCCTGTTCTTTGGAAGCCTGTAAGTGGCTGGATTTTTTTAGTATATTTTTTGAGATGTAAATATTTTGCCATTAATTGTTTCTTGTATTTGTTATCTTTGTATGCCAATTCCCACCTCCATCTTTGTACCCTACTTCCTGTGTAGCAGGCCCCCAGGAGTTAAACAAAAAAGAAAAAAAAAACAATGTAGTTTGCATATGCCATATATTGTTACCAGCAAAATTGTACAAATCAGTGATTCCTTAAATGCCTACCATGCCCACATTTAATAAAAATGTGTCTCCATATAACATGTAGTATTTATGGATGACCTTTTAATTTTATTCTTTCATGCAAAACCTATTTTACACATTAAACTAAATTGAATACTTTCTGCTTATTATAGGACTAAATACAGGAGGTGCTGGCCCTGAAAGGGCTCCTCAAAGAGAGGCTGCAATGGATGTTGGTAAATATGTATTTTATTTTTTATTATACATTATTTTGTATATCCTTGATGCCTTAGGCCTGTTTTGTAATAATTAATTGGCTAATGTGTTATAATTGTGTTTGTAGGGCAACTTTCCGATGATGGATTGAATCAGGACATCTCTGATATGGCAGGTATGGGTGAATAATAATGTTGTAATTGAATATTATCTGACAATTAATTACCCAAATTAACCCCTTTTTGTGTTTGAATCCTACTACTCCAGCATTGTGTATGTGTTTTTAAAAAAATGGATAATCAATGTTATACTTCTTTGGACATCACATGCTAACTTTACCTAGTGCAAAGTCTACATTTCTAAATTTTTCATTATATTTTTTAATTAGCATATGTGAATTTGCCGTCACTATCGGATGATGATTTGCCCACTCCTGGCAGCCAGACTCCTGAACTTTCTGGGGAGGACCACTGAGAGGTAGCGACTGCTCAGAGCGTCTGGCACTGCTACCCACCATATTCAACAAAAAATCACACAGCTTCGGTGCTCAAAATTGGTTCGTTGTAGCATACAGTGCCATACGCTGTGTGATTAAAGTGATTTTTTGGACACATTTCCACCAGTAACAAAAATACGTGGAATGACATTGTTGAAACACTGTGACATAAACACTTTAGTGCCACACCTGTAAGAATAATTCTGCATAAAATGCTAAATATTTTTAAAACATTTCAAAAATATCTAATTCCAGGCCAGGAGAGATCTAATAATTGTTCGAGATTAAAAAAAAAAATGGGATCAGGAAAGGGATTAGAAGGAACGTCCATTGAAATGTATGGGAGAGTGAACAGTAGTGACAGGTCTTACCTGTCTCTCTGGAAGCTAGAGTGCCGACGCTATATGCTGAACTGCCTGTAATGATGAATTGTACGCTACATGGCGCTGTTCCAGTCGCTCAATGGAATCGCTTTCATACATGTGGTATTGCGTACAGCTCCCAGCGTTCACCAGATGCTGCCTGCTATAGCATAGAGCGCCAGACTCTGTGTGATTTTTGTGTTTTGTGTTTTTGAACACATATACACCTGTAAAAAAGCAAAAACACATGGAATGACATTGTTTTAACACTGGGACAATAACACTTTCTGCATAAAAAATATAAAAAGTCCCAAAAATATATAAAAGTGCTTGTTTGCTGCCAGGAGAGATCACACGATTTGAACAAAATAAAAATAAAAAATTTCCAAACATGCTGTTTAAACAGAACCAAATGAACGTCCATTGAAATGTATGGGGAAGCGACACTGAGCGAAAGGTAACACGTGGCGCTCTTGAACCTAGAGCGCCGGTGCTATATACGCTGAGCCACCTCTAGTGATACATGTGATGCTACATGGTGCTGTTAGAGGCGCTCCCCAGATTTGCTTTCTTAAATGTGGTTTCCCGTACAGCGCCGCTACCAAGATGGTCCTCAGCAGAAGATGGAGCTACGCAAATTATCTCATTAAGTTTCTTGGGCTATAACCCATAAACTTGTTGACATGTATTTCGGGGTGGTGCCCTTCATCAGCACAAGGATGGAAAATGGAAAATGAGACTTAAGAGTACTGGAACAAGGATCTTCCAACCCTCCTCCTCGGGGCCATCAACAGGTGATGTTTTGTGGATCTTCACATAGCTGGCTCTATAGCCCTGCTTCTGCCCTAATTTCTTCACCTGTGCATCTGTGTGGAGATGGGGGGCGGGGGGGGGGGGGGCACTGTGCTAGAATATAGTCTCAAGCGCCTTTAGAGAGAGACCCATGTTAGGCTTTTTAAAACATTTTTTTCCTATGTTAGAAAGTGTGTGTTTTATGGGATCAGCTTTCACTTCCTGCAATCTGTTGCTATTGGCCTAGTACACCAAGCCTGTACACCAAGAAGTGAGCCCTGTAACACACAGAGCACAGCAGCTATGACCTCTCTTTAATAAGCAGACAAAGTGGTGGGCCTTCCTTTAACTGAAAGCTAGAGGATAGAGTTTTCTTAAGAATAGGGGTACAGACGGCAAAGGGGCCTAGGGAGCGGACCATGGTTTAAAACTGGTAGGGTGGGAAACCGGGTTGTCCGGTGGCACAGTGGAGTTGAGAGCAGGGGTCCTTGTCGCTGAACATATGAGGCGTCCCTACGGAGTGGACGAATTCCTGAGTGATCGGGAAGCCGGAAAGCAGTGCCTTTACCTTCTGGAAAAATGTGGAGGCCTAGCCACATGGAGATAGTGAACCGGTGTTGTGGATTTTGTCACAGGAGGTGACAGTGTGCCCTAGAAATGGATACGTTCTCCCAGACCTCTGGTTTATTGGTCTGCTATACTCTACTAATCTCTGAAAAGATAGTTAGTGCTCAGATTAATGTGGGGTGGAAGGCTGCCCGGAGAATGTTGCCTAAGTGAAAATTGGACTGTTACTTGTTGTGATTGTGTAATTAACTCGGCTCAATGTAATCGGCTCAATAAACTGCACCCAACCCTGTTTTGGAGAAATCCTTCTGTGTTTCTTGAACAACCTGTGACATAACTGATACAAGTATTTGGATTACAAAATCAGTTCAGCACCTTGTGGACATTATTTTGACACAAAAAATATACACTTTAAAAAGTTCCACAGAAAGTGTACTTACCCTTTAAATCAATGCACAGACTGGCCACTGGTATGTGGCTGAGAAGTGGCAGGATGTGGCACAGATGTCATTAGTGAAATCCAAGAAAAGTCAATGGTCCACTTTTCAAAAGTGTTAGTTGATGCTTACAGTAGTTGATGGTGGGAAAAGTAGTGGTTCAGTGGCTTCTTCTGCGGCGTTACACAATAGGCTCAATTCAGAGGCACATTCGTCTGCACTTCCGTAGCTGTCTGTGAAAGTTTTTGTGTGTGTTTGTAATTTTTTGGGTGTTTTTCGTCCATTTTTCATTCGTACGAACGTTCGGGACAAATGCATATATGCGCTTTCGATGAACAAAAGCAAATCGGATCATTTGCGTTAGTTCGGATCATTTTCCCAACAAAATCTGATATTTTTCGTTCGTTCAGATAACTTACGTTATTGCTATGGGCTTGCGTCTCATTCAGAGAGCTGATTGCCGACGGACCACCACCCTATAAAGTCGTTTCCTTTGCGATTCCCCTTACGGGACCATTTTGACCTCGAGACTAGCAGCTATGGATGACTCTAGTGTATTTGAGGAGCATGAGGATCTGCAGCTCATGGGCATTGAATTTGTCCGGAGGGCTGAGACCAGACTGCACCGGCGGCGACGCATCGAAGGCATGCATGACGTTGAGCTGTTCGAGCTCACCAGACTTAATCGCGCTTCCCTCCATAAGTTGTATAGTGAGCTGCGGCCATGGTTAGCCCGCACCACAAGGAACGGGCAAGCAATTTCAGGTATGACCAAGATGCTTGGCTGCCTGAAATTTTTGGCGAACGGCTCGTTCCAGAGGCTGGGTGCCCTCTCCGTGGGGATCTCCCAGCCTACGCTGAGCCGCGCGCTATCCAAATCTTTGGAAGGCATAGCTACCCTAACTCGGAAATATATTTTTTTCCTGAGGACATGGTAGCCAGGAACGCGATTAAGCTGCCATTTTATAACATCGCTGACATGCCCAACGTCATGGGTGCCATTTACTGCACCCACGTTGCCCTGGTGCCTCCGGCAGCCGACAAGTATATCTACAGGCAAGTTCAATCTGTCATTTTTACAATTACTTGACCTTATTGTTTTCTAAATTTTTGAGAAGGCCAACTTGTAAAAAGTCCCTCCTTGTAAAAAGTCCCTCCTTGTAATTAATCCCTCCTTGTAATAATTCCCTCCTTGTAATAATTCCCTCCTTGTAACAATTCCCTCCTTGTAAAAAGTCCCTCCTTGTAATTATTCCCTCCTTGTAATAATCCCCTCCTTGTAAAAAGTCCCTCCTTGTAAAAAGTGTCCCTCCTTGTAATTATTCCCTCCTTGTAATGATCCCCTCCTTGTAAAAAGTCCCTCCTTGTAATTATTCCCTCCTTGTCATAATTCCCTCCTTGTAATTATTCCCTCCTTGTAATGATTCCCTCCTTGTAAAAAGTCCCCCTTGTAATGATTCCCTCCTTGTAATGATTCCCTCCTTGTAATTATTCCCTCCTTGTAATAATTCTCTCCTTGTAATAATTCCCTCCTTGTAAAAAGTCCCTCCTTGTAAAAAGTCCCTCCTTGTAATAATTCCCTCCTTGTAAAAAGTCCCTCCTTGTAATTATCCCCTCCTTGTAATTATTCCCTCCTTGTAATGATTCCCTCCTTGTAAAAAGTCCCTCCTTGTAATTATTCCCTCCTTGTAAAAAGTCCCTCCTTGTAATTATTCACTCCTTGTAATAATTCCCTCCTTTTAAAAAGTCCCTCCTTGTAATGATTCCCTCCTTGTAATGATTCCCTCCTTGTAAAAAGTCCCTCCTTGTAATTATTCCCTCCTTGTAATAATCCCCTCCTTGTAATTATTCCCTCCTTGTAATTATGCCCTCCTAAAGAGTCCCTGTGAAACAATGGACCGTATTTAGTTTCTCCAAAATTTAACATGTGTTCAAAAGGGAAACATTTTTTATGTGTACCTGAATTAGACACTTCAAAGTTAATCTTTACTTTTTCAAACATACATATCCTTTTTTTTGTGTACCAAATATTAATGTACTTGGTTAGTGTTATTTGTATTGGGGCACAGGTGTTGCTTAGGGTGTGATTAGTTAGTGTTTCCCTAGTTTTCCTTGCCTTGATATTGTTTTGTTTTATTCCCTCCTTGTAATAATTCACTCCTTGTAATAATTCCCTCCTTTTAAAAAGTCCCTCCTTTTAAAAAGTCCCTCC
Source organism: Gastrophryne carolinensis (assembly GCA_027917425.1). Taxonomy (NCBI): domain Eukaryota; kingdom Metazoa; phylum Chordata; class Amphibia; order Anura; family Microhylidae; genus Gastrophryne; species Gastrophryne carolinensis. The sequence continues at coordinate 458,926,047 of CM051235.1, forward strand.
TTGTAATAATTCCCTCCTTGTAAAAAGTCCCTCCTTGTAATTATTCCCTCCTTGTAATTATGCCCTCCTTGTAAGTATGCCCTCCTAAAGAGTCCCTGTGAAACAATGGACCGTATTTAGTTTCTCCAAAATTTAACATGTGTTCAAAAGGGAAACATTTTTTATGTGTACCTGAATTAGACACTTCAAAGTTAATCTTTACTTTTTCAAACATACATATCCTTTTTTTTGTGTACCAAATACTAATGTACTTGGTTAGTGTTATTTGTATTTTTTCCTTGCCTTGATATTGTTTTGTTGTTTTTTTTTCCCCAGGAACCGCCAAAATGGGTCACTTACTGAATGTCCAAGCCGTGGTGGCCCCGGACATGCGGTTCCTTAGTCTGCTTGCCGGGTTCCCAGGCTCATCCCATGATGCCTACATTCTGCGAAGATCTGGACTGTACTGTCTGTTTGAGTCTGGGGAATTTTCCGGTGGATGGCTCCTTGGTAAGTTGACCCCAATAACGTCATTTTTTTATATGTATGGCTATGAATTTAGTTTGTGTCCCATGTATCAAACTATGCCTATTTGAACACCTTGTTTACATGTGAAACACGACCTTAACCATTAGATTTTTCAAACAACAAAGCCTTGCCAAATGTTTGTTCTGCATTTGCCAATTTTAAACTTTGAATTTATAGTAAATTAATCATTACTCTTCCCCACACTCGGCTGAAATTATGTTCTTGACTTTATGATAGGGTCTGCGCCATCTTAGCTTAGATGCATTACACTTACTGAGTAGAGGAGAGCAGGAAAAGGGCAGGGGCCGTGTTCGAGCTGTTTTGGCCTCAGACAAAGCAGCTACAGTGTCCTGAAAAGTTAAGACATCCAAGAATGCTGAGCAGCACAGTCCTAAACCAATACCTGTTAGCAGTCTGGCTGATTGGCCCTCATCTGGCATCTTTGATGTTTAAATTGTTCCCACATCTATTAGATGTTTTTAGGCTTTTTTTTGCCTGTGCAATATGTATGCTCATGCTGTTTAGCAAATGTGACCTAGGCTCTTAGTCATGTTGATGGCCCATTTTTGGGATTCAATTTAGGGAGTAATGTGTAATTTATGTGTTTTGCTTACAATATTTGCAGGTGATTCTGGCTATCCGCTCCTTCCTTGGCCCCAGAATGCCGCCCAGGATGCATATAATAGGGCGCACCGGAAGACCAGGGCCGTGGTGGAGAGGGAGTTTGGCCTATTAAAGACCTGCTTCAGATGCTTGGACCATACCGGGGGAGCCCTTCAGTATGACCCCAAAAAGATCAGAGATATTATCCAAAAACCTAAAGGCATAAACTTAGTCAACAACAGGTTAAGTAAAAATGTATGGGGTTTATTTGAAAACCAAACACTGGAGTTGATGGTCACTCCTAGGGATGAGCGAATCGATCCGGGCGAACCCGGATTCGTTCCGAATTTCATTAAAAATTTGATTCTGAACGAAATCCGAATTTCCCCGCAATTCGATCTATCGAAGTTTTCCTTTAAACTCCATTTACTTCAATTACAGGCATTGTAAAATGGTGGATGGACATGTCTGGACATATCACCTGGGGCAAGTTATCATGGGAAGGTCACATGCAGCCTATCAGCAGCCAGGAGCCCCGGTGACGTCACAGCGCTATATAAAGCGGCGGCCATCTTGCTTGTGCGCATTTGAGACTTGCAGTGCACAGACAACGGAGGACAGGGAGAGAGTAACAGAGAGGCAGGGAAACCCACAGAGACCCACAGAGTGCCATGGAAAGATAGTGAAAAATCGGGAACGATCCAGGCAGGGACAGCAGATAAAGTAACAGGGAAAGAAAGCTTTTTTTATTTTCATTTCACTTCATTTGCCAGATCAGTTTTAAATTGCTGTGTTTTGTGCTGTAAAAATTCCTGGCCACTGTGCATCCCATGTTGGCAGTGGCACACTTAACATTTCTTATAGCTCGATTAGTTTTAATTTTTTTGGTCTGCTGTAAAAACCCCAGCCCACATGGGCATTCCATTTCAGCACGTGACCCTATCTTTTATACAAAATCCCACACCTGCACCTAGCACCCTATCTGTTATACTAAATAAGCGTCTACAGCCTCAGCTTTATTAAGTTATTGCATTTTGAATTGGTTTTGGTTTGCTTTAAATACACCAGGCCGCAGGGTATCCCAAACCACCACGTTGCACCCTATCTGTTATACTAAATAAGCGTCTACAGCCTCAGCTTTATTGTTATTGCATTTTGAATTGGTTTTTGTCCTGCTGTCAATACAACAGGCTGCAGGGTATCCCAAACCACCACGTGGCACCCTATCTGTTATACTCAATAAGCGTCTGCAGCCTCAGCTTTATTAAGTTATTGCATTTTGAATTGGTTTTTGTCCTGCTGTCAATACACCAGGCCGCAGGATATCCCAAACCACCACGTTGGGGGCTGGGGCTTCTCACCCTCTTGGTGTGCTTTTTAGGGGCCGTAACTGTGCTTGCTGGGCTGGGCCTTCTTCTTTGGCTCTGGCTCCTTTGTTTTGGTGCTTGTGGGTGCCTTTGTGGTCGCCTTGGCCTGCCCACTGCGGGTTTCCCGCAGGTTGGCCTTTGGCAGTTTTGAGCGAGTGGTGGGGCCTGCAGAAGCCTCCTCACACTTCTCTGCCTTTTTGCTGCTGGCTTACTTTGCTGCTTTGGCCTTAGCGGCGGCTTTTTGGGTGCCATAATGTTTAATTTGAATAATTTGAAAAGATACTTAGAAAAAAATATCATCCCATTTGGACTTAGGATCCATATATTTCCTCAAATTGGAGATCTAAGCTAGACATTTAAGGAGAAATTGGAACAGAACCTACAAACATGCTCCATGAACATGCTACGTTTATTGATTCACCAACAGGAAGACCAACTGGAGAAAATTGAAGAACAATGCAAAAAACAAGCGAGGACCTTAAGAGACACAAAGATTGGCCTCCCTTCTCAACCGCGGACTCACACCTTAAAAAGAAAATAGAAACACTTATAAAAGAAGTATGGGAATACAAAAACAATAAATTGGAAAGAGACCGCCGTGCGTATAAGGAAAACAAAGCCTACAAATGGCATCACACAAGAACACCGCACCAAGACAGATCACATAGACGTTACAACCCATACTCATCTCAGCAATCATCATCCTCCTCAGATAGCTCCCTAACGGAAGAACCAAGACGACATTACAAACTTTTTTCCAGACAACCCACTTAAAATAATCGAGACCAAGATCCAACCACTTATCAGGACACCAGGACAGCCAAAGATAAAAGAAAGAACCATCTATCACCAGACCCACTACAAAGTGAGACAACACTACACGGAGAACCCCCTTTTTTAGGAGGGGACCCAAGAAACCAGGAAACACCACCGTACACCACGCAACCCCCCAAAAGAGGTCCCCCATACAGACAATAACGATGGGTAACCAAACCGCACATACCGACATCATCAATCTAGCAAATTTCCCGCTAACATCTGCCCAAATAGAAGTACTTTCTAAAGGCCTCAACTTTTGCCCAGACAATAACCTCAACCACTTCGACATCATCAAGGATCTCCACCTTTTTGCACGAAAAATAATACTCAAACAGCAATACCAAGAAAGGGCGAAGCCTGAGAACAGCATTACACTTACACAAGGAGATGAAGAAAGCCTACACATACTCACTAGCTTATACAACAGAGAAGAAACATCCCAACAGGATGACCCCACCATGAACAAAGTGTTCAAAAAGGCCTCCACCTATTTCCCCCAACTCTCTCAGAACCCCAGCGTTAAAAACCTTCATCAATCTAACCACACAAGCAATTGAGCGGGTAAACACCAAAGGAAAAAGACCCAAGAATTTTACACCACATCAAAAAGCAGCCCTAAAAAAATTTGAAAAAAATCCTGACTAGAATACAATATGAGCAAATGTGTAACAAAATACTAAATACATAAATCACTAAATAATCCCCCAGGCCGCCCTATAGTCTCAGGAATGGGCTCCTTAACAAGTAAGGCAGGTGAATATGTTGATATCCATCTGCAACCATTCGTACTAGCCCTGTCCTCCTATGTTAAAGATACACCACACCTATTACAAATTCTACACTCCCAACCAACAGTATTCTTGTCACCTTGGACGTCGAAGCTCTTTATTCCTGCATTCCACACAACAAAGGCATAGCAGCCACTAATTTTTTTCTCGACCAACTAGACATCACCGAACACGACCATAACAGATTCATCCTGGAATTACTACAATTCATCTTAACACACAACACCTTCCTATTTTGTGGACAACTCTACCACCAGACCCAAGGAACAGCCATGGGCACGAAAGGCACTCCAGCATACGCAAGTCTATACTTAGGAAAATGGGAAAAAAACATCTGGGAGAATGAAGACCTCACCCAATACACCCAATACATCACCTCATGGTGGAGGTATATTGATGACATACTAATCTTCTGGGAAGGCGACGAGGAAACCCTTTTGAAGTTTGTAGATACTCTCAACATAAATGACCTTAATCTGAAATTCACACTGGAATATGACACCAAACAAGTCACCTTCCTAGATTTGAGAATAATAATCCCCACGGATGGGGCAGTCAGCACAACACATTATAGAAAACCGACTGCATCCAACAATATTCTCAGGGCAACAAGCTTCCATCCTCACAGCCTAATTAAAAGCATCCCGTACGGAGAGTACCTCAGAGCAAAAAGGAACTGCTCATCCGAAGAGGACTTCAAAAAAGCAGCCAAGGGAATCCAACAGAGGCTATTAGAGAGAGGTTACCACAAAAAAACACTGAAGAAAGCATACCATAAGACTCTAACTAGGAATAGAACCCAAATGCTCAATACACCGCAAAAAGACAAACACAAATACCCCACATACCCAACACTCATCATGACCTACAACCAACAACACCGTGAGATAAGAGAAATCTTGAAAGAACATTGGTACATTATGAAAAATGACCCAGACATTGGCAACCTCATTCCAGAACAACCAAAGATCACATTCAGATGAACTCGTTCAATCAAGGACTACATTACACACAGCCATTACTCCACAACAACCAAGAAACAATGCTGTGAAATAAAAGGAACACACCGCTGCGGAGGATGCACATCATGTCAATTCATCTCACAAAATAAAAACATCACACCCCCCACAGGGGAAGTAATAATACCACAACACTTTGCAAATTGAATTACAACAGACGTGATTTATCTACTACAATGTCCGTGCCCTAGGTTTTATATCGGAAAAACAAACCGTAAACTGAGAAATCAGATCTATGAACATATACGTGACATAAAGAAGAAGAATATTTTGACTCCAGTAGGAAGACACTTTGCGGCCTACCATAGAGGCATCCCAGATGGAATACATTTTTCTGTCCTAGACCGGATCCACAAACATCCTTGAGGAGGAAATATTACTCAGAAAACTTTAAGAACAGAAACGAAATGGATCACTAAATATAAGGCCCCCCTCCCCATAGGCCTAAACGAAACAGTTAGCTTCGTCCCATTCCTTAAAAAGTGAACATTAGTAATCCTCACCCCCATAATAAATGAACTACAAAATATCCTCACATTTCCTCCCCCCCAAAAAAACGTCCCAGTAATAGAGTCCTTAGCAACATAAGGGAAAAAATAGAGCAATTAATACCTTTTTATCCAAACACCTCTACAACACTGTCCCCTACTTAACTCAGGCCACCGCCATTAAAACACCACTACCACCTCAATCAACATAAATACTAATAAATAGACCAATTATACAACTCCAAAATCAAGTCTATTACATATGCATTACCAGCAAAAAAACACACCCATAGAGCTCATCATAATTGCATTACTTTTTAACAATAACACTATTCATCATACAATCCTAGATATACATTAAAGACATGTATCCCGGTATATCAACAAAATACCTAACAATCATCATCATATATGCACTGTCAGCATTTACATTAACACACCACAGAATAATATCCATATGAATTACAGTCCATGATATATGCGGGTGCTTATTATGTATATAAAATAATTATATAACTATAATGTCAATCATTACTGTTCTTAATCATAAACAATCGGCCTTTATTGTAAACTGGGCTGCACTATCGCAAGCAGGAGATAGAAAAAAGAACCCAACCAAAAATGGCATCTAATTCCTCTATATAATCAGCCTGTACTACACAAAAATGGCGCCCGCCTAGCAGGACGACAGGATAACAGGGGGCCAAGCAGGAAGTGGCACACGCAAGTCTCGTCCTAATTGGCCGGGCAGCGCGCCCTTCCTGCCCGCTCCCAACCAACAACAGGGAGCATATGTCATGCCTGGGGAACCAATAGGACCCCAGCCTGGCGTATTTGGCCCCCAAGCGACGTCACACAAAAAACACAATTATATGGACAGCCACAAGCGCTACCTCGCAGCACATGATATTTGTGAAGTGACGCCGCCGCCCGCCCACAAAAGGACGGGCGTCCCACTCGCCTGCAAGTTACAAGTTTCACAGGTCTCCCTTCATTACCACTTAGCTGCTGCCTATAACTTGTAAGCCTAAAGCATATTGCATTTGCCTCCTCTTATAGGAGCTTATTACAGCACTACTAGTACCTGTACACCATTTAAATCCAATCAATCTCCTCTCTCTTAAAGAAAACCACTCACAGTGATTGCAATAGAACATCTACTTAAGGTAACATATGTGAAAAATATATAAAAAAAGGTAAAAAATAAAAAAAATAATTTTTACCCAATACAACTTAATAAAAAGTCCTAATATTCTAAATTACCCACCAGGCACACGCTTCATACCTACCAATATATACACTATACTCCTGCCGGCGACGTGCACAAGGTATAGCTATTTTTTGTTACTGTTAACAAGTACCAACTTAACTAAAACCGAGACTAATGTCTATTTTTTTTAACTATGTCTTAGACTCAATGGCACATTACACTGAGGAAGCGATAAACCGCGAAACGCGTCTGTAATCAGCCATTCCTATTATTACTTGCTACAAATTGAACACAATTGCTACAAACAACATCACTTGCTACAAACTGTATATGTATCCTGTTAATATGAACTAAAATCTGGAACTTGTAAATACATTTTTAATGATATTACTTACCCTAACAATTGTTTTTGTACTATACATTATCTGCTAGAATTTTGGCTAATATACTTTGTAAGTGAAACCTAGATTCAGTAGTAACATAGAAGGTAAAGGGACACCTTTCACAAGAGTCCAATAAACCCCCAGAGTATAAGGTTTTCCCCCCCCGAAAGTCCAAGAGGGACTAACCTTCCCCCCGAACCTATGTTCTTAGTATTGAGGGAGGTGGACTCATACACCTAACACCAAATACCAAGTACCGCACATTCTTGCCTAGAGTCCCCCAAAGGGTACTAACAAATTAGCTAGTTCCCTTCCCCACACACACACACACATATATATATATATATATATATATATATATACCGTATTTGCCGGCGTATGGGGTCGTCTTATACACCAGGTGCATCTGGGTCACATACAGCGGCGAGCATCAGCAGCCCGTTCTGTTGGGCTGGAAGCAGTGGCGCTCCCCCCCACAGCCTGGTCCAAAACTGCAGAAGGTAGCTGGGAACTGTCAGTGTGTGTGTGTGCAGCTCCCCCGCGCTGCCCCTCTCCCCCCTCTCTTCCTCCTCTCCCCCCCTCCCTCCTGTTTCCTGTGTCAGCGCGCCATTATATCTTTCCCTTCCCCTGGCCATGTGTGATGATAGTGCAGCGGTGTCTCTCCATGGTCTCCTCTCCGTGGAGCTCCTCTGCGCTGCCCTTCTCCCCCTCTCTTCCTCCTCTCCCCCTCCTCCATCCTGTTTTCTGTGTCAGCATGCGCCAGTATGTGTTCCCCTTCCCGGGCCGTGTGTGAAGTGATGAGCTGCCGGGACTGACTTGCTGATAAGAAGCTGATAAGAAGATGGCTACAGAAGACACATGAAGCATCAGAGCATGTCAGAAGGCAAGCTGTCAATACCTCAAAGCAGACCCAATCCCAGGAGATTCCCTCACCTGGTTTTTGGTCTACATTACAGGGGCATCCAAAATTTAGATAACCATGTGTGTGAAACCCACATTGGTTTTTACTCAACTCCAATGCACGCATGCACAGGCTAACATTTAATCAGAAAAGATTGTGGTGCATATTATTGACCACAATCTATTCTAAATGCAGCAACCTCTGCTGACTGCTCCTCGGTGCTATGCACAGCCACTGCCTGCCATTTAAATATGCTGGCAGTGGATGCCACATAAGCTGCAGGAGTAACAGGGATTCACACAGCCAGGCAACCCGTATTGGGATGCCCTAGGAACAAGCTGTAACCCAGCCTTTGAGTGCTTTAGAGCTGTTTTACTAGTTTTGGTGTGTTTTGAAGTGGATCAAATCCTAATTTGGGATACCCAACTGTGTCAACCCCCCTGGATCAGTGCATAAACTTACCTATCCAGTGATCCAACGGTGCATGCGCGAGCAGGGATGGCTCCATTTGAACTTTAGCCATCGTGTTGTTGCCTGCTCTGCACATTGACTGGCCACAGCTCCCATGGCAGCTTTAGATTCCCAGGACAGGTAAAGTGTTTAATCCCAAATTGGGATGCCTCATTATCAACACCCCCTATTGCCTAGGTGCTGGTCCTGCTGCATCACTATTAAATCCAGAAAAGAACATTTGGTTTCTGAGCACTAGAAAAGAACAGCAGAAAATCACAGACATGATCACTACAAGGGGCCCACTGTGACATTGTTGCCCAAGGGCCCATCAAAACCCGGAGCCAGCCCTGGCAGGTGTACACAAGGGTTTGATAACATATAGCCTTGTGACAGTTTTCCTGCATGTCATAAGCATTTGAATATAAATTAACATGTTGAAATAAAATCTGATGTTCTTTTACGTTTTATTTGGTGTGTGGAAGAGGGACTAGTCTTATATGGCGAGTATATAACAAACTATATTCTGAGTGGAAATGTTGGGGGGGGTCATCTTATACGCCCAGTCGTCTTATACGCCGGCAAATACGGTATATATATATATATATATATATATATATATATATATATATAGTGTTCCTATTTTAGAGCTAGCAAATTATGGGCAGAGTATACAACCAGCGACACTCCTAAGGCACCCACCAGTAAATCTGTTCCTGAATTTTTTAGACAAGTCTTGATTCAGAAAGTAACTGGCCACTTACCACCTGCACAGAAACCTCTATGGGGGTTATTTAAGAACAGATAGCGCCAGGTAGTGCTTCATAGCGACAAACAGCATCAGGTGAACGCTGGGCGCCTTGGGCAAATCCACATTTAAGAAAGCGAATCTGGAGAGAGCCTCTAACAGCGCCATGTAGCGTCACATGTAGTAATCCAGGCAGCTCAGTGTATAGCACCAGCGCTCTAGGCTCAGGAGAGCCATGTAGTACTTGTCGCTCGGTAGCGCTTTCCCATTAAGCTTCATTAGTTGTGTATAAATAGCAAGTTTGACAATTTAATTTTTTTTTTTTTGCTTAAATCATTGTGTGATCTCTCCTGGCTGCAAACAAACACTTTTATACATTTTTTGGACTTTTTATATTTTTATGCAGAATTGTCATTACAGGTCTGGCACTAAAGTGTTATTGTCAGTGTTAAAACAATTTCATTCCATGTGTTTTCGCTTTGTTATTGGTGTATATGTGTTCAAAAACAGACTTCACACAGGGCCTGGAGCTCTATGCTATAGCGTCCAGCTTTAGAGCGCCGATACTGTGTGTGTCTAGTTTTTTGTTAAATATGGTGTGGAGCTCCGAGTGCCGGACACACTGAGCAGGCGCTACCTCTCGCTCACTGCCCAACAACGCCCAACACACATCACATTCATCAATGCGGGCCAGGTTACTACAGCGACCGAGACGCTCTGTTACAGCACCCGATACCCGCTTACAGCATCTACTAGCGGTCGCTCTAAGCATCATTATACAGACACTCATCTGGCAATACCTGGCTTTAGTAGCGAATCAGCCTCCATGTTTCATCCTGAGCCCCCCTAATAACAGATAATTAGAGATGAGCGAACTTTTGAAAAGTTCGATTCGGCCGATTCGCCGAATTTCACAAAGAAATTCGGGTTCGGCCGAATCGAACTTTTACGAAGTTCCCCATCAAAAATGCCGGCATGGTGGGAGCGGGCCGGCCGGTTCCGCTGTCAGCGGGCCGGCCGGCGGGCCGGTAAAGCCGGCCGGCCCGCTCCCACCATGCCGGCATTTAAAAAAAAAAAAAAAAAAAAAAAAAGCATTTTTGCCGGCATGGTGGCAGCGGGCCGGCCGGCTCCGCTGTCAGCGGAACCGGCCGGCCCGCCTACACCATGCCGGCATTTAAAAAAAAAGCAAACACTTAGCTGCAGGTCCGGAGCGTGGAGGCCGGCGCCGCTCTCAGCTGTCATCTGAGGGCGCGTCATCAGAGGGCGCCTCTGATGACGCGCCCTCAGATGACAGCTGAGAGCGGCGCCGGCCTCCACGCTCCGGACCTGCAGGTAAGTGTTTGCTTTTTTTTAAAATGCCGGCATGGTGGGAGCGGGCCGGCCGGTTCCGCTGACAGCGGAGCCGGCCGGCCCGCTCCCACAATGCCGGCAAAAATGCTTTTTTTTTTTTTTTTGTTTTTTAAATGCCGGCATGGTGGGAGCGGGCCGGCCGGCTTTACCGGCCCGCCGGCCGGCTCCGCTGTCAGCGCTCCCACCATGCCGGCTTTTTTTTTTTTTTTTTAATTTCAGGAAAAATTCGATCGGCACGAACCACAAAATATTCGGGTTCGTGCCGAATCGAATATTTCCTGAAATTCGGAGCGAATTCCGGTTCGTCCGAACCGGTTCGCTCATCTCTACAGATAATAACAGGTATACTCTGCATTTACCGACCTTAGAGAAAAATGAAAGCTCAAGATTTATTTTCTGAATTGAAGAACATTGGCATCTACGCTGGGAATGCATCTTCCCCGTTTTCAGTAACATATGATGGCTTATCAAATTGTATATGAGACGTAAACAAATGTAAACGCGCCCATGCTTACCGCTGCATGTCTGCTCGCACACTTGACTGAGCATGTGAGTTATTTTACATTTGTTTTTTGCAAATCCTTTTTTCCACTTTGTCTGAATGACTGGTTTGTGAGTATGTGCTGTGTAAAATCTAATTCTGAAAATCACTGGTATGAGAAAAAAAAAGATGGAGCAATTGTCTTGACTGGTCAAAGTCATTTTCTGTGCCATTATCTGCATCATTATATTTATTGTACTGCAAGGCTGCTGTGTTTTCCAAACCCTACAGTATAGTGCGGCGTGTCTATTATGTTTGTTCTGTCTGTGCGGCTCACTAATGCGGCCTGTTGATCGTTTGATCTTGAGACTTTGTCTTGGCTGTAATAATATGGCTTTTTATACTCTAATTCACTTCCCCTAATTAGGCTGCCTTCAAAATGCTGTTAGCTATGAGCATAGTCTTATCTTATTTAATGTCTGTGAGTAATGGAAGAGATCTCCTCAAGCGAATGATTACAGCTCAGTGTGGCTGAATTCAAAGTCCTGAATTAGGACTTGTTCAAACACTTTGGAAAGTGGTGTCACAAACCACAAAAGGGACACAATGCTTGCTTTAACCCTTATCAACACTCAAATCAAAAGCTAAAAACTGTAATACCGCTTTATATCTGGACTTCTAATCTGAACCCTTATATCCAGTTTATAAGGAGGTGACATCAATACTCACCTAGCAGCTGCTCCTGCTGTGGTCTTGGGTTGGTGGCATCAAGTTTACAGTTCGCTGACCGAAGCCAAAAGGACCTTTTTGTGGCATCCCCATGTCTCCTGTACCTGTGTTAGGGGCAGGAGTGCCCACATGGTTTATGCCCTTGAGTGACTCTGTCCCACTAGTCGAGTGCGGGGGACCACAGTGCCAAGGGCTGGTCAGGTGGTCCAGGGACTCCCAGTTATGTGTATAAAGGGTCAGTGGTTATGGAATGGTTATGTCTATTGGCAGGCCATTGAGGTGTTCCTGACTCTCCTCCCCCATCTGATTTTGCCACTGACCATTAAATATTTTTCTGTCTCACTTTGAACTGTCTGTGCGTCTATTTCCTACATCTGTTGTGATTCCGTTGCTGACCTTTTACTGTCCAACCTTTAACAGCCTCTTGGACTGGCCCAGGCCTGTTTCTAACCATACCTTTGGATACTCCTACATTTCTGGCCATGTCCTTTGACTGGTCCCCCTTTAACTGTCCCACAAATCCTGTTAAAGTGGCTCTTATTTATTTGTCCTGCTTTAGAGCCTTGTCATCTATTTGCTGTACTGGGACCCAGGCACCATGTCCCAGCCTGTGACCCTGCTTACCTGTTCCCAGCCTGTGACCCTGCTCACCTGTTCCCAGCCTGTGACCCTGCTTACCTGTTCCCAGCCTGTGGCCCTGCTCACCTGTTCCCAGCCTGTGACCCTGCTCACTTGTTCCCAGCCTGTGACCCTGCTTACCTGTTCCCAGCCTGTGACCCTGCTCACCTGTTCCCAGCCTGTGGCCCTGCTCACCTGTTCCCAGCCTGTGACCCTGCTCACCTGTTCCCAGCCTGTGACCCTGCTTACCTGTTCCCAGCCTGTGACCCTGCTCACCTGTTCCCAGCCTGTGGCCCTGCTCACCTGTTCCCAGCCTGTGACCCTGCTCACCTGTTCCCAGCCTGTGGCCCTGCTCACCTGTTCCCAGCCTGTGACCCTGCTCACCTGTTCCCAGCCTGTGACCCTGCTCACCTGTTCCCAGCCTGTGACCCTGCTTACCTGTTCCCAGCCTGTGATCCTGCTCATCTGTTTCCAAACTGTGTCTCTGGCTCTCTTTCCAGCCTTTAACTCTAAGTTTCTGGTTTGTGCCCCAGTTTTTTTGGTTTCTCAGACATCAGGAGGCGACCATACTTATGGCCCTAGGGAGAAATTGGCTGCGTGACAGAGAGCCGTCTCTACGTCCCATGACCCCTTTCCAACACCAAGATATTTCCATGCCTCCCTGAGTGCCCAACGATCTAATGAAATTGGGCCTGACAGTATACGTGTATACACCTGGCGAAATAAAGCTAATTCCGTTCTGTTTCTTTTTCTTACACAAAGCATAGAAAATCATAAGCATAAGCATAAACATCGTTGGTGCCCAATGTGTTTCACCCCTTTAAAAGATGAGCTTTTTCAAGGGAATTGTGTGAATATCTGCAATACCAAGATGACATCTTAAAAATCTTTGGTTCATAAAAGTTCTTAATTTTTTTGTCGCATGTAGCTGCTAGAGATGAGCGAACCGGTTCGGACGAACCGGAATTCGCTCCGAATTTCAGGAAATATTCGATTCGGCACGAACCCGAATATTTTGTGGTTCGTGCCGATCGAATTTTTCCTGAAATTAAAAAAAAAAATGCCGGCATGGTGGGAGCGGGCCGGCCGGTTCCGCTGTCAGCGACAAAGCCGGTAAAGCCGGCCGGCCCGCTCCCACCATGCCGGCATTTAAAAAAAAAGCAAACACTTACCTGCAGGTCCGGAGCGTGGAGGCCGGCGCCGCTCTCAGCTGTCATCTGAGGGCGCGTCATCAGAGGGCGCCTGACAGCGGAACCGGCCGGCCCGCTCCCACCATGCCGGCATTTTTTATGGGGAACTTCGTAAAAGTTCGATTCGGCCGAACCCGAATTTCTTTGTGAAATTCGGCGAATCGGCCGAATCGAACTTTTCAAAAGTTCGCTCATCTCTAGTAGCTGCCATCATGTTGTAAGTGTGTATAATGCATTCATCATTTCACAGTATTTTTAGTCCTTTTTTAAAAGCTTATAATACAATTCAGCCTTTGATACACTGATAGGATACCAGGAGGTTGCAGTGAGAGGCAATGGGCTTTAATCCTGAGGCATAACTAAATGTAACTTTCCCTGGTGCAGACATGGGAATGGGTGCTCATCATGGTTCATATATTAACCCTTTTCCTGATGTTTAACGAAATAGTATACAGGTAGACAACTAAAGGGGTTATTTAAGAAGGTTTAGCGCCAGGTAGTGTCTCGTAGCGGCAGGCAGCGTCTGGTGAACGCCGGGCGCTGTAGGCAAAACCACATTTAAGAAAGCGAATCTGGTGAGCGCCTCTAACAGCATGTTGCGTCCAATGTATTATTACAGGCCGCTCAGCGCATAGTGCCGGCGCTCTAGCTTCCAGAGCGCCAGGCATTACCTTTCACTCAGTGTCGCTCTCCCATACATTTCAATGGCCGCTCATTTGCTTGTGTTTAAACAACGTGTTTGACAATTTTTTTTTTTGGCTCAAATCATTGGGTGACCTCTCTTGGCTGCAAACAAACACTTTTAGAAACTATTTAGATTTTTTATATTTTTATGCAGAATCGTCATTATAGGTCTGGCACTAAAGTGATAATGTCACAGTGTTAAAACAATGTCATACCATGTGTTTTGCTTTGTTACTGGTGGAGATGTGTTCAAAAACAAACTTTAATCACACAGCGTCTGGCGCTCTATTCTATAGCGACCAGATTTAGAGCGCCGACGCTGTGTGTGTGTCCTTTTTTAGTGTGGTGTGGAGTGCTGAGAGTCGGTCGCACTATGCTGGCGCTACCTGCAGCGCTGTACTGGTGTTAGAGCACCAAACATACATCACATTCATCAATGCGAGTCAGGTTGCTTGAGGTTATTGCAGCGCCCGATACCTGCTTACAGCGTCTACTAGCGGTCGCTCTGAGCGCCGCTTTACAGATGCTCATCTGCCGATACCTGACGTTAGTAGTGAATCAGCCTCCACCACTTAAATTCCAGAGGCTAATTTCATTTGAATATAATACAATGTGAGAACAAATCTGATAAATAATGTGGAGGAACTACTATGACAGGGTACTCTGTCCTCATGAGCTCCAATGCAGTTGCATCCTCTGCTTTGCTTTTAACCTGATATATTGAGATTTTTTTTTATAGTGCTTCATTTTAAAATACATGTCCACTTTTTAAATGGAAACTAAAAAGTAAAATGGTCTGAAAGAAATAAAATATGTCCTAAAGAGTTCATTCATTCTCTGCATGTAAAGTGTGTTTACAGCATCTGCCGTTCTCTGTACATATTGCGCAGACAGCATGAGAAAATGATTTTTTTCTCTCACCTCTTCAGTTATTCACGTATTGATTCATTTCGGAATGGGGATGCAGCCTATGGCTGATCCTTTATTTTCTAACTGTTTTCGCATTTTCTTTGATTTTTCTTGTTTTGAAGGAATGGAATCCACAGTTTATTTTTAGAACTTCAATCTTAAAACCAAGTAGTCAATTTTGTATTTATGCCATGCTGCCTTTTGGCTCTCAGTAATTGTGCTACACGGTATCACCTCTCTTATATGTCCTGCAGGTGGAAATGTTGTAATGCCGGAATCTAAACCTACTCCAGCATTCAGAGTGGAGCGTAGCTCCTCTGGCATCTGAGGTAAAGAGTGATGTGATGTGATATGATAATCCATATCTCGCAGAAATATTCCAATTGTCCTAAATAATCTGTGTCCACCTATAATCTGGTACCTTCACTGAATTGTGCTCCATAGTCATTACCTAACCACCAATGCTTCCCAATAGCAATATGCAGTCCTCACTCCAACATGTTACATGCAGGCTGATTCATTACTAGTGCCAGCTATCGTCAGATGAGCACCTGTACAGAGTGACCGCTAATATACGCTGTGATCGGCTATCGGGCGCTGTAACAGAGCGCCTCAGTCACTGTAGTAACCTGGTCGGCATTGATGAATGAGATGTATGTTGGACGCTCTAACACCAGTACAGCGCTGCAGGGAGTGAAAGGTAACGCCAGCTCATTGCAACTGACTCACACCATATTCAACAAAAAAACAGACACACACAGCGCCCGGCGTTCACCAGACGCTGCCTGCCGCTTCGAGGCACTACCTGCCGCTATCCCTTGATGAATAAACCCTATGGTGTGTGACCTCTTCATTCCAATTAGAACAACATGTCTAGAGAGTGGCCTGTTCTGCTTACAACTCCTTCCAGCCTCTAGTGTCTCTGCATTTCCCCACAATAGGCTCGATTCAGAGACACATTCGTCTGGACTATCGTAGCTGTCTGTGTATGTTTTTGTGTGTGTTTGACATTTTTTGGGGTTTTTACGTTCCATTTTCCATTCGTACGTTCGTTCCTGCTAATGCGTATATGCGCTTTCGATGTACAGATCTGTATATGCGCTTTCGATGGCGTATATGCGCTTTCGATGGACGATGGCCTGTTCTGCTTTAAACTCCTTCCAGCCTCTAGTGTCTCTGCATTTCCCCACAATAGGCTCGATTCAGAGACACATTCGTCTGGACTTTCGTAGCTGTCTGTGTTTGTTTTTGTGTGTGTTTGTAATTTTTTTTACGTTCCATTTTTCATTCGTACGTTCGTTCCCGCTAATGCGTATATGCGCTTTTGATGGACGAATCTAAATCTGATCATTTGCGTTAGTTCGGCTCATTTTCGGATCTAAATCTGATAATTTGCGTTACTTCAGATAACTTACTATATTGGGATGGGTTTCTGTGTGATTCAGAGACCTGATTGCCGATACATTACCTTATTTGGATCTAATTATAATTGAGAATATATGTATATAGGTATATCAACATAGAAATGAATTTATACTGTTTATATATTTTTTATATTATCTTGTATAGGTTGTCTGTTATGTGTATTTGCATGTATTTTATTAGGCTCATTTTGACACCACTGCACTGTGTGTGTTGTGCATATGTGCCTCCCAGGGCCCCACTTGCTCTGCATATTAGTGGATTTATTAATCCCTTTTTATCTGCTGTATAGCTTGGGCCCCATAGCAGCCCTCGCTCCCTAAGCATGTGGGCTTTCAAATGCTCTCTCTGTGATTCCTCCCTTATTTTTCTCTTCTCCCTCTCCCACCCACTCTTATGCGCACCGTGTATAGCCTCCCTTTTATCCTCATCATTGGTGGTTTTAATCACGGCTGGGCGCATGTCTCTGCCGGCCGTGATTTGGGCTATGTGACCGGGCAGCGCTGCTGTCATCTGCTGCTGTCTGATCACACTACGTGCTGTGGTGTTATCTGCTTTTGTTTATTGTCACTTAGCAACGGGGGTCGGCTTACCACGTGACGTACTTCCGGCCGGAGTACGATGACGTGGGGCCGGCCCACCACCTTCCTCTGATTCTGAGTTGGCTACAGGTGCGTTGGGCAGGGTGTGGGAGGGCTGGGAGGACCATGTGGGATTTTTTGTTAACATTGATTGGAGCGGTGGGACCTGGGAGGTGCTCTGCATGCACATTTATTGCAGGTGGGGTAGGTGTCTGCACTCACTCGCCCTTGAAGTAGTGCAGGAGACACTACGAACGCGCTCGGCGTTGTTATCTGTGGGGGGTCCACGTCTGGTTGGTCTGTATGCACTTTTGTTCATTTCTTTCTCTTTCACTTCCATCACCACGGCGTGTTTTCCTGCTCAATGGTATGTTATTCTGCTTTATTTTTGTACACTCATGTGGACCTGAATTGATTAATAGGTGGGTTTAGCACATTTTTTGTTGTATTTTTGCACTTTTGCATCTGAGAGCATACTAGTTATAGTATATAGGATTTGATACACACTTTTAATGGAGAGTATTTTACTTTTTGCACTGAGACAGACCTCCAGCGCCCCCTTGGTTTTAAATGTTTATGTCATGTAGTTGTTATTGTATAGTCTTAATGTTCATTGTGAGTGTAAATATATGTAATTAGTCAATAAATTTGAATATTTTTAGACCCTTAAAGTGGTGCAACTGTTTCATCCTTGGCACTTTTTAGAGGGTACTGTGGGTGTCCCTCTTTTCTTGCAATATAATTGGTACATTTTTTTAAACTTATGGCCTTTGTTATTTATATTTGGATTGTTGAACTTGAATCTTAATTTGTTGTTGGAGTTATTGCTTTAGTTGTTTACCTTGGCTTTGTGTAATTACTTTATATTTGGTTGCAGGAACCACATGATGTACCACTCGCACAGCATACAATCAGTGTTTGGTCCGGATATGCGATTCCTCAGTGTTCTTGCAGGGCATCCAGGGTCGTCCCATGATGCTTATATATTGCGGAGCTCCGGCTTATTTCGTCAGAATTATCTGGGGGATGGCTCCTGGGTACGTTTGCTCACATTCCATCAATCCATTTTAACTGTATGGCAATGAATATAGTTGATAACCCATGTCTTAAACTATGGCTGTTTTTAGCCCTTGATGACATGTTAAACAAAATTGTTGCTTAGAATGTGTATTTTATGTTAGTATTTTTAAGTTCTTTCAGGGGATTCTGGATATCCGCTCCTGCCCTTGCTCCTGACACCCTTTCTTCGCTCGCAGAATGCGGACCAGGAGTTCTATAATCATGCCCTCTGCAAAACCCGGGCCGTTGTGGAGAGGGCCTTCGAGCTTTTGAAGTCCAGACTTAGGTGTTTGGACCATACGGGGGGGGGGGGGGGCACTGCAGTATGACCCCCAACAAGGTTATACAAATAATTTATTTTATGTTTTTTAACAGGAACCACACGTGCCACAACTGATTGCCAGGGTCCTTCAGTTGGTGGGCGAGATGCAGGAGCTGCGCGACTCGGGGGAAGAATAATGTTATGTGGCCTGCCATTGCTATGTATATATTTTAATACGTTTTATATGTTATTTTAAAAATTTTAAATCTGTTAAAATAAAAAATAAAAATATAAACCAAGTTTTAAATTTGTTGAAACAATTTTACTTAAAACTTAAAAAAAGGCACTTGAAAAATGCCATTTAATATGTCTCTGTGTCATTTCCTTTTCTAAATACATTCATTAAGGGTTGGTTACCACAAATGCAAAACACAAAATTTAGATATGAAGATTCGCCAGACCGCAAAGTGATTTAGGTAAGCTTTAGGTGTGAGAAATGGAAATAGAATGAGACCGCGAAGTGATTTGGGTAAGCTTTAGGTGTGGAAAATGGAAGAATGAGACCGCAAAGTGATTTGGGTAAGCTTTAGGTGTGAGAAATGGAAGAAGAATGAGACCGTGAAGTGATTTGGGTAAGCTTTAGGGGTCAGAAATAGAAGAAGAACCTAACCGCAAAGTGGTTTGGGTGAGTTTTAGGGGCCAGAAATGGAAGAAGAGGAAAGTGCAAAGTGGTTTGGGTGAGTTTTATGGGTCAAGTGGTTTGGCTGAGTTTTAGGGGTCATACATGGAAGATGTAGGAAAGCGCAAAGTGATTTAGCTAAGCATTGTATCAGAAGTGAGTGACCCAAATATGTAGGCGAGCACTTTAATGAGTTAAGTTTGTAGTACGCAGGCGTAAGATCGTAAGGATTTTCGTCTGGACGATGGAAAACTAACGCTGGAAAATTACATCCTCGTATTCATACTCTGGCATACGAACGGACGAAGACTTTACAGAAGGCTTGCAATGCAAGCATAGAATCGCTCATACACTCATACGAGAGCGGGAACATTTAAAAAAAAAAAAACAGATCGACACAAAAACGAAAGTCGTTTTTTGTCTCTCTGAATCAACCCTATTGCCCCAATATGGAAATACTTTTCACTTTATGTGTTAAGTTAATAACATCAAGAGAAGCAGAAATATTAGGACCCCCCCCCCCCACACACACACATTCAAATGGTGTGTCCAGGCAACTGAAAGGCTTACTCACCTTTTTCTGCCCAGCCTCTGTTTGGTACTAGTTTAGTAGTATAAAATCAAACTCTTATCTTAGAAATCTTAGAAACTGGTAAGTTTTACACCACTGGACTACAATCGCTCACCTGCAGGGCTGAAAAGGTAAGTAAGGTATTTTTTTCAGTTGCCTTGACAGAACCTTTAAAACTCACAAGAGTAGTAAAACTTTAAAAGTAAAGAGCAACTCAACCAGGGCAGATGTACAGGGGTTCCAAAGGTAAACTAATAAGGATTGAAACCTTAAAGTCATGTGATCCTTTCTTTAGACTGGATAATTGTGTGCCAAGGAAGGTCCGGGTCATCAAGCTAGCCACTGGTAAACCCCACAATATAGACATACTCTTCAGTTC
The DNA here is from genome assembly GCA_027917425.1 of Gastrophryne carolinensis. Taxonomy (NCBI): domain Eukaryota; kingdom Metazoa; phylum Chordata; class Amphibia; order Anura; family Microhylidae; genus Gastrophryne; species Gastrophryne carolinensis. The sequence goes on from CM051235.1 coordinate 458,946,244, forward strand.
TATGGGGCACTAGGTGCACACACCCATGAGGCAGTCAGACCAATAGGTGGTCTGCAGAGCTGCAGTATACAGTTGTGTCTGAGATTACTTTTCAGTGTTGGACTGGGGTTTCATGGACCCACAAGTGGTACTTAATCTGGGTGGAGGGCACTCCACAGTTACCTGCAGATATTGCCTTCTTATTTTTAGGGTACACAGACATTATGGCAAACTTCAGGTTGCAACAGCAGTATGAGTCATAGGGCCTCTGGGAGGAGCTGAGTGGGGTAAATAGAGGAGGTCAGACAGGTAGAAGGAGAGGTCTTTGTAATCAAATTAACAGAGGTAAGGAACCCTGCAGACAGACGCCCCACTCAGGAGCAGGCAAAACCAGAGTTCCCCACCATGAGGTTCTGCTTATAGAACCCCCCAAAAACAAGCTTACCTCAACCCCTATTCCAGTGGCAGGCAATGTCCTCATCCACGTTAACTTCAGTGAGACAAAGGACCCACATCCTCCGCATCCGCACCAGGCTTCCAGCATCTCGCTCCCTGCTGCAGGAAGGGGCTATTTATACTGGCGAGTGTATTGACATCAGCTCACTCTGTCAGTATAAAAGGTCCCTCCTTGCAGTGGGAGTGAGATATCAGAAGCCGGGGGGATCGGTGGAAGCTGGGCAGCTCTGCCCCGTGCCTTGCTTCTGCTGATCACTCCAGCTGTCTGTGGCAGAAGGGGACTGTGCAGTATACAGGGATTGGCGATAGGTAAGTATGGGTGGGGGGAATAATAATAAAAGGCTTTTTACTTTTGTCTGTTGTGTGTTTTTTTTTCTACATTTAACCTTTTGTGAACTGGTAAGGGGTCTTTGAGAACCCTATACCAGTTCACAGTGCAGGGGGGGGGGCATTTCCTGCAGTGGGGTATAGAAGAGCTCGCAGCCGTGAGGGCTATGTGGGTTGGTAGCCTTCAGGGCCGAGGGGCTCCCTGTCCTGGTCTACCAGCCTACATAGCTGGTGTCCGGGCTGGTTTTACTTGGATAGGGGGACCCGCAACTGTTTGTATTTTTTTTAAGGGTTAAACATTCAATTACATTCTCCTTTCAAGGAGGAGAGAATCCTATGCCTTTTAAAAATGTTTATGGGTTTAACCCTTAAAGCAGACCTTCACCCTGAATAAGAGCATATCTTATATATTTCCCACACCCTGTACATACAGATTGCTCACATTAAAAATCATCCTACCTGCATCTACTGCATGTTATGAGCCTTTAAACATCCAAGATGGCGGCTCATGGAACGTCAGGCAGCCTGCAATAGGAAGTGCCTTCTGACTGTGCTGCTGGGATTGCTGACCTTTTCCTGACCCCAGATCTGCTCTGTCTGAGCAAAGCACAGCTATAACCCGCCCCCCCTGTACTTTATCCTGCTTTCCTCTCCTCAGTAAGTGTCATGCTTCTGAGTCAAGATGGCGGAGCCCGTATCCTAAAGTCCTGAACAGAGTTGCAGCCCAGTGGGGGAAATAATAATAAGTAAGTGACTAAAAACTTAACTTTAGATGCTGGGGAATAATTTTTTAAGGATTTGGGCTTTTCAAAATGGTGAAGGTCCGGTTTAACATTTAAAACATTTTAAGCAAACCTAGCCTTCAGGACCCCCGACCCTGAAGATGTCTTTAGCTGTGTTTTTATTTTTATCTACATATGTCCTGCAATGTGGACCTAAGGTCAAAAATGATGTCAGGCTGGCTTTAACCCCAGCTTCCAGGGATCCTGATTTGGAATGCCCATACGTCATATACTGCCAAAGTACAGAAATACTTTTCCACTAATTCCACTTCCGATTATATTATTCAAAGTATCCATAAGCGTTTGCCAATTTGATGTGGTCAATGTGCTGAGTGTAAGAATCTTACCTGCCTCCCGTCCTCGGTCCCGCGGCGCGTCATCTGGCGGGTCGCAGCTTCCTGTCTTGCGGCGGCCCCGTCAGTCTGCTGCTCCTGGGCGCCGCTGTCAGGCTCTGGGTGCGGCGGCGGGGCGCTGCGGTCCCGCTGCAGATCGTGCGGTGGGGGCAGGCGGCCCCTCAACTTCTTCGGCCGGCGCGGCTGTGCCTTCCCTGGGTGGGAGCGCGCCCGGCCAATCACGTGGGCGTGCGCAACCACGATTAGCTTATGCCCCCCGGCGGCGCTGCTCCCAGCGCATCCGCCGGGGGCAAGTTTAACTTGTCCAATTCTGTGGTTCCAGATGGGAGACGGGCCCAGGGACTGGATTGCCTGTCTGGCCTGGGCGGTCCAGTCCCTGGAACCGCTCCTATTGGGTATTGTTCAAAGTTGCACCAATCAGCACACTTCCCTCTCTATCACTAGGTTCCCCTTCCCATTGGTCAGTTTTCCCTTTATTACTGTGCTGCCCCATTTTCCAGTGCCCGTTATAGCCTCTGGTGAATAGGGTGCGCTTACTAGTCTGCTTCGTTAGTTTCAACTCGGCTTCGTCTTTGACCATCCTTGCCTGCTGCCCGCCCTGACCTTTTGGCCTGTCCTGACTTCGCTTTTGTCTGATCCCTCTGATACCGCGCTCTGTGACCACCCGGCTTGACCTCGGCTTGCTTTGACTATTCTTCGCTTGACCCCTTGGATACCGCGCTCTGTGACCACCCGGCTTGACCTCGGCTTGTATTTGGACCTCTCTGTGGGATTCTCCACCTGTAATCCCATTCACATTCCGGCATCCATATTCGGGATACCCCGCCGTTCATCCGTCTCCACCTTAAGCCAGTAATCTTTGCGCCATCTAAGTCCTGGGGGTAACCGAGTCTGGAGAGGCACATTCCGCGTCTCCTGCGAGCGGGGACTTGTCTAAAGGCAGAAGAGGCGGTGGAGATTGGGGATTACCTGGCTTAAGAGAGACGGGTGTCCGGCGCCTTACACTGAGTTTATCTGGAACTTTTTTCTTTTCTTTGTGTTCACAACTGTGTTATAAAAGAAAGATTTTCCCCCGCGAAAATGTGTTTACCTTAGCAAGATACATCAAAGTAATGTTCCAATGTACAGATCAGAAACTTTTTCACTCTGGCTTGCTGGTGGAGACAGAGACGACAGGCCTAACCCCATCAGCATTAACTGAACATCTTCAGATGGGGGCCACAGTCTTGTGTTTCATTAGCTAAACGGTTACTGGCAGTGTTCTCTGCTGGAGGACACCATTTCTGCTGCTCTGTTTAGCCAAAGCTGCCGATGAGCTCATCTGTTAAAGTGGAATCATTCTGGGATTTGTAGTCAGAATAAAGTATAAAAATATAACATATAATATAAAGTATACTAAGAGCTTTACTAAAGGGCAATAAAGCCACTCCTAATTTACCAAGATAGAGCAAAGTGGATATAAGAAACTTGGAAACAGCATGCTGATAAGTAAATTACATGTATAGGGGCACAATACTAACACAAATGATTATTTTACATGTCAGAAAGAAAAGGAAAAAAATAAGGCAGGAAACCAAAAACATGACAAAAAAGGACTTTTCCTTGTGTCGCTCTCTAAGAGGCCGATTCATTAATAGCGTCAGGTAGCGACAGATGAGCGACAGTAGCGGTATTTTCACAGCGCCCGCTAGTAGTCGCTGTGCTTGGGCGTTGTTCGGTTGTTGACAGCGACTCAGTCGGTGTGCGGTAATGTGGAATACGGGGTTAGGAGTCGCTGTTTGACAGGTTCCGCGCTGTATGGGAGCGCATGACAGCGAGTGGCCATAGCGAACGGCTCCCACCATATTCATTAACAAGTCACGCTCAAAAAATTATCGCGCTGTGAAATACTTGTTTAAACCCCAGAGCGCTGGCGGCGATGGGTTAAAAGTAGTTTTTTAACCCCCAAACAACAATCTTTTTGAAAAAAAAAAAAAGTTTTTAAAAACATTTTGTAATATGAATACATTAATATCAGACCTGTAATATCAATTCTGCACACATTTTTTTTTTACCTTAAAAATATATCTAACATTGCAGAAGTGGTCACAATTGCCATTTAAAAAAAAAAAAAAAAAACATTAATAGCAATTAATTTAGAATATTTAAAGATTGCTCCATTGAAATGCATTGGAGAGCGCCAGGTAGCGAGAGGTCATACCTGGCGCTGTTCAAGGTCGCTCGCTGGCGCTGTGGGGTGAGGCTGGAATAATGATGAATGAGTGGCTATATGGCGCTCTGTCAGTCGCTAAGCAGGATCGGCTTGATAAATGTTTGATTGCGGAGGGGAGCCGGCGTTCTCGTGGCGGTGACCGTCATTACCGTTCGCTCACCATTCGCTACCTGGCGCTATCCCTTGTTAAATAAGGGCCTAAGATGGGGGCTTGTTGGCTGGGGATTGATCAAGTAAAGGACTCCAGGGCAGGCATACTTGCTTCCCCTGGGGCATCCTCAGCTGGGATGCCTTGCTCTGTGAAACTTCCCAGGGTGCCTGAAATTCCTACCTTTCCCCAGAGCCCACAATGCATACTCGGGTGGCACCAGCATCACTCGCATCCCTTCTCGCTGGTATGTGCGGCTACGAGCTCTGTCCGCCTTCACTAGCCGCACCATGGGCTGGACGAAAGGGGAATTCACACAGCAGGGAAAGAACCAGAAGTTAGATAGTGAAGATCCCGGGTTTTGGGCCACTTTAAACTTGTATTAAGGCCAGCGTAGGATGAGAACAGCCATCACTTGCTCTGTGTTTGTATTTTCCGAAATGCAGAAATAATCATAATGGAGTTAAGTGGCCAAACAGAGCAGCGACTTGAGAAAGGAAATTCTGTATGATTGCTTCCAGCCACACGGCAATATTATCTGAAGAGAAGCAGTCCGGATGGTGACAGTTTGCAGAATTTGCTGCTCCATACTGATTTCAAACATTACTTTGTGCTGCTGGATTGTCAGAAATGTTACATCTCTACTCTTTATAGATACAAATGTCTACAGATAGAAAATATGGAAATGGAGACACCAGGGGGCTCGCTGTCTACTGTCACACTGATAATCTGAAACAAAGGGAGAAAAAGCAATGTGTAATCGCACGGTGAGGGTGGGTGATGGCGCACCTATGTCTAAATGGCCTTCCTTTCACTTTCCATGTTTAAACTATTGAAATACTGTAAAAAAAGCAAACTAGCAATACAACATTTTATCGATTTATTTTATTATATTTACTTACTTACTAGCATAGGGCAGTGTAATAAGGGTTACCAGGCGCATACGGAGCCATAAGTGGTCTATGAACCACATTTTGATGCATACATTTCAGCGCTAGAATTTCAGGGCAGCTGCTTTAAAGTGGACCAACACCCACGGGTGATCGGGCTGGGAATCTATAAGATTCCCGGGCCGATCACCTCCCTCCCCGCAGGACATCTGAGATCGGGATGTCCCGCGGGGTGAACCCCCCCCAAACACCCCAAACTCCTTACCTTATCCTTACCGCCTCCCTCGCGCCCCTCTAGACGTGCGCGCGCCCGCGCCGGCCGTCTGTGAATGGCCGGCGCGGGCACACGCGCGTCAAGGGTGACGCGCGGGAGGCGGCGCCGGAGGAGCCGCTTGTCCGCGGCTTGTCCGTCGGCACTGGGAGCGGGGAGAGGTGAGTTTTTCTTGGGGTTCGGGGGGGTTTCACACAGCGGGGCACCCCAATCGGGGGTGCCCCACTGAAGTGGACCAAGACCCAGGATAGTCAAAATCCTGGGTGTTGGTCCACTTTAACCTCCCTGGCGTTTTGAAATAGACAAATGTAATGGTAACGAAAGCGTTACCATTGCATTTGTCTCTGACGCACGGCTCCGCACCCATGAGCCTCTGCGGCTCACAGAGACGGAACCCGGAAGTGGAGACGGACGCCGCAGCCTCGGCTCTCACCTGTGATTGCGGCGGGGACATCGCTGGATCGCAGGGAGAAGGTAAGGAGGCTGCGCCGCCCGCTCTTGCTCCCAAATCGATCCCGAGCGTGGCTCGGGGTTACCGCTACTTACAGCGCAAATTAACCCCGAGTCACGCTCGGGATCACCGCTAAGGGGGTTAAGACTACTTTCAGGCTGATTCATTATTAGCGACAGGTAGCGACAGATGAGCGTCTGTAGCAGGTATTTCAGAGCGCCCACTAGTAGCCGCTGTGCTTGGCCGTGGGTCGCTAGTTCATAGCGACTCAGTCGCTGTGCAGAAATGATGAATACATTGTGGGGAGTCGCTATATGAGCAGTACAGCACAGTATAGGAGCGAATGGTAGCGACTGGTCAGTGCGACCGACTAACAACATATTCATTAAAAAAAACAGCCTCACACACCTCCACCTCCTCCTCACACCAAAAATGCTTTGCTGTAGCCCAGAGTGCCGGAGGCTGTGTGATTAAAGGTTGTTTTTGTAACATGTATCCACCAGTAACAAAGAAAAAACATATGGAATTACATTGTAATGACATTGTAACATGAACACATTAATGCCAGACCTGTAATGTCAATTCTGCATAAATATATAAAACATGAAAAATATTTTCAAAAATGGCTTTTTCTATGCCATGAGAGGTCACAACATTTTCTATGCCATGAGAGAAAATATGTGGCGCTCTGCAAGGCTGAACGCCGGCGCTGTACGCTGAGGCTGGGATAATGATGAATCGGACGCTACATGGCGTTATCCCAGTGGCTCAACAGAATCTGCTTGATAAATGTGTAATTGCGTGCCATGTCCGGCGTTCACCTGACGCTACCTGTCGCTACCTCTCATTTACAAGGCACTACCTGACGCTATCCCTTCATGAATAATGCCCTAAGTCTATCAAAGGAAATAGGGGGGGTTAAATTACCTGTCAGCTATCTCCGCTCTGCTTCTCGCACTTGTGCAGCCCTTGTATGACAAGCTGAGAAGGTGGGGGAGGAGTGGCTATGGGCACCTCCTGATGCGCTCTCTCATTGGGGGCCTGTGGAAATGCAGGACGCAGCACTGAGGTTGGGAGCCAGTGTTCTCGGTAGAGCAGTAGATAGGGAAGCAATGGTAGCTGAGCAAGGGATCCTAAGGCCCTTATTTAAGAAGGCATAGCGTCAGGTAGCGCCTGGTTAATGAGAGGTAGCGAAAGATAGCGACTGGTCAACACCGGACACGGCACACAATTACACATTTATCAAGCAGAATCTGTTTAGCAACTGGGATAGCACCATGTAGCGTCTGATTCATCATTTTCACAGCCTCAGCGAACAGCGCCAGTGTTCAGCCTTGCACAGCGCCAGGTATGACCTCTCGCTACCTGCCGCTCTCCCATACATTTCAATGGACGAGCCTTTTCTTCTCTTTAAACAGGTTTTTTTTTTTTCCAAAAAATCACAAATAATTCTTTGACCTCTTCTGGCATTGAAAAAGCTGTTTTTTCATACTGGTCAAATAGCGACTCCTCACAATGTATTCACCATTACTGAACTATAAAGTAGCGACTCACGGCCGAGCACTGCGACTACTAGCGGGCGCTCTGAAAATGCCTGCTACAGCCGCTCATCTGTCGCTACCTGCCGCTAATGATGAATCAGCCTCCCCGTTGGTGATGGTAACTCTAGTCTGTGGTCTGATTAGACTTTGAACATGGACTTATACTTAAAGAGGAACATCGGAGGATGCTCTCTCTGGTTTTACCTTCGGGGCGCTATTTACCCTCCTCACCGGGACATCCATATTCTGGGTCCCTCGGATTCCAGGTAACCTTCTGACGGGTGGCGCCATCTTGAATTCCTTCAGGCACTGCGTGCGGCCCTTGTTCTCGCGCCTGCACAGTGCCCATGAATGGGATGCAATGGAGTCCCATGAGACTTCGGTGAGCAGCGCAACATGGCTAAAGCTGTCACTTACAGACGCCTAAGCCGGTGGTGAAGGTGAGAATCGGCTGTGGCAACATCCACAAGGTAAGTAGGGGTAGATGGGGGGGATCTGCTCCTACTGTACTTCTTTAAAGTCCCTGTTGAGCTACAAACCAACGTTCTTCACATTTATAACCTGTGGGAAACGTGTAAAATGTGCCATTTCAAAGTATCTAAAATCCCGGTTTTACATGAATACCCTATGTTGTCTATGTTGTCCAGCTTTATGAGTCATGAACATGCTCTGCTGTGGTCACAGCCAGCTGCTGTACCACTGTAAGTTGGAGCAATTATACAGCTTCTACCCTGCACTGCAGAAAATGGAGGAAAGGCATGTGGAATAGGCTTCGTGTATTGCCTTATTATTGCTGTTGCCTGGACAGTCCCTTTAAATTAGACCTCCTAAAGGTCTGCCTACAGCCCAACTGCCAAGGAGTCCCAATTAATAATGTCCTGGTAAACACTAAACATCAGGCAAAATGACTCTTCCACAGAGACACCTAATCCTGGTCTGTGCTCCCACGCTGCCTTTGTGTCCCCCACTTGCCAATCAAGTTGGATAGATGGACGTGCATGCTCCATGAATGGTGTGGAGTATGACTGTCGGTGGTCATGCATGGATGCAGAAGTGTGGACCCCAAGCAAGCAATCGGGATGGCTCAGTCAGACTCCAAGGCCTCAATGCCATAAGGGTTGAAAAAACACAGTAGTAAATTCATGAGAAAAAAGCTTGAGAATGTCACTGTTACTGAAGCACCGGGCCAATGCTGATGGGCACCATGTTTGTCTGCACTCCTGGTTCCCAGTGTTGGCAATCAGGTAGTTGGTAAGTGACATTGGCAACCCACATGCTACCCTCTGCCCTCCTAGCTGGCACAAAGGCTCTTAAAAGAGCACTAAGGCAAATAAAATGGCCCAGTAATAAATATTCACATAAACATGCCAGAGTAGGGGCTACTTAGACACCTAACATAAAACAAAATCTAGCCAAGCCTGTTTCTAATCTAAACTGCCACAAAACTCTCATTTACCAGCCTAAAAAGAAAATACTAGAGAAGCTCAGCACATTTGGGAAACATCATTTTGGCACACAAAAACATACCATTCAAAAAAAGGAAAAACTCCCCTTTTGCCAGGTTTTTGGTGTCCTTATTATTCAAATGTATTTTTATTTCATGATTATCTATTATTATTAATTAATATTCCATTTCCAAATAGGAGTGGCTTTCCTGGCTTTTAGTAAAGCTCTTAGCGCTCTAAGAGCTTTACTAAAGGGTTGCCTGTAACCCTTTAGCTACTGAAACACACGACTGTGATACACCCTATCTAAAGAGGTTGAATTAATGCAAATGGGGTTCAACCTGTCGTTTTTGCCTCAGTCAATCAGATGAGTATCAAGCCAGAGTGAGGAAGTTTCTATATTTTACATCAGAACACTTTGATGCTTTGATGTACATTGCTATGGTAAACACATTGTTGCTGGGGAAAACTGTTTTCTTTTATAATATAGAGTTGCAAACACATAGAAAAGAAATGTATTAGCAGGCCCAGCATGTCATTTTGGCAAACAACAATGGAAACTTTTAAAAATGCCATTGAATATAGAATTGCCCTTCAAGCATTGGATTCCCAAGTCTGTCACGGTGCAGGTACAGCACTGTTTAAAATGTATACATTACATTATTATTATTATTATTTTTATTATGATCTTATGAAAAATTGGCAGGTAGTGACAGATGAGCATCTTTAGATCGGATTTCAGAGCGCCCTCTAGAAGTCGCTGTGTTCGGCCGTGGTTCGCTAGTTCAGAGCATCTCAGTCGCTGTGCAGCATTGATGAATACATTGTGGGGAGTCGCTATATGACCAGTACAGCGCTGTATGGGAGCGAATGTTAGAGACAGGTCATTGCGACCGACTCACACCATATTCATAAAAAAAACAGCCTCACACACCGCCAGCGCTCAAAAATGCTTTGCAATAGCCCAGAGCGCCGGAGGCTGTGTGATTAAAGGCCACCAGTAACAAAGCGAAAACATATGGAATTACATTGTAATAAGATTGTAACATGAACACATTAATGCCGGACCTGTAATGTAAATTCTGCATAAATATATAAAGATTAAAAAAAAAATGAAAAAATGGCTTTTTCAAGGCCAGGAGAGATCCCAACATTATTTGAGAATTAAAATAAAAAAAAAAATAAAACAAAAAACCTGTTTAAAGAGAAGTCAAAGAACGTCCATTGAAATGTATGGGAGAGCGACAGGTAGCGAGAGGTAAGACATGACGCTCTGCAAGGCAGAACGCCCGCGCTGTACGCTGAGGCTGGGATAATGATGAATCGGATGCTACATGGCGTTGTCCCAGTCGCTCAACAGAATCTGCTAGATAAATCTGGTATTGCGTGCCGTGTCCGGCGTTCACCTGTCGCTACCTGACGTTTACAAGGCACTACCTGACGCTATCCCTTCATGAATAAGGCCCTGAGTGTGAGCGGGGAGGCCGATTCATTAACAGCGGCAGGTAGCGACAGTTGAGCGACTGTAGCGGCATTTCCAGAGCGCCCGCTAGTAGTCGCTGTGCTTGGCCGTTGTTCAGTAGTTGACAGCAACTCAGTCGGTTTGCCGTAATGTTGAATATTGGGTGAGGAGTCGCTATTTGACAGGTTCCGCGCTGTGTGGGAGCGCATGATAGCGACTGGCCCTAGCAACCGGCTCCCACCATATTCATTAAAAAATCACGCTCAAAATTTTTTCGCGCTGTAAAATGCATGTTTAAACCCCAGAGCGCTGGCGGCGATGTGTTAAAAGTAGTTTTTTAACCCCCAAACCACCATATTTTTGGAAACCAAAAAAAAAAAAAAATTTTGAAAGAATTTAGTAATATGAATACAATAATATCAGACCTGTAATATCAATTCTGCACAATTTTTTTTTTTACCTTAAAAAAATTAACTAACATGGCAGAAGTGGTCACAGAATTTTTCACATTTAAAAAAAAAAAAAATAATAATAACAATTAATTATGAATATTTAAAGATTGTTCCATTGAAATGCATTGGAGAGCGCCAGGTAGCGAGAGGTCATACCTGTCGCTGTTCAAGGTCGGACGCTGGCGCTGTGGGCTGAGGCTGGAATAATGATGAATGAGTGGCTATCTGGCGCTATCTCAGTCGCTAAGCAGGATTGGCTTGATAAATGTGTGATTGTGGTGGGGAGCCGGCGTTCTCGTGGCGGGGGCCCGTCATTACCGGCCGCTCACCAGTCGCTACCTGGCACTATCCCTTGTTAAATAAGGGCCTAAGTTTCTTAAATGATCTCCCAATACTTTCCAGCTTGTTTCTTGTCTCAGAATCCTGGCTCCCTATTCCAAATTGTGGACTAGGATCTGCCAGGTTCACAGATATATTTGTGAGTCTTTAAATGACAGGCACGCAGCTGAAACTTATGACAGGACAGGGCTTGCTCCTCACATGCTGCCCCGCCCCCTGTCACTTCCCGATCATGCTTATTTTTATACTTCAAATAGGATAAAGGTGGGAAAATAAAGTACAGTATAGTAAGATATTTTTTTTTGTAGCCTATCATATAATTAGGATTTCACAGTGTTTAAAGCGGACTTACACAAATTTCCTAGATTATGGGCTCGAAGGGGGGGCATCCTGATTGCTGGAGCCCTTCCCGCGCATTGACCCCTGCAGCGCCGACAATTCTTGCCTTATCCGCTATCCCCAGCTGTAATGCAGCGCCACAATGGCCCGGTATCTTTAGAAATGCCCCAGTGAAGGTGATGAGCATTTTCTAAAAGAAATGGAAGATTTTGTTGTTTGTTGGTTTTAAATAAACAGCATATCACCTGTACTCGGCCAGCTAAAAAGAGTTAAAACATACTCTCACCTGGTCTGGGCATTTGCCTGCTCCCACTCCAGATTTGTTTTTTATAATATAATACATTACAAAATATCTTTGTTTAAATCAGCCCAAACTCACTTGGATACCTCACCGTAGCCTTGTTCCAAGGTTGTCGAGGAAGGCTGTGTAAGCGCTGCTTGCATTAGCAAGGCATACACACTGCTTCTTTATTTGAAGCCTCTTTATCAGTATCAATTAAACTCCAGTTAAAACTGACACATCTTAACCTTGCATCAAATCCAATTGTGTTACAGCACCATCCATATGGCGCACAGAAGCATCTAGCAGACATCATTTCATTGCTTCTGTAGCTTTCCTGGATCAAGGCCAGGCTGTAATCACGTCTTTTTGTTAATAGACACGTCTGCCTTCCTAGTCATTTCAACACGCCCGCTCTGGTTTCATCTTCGAAAAAAAGAGAGAATGAACACCAAACCATAGATTCAGCCCTGCACTGGTTTTGTGCAGTACAAACTGTACTGCTTCTTGCTATGACAAATATCTAACTGTACAGACCTGTGTCTGACAGGTTCACTGATCGGATTAATACACATGGGGGACCCCTATACCAAGTCACAGGGTTGGGGGGCTCTCATATTAACTGCACTTCCATTTGGGTGTGCAGAAAAGCCTGGTGCCCGTTGCTATGGGTATGGTATGGGTAAGGCACTGAACCAAAACTGAATGTGCATACGTGCTGGGATACCGCCAGAGTTAGAGGCCAGCTGGTCGGCCTCTGAGCCCTTGGGCTACCAGCCATCTATGCCTGGTGTCCAGGAAAGTTGGCTCTGGGGGGGTTAAAGTGGATCAAAACCCAGGATTTTGACTATCCGGGGGTTTGGTCCTTGCCCCTGGGGCACCCCAATCGAGGGTTCCCCCACTGTGTGAAACCCCCCAGGTCGCCGAAACAAACTCACCTTTTCCTGGTCCTGCGGCCACTTGTCCAATCAGCACTCTCGGATCCGCTGACATGCCTTTGTCTAAGGCGAGCAGCTGAACCACGTCTCTAACCCCCAAGATTCGCTCACACTGAGCTGACAGGCTGCAAACGATCTCAGTCTGCACCATGTCTCTCACCCCCATGACCTGCTCACACTTTGGCATGCAAAGCTTACTGTCATTACTGCTGGTTAACCTCGATACTACTGTTACACCTTCCCTGTAGCTGTGGCTCCCGTGCTCCCCAATCAGATTTAGGTTAAAGTTACGGGGCAGCACCAAGCCAGCTGCAGAGAAGGCCAGTGAGGGGGTGAGGGAAAAGTGGGTTTTGCGCCGCTTTAAATATATTAAAAAAATATTTGCCTACAACAGAACTTCAACTCTTTAAATGCCAGCCTACCTAGAGATTTTGTCACCTTCTGTTGCCAGACCATTTTCACTATTTTGCTCTATACATGTTTAACTGTGATTTTTGAATGAATGTCCAGGGATTTCCCAGGAAAAAAATATTTTATGGTATGGGCTTTAACAAGAAATGTTTGTATAGTTAGTTACACAACATGTTACTGCTGTTAGATGTACACATTTAGTGGGCTAAGTGTTTTGAGGAAAAGATAAGTCTCCAGAAAGGGGCCCAGCTACAGTCTTTGCAGGTGCGGTGCCAGTGCCTTTCCAATAGATCAACTGATGTCCATTAGCCGGCTGTAGGCATATTTCTCCATTAAATGGCATAGCCAACTAGAGCAGTGCATTGGTACGCATGAGGCTAATATCCTGAACCACGCTGGATTGAGGAAAAAAATTTAATAACATAATTAGTATCATATTTTACATGGAAAGGTAAACACCTTGTGTCTATAAATATTTATGGCTGATAAATATTTATGGATCCTGCATTGAGAATTGTTGATGCTGAAGATAAAAATGAAGGGGGGGGGGGCAGCTTAGATATAGCGTTTGATTTTGTGTCTGTTTTGTGTACTAACAAAAAATTAACCACATTTGTTTTTAATACATTACAGGCACCCCACTAAGAACACTTGTTATGCCTAATGCATTTAAATAACCTTTGATAAGAAGCCATGGTGTAAGTAGAGGATACCCAAATAATGCCATTGTATTAAGATTTAAACTTAAAACACATGACAGTTTAAAGCGGACCAAAACTCATGTTTTTAAGTAAAATCCCCTGATTTGCTCACCCCATGAAGACGACTTTTTGCCAATTTTCACTGCTCCTGCTTTACTCTAATCCCAGGTAACAGCGCTTGTTTTAGCTGTAAAAGCTCTGCCTCCTCCATTCATTGTATTGTGTGATGTCAATGATGTCATTGCCACACCAATGTAATGACTGATCTCCTGCCATCAACATAAAAAAAAAACGTGTTCTAGGAGTCAGGACAATTTGAAAAGCAAAATTATCTATTTCTAGTTTAACACCCTAAGAAGGGAGTACTGGCAGGGGCTATGGCCAAATGTATTTCACAAGTTCTGTGGGTCCCCTTTAATGACTTTCTTTCTTTAGATGGCAGAGGATGGTTGGATAATTGGGTTAAAAATGTTATGTAAAAAACATCACAATTTATGCATTGGTTCTGCTGCATTCTGATATCTGTGGGGCACTTAGTGGACACTGACTGACCTAGTTTTGGGTACTCATGAGAACCATATTCAGCACTGGGAGATGGTCAGGAGACTCTATTCACACCTCTCCGCTTGTGCTGTCTTGGGAAATGCAGTCACAATGTAAAGGAAAATGCTTGCCATTATTTTTAATGGGCCAGTTCACATATATAGGACTTACCTCTGCCAGGGGGCCTGCGGTGAGCGTCTCCTGGGCGACAAGGGGCACTCGACGCGGTGCTTCTGCTGCTGAGCATCGGCGTCGCTCCTGGATGACAGGGAGCGTGGCGCGTCCCTCTCCCGTCCCTCTCTAGCTGTGCAGGCACGCGCCCTGCAGTCTGTAAATTTCGCCACTAGGAGGCGCTGCGCTGCGAGTGGCAGGCAGCGCAGAGTCTCCCACACCTGATGGGAATCAGGGGATGATCATCCTTGCTGCCAAGACTGACCAGCCCCTGGATAGTGTTTCCAATCACTCACAGTAAGTTGCACCAATTAGCACATACACGCTCCCCCCCAGGGTGGCCATTGGTCAATTCCCCAATAAATATGGAGTCAGTCCAGTATTCAGTGCCTGTGATAGTCTCTTGTGATTAGGGTGTGATTTGACTAGTGATTATCTGTTTCCGACCCGGCTTGATCGACCATCCCTGTCTGCTGCCTGAACCGACCTCTGCTTTGTCTGACCTCGAACCTGTCTGCCCCTTTGGATACCCCGCGATCTCTGACCTCCCAGCTTGACCCTTTGGCTACCCCTGACTACGCACCTGTCTCATCCCTGTACTCTGACGCACCATCCGGACTTTCCGTGTATGACCTCGAGATACCCTCGCGGTTCATCCACCTTTACCGTAAGCAGACATCCTTTGCGCCTATTAAGACCTGGGAGCAACCGTGTCCAGCGAGGCGTTTCTAGCCTCCCGGCAAACGGGGGCTTGACTATAGGCAGAAGCTGCGGTGGAGATTGGGGGTTGTCTGCTTACAGAAGGCTGGTGTCCAGCTGCGCATATATATATATATATATATATATAGCCATAGGATTACTGCAACATCCTTCTTTGTGGCTTACCAACTAACAGACTGGCACCCCTCCAATCTATCCTAAACTCTGCTGCTCGCCTCATCCATCGCTCCTCCAGTTCTGCGCCTCTCTGCCAATCCCTACACTGCCTGCCAGTCCCACAGCGAATCCTGTTCAAAACTCTAACTCTCGCATACAAAGCTCTCTCCAACCAGGCCCCTCCCTACATCTCATCTCTAATCCAACAATATCAACCTAGACACAGCCTCCTCTCTGCTACCGACCTTCTCCTGTCCTCCACCCTGGTCACCTCCTCTCACGCCTGCCTCCAGGACTTCTCACATGCAACTCCAAACTTCTGGAATGCCCTCCCCCACCCAATCCTCTACTCCACAGCACTCAAAACCTTCAAAGGAGCCCTCAAAACTCACTTATTCAGACAAGCATATAATCTGGCCTAACCAATCTTCTAAAAGGGCACATGCCACAAAGCTCAATACGGACTGTTTGTGATCCTTCCCCCTCGTCTTCACCCCTCATCCTTTAGACTGTAAGCTCGCAAGGGCAGGGCTCTCTCCCCTATTGTATCTTGTACTCAGAATATCCATTGTCAACTCTGTAAAACTGCACTTGATATAGTATATGTACCATATGTTTCTACCCTGTCTGTAACTACTACTTTGTAAAGCGCTACGGAAGATGCGCTTTGACCATTTGTCACTATTTTGCGCTATACATGTTCAACTGATTTTTGAAGGGATTTCCAAGGATTTCCCAGGAAAATTAGTCTTGCTGAGTCTGGGCTTTAACATCAAATGTCTTGTTTGTTATATTTGTAGTGTATCCTCAATGTTTTTGCAAAAAATTTGTACACTTTTTGTAATAAAAAAAATAAAAAAGTGTACGTTTCCCTAAAAAAATCATATTGTGTGTAAAAGCCCCATTTCTCCCGGTTATAGTGGTACAACATATGTATTGGTAGACACCGTTTCCTGCCCAGGAGACTCCCCCGAACTGAAACAGTGCTCTAGAAGATTTTAAGATAAAATTCAACTGCTATGTACAGCTTGCAGTTTTTCAAGAAAAACAACCCTTTATGTTTATAATACCACAAACTACTGTATATATTCTATGGAGGTACACACCTCAAGCTTTCTAGGCATACCAGGCTTGTTGATCTGGGAACAGTTTTCTGGAATTAATTCTTTGGTTGCACGGGGTTTCCCTAAAAAAGGAATAAAAACGCAGAATCAAATCCACATTATCCTTAAAAAACAATATGCAAACAAGAAAAGTGTGCACCTTGCGTTTTTTTAACCAAAACAACCCTTTACATTTGAATTACCCCCATAAACCATATCTTCCATCCTAAAAGTATACACGTTAAGCTTTCTAGGCATACCATGCTTGTTGCAGTGGGTCTTTCTGGTAATCCCTCGAAGAATTCTTTGGTTGCACTTGGTTTCCCTAAAAAATTTATAGAAAAGCAGAAAACAGATTTTCCTTCAATATTAATATGCTTATGAGAAGAATTAAGCTAAATCTGAAAGCGCAAGGTCTTCCGAACAGAATAATGTCCAACATAGTAAATTTTAACTCTTTTAACTGCCAGCCATTCACCATGTTTAACTGTGAATTTTGCAGGAATTTCCAAGAAAATAATATTTTTTTGTGGCAGAGAAGAGAAGACCTGGGTGGATTGTTTGAGGGGTCAGGTGAGTGTTTTTTTTTCCTTTAATTGAGGGTTAGCAGGGGGGAAATCCAGGTACATAGCTCTCACGCGCTTGCCAGGAAAGGCAACCACGTGACAGTTACATGCTTAGCGCTTTAAGGGTTAAAGGGGCAGTTCAGGCACATGTCCTGTTAAGTACCCCCTGCCTCCCTTCTCCTGGCACTAGGCAGAACAGAGGGGTTGCATAAAAAAAACAACTTACCCCTCACGCGTTCTATGTGGCCGAATAAAAGATGGCGGGGGCCGGTGCTAAAATAGAATCTGTCTTAATCAGTTATTGAAGATGTATACATACATAGAAACTGGGTGGTTCTGCAATCCCAATCTTTGCCATGCCTCTGTTGTTGACCAGCTTTCTCAAGATCACTTCCGCCCCGGGATAACAGAGCACATTATGTTTAATGTTGGCAGGGAAGGGGAAATAATTATCATTGCTGAGACTTGTTGGATATGAAAATGTAGAAATACACTTTATTTCTTTCTCCTTTACAGTTTAAAAGCCGGCAGTTGCAAAATCCCATTTCTATCTGGTTTGGCAGTATCATAATTAGTTACAGTTTGCACCCGTAATATGAGACTTGTGTTAATAAATACAGTATCATTCACTAAAGTCATGCAAGCCTTTAGTGCATTAAAGGAAGTATATTTTTGTTGATCAGTGTACAAGACAAACCTAAATCAACTGTGACAACATAACAGAAAAACAGAGCATCTTGGACAATTTTAATACATTGCTTTTTGTCCTACGCTCTTCAGGGACACCCAACTTTTTTTCCAGGAGGCCCCATATACTGCAGTAAATAACAGTGGATGACACCATAGCCTCCACCTATTGTTGCGAGTCACCTCATCTGAATGCAAAACTATAAAATGGAATTTTCAGTTAGGGGGTAGAGTATTTAATAACAAAAATTATGTTATTTATGACACTGGAAATATAATATGTGGCATCTGTTGCTGGATAATGATGCAGGGCTGATGTTATAAAGGGCAGAAGCATGCCTTGGCAACTAACTTTGTACTGCATATCTTAAAATCTCACTTTTGACGCCTTCTGTGTGCTGTGCCTCTTGGGATCCTAATTCAGCAGTTTAATAGAAATCTTCTGACATATATGCTGATGATGACATGCAGTTATAGGCCTCCATATAGGCATGTGTCTCCAAGGTCCTGTCATTGCTGTCAGATGGCTTTTCAAATACCTGAATCAGATGAGTGGTAATTTTCTGGTGTTGAACACTTTGTCTGTTTTTATTACCTCTAGAATGTGGTTAAGCGTGCTTCTAGTCAGTACTTTTAGAATGCCTTTGACCTTTCTCTTCCATCTACTTTTATTTTCAAAAGTGATCACTATATACTGTTGTTATGTGTTTTCTGATGTAAAGTCAGCTCAAGGTATTACAAGGGCTGTTGGGGTAGCTACAGGGTTATAGAGGTAACAGTGGCCACATGGCCCTATCATGTAGTTTCTTTCTCTTTGCAAGTTTTGTGATAATATTTTATTTGGAGAATGCAAGTTGTGTTTTGATAAGCTGTATTGCACCACATGCCCCATTTATATTTGCAAAGTTCACACTCAGATTGTTTAAGCCAATATTGTTTGGTCGCCATTGCCTTTCATTTACTGCTCTGAAGGCATATGGGCAGCATCTAAGTAGGTTGCTATAAAGATAATGGGCATAAAGTGGTATGTATAGAAGGGAGGCGGTTGCGGTAGGTGATGCATTCAAAAACATGGGTGGAGGGGGGTTATTGGGGGGGGGGGGGGTGTGCATGATGAGTGGGGGAATCAAGGGACACCACTTGATCCCCTTGCCGGGGGGGGGGGGGGATTACAGAAGAAGCTGCAAGTAGTTGAAGGGGTTAAAAGAGGGCTGCATGATGCACAGGGGGATGTATGGGTGGCAGTGACTGAGATGTATGGAGGGGGATTTCAGGGTACAAGGGTTCATGGAGAAAACCTTGGGTCCCTTGGATGGAGCAAATATTCATTTCATTTGCTCTGCAGAGAGGTGGGGGTGGAGGGAAAACTGAAGGGATGGGGGTACTTGAGGAAAGCAGGGGGCTCAGAACAAGTTGCTCCTAGGCACCTACTGTCAGGCCTTTGAATGTCACTGTCACCACTGTCTAGACTCAAATCTCTCTGTTTACTTGGGTCTCCAACTCATGCTGCTGCCTCAGCTGCTGAAGCCCTTCTCTGACAGTCCTCCAGCACTGACAGCCATGTTCTGCTTGTTACATTGTAAGGTGTGGCAGCTGTGTTTTCAAACTACTAGCATGAGTTTTATTAAGGCCGGTTCTGCTGCATCTGTAAATGTATGACTGGAAATTAAGTTATGGGTATATATGAATGATTTCTAATGTTTTGCAAACTTGTAGAAAACGCTATAATAAAGGACCAAGTGGACCAATCTAAAAATAAACATTTCAAAGGCTTTTCTTGCCAGATACAGTAATCATTAATATAAATGTAACATAGAATATCTCCCCTACCATGTGGAAGTATGATGATGCATTACGGTTGCCAACTTGGGGCTCAGTAGATCAGGGTCAGGCCTGTCAGTCAGTGTCAGGCTTTTACAAGCAAAATCCTAGCAACTCAGCTTGGACACATGCCCTTTTTCAGTGCTTCCAAAGACTGCTTTTTATATTCATGATGCTAATTATTTCATATTATTTAAACCAATGCCAGCCTCATTAATCCCAGGTAAAAGCCATCTAGAAATGTTGTGGCAGATATGTTCTGGAAAAGGTCAATTAGATAAGTCTAAAACTAGCTTGCCCTTGATTTCTTTGTATGTTGTCGCTCTAAATATATTCCATTGAATTGTAAATAATTATTTCCTCAATTACTCAATTAACTATTCACCATAATAATACCTCCAAAAACAACTGTTCCGGTAGCAAAATCTACACTTGGAGTCTGGATATAGTCATGGAATTCTGGACATATTTTGAATTAGTGCTTTATCATCCTTGCCTTTATATTTCCTGCAATAAATAGGAGGCTCAGAGCCCCCAATTTTGAAAAATAATTGGACAGTTTATTGTACTTTAAATAAAAGGAGCTTTTTATAGTAGATGGAAAAATACATTTTATTTTATTTAATAGCCCTAATATTTTATTGCACGAAAGAGAGCACAATAAATCTACAAGCGCAATCACGGGCTTATATTTTTGAAATGTTATTATGTCAGGTGAAATTAGATCAGAGGTGGAAAGAAAATACAGCAAGCCATCTTGTTCTTGCACTAGGTATAACCATAGCCAGGCAGCATTCTGAAAGCGACGTTATGTACAGGATCCATGTTCTCCGTTGACCTTTTAATCCTGGTCTACTGACTGAATACCATTTAAAGTGTGACAGCAATTTTCAGAAAAACTACTAATATTAGACTGTAGCGAAGAGCTTCAATTTTGGGTTATGGTTTGGCTAGACTTGATTAAAGGCAAAGTTTAGTTTACACTACCTCGACAATTGGTCTTGCATTATTTCTATTTAGCTGAAGGGTGGACCCTAAGAATATGGTAGGCTTGACGTGCCCTGGGGCAAACATTAAATGGGACATTTTTTCTGTCTTTTAACTCAATTATATGTGGCTCGACAACTAAAGACTGAAAAAGCAGAGATGCCAAGTGAGCATGAAAAATATGGTGGAGGACCAACAATGATGAGGCCCCTCTGACCTCCTGGATCCCCTCAAGTTAGGCCCCTGGTGCTCTGGACCAATACTGGGTAAGTGTTTTTTAGTTATCCTGGACAATCCCTTTCTTCTTACTATGCTAGCTATAATAAAGCATATAGCCAGGGAGGACTGGCCATAGAAGAACAGAGTACATTTCTCTTGGGCTTCTTTTTCTTTCCTTTATTCTCCTGAGTCTCCTCCAAAGCCAAGAAACACCAGCTCATATTTGGCCTACAATACATTTGCCCCAGTATTATTGTTTGGGGCCACATCTACACCTGCCACAACATCTGCAATAGTAAAGCTTACTCCAGTTTATTTGGCCATATCCACCCCTGCCCATGACCTGTCCTTGACTTAGCCTAGGATCACATTGTTTACCAACCAGGGAGCCCCAGGGGGCCAGGGGCCCAGTCTAGCTTTCATGGCTTACCTGGGGTGAATTGTGGCCCCAGCCCCTACTGTCTATACCCCTATGCATCTAACATTTATATTTCTGACCTGATAACTCCATGCCACTATCTCCTGTGCCAAATTGGAAACATGACTGCTTCATAAATGTTGAGGTCTCAGTCTTCCTGCATTTTAGAAATTGAGGGTTGAATATTACCCATTCCCATTCATGTCAGGTTCTTCTAAATGCTTTTAGTTCAGGCATTATCATATATGTATAAACTTACGCTTTGCTTTCATTCATCTTCTAATATAATTTAATAATGGGAAATAACAGTGATGCAGAGTTCACTGGAATGATTGCTTTGCTGTCATCCGCACCACATTTATGTGACAAAAAACTCCATCAGAAAACAGAGATTTAGCCGGGATCAGTGTCACTCGCCGATGCGTTTCTGGATATTATGTCCCTTTTTCAAAGCCTGTGTGACAATTTTAATACTTCTGCATTCGGGAGAATCTAATGAGGCACAAAATGAAAACATTTGGAGAAGAGCAATGCGACACTCGATCCTTGGCATCATTCCACACTAGTCTTTTAATCTTCTAACTTTGTCATCACTGTAGCTGCAAATAATATGTTTTAACAAAGCACTACTGTAGGTTGCTTTGATGTGGAACCTGAAATAAAACATCACTACCTCCCAGTCTCAGGGACGTAAAGTATGAAGTCCAGATCTAAAATATTTCCCCACTAAAGCCCAGCTTCCCCACAGTAGTATCTTTAACGTGTGTCCCCAGAAATAAGAGGGGATGTCTTATTTTTCCATAAACAATTTACATCTGCCCTTTATTTTCATTACAAAATTGATAGATCTACCGTAATATAGCAGCAAAACTCCCCTCCCCCATGTTCCTGGTGGGTGCTGCTCAAAAAAATGTTAAAATTTGCCATGGGCGCTACTGTTTTAGGAGTGCAGTTGGGCCAGACAGGCAACACTTCAGATTGCGCAGCATGAGGCACCACTGTAGATTTACAAGGCTCCTGCATGCAGGTCCTCAGCATCTGTGTATCTTAACAATATGACATAGGATGTCACGGCTATGCACCACAGACCACGCGGAGACCAGACAGGCAGTCTCTCCCCTTTCTTTATGCCAATCTCTGTGTGTATATAGAGCTGTTTGCCGTGCATTATCATGGAATGGGACAAGCACCTAACACTACATATGTAAAAATCCTTTAAACCTTATATCGATATCTTTCTTAATAATCCCTAGTGAATTTACTCCCTTCTGCTAGTCCGAGTCACCATTAATGCTGCTGTTGTAACTCACCGTGGGGGCATGCAGGCCTTTGTTGCCTGCGACAAGGACACCTCCCCCTTCCAAGGTTTTCCTTCATGAAAGGTAGATGACGGTAGATAATCCAGACACAAAAGTACAACAGCTTTTAAACTGTAGCTCAGATGGGGTCAGTCCCAACTGCTTTATTCCAAACACAGCACTTCCATTGCAATACTGGGGCCCCTCTATGGGCAGCATCAATTCCACATGGGACCATACATAAAGACGCAGTAGTGGGGGGGTGCCACCCCAATGTAAGGATGCTGCCCTGTTAGGCTACTCAGGTGACCACAGGAAGACCAGGGCTCCACGGAGTTCTCCCAGATGGCAGGGCGGTAAAGCGAAAGGGGGTTCTGGACCTTCCCCGAATGTTGTCTCATCTCAAGGATGGCTTGTTAGATTTACACTGACGCTGTTATCTCTTGAGCCTCCTGATGGTGCAATCCTGGATTCCTTTTTTCTTGCCTTACCTCTGCTGTGTTTCTTGCTGTTTGATCCCCCTGTTTATCCCCCCCCCCAGCTCCATCCCTAGCCAACTTTGTTGCTACTAACAGCCTATCAGGGCCCCTTGACACATCCTTTATTATCAAGGTGCTTCCTGCCTATTCTGAAAATACTTATCCATTTCCTTGTCCTGTGATGCCCTCCAGTGACCTAACCATGTAACTAAACCTAGTTTTTTTTATGCAATATATTTTTATTAAGATTTGCAATATACATCAGAATAAACAGAACAAAGGTAAGATAAAATAAAGGGGTATAGAAGTACAGAAACAAACATGTTGGTCTCAGATTCTTACGCGTAATCATATTAATTACATATAAAATTGACAACAGGCCGGGAGAAGAGATAACAGTGCCAACTGAGGCGTATTCTTCACCAAATCCCCCGTGATGGAGTTGTAAATGGACAGGACCTCCCCAAACAGGGCCCTAATAGTCGGACAGCCCCACCATATATGGGTCATGTTACCGGGCCTCTCCAGGCATCTCCAACACCTATCCAGGCAGGATGAGTCAAACTTGTTTATATCTGCCGGGCACCTGGACCAACGGGACAGAACCTTATAATTCCTCTCTTGGGCGGCACATGGAATCGACAACTTATGGGTGAACAGGCATATTTTAGTGAGGTCTTCACTTGTTATAGTTATTCCCAACTCCTCCTCCCACTTCCGAATGAATCCAGGGGGTGCTTCATGCAGTGCATCTATTAGGGTGCGGTATAAAACTGCTATGGCGTGTGCATGGGGGGGATCCCGGATCAGGACGTGTTCTAGTTGCGTCAACGGTTTGGTGCCCTGCTCCACAAGGTTTTGGGTAGAAACAAATGCATTCAGCTGCCTATGAAGGAACCATGAGACATACTGTCCCGGCGCTCTATCACCCATAGTAACGTTAGAGGAGGCCTCCCACACTAAGAAGCTCCCTACCCGCATGCCTGGTGCAAAGGAATAGTTGTCAAAAAGTGGGGTTAGGGGACCTGGCCTAGTAATTATTGCATGCTGTCTTGTCAGCCTGTCCCAAACCCGCAAAAATTGCCCCGCCAGAAATGGCAGGGAGTCCCTCTGGCGCCTCGGGAGCGGGCTTCCCCATGGTAGAGAAATAGGATTCATGGGAGACATTGCCTTCTCCATCTTAACCCATTGCTTCTCCTCCCCCTTATGGGTCCAGTCAAGAATTCGTAGCGAAACCACTGCTGCATGATATATTTTCAGGTCAGGAAAGCCACTACCACCATCTGACTTGGGCCTAGTCAAGGTGCTAAATTTTATCCGAGGCTTCCCAGTACCCCAAATGAATCTCAGGAATGCAGTCTTGAGCTTTTTGAAAAAGCCATTGGGCAGGTGGATGGGCACAGTCTGAAAGAGATGCAGACATTTCGGAAGGATGTCCATTTTGAGCATGTTAATCCTCCCAAACCAAGAAAAATGCCTTTTATCATATGAATTCAGGTCAGACATTGTCTTTACAAGTAACGGGGAATAATTGAGATCAAATAGGCGGGAGAGGTCCGAGGGGACATGGACTCCAAGATATTTAATTGAATGGGGTTGCCACTTGAAGGGAAAGCTCGACCCAAGTTGTTCTACAGTCTGACGAGGAAGGAGATGTTCAGGGCCTCCGATTTGGAATAATTGATCTTAAAGTTACTCATGCGACCGAACGTGTCAAACTCCTTAAGGGCTGCCAGGAAGGAAGTCAAAGGGGCCGTCAGATGTAAGAGCAGGTCGTCTGCATACAACGAGGCCTTGTATTCCCATGCGCTATGCCCTTAACATCTGTATTCTGCCTTATAGCCACAGCCAAGTGCTCCATGGTGATGACATATAGTAGTGGGGAAAGTGGGCAGCCCTGTCGTGTGCCGTTACTGATATTGAAGGAGGAGGATAGTAAGCCATTCACTCTCACCCTTGCAGTGGGCTCGGAGTACAAAGCCAGTATCCTGGACAAAAAGGACGGGCCAACACCAATCTGTTGAAGGGATGCTTTGAGGAACATCCAATCCACCCTGTCGAATGCCTTCTCCGCATCGCATGATAGAAGGCCCGCCGAGGTTCTATTAGTGACCACATGAGCTATTAAGTTAAAAAGCTTGTTGGTGTTGTCCCGCGCCTCCCGCCCAGGCACAAACCCAACCTGGTCCGACTCTATTAGACCTGGGAGGAGTGGCTGGAGCCTAAGAGATAGGGTCTTATTAAGGAAATCGGCCTGTAACTGCTACATAAGCATGGGTCCTTCCCTGGCTTAGGGAGGACTGAGATAACGGCCTCTAAGGACTGTCTGGGGAACCCACAGTCCAGTCCTATGGAATTAAATACTCTAGTCAGGAAGGGGACTAGCTCAGGAACAAACTGTTTATAAAATTTGGGGGTGTAACCATCGGCCCCTGGGCTCCTGCCCTGTGGTGTCTCCTTAATTGCTTTGGCCACCTCCTGTGTAGAGAATGGGTCCTCCAGGGCCTCAGCTTCTTCCCTGGGGATGAGGGGAAGGGGTGTGTTGTGTATATACGCTAGAACCTCTTTGGAGGGTTCCATACCGACCAGGGCCCCTCGGTCTCGATGCAAGTTGTACAGAGACTGATAATATTCTTTAAAGGCATCTGCAATCTGGTAGGGCACCACAGTAGACTGGCCCTGTGGTCCTTTAATACTCGGAATGTACACGGCTGAGCGCCTCGGGTGTAATGCCCTTGCAAGCAGCCTCCCGCACTTATCCGAGGATACGTAATAAAGTGCTCTCTGCCTCTCCCTGTATCTCAGATACGTCTGGTTATATAGGCCCTGCAACTTTTCTCTAGCTTTCATTAGGTCAGGAACCAGAGGGGTTCTTTTTATGATCTTGTTCCAATCTCCGAATCAGTTGCAGAGTGTCCAAAATTGTGGTGGCACGTTCCTTCTTTAATCTGGTCCCATGTTTTATAAATTCCCCCCGGACTACGCATTTCAATGCCTCCCACTGGTACGGGAGAGGTGTGGGATCCTGTTCATGGTTCTTAAGAAAATCTTTTATAGTTTCCCTGACCCCTGACAGGCACACAGCATCCCTGAGCAAGTTATTATTCAGTCTCCAACTCCAGCATTTCGGGTAGAGCCCAGGCAGAGCCACAGAGAGAAAGATTGGGGCATGGTCCGACCACAAAATCTGGCCGATCCATGCTTGCGGGGCCCAATCCATTGCATGGTGGCTAATTAGTTAATAATCAATTCTACTATAAGAATTGCAGAAAAGAACGAGAAGTCCTTGTCTCGCCCATGCAGAACCCGCCAGGAATCCACCAGCCGCATGTCAGAGAGTGATTTATTTAACCTATTTCGCTTGCTCAGGGACACCGCCGACCTGCCCTAGGAGGTGTCCAACTCTGGCTGCATAAGAGTAATAAAATCCTCTCCTACTATCAGAGTGCCCTCTGAAAATTCATCTAAAATATTGAGCACTCGCACACTGAAGCTAACCTGGTCGGTATTGGGGGCATAAATATTTGCTATGGTGTACACCTTTGTGAACAGCTCAACCTTGAAAAATATAAACCGACCGTTGGGATCAATCTTAAGTTCTATCACTTTGTGGGGGAGGGATTTATGAATGACGATTGATACCCCAGCCGCTTTCGTGTTAGGGTTAGGTGCATGATGCCAGGAAGTGAAGTACCGATTCCTAATAATGGGTAAGTGGCCCTCCTTAAAATGTGTCTCCTGAAGAAGCAAAATCGCCACTTGTGCTTATGCATGTTGTATAGAACCTGTGATCTTTTTTCAGGGATATTCAGCCCCTTAACATTGAAGGAGCCAATTACTAGTTCTGCCATCCCTGCGCGCCCCTATCACCAGCCCCCCAAGGAAATGGGGAACTTAGGCAGAAAAAGAGGCGTGGAAGAAGGGGTGAGACGTTGAAGAGAAAAAGGAATATTAGCAAGAAAGTGTTACTAAGACAAACAGATAAGAGCTAAAGCTAGTGTTCACTAAACTTCTCCTACTCGTATTGAGCGAACAGGCCAAGGGGGGGAAGTGGAAGGTTGTAGACGTAGGCATAGGAGATGCACTATCATTATACATCCTCTGCGCACATCTGCATCCAGCATTGTAAGTTAACAGGGAACAAATTCAAGTCTGAAGTTTAGCGTGTAACCCTGACAGTAACCATAACAACAGTCATAACTATAACCATGCCCTATGGCTCACCTGCCATCCGCCCCCCCCCCCCCCGGAAGGCAAGGGGGCAACAGCAGGGGGGACCCAGCCAAGAGCTCAACCACGCCCCGGCGCACAGCCCCGCCAGTTACCCCGTGTCCAACCCCACACTGACTCACAACAGGAAACGGCCGACGGGGGCAGGGCCAAGCCACTCATGCTCACTTAATCATGAGGTTATACCTGTGCTCCTTTAGGCCCAACCCCGCCCCCGCCCGACCAAGTCAGCGGGGGGAGACCAGTCCTCCACCTGACCGCTAGCTCCCGCCAGCCGCCAATAAGCTGGCACCGATGGGGCCACTGCAGCACCATAGCCCAGAGGAAGGGTGTCCCCCGGTTCTACCCCAGCCACTCTAGTCACCGCGTATTTTCCCCCTCCCCAGACTCTCAAAATCTCCTCTGCCGAGGTCCACAGTGCAGCCGCCCGGCGGGGAGCCCCAGGGAGAGCCACACCACCGACAGGCCAGCGAGCCACAATCACGCCGGCCCGCCCAATGGTGCCACCACCCCAGCCGCCCCCCGGCCTGCGGCCCACCACATGCATGCTGGGGTAATGTTCAACAATGAGGCGAATCACCGAGGTCACCCTCTCCTCAGCAGACTGGGGTCCAAGGAGTCATCTCTGGGATATCAAGAAGTAGGCAGGGGGGACATGAGCAGGGGTGAAGTCCTCCAGATTGCCCCAGAGCAGGGCCAAAACGCCAGCAAGGGGCCCGGCAAACAAATCACGCCAGACCACCCAGGCAGGACCAACCCCCGGCCCCCCGGCAGACACCCGGCTCCCAAAGCTCATCAGAGAGGCAGTCGAGCATGAAAATAGCACGTATGGGCAAAAAAAAGAAAAATATATATATATAAAATAGAAGAACAAGAAACGGTAACAATCTCTTCAGCTCCACTACAGCCAGGTCCATTCACACGAACAACAGTCAGGACTCATCAAGATTACTTCGGAGCATGGCTAGTCGATTGGGCGCCGTCCACCATCTCTGATCCTATTTCTTCGGGGCCGCGGTTCCTCGGGGCGCAGGGGACGACCCCGCCCCACAGGGTCCCCCAGGGCCGGCGATAACCAGTCCTCCAGCTGAATATTCTGAATTTCGAGGAAGTTGAAGAGGTCTGGAAGCTGCGAATGGGACCGTAGAACAAACGAGCATCCTCTCTGCGTGACCACTAGGTGGAATGGGTGTCACCACCTGTATGTCGCACCGACCGATTTGATGGCTTCCAGCAACGGTTACATAACTCAACGCATCTGGAGGGTGCGTTGAGCGAGGTCAGGGAACAGGATAATCCGGGACCTGTTGTAGGAGATGGGGGCCTCTATCCCACGCCCTTCGCATTATGTCTTCTTTCACTCTAAAAAAGTGTACGCGGCACACCACATCCCTCGGTCTGGCAGGATCCGCAGCACGTGGGCCCGGGGCCCTATGCACTCTATCCAGCTCTATGTGTTCTCCAGGAGGTTTATCTAGAACAAGGTTGAAAATTCTTGTGATGACGTCATTTAGGTTGCTATTCTCCGGGACCTCCGGGAGTCCACGAATCCGAATATTGTTCCTACGACTTCTATTTTCCAAGTCGTCAAGGTGCATCAGGGTTCTGATCGTTAGTTGGCTAGAGTCCGATTGCGCCTGCTGCATCACCGATTGCGCCCTTTCCAGCGCTTCCAGCCGTTGCTCTGTAGTACCCTGCTGATGTTCAAGGGTGTTCACCCTTCCGGATACCTTGGAGACCGATCTCGTCACCTCGTCAAGCTCTTTTCTCAAGAAGGACTCCATCCTGTTAATATAATTATCAAAGTCTTTTCTAGAAGGAAGGAATCTCAGTAGTATGTCTAGGTTATATTGCTCATGAAGTTGTGTGCCGTGATCCGTCAGATCAGGAGAGGTCGGGGCGGCCTGGGACCAGGTAGGAGATCACAGTGGAGACCCGCTAATGGTCTCTTCAGAAAACGCCGGGCTAACTGTGCCCGCAGAGCGTATCCCCTGGTCGACGGGTGGTCCCAGAGCGGGTCCTCCAATACAGCCCACTGGCGAAAATGAACCCTCTCCAGAGGGTGCCCCACTGGAGACGTTGTCCGCTACCCAGATCAGGGGGTCTTGGCTCCCGTCGCTGCGTCTGAGGGTTCCTTTTATGTTGCCTGGAGCAGCTATGTCGGCTGGTGCCCGCCCGGAGTGCTCCGGTTCTCCAAAGGAGGCCATCCGATCTCCCTTGCAAGGTGGCGGGTGGATCTCCGCTCTGACCACTGATGCAGTTCTTGAATTGGGGATTTCCCCCATCCAGCCCGGCTCACCCATCGATGATCTTGGTTCCCCACTCGCTCCCTGAAGCGCCTCCTTATTATGTGCGCCTGGTGAGGGGACACAATGGAGTGAGGATTCATTACTGCCGAGGGATCGAGCCTCCGCCAGTGGCTGAATTACATGGGCTCTGATTGCCTCCACAAAAGCCCAGCTTCCCGGGGGCCCCTATGCTCATCAGTGTGCCCAGACTCCTTGAGATCCAATGAGGTGGTAGCAGTTCCCCCTTCCTGGCTCTCCAGCTCATCTCCAGCCTCCTGCCAATCCACTATACTCATACTGTCTTGGAGGGGGCCCTTCAGACCTCCACCCCTCCCTTCCTCATGCTTCGTGGAAGTCAGAGCCTCTGCCCCGCTCTGTGACTCATCCGCGTCCTCTGCCGAGCCGACACTACCGCCAGGGGAGGCCGCGGTGAGCGCACACTGCTTCGCGTCCAGCACCTCCCCCCTCACCTCTTCAGGACGGACCTGCTCGGGCTCCTCCGCCCCAATGTCACCGCCGCTCATTGCCTGCTGATTCTGGGGGGGCGAGAGAGCACCGCGCCCGCACTCCAGGTTGACAGTTGGAGGGCTCCGGCCGTCTCCCGCCCGCCGCTCGATCACTGGTCCCGCCGCCTCCGCCATCTTGGGCACTTCACCCCTCGCCTCCACCTCCGAGCTCCTCTTCCCTGCGAAAAATGCGCTGATTTTGCCCATCTGTCTGCTCGTCTGGGCAGGCTTGCTCCTCCGCCGCTTGGACATCGCCCTGGTAAGTCTTGTGCTGCAGATGGCTAAGAATTAATCGCTTTTAGTGCAGAGCTCCTGGATCTTGCTTCCTCACGCCGCCATTACCAAACCACGCCCCCCTAAACCTAGTTTTTGATCTATTTCCTAAATAAAAATAACCCAAACTCTATTTGTCCGGAGAGGGGGAATTTTATTGTCCCTACACTGTCTGACTGTTAATAGCTTTGAAAAGTGTAATTTATTGAGGAGACTGTGTATGAAGATCCTACAGAAGGCAGCAAGTTCCATACAGTTTATCAGAAAATGCAATGTGCTGGTAAATGAAAGATGAGGTCCCTTACAGCCAGAATAGGGCAAATAGAGGCAGGCGAACATAAGCCTTTTCCTAGGTCAGCTGTAGACAAATAACCACATTTTTTTGTATATTTACTCCCCTTCTTGATAACTATTGATCTCTCTTGCCACAGGTTTATTTTACTCTAGACCTTCTTTATCTGGCTTCCTGTTTCTACCTTCCCCTTCGGCCCGGGCCCCCCTAACCATGCTGATCTACGATCACTAATCTAAATTTTTTAGGTGATTTCCTCTCCCAAACCAGTGACGTGGCCTGCCCCCTCTTTACTGAGGAAATGAACCAAAACCATAGTGAATAGGCTGGGGTGTGCTCCACAGAAAAAAGGTAAGTATCTTTTCACTGCTGGAGTTAGCAGAGGAGGTAGTGGGGGTGGGTAAGTGTGCCCCGGACCAGAATCCTCCCTGGCCCAAAGTTTTTTGGAGCAGTCTGCTGACTACCTACCTGGTAAATGGGACTGAATCATCTGAGGTAAAGTGGGGCCAGCAAGCATTGGCTGGTTGTTAAGGCACAGCTACAGCTTGTCAATATTAAGAGATATAAAGGTGTTAATTCTTCCCTGATTTTTCAAATGTAACATATGCTCATCAAATCTCCTGAAACATTGAGGGGACATTTCCGTTGTGTGTTTTACCTGAGCACTTTGAATCCTGGATTATCAATATTTTCCACAAGCTGGAAATGTCTTCTGTCATTCAGACATTCTCAGCAAACAGGCTGACATTTAAACAGGCTGAGAATTTACAGCCAATGGTAAAACAAGGTTTCCACAAGTAAATACTAATAATTCAGTCAAAGCCAGGCTGCCAGAATTTATACCAAAAATCTGTGTGTTATTTATCTGTGTACATTTGCATGTTCCACTAAGCTGCTTAGAAAAATAGGACCTGCCTGAACACAAAGCTTCTTAAAGGAGATCTATTACAAAATAGTTTCAAATAAAAAGTCAGTATATATATATGCTTGATGTCAAGACTAAGGCATTGATTCAGTAAACATGCTGTGAGGAATAAGGCAAAAATATTATATCCCATCTCTGATATGCACCTCACGGCCGCAATAAAAGTGTACCTATACCTAGGAAGGAAGCTTATGTCATCACCTTCTATCCCCAGCCCAGTTTCCCAAAACAGCCTGGGTTTCTTTTATTACAAAAGCCTCTGCCCAATATTCATAAAAACTGTAACAGGAAGCAGTATGATTCATTCAGTTTCAAGGTAAACACATAATGGCATTTGAGCTTGTAGTGCTTTCAGAGTTATTGTAGTTATTAGAACTGATAAGGGTGTCGCTTAATGCTGAGCTGTGTTTAACTTAATGTATCATTGCTGGAAAGCACCAGGGAGAAATATGGCCGAAACACAGGCTGTTTTGGGGCTTTGGGCTGGGGATGGTGATGACATAAACTTCCTTTCTGGCTATAGGATCACTTTAAAGTGAACCAATACCCAAGTTCCCTCCCCCTGGGCATCCAGAATCGGGATGCCCCGCTGTGTGAAACCCCCAGGTCGCCCATAAACTCACCTTCTTTCCTGGTCCAATGTTGCACGTGCAAGCAGCAGCCGCGTACCCACTATCCCTCTAGCAGGGCACGTGCCCACTGCAGTCATTTGGCTGGTGTGGGCGCGTTCCCTGGTAGAGGGAAGCGCGGGATGTGACCGCCAGAGCTCTCGGATTCGCTCACCTTAGACGAGCTCCTAGACGCAGGGGCTTGAGCAGATCCGAGCTCGCTGACTGGACGAGCGGCCGCACATGTGTTGTAGGACCGGGAAGAGGTGAGTTTGTTCAGTAACCTGGGGGGGGGTCACACAATGGGGTACCTCCGATCGGGGTGCACCGGGGCAATCACCAAAACCCAGGATAGTCAAAATCCTGGGTTTTGTTCCACTTTAAATACACTCTAATTTCCTGGATGGGGAAATTGGCACCTACAGCATTTCCACAGATGGCTAAGGTTGTTGAACACCAGCCTTAGATTTAAAAAAATCTCTGTTACAATTCTCACTTAAGGCTGGGAGCTGAGCCGGAAGGTCTGACCCGTGGAAAACCCTTGCTAGGAAGATCTTCTAGCTCCAGCACAGTACTGGAGCCAGAACTTGGGCTAGAAGCCATATTTCACAGCTGTGTTTGAAATCAAAAGCGTGCCCAGAACCTCGTTTGGCCCAGTAACACCAGAATCAGTGTCCTATGACTTTCCAGGTAAAAGTTATTAGTTTGTAGGAAATTTAGCCAGCATTGCAGAAGAGGAGGGGGCTGCAGTGTTCGATCTGCGAATAAAGGTCTGGGAAGTCAGGCCCCCAGCTTTCTTTTTGGTTGCATTGGATGTGCAGGAAAGAATCCCTTAGTACAAGAAACAAAGGAGGGGTGGCAGCTGCTCAGACCATTTTATAACTAACCTGGGAGGTGCACGTGAGCAGGGCAATTAGGATACAAAAGTCTTAAAGGAGCCACAGCACTCAACCCTGTTAGCTTGCAGACCAGCCTACAATCAGTCTCTAAACTTGGTTAAAAACAGATGCTCGGTCACACACATCTGCAGAAGTATGCTGAAGCTGCACCACCAGCGCCAAGGTGCCCCTGTGAGGTGCAGTCCTAACTCTAATCTCTGAGAGCCCCATTTGGGACATACAATGCAATAGATAAATTGGGAGCAGGCTTACCTGAGGTTGCCCTAAACCTCATGTGCAAGCCATGGGGTGGAAGGGTCAAAGACCTTGCAATACAGCCTAGACCCCACACCCCATGTGCTTGCACAAATTCAAAAGAAACAAAGGAGGGGTGGCAGCCGCTCAGACTATTTTATAACTAACCTGTGAGGTGCACCTTAGCAGGGCAATTAGGATACAAACGTCTTAAAGCGTTGTATGTCCCAAATGGGGCTCTCAGAGATTAGAGTTAGGACTGCACCTCACAGGGGCACCTTGGCGCTTGGTGGTGCAGCTTCAGCATACTTCTGCAGATGAGTGTGACCGAGCCCTCTGTTTTTAACCAAGTTTAGAGACTTTTTAGGTCTAGAGACTTTTTAGGTTGGTCTGCAAGCTAACAGGGTTGAGTCCCTTAGTACAAGGACCAGGTGCTCCCAACATGCCTCTCTGTGGCTTTCTAGCACAGCAACGCCAGGTAGCGACAGATGAGCATCTGTAGCGAGGATTTCAGAGCGTCCGCTAGTAGTTGCTGTGCTCGGCCATGGTTAGTTGTTTCAGAGCGCCTCAGTCGCTGGCTGGCATTGATGAATATGGTGTGCGAGTCGCAGTACTACGCTGTATGGGAGCGAACAGTAGCGCCAGCTCAGTGTGACTGACTCACACCACATTCATCAAAAGAACAGCCTCAAACATTGCCAGCGCTCAAAATCGGGTTGTTGTAGCCCATAGCGCCAAAGGCTGTGGGATTAAAGTCTGTTTTTGAACATGTATCCACTAGTAACAAAGTGTTCATGTTACATTGTAACATGTAAGCTATTTCAGAGGGCTGAATGCCATGCAGATGTTGTGGAATAGCATACAGATTCTGCGCTCCTGAACAGCATGGGTGCGACCATCTTGCTACATACCTGAAGGCCCTGCTTCTGAAAAACCCAGTCACACAGTCAAAATTGCCTTAAATCTCTGTGTTCCTTATGACTAGTTCGAAGTAGAAAGGCGTTAGACCCATCATTGCTCAGAAAGCTCAAGGAAAAACTGACCTTCACCCTGAATAAGAGCATATCTTATATGTTCCCACACCCTGCACATACAGATTGCTTACATTAAATATCATCCTACCTGCACCTACTGCATATTATGAGCCTTTAAACCTCCAAGATGGCGGCTCATGTAGCATCAGGCAGCCTGCAAACAAGAAGTGTCTTCTTACTGAGTCGCTCTGCATTCTGGGATTGCTGTCCTTTACCTGACCCCGGCTCTGCTCTGTCTGGGCAAAACACAACTATAACCCCACCCCCTGCTCTTTCACCCATCTCTTCTCCTCAGTATGTGATGCTTCTGAGGCAAGATGGCGGCGCCCGTAACCTAGAGTCCTGAACAGAGTTGCAGCCCAGTGGGGGAAAGAATAAAATGTAAGCGACTAAAACTTTAAAATATATTAATTTTAGAATCTGAGGAATCGTTTTTTAAGGGTTTGGGCTTTTCATTAAATGATACTGAAGGTCTGCTTTAAGTGCCCTGCGGCAGCTCTGTGGCTGCCAAGGCATATAGTTACTTAGAAGTAAATAAGTAGCATTACTCTCCTCCACCAGCTGTTGATATAATGTGTGTGCAGTGTGACTGAGATGCTGCCCCATGTTTCTGAGGCATATACATCAGTTTGGTGAGGGATGCTTATAGCAAAACTCTAAGTGTTGCTGCTGCCGTTGTGTGGAGACTGAATTACATAGACACACTGCAGCCTTGCTGATCTTTTCATCAATCCAGCCAGCTAGAGAAAGATTTGATGTCCTAACATTCTGTGAGGCAGTAGATAAAATATCTCCCTAGCTGGATGTGCTGCCAGATCAGCTGCCAGATCAGCTGCATCATGTCTGTGTGCTATCAGAGATGGCCCCCCATTCATTCTCATGTGTAAGCGGGTCTATCAGGTGTGTAGCAAGATGGATTCTACCATGCAGTCCAGGAGTGCAGTATCTGCAAATATATTCTGCAAAGTCTGCATGGGATTAAGCCCTCTCAAAAGGCATAGATCAAGGATAGTCAGGGGGTGGGGGGGGGTGTTATGGAAACAATTTACAAATATGTATTTTTTGACTGGAGGTCTACTTTTAAATCCACGGCAGATGGTGTGGGGTAGCAGGCAGTGATGGATTTTGAGAAGGAAGGTAAGTATTGTTTTTTTTTTCCCTTTTCCCTTTTGTGAACTGGTAAGAGGTTCTTGAGACTCCCATAACAGTTCAAAGGACAGGAGTGGCCAGCAACTCACCTGCCAGCAAAGCATGAGTGCTTCCCCTGGCAGCTCACTGCTTGAAGTTTCAAAAGAGCCTCTCTCGAGAGAGCACTGGTGGGCAAGCTGGCAGGGCAGAAAATCTGTGTCCTCTGCTCGCCTGCATAGTGGGGAGCCACAGGGCCACCCATGCCTGGGGATAGCAAGGGAGGAGGTGAGTTTTTTTTAAACTATTTCAGAGAAAGAAAATCGATTGCTATGAATCCGAAAAATTCGGCAACATGAGGAATATATTTTTCCCTGAAATTTAGAGCAAATTTCAAATTTGTTCTACAATACAGTATCTAATTTTTAAGAAAAGTTTAATTAGGGGGTTATTTAAGAAGGGATAACGCCAGGTAGTGCCTCATAGCGGCAGGTAGCATCTGGTGAACGGTCGGGAGCTGTACGCAAAACCACATTTAAGAAAGCAAATCTGGTGAGCAACTCTAACAGCGCCATGTAGCATCACATATATTAATCCAGGTGGCTCAGTGTATAGCGCCGGCGCTCTAGGTTCCAGAGTGCCATGTAGTACCTATCGCTCTGTAGCGCTTTCCCATACATTTCAATGGGGTTTAATTAGTTGTGTATAAATAGCCATTTTTTTGGGGCTCAAATCATCAACCTCTCCTGGCTGCAAACAAACACTTTTATTTAATGTTTTGGCTTTTTATATTTTTATGCAGAATTACAGGTTTGGCACTAAAGTGTTATTATCCCAGTGTTAAAACAATGTCATTCCATGTGTTTTCACTTTGTTACTGGTGTATATGTGTTCTAAAACAGACTTTAATCACACAGCGTCTGACGCTCTGTGCTACAGCGCCCAGCTTTGGACGCTGTGTGTGTCTAGTCTTTTGTTACATATGGTGTGGAGCGCCGAGTGCCCGACGCACTGAGCTGGCGCAACCTATCGCTCGCTGCAGCGCTGTTCTGTTGTTACAGTGTCCAACGCTCATCACATTAATCAATGCCGGCCAGGTTACTTCAGCAACTGAGAAACTCTGTTACAGTGCCCGATACCCTCTTACAGCGTCTACTAGCGGTTGCTCTAAGCGTCACTATACAGACGCTCATCTGGCCATACCTGGAGTTAGTAGTGAATCAGCCTCCACGATGTGAAAAATCCAAAACATGTTTATGTGAATTTTGATATTGGATCAGTTTGAAGAAATGGTAGATATTTTTCAAGGTTTAATTTAGGACAGCAAGGTGAGATGGATGGACCAGTTTTTGCTATCTGGTTTTGGATTCTATGAGCAAAGGGACAGTCTTTAATGTGGGGTGAATTCCACTGCTGCAGCCCAAGATCTGGGAGCATACCGGAGCTGCGCCACCACACACTCTGCACTATTGAAAGGAACAACTAATGTTTCTATAGTTTGTGATGTAAATGTTTCTCTATCCATACTTACAAAGTTGCTACAATGACTCTAATAGGGCTATATCAGACAATGTGTCCTTGCCTGTCCTCTCCGTGGTCTAGACCACATGACTGCCCGTGATTTTGCTCAGAGATCACTGTGCAGCTAAGGAGATCTGAGGTTGGTGGCTATGTATGCACACAGGGGAATCAGCATTCAGATGCCCCATTCACAGACTAACACCCATTTTGTTAAAAATGATTGTTGGTCCACTTTAAGCAGAGACAACCTTGTCAGGGAAAATATCACTGTGAGATCTGATTTTGTGACATATTGGTTTCAACACATTTTCTGGTTTGCTGCCTAAAAGAGGCCTCCAATATTATTTTAATATTCATATTTATTAGAGGAAAATTACACAATAATGCAGTAAAGCTCAGGCCCCTGGGAGAACACATCATGGTTGTAAAAGGGCCAGTGCTATTGTGGATGGGGAAGAAACAATCCAGTTGGGCTGGATTTGGATGACTGTGCTGCTCAGGCAATCCTTGGCACACACAAATAAAAGCTGTAGTGTGAACACATGACATCTTGACGGCTTTTTGGAAATATTTGGTTTTAGGGGTTCTTTATTAAACTATTTGGTCAGTAACTGAATAACTGACGTGGCCATAGGAAGGTTTTCCAGCACCCCATCTTTAAGACTTTTAATGGTAATGCTTAAAATGTGGTAATCCATAAAATCCACATCTGCACACCTCTATAGGTCAGGATAACACCATCCAGGAAAGATGATTTAAGATCTCCCTGGGAGTTAGACTTCTGATTAAGTTGTAGGTGCGGTTTGCCATGGATCCCTGAACTGCTAAAGATTGGGCAAGAGAACCACTAAGAGGCTACTTCTAGCACATCTGCTGTGTGGGTTGTGCAGGATGGGTTAGTGCATTTCTCCATACAAGCATATGGGAGGTTACTAATCCAGCAGAGGAAGCTAGTCCCAGCATTCAGGGGGTACAGTGTCAGTGCAGGGGGGCATGCCAGGAATCACGCCACACAGTTTACACAATTCCCAATGTGCCCTGCTGAAGTCTCACCAAGGGATGCTTCTTCTGTATGTCTGTGAGGGTACCCAGGTAAAAATAAACCTTACTTTTCTCTGGCCTTTAAAGGCAACCTCCAGCTAGGGCCATTGCATCCCATTTGGGATTTTCTTCTACTCTGTACCCCTTAGGAGGTGAAAAAATTATGTAGGCATAGCCAACTGGTCTGTTCTTCACATACAGCACATTCACATCTGCCTTTCCTATAAGGCTTTAGTTGGGTGGCATCCCCAGAGGGTGGGGAATTTGATCTTGGTACCAGGTGAGTTTTCACACACCAGCAGGGAATGGAACAGCTGCGGGGGGACAAAATGTGTGTATAGCTTTTATTTTGTTTAGGTCTGGACTGACCCTTTAAAAGTGAGATGCCCTTTAAATTGATCCCTTTAAATATTCAAAAAATTGCAGTTATTTGTATTGTGGGGCTCATAAAACCCACAAGACCCTAATCTTCCTGTAGACAATTAGGCTCTGCTTTCCGAACCTGAATGACTTAGGTAGTATCTTTCTTCATCAAAAGACTGTGAATATGGAAAAACGTCCACTAGTGTTTTTAAAAGAATGTTCATAAATCAAACCCCACATATTTATCCCATAGTGCAATAATGATAGTGGTACAGCCAATATTTCTGCACCAAAATAAAACTTTTCTAAGACCATTCATCACATGAAGAGACAAGGCACATACGCCAGACAGGAGAACAGCTAGTCCTAAATTATTACTTCTGACGCCTACAAAAAAGCCACCCTGACTACATCATGCCTAATCAATAAGTCAATGGAGAAATCCTGCTCTTTGTCCCCATAAATCCTGGAGGTTGCAATTGGCTCACAAACCCTGCCTGTTTTATTTTTTTTAAACAAACAGCGTTAAAGGAGGTAAACGCACATAGTGAATGCAATGTGCATCTCTGGCTTTATCTGATAAAGCAGGTATGATTTATTCCGGCTGGCTCCTCTTCTTCTTTAATACAATTTCTAATTTTAGTGATCTAGTTGAGTTTTGACCTCTAGATGCTGCTGGTGTCTGCGCCGGAGAAATATATTGTTATGCCGAGTGCACAGAGAAAACATCAATCTTGTCGGGGTGCTGTTTTTTTTTTTGTTCTGCTTCATAATTTCGCACCATAGATTGCAGAATCAGGCACCTTAGGGCAAATTTAATTTGGAACGAGTCTGCGATTTGACAAGAGAATTTTACTAGATACTTGACAATGAAAAGTCTTGTTTCTCCAGGCTATACTCCAGCTCGCCATTCTTCAGGCTGCTGAAATTAAGCACAGTTATTTCTGAATGCACAAATATTCCAAAGCGGCAAATCTACAAATAAAGGCGCTCGGCGTCCCCCATTTTCAGCGTGTTTACATGTCAGTTGATTAACAGCTGCAGTATTAATTCTCCTTGTTGCTTGCTTGACTCACAGCGAGAATCATGTCAAGAAACCAAGAAGCAATTAAATTGATTTTAACCTTTGTCAGAGAAGATAACATGTCTCTTTCTTTCTTCTCATTTCAGTAATTAAAGTTTCAGGAGGTATTATTTCTGGCTTTAAAGAAATTGGTGTCTTAATGTAAAACAATACTCTAATTACACACTTAATGATCTAGAATGTGTTAATCATAGTTTTTGGTTTAATTCTATTTTAATAAAATGATATTTTGCTTAGAGACAAAGGGGCCCTTAAAGCGACATTGCAGCAACATTATACAGTAGATGTCAAAAACACCAGCTGTGGTGCTTCTTAGATTTGCCCATGCTGTACATTTGCCTTTCTCCAGTACCACTGGCTCTCCGAGATCCAGAGCAAAGGCTGTGCCAAATCCAGGCCAAGATGGGTCATCAGCTCCACATGACCTTTAATGGCTGACAGGAAAGGTGTAGGATCCCAGTCCTCGAAACAAGACTCCTCTAAAAATCTGTCAGTATTATGTCCCCAAGTACACCCGTGACCTCAGCCCCTCATTCCCTGCAATATTTAAACATAATTTACCAGAAAACGTTATCATATTCTCTTCTCAAGTACTAATAAGTACTACTACTAAGGGTGTCCATCTGGGGCATAACTATAGGGGGTGCAGAGGTTTCAACTGCACTGGGTCACATAAGCTTCATGCTTCACCATTCGACCATAACCCAGTTTGTCTTTGAATTCGAGGCCTCCGCCATTACTGTGCGTCCTGTCAGTCTGTCATCTGTCTGCACTTTTGCCTGCTTGTTAAGCGGCGCACATGTGCATAGCACATAGCATGACATAGTATGTGTACTTACCATCATGATGTAGTTTTGCTGCTCACGGGTGTAGAGAGTTGGTGCCATGTTGAGGAGGGGTGCTTGTGACCTGCATGCACCTATGATGTTGGAACCTACAGGTTGCACCCGCCTGTGGTGACCTGTTAAATATACACAATTGTTGTCCAATTAACCTCCCACCTATGTATAAAATTACACACCTGACCCCATGAGTTTGATGACAGTGCTTACTTGGCATGTGAATATAGTCCGGAAGACAGGCATGGCTGAGAAAGCCGCAGCACCTGGCCTTTCGTACTGCAGCCATTCCCCTGCTGCCAGCCATAGGACCCACTCAGAGCGGGTCTCCTGCAGCAGTGTGAACCAGTAACAGCCCACACCCTGGGCTCCATGAGGTCCCGGCACAGCCCATACTGTTCCACCCACCAGTCGAGACACCGGAGCTCACAGAGGAGATCACAGCAGAGCCCCATGCTGATTGTATGGCAGAGCCAAAGGCAGAACAGCTGAGTCATAGCTGTGGATGCTGGTTTCCCGGCCAGTATCCTGAGAACCACCTCTTCTGGGCCTGGAAGTGGGCTGAGTGTCTTAGGCTTCCCCACACATGCAATCCTGCAGGCACCTCTACAAGAGGTGGAGGAGTCCACGCAGGACAGTGTGGAACTGAAACACAACTGGGGGTGGTGTATGTATTTAATATGGGTTTTTAATATGTAATATTTAATATGTGTTTTCATATTGCCTTTTGTACTGGCTTTGTATGATATGCTGCCGCACGCTTGTACTCCACGGACCGCACGCTTGTTGCTCCACGGACGGCGGCTGCTGCGCCGTCATTGGTTGGCCTTGTCACGGTGGCGCGTTTTCACGCTCTTCGGGGGGGCGGGCCTTGCGGATGACATTTTCCGCATCACATCTCCGCGGCCCGCCCCTCGAGGTATATGCGGGCGCCATTTTGGAGCTCCTGTGCTGTGTGTCTGGCGTCTCCCTACCTTGGTCCGTAAGTGCCCCTGCGGGCTGGCTTTTCTTTGTATTTCATTGTATTATGCTTACGGGTTCTTTGCTTTATGTCTTACAGGTAGGTCAAACTTTTTAGTGGTTTCTCCCGGTCCTATCCCCTTTTAGCGTTAACCCCTTATTGGCAGGCTTTTGTATTTGTATATCTCCCACTTCCCTAGCGGGCTATTGGGGCATCCCGGGTAGCCTTATTGGCGTCAATCCCAATTGGCCTATTGTGCCACAATAATCACCATATGGAGGCTTCTCAGGATAATGTGCTTGGGGTTCCTTCGGGACAAGCCCGGCTGTGTGTGGCGTGTGGGGTATCCCCTATAAGAATAACAAAATCTTTCCTATATAGCACCACCTGATTGTTAATCAATAAAGGGATGGGCAGTGTGCCAAATCAGCAACCCAAAGCTGCTACCACAACACACATAAACAATTTCTATAGTTCCAGCCTACTATAGACCCAGTCGCTTGCAGGCACCACTCCAACCCTACAGCAATTTAATCAATGATACCAACTGATCCAAATAAACATATTTAATTAATCAATTTCATCTAGAAAAGATAAAACAACATATAACAAATACATACAACATCATGACATACATTTAAAAATACATATGTATACACCACATATCTACACCATAGTACCAGCAGGAGTAAGCCCCATATTATCCCAACTTCCCCAAAAGGATCCCCGTATTGGGAAAAAAACCGTTACCTAATATAAAGTGCCGATACCTAAAGTGACCAGTGCAAAATACAATCAATTATACAAATTATTATTCATTCACCTCTATATGTGCAGCAAAGACCTCCTGCTGGACCGATTAGTTCACCCACGCGTTCCGTAGCGCTATGCTACTTTCTCAAGGTGCTATAAGGTACTGTGTCCTGAGCCCCAGTTATAAAGAGAGGGAGATGGAAGCGCACACCAAGGCCCCCGCCCTCCCGCACACGCGGCGGCCCCGGCCGGCAGCCGCCATCGCGCCGGAAGTGCAACAGCCCCCGTGCGCGCTCTCATCCTCCCCGTCCAAACAAAGGAACGTGATCCCACTGACCCGCCGCGCCCCCCAAACCACGCCCCCAGCACGCCCCAACCAGCGCCATCACATAGCAATGCGCGGTCATGGCAACGGCCAGGCGCGTAGAGGGAGCGAGGCGGGACAGAGACACGCTCATAACACACGCAGCAGGTGAAATCACCTGCTGCAGAGCTCAGAGCACAGGACCAAACAGTGTTAACTAATTACTCCCTGTTACAAATCACATGTAAAACATCTACACAAATACAAATACACCACGTATAAAAAGTACAAAAAGTATATACAAATATCACTACTCTATATTGAACAATGTATACAATTGGATCAGTGGAGATTCAAAAATATTTACATTCAAAATGTTTACAAAGTAATGAACATGGCTCAAATAACAAAATCTTTATATATTTATTACATATATCTAATTGCATCCTTATAGTTTTTTTACTTTTTTACTAACACCTAAGTCAATGATTATTGGAGGATGAACAGAAGTCTTATGCAGCCCCAAAATAAGTATTCCTTAATTTCTTAAACAGGACAGACCTGTTTTGCATAGACTCAATTATAGTAAAAGGGAAAGGAATAGATATCTTAAAGGAAGCAAGGACAAATATGTCTATACCGTAGGAGTTTGCATAGTTGGATATACTACACCAACGCGTGACTCCACACCCACCGAAATCCACAGGTGGGT
Organism: Gastrophryne carolinensis; assembly: GCA_027917425.1. NCBI lineage: Eukaryota > Metazoa > Chordata > Amphibia > Anura > Microhylidae > Gastrophryne > Gastrophryne carolinensis. Next base: position 458,989,181 of record CM051235.1, read on the forward strand.
GGAAAAATACACTCAATGAACTAACAAAAATGAAAAATAAATAAATAATAAAATGAAATGAAATAAAATAAAATGTAAATAAACAATGCTCCAAAAACCATGTGTGAAATATGTGAAAAAAACCCCATCATGTGAACACCACATATAAACCATAAACCTTCTATGTGAATTGATATTAAATTGATATGAAACATCATGAAATAAGTTGAAGTGAAATAATATAAATCCCCTGCCTGTGAATAAACATGAACCCATATATGTGAGTATATACTAATTATTCCCTCATGCACATATTGTGAATTATATAATATAATATAAGTGTGTGCGCTCGTCCAAGAGTGACCGCACCCCCGCTGCGCACACAACCAGTGTGTGCCCACGGTCGCCAGACATATGGGCGAGCGCCCACACTCACAACATAGTGCAATTGACCATCCAATATCGTGAGACAATACCCTATGTGCTAACCACCCATAATATTGTGCTAAACTCAGAATAATTAAAAATTAATTCTAAAAAACATATACCATATAAACAATTCTAATTCTCATTTCTCAGAGTGTTGAGGATTCTATATCCATATATGATAAAAGAGCAGGATCAATATTTGTTATTCTCTTCCACATCTTGCAACAATGTCCCTTTGATGGATCCGGGCAGCAACCAAACACCTCAATCTCTCTTACTCGACACGATACTCGTCCCGCTGTGTTCCATAAAGACCCATACATCAGGAATCCTCTAATCATATAAGATAAAAAACCACACGTGAGAATCAAACTAAATACACACCAACCAGTGAAACAACATAACCACACCCACAATTATGCATATATACTCCATAGATCTTCTCACCCTCCTTTTACCTAGGTCCTGCTCCCAAAAAAAAAAAAAAAAAAAAAAGAAAAAAAATTTATATATATACATCCATTATAAATCCCATAAGATCTAACTATTTTCAGTATTACACACTATACATCTTCAAAATAAGGCATGGAAGGATCCCCATTATCTTCCCAAAAATGGTTCAAATGGGGCCTCTTCATTCATGCCTAGTGGTGTGATTGTGCTTAGTCTATGCATCCATTTTAATTCATTTTGTAGCAGTTTGCGCTTGAGGTTACCACCCCGAGATCCCAATACAATTTTTTCCAAGGGGGTAACCTTCAGGGTACTAATTTCCCCCTGGTGAAAACGCAAAAAATGATCCGCCACCGGTGAGATAATTTTGTGTGCTGCCTTATCCCTTGATGCGAGCCTAATATTGGATATATGGCCTTGTATGCGAGTTTTAAGACTATTTCCAGTTTCACCCACATATCCTAAGTTACACCCACATTGTAGGAAATATATTACATTTTTAGTCCTGCAATTTAGGAAGTCGCGTATCCAAAACTTCTCTTTTGTGTAATGATTGATAACACAATCAGTTTTTATAATGTGGCAGCAAACAGAGCATTTCCCACAGCTAAAGCTACCTTTTGGGACCCGCCGTCCCAACCATGATTCTGGCTTAATAAAGTGGCTCTTACATAGGATATTTTTTAGATTTGGAGCCCTTTTTGCCGTCATCCTAACCTTTTCACCCATGAAATCTTTTATAATGGGGTCCGATCTTAAAATCCCCCAATGTTTATTCACGGCTCCCCGGATTGAACCCCAGTTGTTATTAAATCTGGTAACAAATCTAATGGCATCATCTTGTCTACGGGCCCTTGGGACCAAAAGATCATTCCGTGCCATACCAGCCACTTTTTGATATGTTGTCATAAGAAACTTACTGGGATACCCCCGATCACAGAATCTGCTGGTCAAACCACTTGCTTGCTCATGGAAGTCCTGTTCCTTAGAACAGTTCCTCCTTAGCCGAATAAATTGGCCTTTAGGAATACCCATTCTTTGATGCCTTGGGTGAAAACTATCAAAATGAAGAAGACCATTGACAGCCGTTTCTTTCCTGAATAAAGTAGTAGACAAAGTACCATCCTGTTCCAATGTCAGCTTCAAATCAAGGAACTCAACCTGTGTAGTAGATACATTATATGTTAAATAGATGTTTAAATCATTATTATTTAAGTCAGTGAGAAATTTATGACAAAGATCACCCGGACCATGCCAGATTAAGAGGACGTCGTCTATAAAACGAAACCAGCCGCTAATGAACGGCTGGTATTCGCCCATAGAGTCCCCAAACACAATCTCTCTTTCCCACCACCCCAGGAAGAGGTTGGCCACCGAGGGTGCACAACGTGCCCCCATGGCCACACCCCTTACCTGGCGGTAGTGGGAATTGTCAAAGATGAAATGATTATGAGAGAGAATAAACTCAAGTAGTTCCAAAATAAATTCCTGTCTTGTTCTTAACAGGTCAGATTCCATATTTAAGAAGTACCCCACCGTACTGAGGGCCAAATCGTGAGTTATGTTGGTGTATAAAGATTCAATGTCGGCAGTAACCAACAGGGTGTCCTTTTGCCAAATGGTGTCTTCCAATTTTCTTATGAGATCAGATGAATCCCTTACATAGGATGACAATGATTGGACGAATCCCTGAAGGTGAGTGTCCACATATACACTCGCCTGTTCTGTAAGGCTCCCAATTCCAGAAATGATGGGGCGTCCCGGGGGAATTCTTATATTCTTATGAACTTTGGGTAATAGATATAAAGTTGGTATCACAGGATACTCTACCCTCAAAAATTCAAAAGTTGTTCGATCAATTACCCCTTTAGATAGGGCTCGATCCAGAATTGTTTCAAATAGTTCTTTGTACTGTGGGGCAGGATTGGCAGATAGTTTTTCATAATTGGACCTGTTTCCCAATTGTTTGTGTGCTTCTCTCACATAATCAGTCATCCCCCATAGGACCACATTCCCGCCCTTGTCAGCCTCACGGATGACAAAGGCGGGATTGGTCCGTAGCGAGCAGAGCGCCTCCCGTTCATCTCTAGTTAGATTAAATTGCTTTTTTGATTGTGGTAGCCTATCAATTGCTCCACTCACCATACGAAAGAATGTAATCACTGCCGGGCATGTTCCAAATGCAGGGGTGTAAGTAGAGGGTTTTCTAAGCTTGTTAATCAATTTTTGCCAGGTCCAAGACCCCTCCTCAATCTGTTGGAGATCAAAGTTCACAATCTCCTGTTCTAGATCAGTATCCATAGTGGCACTAATAGTGTCTGGGTTGACAATAGGGGACTCCCTTTTTGTCAAATGGTATTTCTTCAAAAGTATACGTCTGCAAAAAATAAACAAATCCTTTATGGTCTCAAATTTATCTATTTGATTTGTAGGTGAAAAATTCAACCCCTTGCTTAATACTGACCTTTCTGCACTATTCAATACATATTCCTTGAGGTTAATAATTTGTAGGGAATCCTTTGTGACTCCACTTTTGGTCAGGGGGGTTTCTTCTGATATAAGATTAGCGGTAGGAGTAGAATTAATTTGTAAAATCATATTTTGCACTGGAGGAAAGGTTTGGGTAGGGCAATCTCTATTAGGTCCTATAACTTCCGTCTCTTCGGGCGTTGTGATGTCAATCTCAGGGGATCCCAAGCCACTCGGCCCCTGCGTGTTTGTCTGTCTTCTCCCCTTCCCCCTGAATCTTTTTCCTCCTCTCCTTGTCCGCCTCCTCCCCTGTTCCTTCCTATATTGCCCAGGGATAAAAAATGTTGTTGGTCCTGGGATCTCTCAAAAGACTGTTCAGAGACAGATGAACCCCTGCTAAATGATCGCTGGAATCTATTATTGGGGTAACTCCCCCTACTATTTCCCTGATGTCGCCATTTATAAACCCTGTTGTTGTCTTTATCCCTCTTATCCCTGGTCATTTTTGTTCTCTTATTTTGTATAATACCATCCTCATATTGTTCCATGTCTCTCTTGAGAATATCTTGATAGTCCTGAAAGGACTCCTGTGCTGTACATTCTGATAGTTGTTGGTACAGTTTTTGAAGGTCTATTTTGACCTTTGCAAGTAGTCCTTTGTCAAAATCAATCAGCATGTTAATGAGAGACATGGAGCATATGTGTAGGTGTGATTCCCATGCCTGCTTAAACGTCTCATCAACTTCCCATGCAGGGAAGATTTGAACTCTTAACCCTCTAGGTATTAATTGCTGTTCCTTATACCATTCTAAACTGTTTATATTCCACCATAAACGAATGTATTGTTTGCGCGCTTGTTTCAATTGGGAAAAAATATGTTTAATTTCCCTATTTCTCCCCATCCTTTCATCTCCTATGTCATATTCCCCATCAAAAATATTTTTCAACTTATTACTCCAAAACTCCTCTTCTCTCTCAAAGTTTAAGTTGTAATTACTCGCCATTGCGGTGTGCTCAGGAACACCCAAAACCAATTGATCCGCGACAAAAATCGTCCGAGAAAAAGAGGTTATGGTGGTTGCTGGTTTAAGTCATGTAAGAATAACAAAATCTTTCCTATATAGCACCACCTGATTGTTAATCAATAAAGGGATGGGCAGTGTGCCAAATCAGCAACCCAAAGCTGCTACCACAACACACATAAACAATTTATATAGTTCCAGGTATCCCCTATAAGTGATGATGTCAGGGTGTGTGTACCCTGCACCCAGCAGACGCTTGCGCTACAGTCTGGGTTACCTGTGGCTGGGCCTGCGCCCCCTCTGGCTTCGCCTACCCCCCCACGCTTACATCTGACTCCTAGTGAGGTGCATACCAGTGGGGAGTCTCAACCTGTTTTGGCTGCACGGGTGGCCAGCATTGAGAGACATATTGCTGGCTCTGGCCCTCGTAAGGCTTCTGCTAAGAAGCGTCATTTATTACCTCGTGTTTCCCTCTTTCCTATGGAGGCTGAGGAATTTTTTGACGTTACCGGTTATACCCCCCTGGAAGAGGGGGAATTATTTTCTGATTCAGAATCATCTGAGGATCAGCCTAAGGTTTATGGTGCCGATTCTGGGTCTGACCCCTGGGCTTCAGATGTTACTGACAGGTTTTTAGCTCACATTTTTGAAGTACTCTGTATCTCTCCTCCTGCCATGGCTCCGCGGCAGCAGGGGGAGCTGTTTCATTCTGTTAAACCACGCTTGGAGTTTCCTGAGTTTCCTGAACAAACTCACTTTAATAATCTGGTGTAAAGAGTGGGAACGGCCTAGCCAAGTTGGGATAAGAGGTATCCCTTTTCCGCTGAGATGGTTAAACGATGGTCATGTCCTCCCGAGGAGGATGCACCAGTTCTGGGGTTGTCCAACACATCCGTCATGCATTCCCCTGACTCTACTACACTGAGGCATGGGGAGGACAGGCGCATAGATCAGCTGGCCTGCCATGCCTTTGCCTGTGTTGGCGGACCGCGCTGCGTCCGGTCTGTGCCTCTGCCATTACGGCTGTTGCTATTAAAAGCCTGCTCAGGGGTCTCTTAGATAGGGCCCCTGATGATGCAGGTAGCAAAGAGTATAGAGCTCTTCTGCGTTCTGAGGAATTTGTTGCATATGTTCTCTCTGCCTTGGATAATACCGTTAGAATGTGTGGCAGGGCTTCTGCCTTGTTGGTGGCGATACGCCGCTCTGTCTGGCTGCGCCAGTGGGCAGCTGACAACACTGCTAAGAAGGCATGAAGGGGCGCCCTCACCCATCCGGGTGGGGGGAAGGCTTCGGCTCTTGGCTCATGTCTGGAGGTTTCATGTCTCAGACCGGTGGATTCAGGAGGTAGTGTCCTCTGGTTACAAGATAGAATTTGCAGCCTGGCCGCTCCCCCCGAGATTCATCAAATTCCAGTTAGCTCAAAACCCCCTGTCAGCTCAGGGTCTGTCCCTTGCTGTCCAAGGCCTTCTGGAATTGGGAGTCATCTGCCGGGTGCCCTTGAGGGAAAGGGGCAAAGGCTATTATTCCAATCTTTTCATTGTTCCCAAAAAAGACGGGTCCATCAGACCCATCCTGGATTTTAAGCGCCTCAACAAATGTGTCAGATTCAGACACTTTCGCATGGAGACTCTGCGCTCCGCTGTGAATTCCCTACGCCCAGGGGACTTCATGACCTCTGTAGACATCAAGGATGCTTACCTTCACATACCTATTTTTCCAGGTCATCAGAGATTCCTCAGGTTCACTCTGGAGGATCAGCACTATCAATTTGTGGCCTTGCCCTTCGGTCTCACCTCGGCTCCCAGGGTATTCACCAAGGTGCTGGCAGGAGTGATGGCTCTGCTGAGATCTCAGGGCATTCGCATTCTTCCCTACTTGAATGACATGCTTATCTCAGTCCATCCAACAGGCAGAGCTGGATACTCAGTCGGTGGTGTCCACACTGGAGTCATTCGGCTGGGTGATCAACCACCCCAAATCTTCCCTGTCTCCTTCCATTGTGAAATCCTTTCTGGGCATGATTCTGGATTCATCTCAGGTCAAGATCTTTCTTCCTCAGCAGAAGGTGGAGAGTCTTCAAGAGCGAGCACAGTTCCTTCTGTCTTGTCCTCATCCGTCCATCAGGCAGGGAATGCAGCTGGTGGGACTGATTGGTATCCTGTTTCATGGCGATTCCATAAGTTTCACATGAGGCCTCTTCAGCGTCACCTTTTGTCAGTATGGGATCGGGACCCTGTGTCCTTGGATCAGGTGTTTGTCCTGTCCCCTCTGGTCAGGCGGTCTCTATCAAGGTGGCTGGACCCAAGGAACCTGCTCAGGGGCAGATCCTTTCTGGCCCCCTGCTGGGAGACTGTCACCACGGATGCCAGTCTGACAGGTTGGGGGGGCTTTTGGAAGTCCCTGAAATTCCAGGGTCAGTGGGGCCCTCAGGAGGCCCATGCAGGCCAAGTGGGTCCGCTCGGACAACCAGACGGCGGTTGCCTACATCAATCATCAGGGAGGGACCCGGAGCAAGAGGGCCCTCAAGGAAGTGTCCCTGATACTGTCCAGGGTGAAGGAGAATGTTCCCTGCATCTCAGCTGTGTACATTCCGGGGGGGGGGGTTGGAGAATCTGGAGGCAGACTCTCTGAGCAGGGGGACCTCTCATCTGGGAGAATGGTCCCTCAGCAGCAGGGTGTTTCGCTCCCTGTGCCACCGCTGGGGGCAGCCAGATGTGGATCTGTTTGCGTCCCGTCACAATCACAAGCTTGGATGCCTTGGCAATGTTTTGGACGAGGTTTCAGCTCCTGTATGTGTTTTCCCCGTTTCCCCTGCTGGGCAGGGTGCTGCGCAAGATAGCTCAGATTCTTACGCTTAAGGTGGTCTTTTTGGTGGCTATCACTTCTCTTAGGCGTGTTTCTGAGTTGGCGGTGCTTTCCATCAAGCCTCCTTATTTTGAGAGACACCAGGACAAGGTGGTGTTTCCTTTTAAGCCAGATTTTCTGCCTAAGGTTGTTTCTGCCTTTCATCTCAATCAGGACATTGTTTTGCCTTCTCTGTGTCCTAATCCTAGTAATTCTAAGGAGAGGGTTTTACACTCTTTGGATGTGGTCAGGACTCTGAAGTTCTATTTGGTGGCTACTGAATCCTTCAGGAAGACTGACGCTCTCTTTATGCTCCCGTCTGGACCTAAGAAGGGTCTGGCTCTGGCTAAGTCCACTATTAGCAAGTGGATCCGTCAGGCTGTGATACAGGCCTACTCTGCTAAGGGGAAGGAGCCTTCCTTCCGCCTTACTGCTCATTCTACTCGTGCTATTGGTGCCTCTTGGGCCTTTCAGCACCAAGCTTCTGTTGAACAAGATTGCAAGGCCGCCACTTGGTCTTCTGTTCATACTTTTTCTAAGTTTTACAAGGTTGATGGTAAGGCCTCAGCTGATGCTGCTTTTGGCCGAAAAGTTCTGCAGGCGGCAGTGGTTTAAACTGTCTGCTGTTACTTTTGGGGATCCCACCCTACCTTACGGACACTGCTATTGGATGTCCCACGAGTAAGGAATATCTTCTGGAACAGGACATGCTGTATACTTAGAATAATACAATTCTGTGATTACTCACCTGTAGAATTGGTATTATATGTATACAGCACGTCCTGTTCCACCCCACCCTTGTTATAATTATTTTTAGTTACCTCTTTATGGTGATTGTTAAATTTTTTATAATGGTTATAGTTCTCCCGGTTTCATTTTAACTGCTTTTCAATACTGGGGAATTTGTGGGAGGTCCCTGGTATATATGGGGACGGGAGGAGCCATTTTTCTGTCTCTGCAGTCCAGCCCCATCTACTGGATGTATAACCCAATAGTAAGGAATATCTTCTGGAACAGGACATGCTGTATACATATAATACCAATTCTACAGGTGAGTAATCACAGAATTGTATTTTTCACCACTGGCTTATACTGGAGTACTGTATACTGTGTGGTCCAGGCATCTAAATCGGAATTTTAATAGGCCAAAAGCATGCTTCAACACTGCCCAGATGTGGCAGTGGGCCCCAATATTGGCCTCCTGACCAGCTGTCTGGGGCCTTAAAATGTAGCCAGAGGAGCAGGGGGTAACCTGAATCACCTAAAAGGCAAAATAAAAAAAAATGATACACCCAGAAAAGGAAAAAACAAGCAGACAGTGACTAGTAAGTGGAAACCGGAGGAGAGAGGGGCACACAGTTTTAAGGAGGCACCAATTTACTGGGACATTAGACAGACCGTTAGGAAAGAAATATAAAAATAAGGAGCAATGCTAGGACAAAGGGAGAATGGGGCAGTAAAATAGGGATATGAGCACAGTAGTACTGCAGGAGGCCAGGAAGACAAATAGGGAACATCAAGAAACTAGCATAAAAACTAAATTGGGTGGCCAAAACAGGGCAAATGCAAAGATAACAATAGAAATGCAAGAACACATACAATAATATGCACACCCAGAAGCCAACCGTCACTCAGTTTGCCACTCTCAAAATGGGTATACAAGCTGGAAGTTCTCAAGATGAATGCATCATGGGACAAGCCGGGGAATTCGGCCAAAATGCAGAGAAACACAGATCCAGTCCCACATTGCATTGGACGTTATGAGAGTTGCCCATCTTGCAGTTGCTAAAACAAATTCAGAAAAGAGTCAGGTTAATATACTTGCAACAAGAAAGAAACAGACACACAAACCAAAAAACAGGGGCTACAGGAAAATAGGGGAGCTGAAGCAAGGCTACCATAAATACAGGAGAGTGGCCAAGAAGGAGGAGCAATGTGAACCTAAACATACTGAAACATATATTCCTGAACAGCTGGGGGAACCAGGGCCACATGTGTACAATCAATGGAACCCATGAAACCTGGCATTATCGCGATTTTGAAAAAAACCCAATTTTACTGCATTCCAGGCTGCCATGCTGTCAGCAAAAGAGATGTATTTCTCCTACAGGACAGCTATGCCACTGAGAAATGTAGTTATGGCCATGCCAACTGAGAGTGCCTCTAGCCTCTGGAAGGAGCCATTCACTAAAAATTGAAGGCAGTCAACCATACCTCCAGTTGCATGCCCCTTTCTTGTGGTGGGGGGGGGGGGCAATTAGGGCCGCAACTCAAGAGAAAGGCAGTTCAGTCGGGTCAAATTGAATGGCATCTGATCGATGTCCAGGAAATGGACAGCATGCCTAAGCTCTGGAAAGTACATGGGTAATAGCCCCCGCTGCTGCAGATGCTCATGCTCTCCACAGAACTCACCATGGTGCCCCATAGTTAGTGTGTATATTGGTTCCCGCTAGCAAAATGAGGGCGTAATTTTGAACAAGGAACCTATGGTTTTTATAGGCCAAAAAAATGCCAAATAAGGGCTCGGAATCATAAGCAAGCGCTGGCTAAACACACAAAATTATGTATGCATGAAAACAAACACTCGGCTTTACGTGTAAAAATACAGGGAATATGGCATATGCAAAATTTTAAATCCCGATAATTGGCAACTCGGACAAAAAAACATGGTCCAGAATCACAAAAGGACAAATACGTGACTTTGACGTAATTCCCGCATGTGGGAATGCGTACGAGAAAGGCTCAGAATCAGGGTTACAGTGTGCCCTCTCTGCACTAAGACTGTTAGCACTGTGTGAGTTCAGGGGCTCATGGGGATACTCTCCACTTCAATTGTAGGCCAGTCCAAGCTACAGCCAATTGCACATTAATTTTAACACAGGCCTTTTGAGGAATGTATTACTTCTAAGATGGGCAATGACAGTGTGAGTAAGGAAGGATGACAAGGAAAATCCAGGGCAATATTTGAGCTTTAAAACCTTTTAAAATGATGGAATATGGCAATATAGTTTTTTTATCTCCAAAATAAATGTGAATATTTAAATGGCTTCTGGATGGGATAGTGCATGCACACAGTTATTTCAGGAAAGAAAAACAACAAAAAAGTGGATGCTAGGATTCGCTTGCAGACAAGTAACATGAAGAAAAATATATACCTTGCCTGTCAGTAATATTTTGATGGATCTTTATGTGCTTTCCAAGTTGCAGCGGGATTAGTTATTTGCTGAATTTAAAAGATGTCAGGATGTGCTTCTCCGCATTTAAAATGTTGTTCTGGAATAGAGAAGCGTATGGAGCAGGCAGCGGGGAACACATGGAAGGGGATAATTTATGCTGTTGGTTGATAGGAGCAACTGATTTCTGACACCGTTCACCATATCTAAAAATACAGTTTAGGTCTCCGAATGCCTTCTGATAAAAACAGCACCGAGCCATGTGCAATACCTTGCACTAAAACCAATTTTGAGCGGTATCTCGCCATTGATGTTAAGATTCATGACAAGAATACATGCAGGGCCGTCTTTTCCAACTTTATTAACTCACTGCATGCAAGCTCATATCAAGAGAGATGCTAAGTCCAAAGTGAGAGACATGGCTTGTATACTGGTGTTAGGGTTGCCACCTGGTCTGTATTTTTTTACTTTACTGGCTACTAGCCTGGTGGTGTCGGTAATTGTATTTTTACTGGTAAAAAAAAACAGGTATAGTTTTCCCAGCCTCATTTACCAGTAAAAACAAATACAGCCAGGCTAGTGGCCAGTAAAGTAAAAAAAGAAATACCAACTAAGTGGCAATCCTAACTGTTGTAGGGATGTGTTGTGTTTCCCTGCTATCGACCCTCTTTCAAGATGGTAGAGACACTGTTTCTGCTTGCGAGGTGATCAGCTGATGATTTCACAGTGATGCCTTGATGTAGAGACTATAAAAGGGTGCATGCAAGCTCAAGTCAAGAGAGCAGCTAAGTCCAAAGTGAGAGGCATGGCTTGCATACTGGTGCTGGAATATATTGTGTTTTCCTGCTATCTAGCCTCCTTCAGGATGGTAGACAGGCTGTTGAATGGGAATGAACTGGTCTAGTTTATTGGAAGCTGGAGTAATAGCTATATACTTTTCTGGACTCCTCATTTGCAGTCCTTTATTAGTTGGTTCTATATTACTGAGGAAGCCAGGATGTTAACTCTTTATTAAAAATTATAGCCACTCGACATATCCCCTGTGTACATCAGGCTTGACTGGCTGGAAGCACTGAACTAACAATAAAGCTTACCCTGTTCTACCCAAATCAACAGCGAAGGCTCAGTTTCTTCTGTAACCACACAGATAGCGTCCTACTTTCTATCAGATAGAGATTCAGACGCAGTAGTAACTTGGCTACATTTGGAGGCATATTGGGGTCTCATCCAGATTCTCAAACTGCCCTTCTTCCAGCTCATTAATTTCAGCCATAAGAGGTGCCATCTGTGTGGAGAAAGTTCAACATTAGTGTTTGTTTGGCTCAATGTTAACACCCAGCCTGCATGGCGCAAAACTTTTCCAGGGGATCACCCTCCTCCTCCACACCTCTTCCTCCACACCGCCCTTTGGCCTTTTCAAATTAAGTATAAATATTTACCTCATGTCTGGACTCTGATCCCTGGGTGGCTGGCTGGTGGGTGGGCCCGCCATTGCTGGTGGCTCGGGTGATAGGCACTCCAGGAGGGGCAGCTCTGGCCGCAGGTGGAGGTTCTGGAGGGCGAGGTGCTGCTGGCTGGGGGTTGCTGTAAAGTCAAGGAAAATGTACTGTAAATTTACTCTTTACAGTATATGTGCCACTTCAAAATCATAACAAGGGCTATACACTGGGACACACATCAACATGGGGGCCTTAAAAATATGCTGCTACCACCATGTTTGGTGTTACATTTATAGAGTCCTCATCATTGGGGTTCCATGTGGGTTGGTGGCTTTGGTGTTTGTTTGGCCTCCTCCCCCTGTACCAAGCTGCAATTTTCAACCAAGTCTTATCACTGCTGGGCAAATGCCACCTATCAGTGTCCATGGTGCTGGACACCCCCTGGTAGGTGTTGGGGTGGAGCTTCCCCACTAGCTGCTCTACAGCAAGGGTCAATTGCAGAGTCTTGGGGAGGCCCCCACCAGTTTTCAACCTAGTTTCAAACAAATGAATGTTTGGCTTTAGGGAGTTGGCCAAAGTTTGAGGCACAAACATCCCTCTGGTGGATCAACACTTGAGGTCTGCCCACTTGCCAGCTCTTTGCCTGGGCACAATCCTTGGGTTATGGCCCTACCCCGTCACATTGCAGGAAATCTCCACTCATAACTCCTCCCAGAACCCTTTGGAGGGTGATCGGGACTCTGCCAGCCGATCATAAAAAACACCACCCAGTAGAACCTCCAGCTGGACATCACTAAACTTGCCCCTTGTTAGTTTGCGCCCAGGGTGAGTGGCCAATGCAGAGGTCTACTGGGTGTTGTCTTGGCTGAGGGGGGAGCCACTATTCCCTTTCCCATGCTCGGAACAGATGGATTCCAGGCATCTAGCTGAGGAAAGAGCAAGCCTGGCTGCAGCAGCACTGCTCAGCCTTGGCTCCACTGTTCCCTCTGCGGGAGGCTCTGCTGTGGACTCTGCTGTTGGGCATGCTCTGGGCTCCGGTAACTTGACCGTTGATTGGTCCATGGTGAGCTGTGGTGGGAGCCCTGGTTGTATGACTCCCATTGCTGATGGCTGACACTGCTGCATGTGACCCGCTCAGAGTGGCTAATGTGAGTATCAGCAGGGGAGTATCTTTGGGGCAAACGGCGGGGCCTGGGGCTGCGGTACCTTGGCTGGGTGCTGCGAGTTCCTCGTCATGCCTGTGTCCCGGCCTTTGGTTGCTGTGTTGTCGCCTATGTTGTGGCATAGTGAGCTCTTCAGAAAGCACTGCCATGAAAATATGAGGCTCATCTGTGTTCTTTTAGACATAAGCAGGTGGTTAATTGGACATCAATTGAGTTTATTTAATAGGCCAGCACAGGCACCAGCAACCTATAGGCTACATGTGCGTATGGACACAAGCAAACATCGGGGGTCCGCCAGGGGGAATGGGTGCTGTTGTGCCTTGGCGCAGGTGTGCGTCACAGAGTCGACATCCAAAGGACCAACATGGCACCAAGCGTGTACACCCGTGAGCAGCAGGAGTACATCATGAAGGTTAGTCACCCTTTCATGCCATTTGCCTATGCATGTGTGCCGCATTACACTCCAGCCAAGGCGAGTGGCCGTGACATATGATCAAAGCCACATGGAACCACAGTAATGCCGGAGGCCTAAACTTTAAATGTTACAGGCCAACACTACTGTGCTGCCACTGTCACATGTATAATTTAAAGTATACACAAAAAGACATAGGTTATTATGACCAAGGCTTGAAATGTACAATTGTTTATTGATTACAAAAATATCCTACTACACATTAACTAGCATAGATCCCAACCCACAGCAGAATAAAATGCAACAATGCTGTTTAAGATAAAAAATTGCCCACCCACATACTCCAGTCATTCATATTGCCGTCTCAAGTTCATAGGAGATTGGGACTGCAGAAAGCAAGTAGCAGCAGCATAAATGAATCCTTACCCCAATGGGAACTTGCATGCTCACTTCCATTGGAAAGTTTGCATTGAACTGCATATGGCAGGTGCTTACCCAGGGAATAGCCAAAGTTAGCAGCAATGTTGCAGAGGGCCATTCAAATCTTTCATTCCATTTGAAATCCATGGGAGTCTGTTCCTGAGTTCACTGTAAATACTAAGTGGCATTATCCAGCCAAGCAGTCACACAGCAGCAGTCATCAGCAAAACACCCACGCCCACCACGCTGTCTCTCACCCACGCTGATTGAGAGGCTTTCGAGGCAGCGGCCCTCCAAACAGCCAGTGTTCACATCATGTGAGTGGCGAGGGAATGTCACTTTACACCTTCACCCGAATAATGCAACACTGGTCGGACCTCAAATGGCTAAAGTGGCCCTGGTGTGGAGATTCTACAGCCAGAACTTCCCAGGTTAGTGGATGTACAAAAGAGAAGGTGGGCTATCAGGGTTATGAGTGACATATTTAACAAGCTGGGGAGTTCTGGCTGCACATCATGCCCACTCAGAGGCAAGGGGTCCAGCCATCGGGGCCCAGAAGAAAGGGTGTGGGTTTAAGGCGGTGGCCCAAAACTTTGACAGTGTCCTCTTCCTCCTTTCAAGCCCCCCACTACCAGCCATGGAGCCCACTGAAGAGGAGGGTGTGTTGTGCTTGGAGTCACACACAGGTCCTGACAACTCCGGTATGCCAACCGATATGGAAGCCGGGTAAGCATCAGTTGGGTTTCAACCCAGTGAAGTCAAACACTACAAATGCATTACAAAAAACACATGCACAGAATGTCTAAGTCAGGTTCTTTCCCTATACAGACCCTGAAGAAGGGATGGCGCCATGGAATAGGGTGGTCAAATAAAAATATGCCGACAACAGTTGGGGTAAGTATGTAAAAATGTGTGTGCATGTACAGACACACATATGTAAAAACAAGTGTTATTTTTTTTTCTCTTTGCAGGAGCCATGTTGGTCATCCCCAAAATGTGCAAAATATTATATAATTTTTATATTTTTAAAATATTTGACAAAACTACATTGAGGAAAAAACAATAATATTTTAATAAACAATAGTTTTACACTTTATATGCTGCATGATGGTGTTTATTAAAAGCAATGACCTAAAGCAGATGCAATCCAAAGAAACAACGGTTTATAATGATGACACAAAACAGAAGTCTGAAGTATGAGGTGTGTAACAGTCGTTAGAATCAGACAACATGGCAACCAAGGAACAAAGGTAAGTATGTAAAAGGACGTGCAGAATTCATGGGTTACCCTAGATGCCAGCAGGGGGAGGAGATAAGTATATAGATGGACAAGAACACTACATGGGATGCACTAGATACCAGCAGGGAGGAAGGTAAATATGTAGAAGGGCAAGCACACTGCATGGATACCCTAGATGCCAGCAGGGGAGAGGAGGTAAGTATGTATAAGGACATGCGCACTACATGGGATGCCCTAGATGCCAGCAGGGGGAGGAGGTAAGTATCTAGAAGGACATGCACACTCCATGGGTAAGCAACCTAAAGAAGAACATTACAGGTCATGGCTTGCTAAGCCCTCCTGCTTCTCTGGTTTAGAAAATAGTTCATTTGAACTTACCTATCCAGTCACATAGCGCTCCACATCCCTCTGCTCCCGTATTGTCCTCTGTAGGGCAGTGCCATCTTGGATTCCTGGCATACACTGCGCTGCCCCTCAGATCTTGCGCATGCGCAATCTCATTGCATAGGGTGCAATAACACTCAGTGCAAAAGAGCGCAAGATCTGAGGATCATTGTTCTAGGTCTTTCACCCTTGACTAGTGTGTAGAGCAGCTTCACGTGTCTACAGATAACCAGCCTATTGTGTCATATGAGAATTCACCTGAGAATTGAACTCTTACTTCATAACGGTAGATGAACTTTTCTACTTTATTGTAGGGATGATTAGGATAAGGCCAGGTGGAGTCACCACACACTGCAAATGCCTTTCCAAACTTTATTGAAGCAACCACACTTCCAACTTTAGCGACAGCAATCAGCAAAGTACTTCAGCACAATAGCAAACAGGCTCACAGGTTCCCGGGGTCACTCTAGGGGCTGGGACTATGCTACTTTGGTACCTTTGTCTGTCGGTCCTCAGTGCACTCCACTCTGCTCCTCCTAGGCCCACACGGATGTCTCTCTGTCAGTAGCTCTCTGTCTTGCTCAACACACTGTAGCTCTTTCTCCTGTGTAGTAGCTCACCTCTCTCAAAAGGGTTAGCAGGCTCCATTAGGTACGGCAACCTATAACTCCATGGCTGTCTCTCTCTCTCAGTGCTCCATCCATTCTTCTAGAACGTGTCAGCTCTTTTATAACCTCTGTTGATGATGTCACTTCCCCACAGCAGCCTCTAGTGGTTAACTCCAAAACTGCTGTTATGTATTTTGCAGCTAGGCTGTTTTACACAGGGTTTTCAATGAGAGATTAGGTAACCCCAGTTTTTACCTGGGCCACACTCTCCCCTCCTGAAAATAATGTCGCCCCAACATCAGTGGGTTAACTGGTGTAGATAAGTTGGTTTTGACCAAAGTTATTTCTGGTATGGGCTGTTATCCCATTTGAACTATGACCGACTGAGTGGTTACCGATATACCCTCAGAGGTCTCAGTTAAACTGGTTTAGTTTGTTTTCCAGATTTACTTGAGTAAGTAAGTGTTTTTGCACCTGTCTCTTTTTAGGTGAATGGGAAGTGGTTGCCTAACACATGAACAATTGTAAACATTTTAAAATGATTAATAATAACAGTAAGAATATTAACATCCTATTCTATAAATTCTAACTACATTCTCGAAGATTTAACTGTAAGAAGGAGAAAATAATGCAATTGGTTAGTAATGCATGAGTCCTTAAACAGTTTCTTGAGTGTTAAAACTAACTAAGACTATACTAAGTGATAGAACATTTGAATGTCCTTAGTCCATCAAAAAGTATGAGAAAAAGTGTTTAAGTATTCAAAAGTCTTCTGAAAAACAGGTGATTGGTGACCAGGTAATGAAACTAGTTTCAGATTCACAGTTCTGGGTACAGCACTTGGTGTACCAAATGTATCATAGGTTAGGGTCATAGGTCTTCTTCGTTCTCTAATAGAGGTGTTTCTACTTGGTAGTACTTCTGATGTCTCATGTTCCTCATTCTCTGTAACATCAGGCTCAACTTCTTGAATTGGTTCAGGGGCAACTTCTGGTTCAGCTGTTACTGGATTAACAAGTTGATGTCCATGGTTTGCTCAGATATTTCAGGATCTTCTTTTAGTTCTTCCACAGGTAACTCTGGAATTACTTCAGGACGTTGAATTACACATCTTGAACTCTGTTTTTTTGATGTTTGGGACCCGAACTCTGTAGCTTTAGGATCTAACCGACTCCTAGTTCAGCGATAGCGACCTCTTCTTGTTGGCATTCTCACAACATAAGTAGCATCTTCTTCATTCTGCATGTATGGCCAAAAGAAACATTCACGTATTAAGTTAACAGTTCTTTTGATTCCTAAGTGTCCCATTTCTTCATGAAGTTCTTTCAACACTAAGTGATGGTACACCTTTGGCAACACTAGCTGTGAGCTTGGTCCTCTCTTGCGATGTAGAATTCCTTCCGAAGTCAGGAATAACTTAGACCAATCTTTCAGTAAGGTATTTGTAGCAGGAGCTTCAGCTTCCTTCTCTCTCTTGCTTGGAAATCTGTCTTGATTGATGTAATGAAGAACTCTTCCAATGACTCTGTCTTCTCTCTGAGCTTTCCTGATTTTTTCTTTTGGAAGCTGAAGAATAGACACAGTAGAGTTCTGTTCTAGATCCTTCACAGTTTCTTCCACTATAAGAGGACACCAGTTTGGCATGTACTCTTCACTTTGGACTTAGATTGCTTGGATGGTAGTTACAATGTCTTCCATTCCAATTACTTCAGAACATTGTTGCATGAAGTCATCTGGTTCTAAAGGCATTCTTGATAATACATCTGCATCAGTGTTGGACTTGCCTGGGCGATACTTGATACTGAAGTTGAAATCAGCAAGTTCAGCAACCCATCTCTGACCAGTTGCATTGAGTTTTGCAGTGGTAGTCTCTGAACCTTTCACAGATGGCCCATTTCATAGCTAGGAACTCTAACTTCCCAGAATGTAAATGGTAGTTCTTCTCAGCTGGTGTCAATGTTCTTGACCCGTAGCCAATAACTCTCAACTGGCTGTTTTGACGTTGATATAGGACTGCCCCAAGTACCCATTGAGATGCATCACAATGTAGAATGAATGGACTATTGAAGTCTGGATATCCCATGACTGGTGGATGGATTAAACAGTCAGATAGTTCTTCCAGTATTTCCTGGTGATGGAAAGTCCAGTTGATAGGTTGTTGGGCGGAAGCGGATATTCTCCCTTTAGGTTTAGTTCTGCTTTGATTCATCTTCTTTTCTTCTGGCGTCACAGCACTTGAGGTTCCTGCCAAGAGAGCATATAAGGGTGATGCAATCTTGGAAAAATTCTGGATAGAAGTCCAGTAGTAGGATAGGAAACCTAGGATCTTCCTCAGCTCTCCTACAGTAGATGGAGGTTTGTTCTTCAACGCCATCACTGGAGCAATTTCCCTTGGATCCATAGTATAACCTTCTCTAGACACAATCTTTCCGAGGTATCTGACTTGTTTCTTGAATAACTCACATTTCTTTGGTGTCAGTTTCACGTCATGTTGCTGGTAAGACGGTTCTCACATGTTCCATATGGTCAGCAAAAGACTTGCTATGGACGAGCTTATCATCCAAGTAAGGTTGGCAGATGTCATCTCTCAGACCTTCCAAACACGTTTCCATGCTTCTCTGGAATTCTGCAAGAGCATTGCTAATCCAAAGGGAATGCAGATCCATTCATACAATCCCCAAGGAGTGATGAAGGCTGTTAATGGTCTACTGGATTCTTCAATGAAACCTTGATGGTACGTTTTGTCCTGGTCTAGGACAGAAAACCAAGTACTTCCTGAAAACTGGTCAAGCATGTCTTGAATCTTGGGTAAAGGATGATGATCTGGCATGGTTCTTTGATTCCATCTTTCTTCCTGACACAAACAATAGGAGATGAGTAGGATGACTTGTACTTCTGGACCCATCCTCTGTTAATGAGATCTTGCAGGTACTCTTTCACCTCTTTGTGCAGGGCTTTTGGCACTGACCGGTAACCCCTGGAGTGGTGTCTTTCAGATTAATCTTCATCTTCAGTGATGGAATGCAACCAAAATCATAATAATCTTTGGAAAAAGCATGGCACTCTTCTCTTAGCGTCTGTCTCACTATCCGTTGTTCTTCTGGTCGCAGATGTTCTAAGGGCACTGGTGGATCCCATCTTTCTCTTGATGATGATGGCCTTCTCTCAGGTTGACAGTTGTTCTTTCTGGGAGATGAGCTGGTACTATCAGGAGATGATTGCACTGGTCTCACATCAGCTGGGTACACAATCTTAGCAGCTTCTAGGTGTCCCAAAAAAGTTTTAGGTGTCACATCATGTCTTGTAGAATTCACCACTAACACAGTCACTTTTGCAAAACCGCTATAAGGAACAGTTACCACAGTCTCACCTGTGATGATTCCTTCTGGCAGCTGTGCTGGATCTGTTGGCACAAACAGCATCTGTTGTGGTCGTGATCTTGGTCCGACTCTGACACCACACTTTACTCCTACTGCGGTATGGGCAGGAATGGTAGTTGGACGTAGGACTTGACTTCTCTGACTGCTACTGTGGTCTCAGTTTTCTTCAATGCTTGCACAACTCTCTCCGCTGCTCTGTTCGCAATGAAAAGGATGTGGACACTGAGTCTACTAATGGAGTAAAGGTCTTTGTTCTGTGGATCACCTCTGTAATCATGTTGTAACCAATGATTGGCTCTTCTGCCACCCGTCAGTCACCGGTGATCAGGAATGGTAATAACAGTTCACAAGGGCTACTGTTCTTGGCATGCAGTTGGAATGTCACTTCAACCCATCCCAGGAAGGGTGTCACTGTTTGGTTTGCAGCTCTACCACTGAGTGGGCCAGACCCTACCAGACCATTGACGGACCTGAGTCTGGTGTGAGGTAAGTGTTGTCATCTCCAGTCTTCATTCAGGATACTGACATGGGCTCCTGTGTCCCACAAGGCTTTACAAGACAGTCCATCTAGTTTACAATGGATCATGCACTTTCCTCCAATGAGATCAATCAACTTAGGCTGGTCTTCAAAGGTACTTCCATCTGACAGGGTGTAGATTGATGACCTCGCACTTCCAATACTGCTCACAGAGTAGTTTTCTCTGGCTTGTAGTCTTTGGAGACGGTCACACACTTGTGGATAATATTGGCACAACCGTTCTTCATTCTGGTTAGTTTGGGGCTGCTTTGGGGTTGAGACAACTGGTTGTCCTTCACCAGCAAATCTCTGTCTAGCTGTTTGAAGCGAGGGGTTCTGCAATTTTTGGCAAAGTGTCCTTCTTCACCGCATTTTAGGCAGTGGCAACAACTTCTACCTTGATTGGAGTACAAACAGTCTTAACAAGCAATGGGTGGTCTACTTCCAGGAGGGGATCTACGTTGAAAACTTTGGCGTGTTCTCCTGAAGCTTTGTTGTGGTTCTGCTCTTAATGCTCTTTTCACTTCAGCCAACTCTGCTCGCAGATCACTCACTAACGTTTCCCACTGTCTCTTTAAGTGGTGGTTTCACCATTATTGATGCGGATATAGGTAAAGGTAAAGAACCATCTTCCTCGGCTTCCTCATGCTGCACACCCACTCTTCCTGCTTTGGGTGAAGTCGGCTTGATTGTTCTGCCGGTGGAGTTCTTCCTTAACTTCTGTTCTTGCTCTGATTCAAGACTGGCAGCATCATTCATTTTCTCTATCAGCTCTTCATCCGTGATGTGAGGCTTCTCCAGATACTGCTTAAGCTGGAACTTGATGTTTTCACTTAAGAGGCCTGTCCAGACTGATCTGAGAAACTTCTTCTGGATTAAACCTGGATTAAATCTTTCTTCAGCATCGTCCTCTCTGGATGAAAACAACAGTCTCTCTTTAAGCACAATAACGCTGAACAAGAAGTTTTGAGGAGATTCTTTGCTGTCCTGTGAGATGTTGAACAATTTGTGGTAAAGATCAGAAGTGCTTTCTTCTTTGTAATGTCCCTTTAAGATGGTTCTCAGCTGGGCTAAAGTAAGATGGTTCTTCATCTCCAGCATGTTTCTGAGGTGCAGGCCTGGACTGATGGCTTTCACCATAGCTTCAATGATTTCTTCCTCTTTGTACCCCTTCTGAACCCCCAAGTCTATCTGGTGGATCAGGTTGGTATAAGACAGTCTCTCCCTTTGCTCTCACTCTCCAATCTGGCCATTCATTCTGAATTCTGTTCTAATGGTGATCTCTCGAGTAGGACTGGTTCTGTTTATTGGCGTTTCCTGCTTTGACTTGCCAGAAGAATGACTAGAGCCCAAAAAAGTAGCTGATTCCATCATGGTCTGTTGTATGGCTTGAAGCTGGTCTTGTAACTAACTTGTAACTTTCCGTGGGGAGGATTTTTCCTCTGCTGGCTTGGGACCTGGACCTAACTCTTCTATCCCAGCCCCTAAGGTTGCAATAAACTGGACTAGTCTCTGCAAGGCCATGGTAACCTCCTCTTCCTCACTTACTTCCACCTTATCTAACACGACATTAATGGCTGCGGTCAGATGTCGGCGGGTGCGTGCATGGGAAAGTCTTTCACTAGGCACTTTAGCAAACTTTGCCACGGAAACAAGTTCTGCATGAGTTAATGGCAATAGGGAGGCATTAATAGCTTCTAGCTGTTGTGGCACATCCATTTCTATTTCTCTTGTCAAGTAATACCCTTTACAGTTCAAACAGTTCAACTATGCAATAGCCGTGTACTGTCTATTTAAGAGAGTGCTTGCTGTGGCTGGACGCTGCTAGCTGAGAGATGTGCACAAATGTCTTTATACTTTATTGAAAGTCTCTTTCTGATGCAGCGGTTGGATGAGCAGGCAGTGACGCTGACTTTATTCCACGTGCTGCGTTATGCTGGGCTGCGCTGTGCTGACTGTCAGGGCAAGTGGTGCTAAGCTGGGGAAGTACACCCAACCTTTTTTTACATTTACAAGAAGTGGTAAAATTTGATTTGACAGGTTTTGTCTTCATGGGGACACTGGTATCTCCTCCTTCATCTCTGGCGTACTGCCAGAGCAATGGGACTTGCATTGCTGGAGTGGCTATGACGTGGGGGAGTATGAAGTATAATGGCATGTTAATTGATGCAAGAAAGTGGCCGTATATGCCAACAATAACTATAGAAGCCACCAGAGAAGTCTACAGGCAAGCCACTAGGGACCTGGAGAAAGATAAAGTTGGTAAGTGAGGTGAACTAAGTTATATATTATTATGTATAATATTTTTCATTAACCCTTTTAAATTCTCTAACAGGTGTAGATGTGTGTTTATTGTTTAACACTACTCATGAGCACAACCCACCTGTTTGGCATGTAGCAGGGTGAATGCAGGTACCCCTTCCTGTTTACCTGACCCAGCAATGGAGTGCAGAAGTGCCAGGTGCTCATTGGCACAGGCCTGGTGTTCATTCCTGGGCACAACTGAGCACTAGATCTGCCACTACTGCCTGTCCTCCACCTGGTGTGCAGATCCAATTCCTCACAGGAGAAGAATTTCTAAGTTCTAAGCTGTCTCATCAATTGTGTCTGTGTTTGTGTGTACAGCAGCCACGGCATGGGGTGGTCATTCTTCCCACAGCTGATACTGATTGGCAGGGGAATGGGTGATTCTAACTGGTAAGGTAATACTAATTTTTATTTTTAATTCCTAAATTTGTGAACAGGGCTCCTGTGTCATCAAACGGGATGTCTCCATTCACTGCAGTGAAAATGTATGCCAGGCACTGCTTTTGCATGTCCCCTCCAATGCAGTGAATGCAGGTGGGTGTGAATAGGTACCATGACTAGCTGTTAGCCAAAGCCATGACAAGCGCTAAGTGTGACGATTGCACGGGTTGATCAGACCTATTGATCGTTCATCTGATCAAACCGGCCAATCGTCCTCCACGTATGTCACTGCAATTGTTCAATTGGCAACATGCGGGCTATAAATTGCTGCCACCAGAACCCAAACAGGGTTCAACTCTATATAAGCCACACACAACACAATCAGATCAAACGGATCGATCGACCCACAACCCCTTCCAGGCAGGGGGCGATCGAACGCCCTAGGCAAGTAAGGTAGCCAGGCTCTTCAGAAATAGCGTGAAAATAGCTTTTTAGATCCTTAATTCACAGCATTTTTAGACTTTATTTAAACAAACAGAAAAACCATAAAACAACAAGAAACAGGTGATAAAGACAGAATTAACTACAAAACACGGTAAATAATTTAGATAGCAATTACAAATAAAAAGTGAAAAATATACTTAAGAGTCTGTCTGGGCTGCGTTCTGTTCGATCAAATAAATTGTTTCTCAGTCCCCACACGCTTTCTGGTCTTCTGCTGTTAAAGGCAGCGTGTGTCACTCTTGATGGTAAGATTAGAGACACCCTCTGCCCATCCTGAAGCTCACCTTATTCCCTCTAACCAGTGGTCAGTTTCTGAACCCTCCTATGGGAAGAGCGATTAGAGTCACCCACTGTCTGATTGGTGCATCTGGGATTCTCCATCTATGGGTAACCTGAAAATTCCAAATTATATCCCCCATCTATCCTGGGATTCCAAAGGGGGGAGGGATGGAGGACATTCCATGGGAGGGGGGCAAGATATGGACCTTGTCTCTGCTTCTATGCTTGAGTGATTCCGATAACCCTCACTTTGTTTATGCTGCAGAGTTTTATGAGGGGAGAAAGTCACACACACACACAGAGACACATTTTACAATTACCGGTTTGGTCACAGTAAGCATTGACTGAGAAACCTGGGTTTTGATCTGCTTTAAAGTGTGGACAATACCAAAAAGCAACTATTAAATTGGAGATCCTGGCACATAACTTGCCCTGCTGGTGGCGCCTCCTGAGCTGAGATTGAGTCCACACACTGCTAAACAGAATGACGAGATTGCGATCTCTGACGTTTTTTTACCCAAAACCCTCTCCAAAATCCTCTCCGCTGGCTCTTCTACACCCCCTCCTCCACTGTCTTCTTGGGGTGGCACTGCCTGGATCAGGGTAGAGCATAAGTTCCCCCTTCTTCCATCCTTGTTACCCAATAGGTACTTTTATTCTAAGAAGTGGGACCTCCATGGAATCTCCCCCACTTCATTAATGTCACAGAAGGGGAGGGGCATAGAAGATGTATAGAGGGCATAGAGGATGTAATAACCCCCAACTACCAATGTCTCCTGTAAAAACATAATCAGCATTTTGTTGAGCAGCTTGGGGGCCCCTAGAGTGATGACTGTCCTGGAGTAAGGCCCTTGCCAATTTGCCCTGCCCTAATGCCAGCCCTATCCCTATTTGGGTCTGGTCAAGCTGAACTAAATAAGCAAATATTTAGACTGAACTAAATAGGCAATATTCCATTTCAGCCCTGACTAAATAGGAAAAGGTTGCTGCCTGGCTGCTGATGAGTGAGGGACAGATAGAGCTGCGAACTGGAAAAATGTCCCTTTTTAGGACACATAAGAGGGGAGAGGATGCTGCATCTCAAACTTGAGGGCAACTAGCTAGGGAGAGTGAATGGCATCAGTGAGGGACAGCTAGGAAGAGGGACATCTGGCTATTCTTATTGCACCCTGAGGACAGGCAGCTGCAGCTGAACATTTTAATACAGCTCATCTGTGGATTGGAGCACATCTGGGCATTTTAATATAGCTCATCTGTTGTCACCATCTGCATTCTGTTTACTGGGTTTAAGAAAAAGCTACTCACTTGTTGGCACCCCTTGCATAACATTTACTGGGTGTTAGATAATACTACTCACTTGTTGGCACCCCTTACATAACACTTACTAGGGGTTGGATAATAATAGTCACTTGTTGGTTCCCCTTCGATTCTGCTTACTGGGGCTTTAGATAAAACTACTCACTTCTTGGCACACCTTTGCATTCTGATTACTGAATGTAAGAAAAATCTACTCACTTGTTGGCACCCATTGCATTCTGCTTACTGGTTGTTAGAAAACACTAAATTTAACTAACAAGTGGAAAAAGAGCACATAAGAGCATATAGTAGCAAAAAATAAAAGGATCCAAGTTACAGGCCATGACACCTCTTGAAAAAGGTGACAAACCAAAATGTTGAAGGTTGATCTGTTGTTGTCCACCCAGTGTTACCGCCTGTAAGCTTGGTATTAGTATATTTTTCTAGTATATGCTCTTATGCGCTCTAATTATACATTAGTCTATGCATACATGATGGGTTTAGCCTAGGTGTTTTCTGCTGTGCATTTTCTAAGTACCGTATATATTGCACTTTGATATCTGTTGTTACTATATCTCTCACAAAAGGAAACTGCCTATATCACTGCTATCGATGGACAGCACTACCTAGCGATTAAACTGTATATTTCCTTATGTCAATTTTTTACTACACTTGTACTGTCATCACTTTGTATTTATATATTAGTTTTGTTCAAATTAAATCTACCAATTTGGACTTATTAGTTTAAGTGTATATACTTGTGCAGGAGTAGGCACACATTGCAGAAAACTGAACCCTTCCATATATATATGGTACTTTATATGTGCTTTTTCTGCTGATGGTGTGTAGAGATGAGCAAACTTTTGAAAAATTCGATTCGGCTGATTCGCCGAATTTTCGTTTCGTTTCGGTCCGAATTTATTCGCAATGAATCGCTATTAAAAACGGCTATTCCTGAGCTTCCTAGAGCCTCAATAGGGTTGTAAACCATTCTGCCTTGCTGTAACACGCATAGCTTGCGTCCTGGGTTAGTGATATAATACTGTAAATAATTATGACATGCAGATCAGAGGCATCACTATTAGAATCGCAGAGCGGCACAATTGCAGAGAGTTGAGGTGGCATCCCTGTGAGGGGCCCCTATATTGCCTGAAAAAAACACCCTGGAGCTGGCAGCAGCAGGAGCCCAAATATTGGCTGAAAGACATCCTGGAGTGGGCAGCAGGAGCCCAAAAATTGGCTGAATGACACCCTGGAGTTGCAAGCAGCAGCAGCCCAAACATAGCTTGAAAGAGACACTGGAGTTGGCAGCAGGAGCCCAAAAATTGGCTGAATGACACCCTGGAGTTGCAAGCAGCAGCAGCAGCAGCCCAAACATAGCTTGAAAAAGACATTGGAGTTGGCAGCAGGAGCCCAAAAATTGGCTGAATGACACTCTGGAGTTGCAAGCAGCAGCAGCAGGAGCCCAAACATAGCTTCAAAGAGACCCTGGAGTTGGCAGCAGGAGCCCAAAAATTGGCTGAATGACACCCTGGAGTTGCAAGCAGCAGCAGCAGCAGCAGCAGGAGCCCAAACATAGCTTGAAAGAGACACTGGAATTGGCAGCAGGAGCCCAAAAATGTCTGAATGACACCCTGGAGTTGCAAGCAGCAGCAGCAGCAGCCCAAACATAGCTTGAAAGAGACACTGGAGTTGGCAGCAGGAGCCCAAAAATTGGCTGAATGACACCCTGGAGTTGCAAGCAGCAGCAGCAGCAGGAGCCCAAACATAGCTTGAAAGAGACACTGGAATTGGCAGTAGGAGCCCAAAAATGTCTGAATGACACCCTGGAGTTGCAAGCAGCAGCAGCAGCAGGAGCCCAAACATAGCTTGAAAGAGACACTGGAGTTGGCAGCAGGAGCCCAACAATTGTCTGAATGACACCCTGGAGTTGCAAGCAGCAGCAGCAGCAGCAGCAGCAGCAGCAGCCCAAACATAGCTTGAAAGACACACTGTAGTTGGCAGCAGGAGCCCAAAAATTGGCTGACTGACACACTGGAGTCGCAAGCAGCAGCAGCAGCCCAAACATAGCTTGAAAGAGACACTGGAGTTGGCAGCAGGAGCCCAAAAATTGGCTGAATGACACGCTGGAGTGGCAAGCAGCAGCAGCAGCCCAAACATAGCTTGAAAGAGACACTGGAGTTGGCAGCAGGAGCCCAAAAATTGTCTGAATGACACCCTGGAGTTGCAAGCAGCAGCAGCCCAAACCTAGCTTGAAAGACACACTGGAGTTGGCAGCAGGAGCCCAAACATTGGCTGAATGACACCCTGGAGTTGCAAGCAGCAGCAGCAACAGCCCAAACAGCTTGAAAGAGACACTGGAGTTGGCAGCAGGAGCCCAAAAATTGGCTGAATGACACCCTGGAGTTGCAAGCAGCAGCAGCCCAAACATAGCTTGAAAGACACACTGGAGTTGGTAGCAGGAGCCCAAAGATTGGTTGAATGACACCCTGGAGTTGCAAGCAGCAGCAGCAACAGCCCAAACAGCTTGAAAGAGACACTGGAGTTGGCAGCAGGAGCCCAAAAATTGGCTGAATGACACCCTGGAGTTGCAAGCAGCAGCAGCAGAAGCCCAAACCTAGCTTGAAAGACACACTGGAGTTGGCAGCAGGAACCCAAAAATTGGCCTAAAGATACACTGCAGTTGACAGCAGCAGCAGCAGGGGGCCAAAATTTGGCTGAAAGGCACACCCTGAAGTTGGTATCAGCAGGAGCCCCAAAATTGGCCTAAAGACATAAATATGTTTTGCACCATTTGGAAAGTGTAAAACGTGGCACCATGCTGAATCTAGTCGCATGCATCAGCCATTGGTGGGTGGAAATCCTGGCTGATCCATCCCTGATTCATTTTCGCAAAGGTGAATCTTTCCACATTTTTAGTTGACAGACGAGTTCTCCTTGCTGTAACTATGGCCCCCGCCGCACTAAACACCCGCTCAGATGGCACGCTACTTGCCGGGCAGGACAGCTTTTCCAGGGCAAACTCAGCTAGCTGCGGCATCAAGTCAAGTTTGGCTGCCCAGAAGTCCAGCGGATCCTCAAGGTGTGTTGGCATGGTCATGTCAAGGTATGATATGACCTGCTGGTTCAGGTCCTGCTCCAGGTCTTCCTGCTGCTCATGAGTAGACTCACTATGCGGGTGTAGAAAGCTACACATTAGCGACTGAAGACTGAGGCTGCTGCTGATGGAGCTGCTGCTGCTGCTCCTGCCAACCCCCCCAGCAGCCATGGCAGTGGAAGGTGAGTGCAGAGGTCCCCCCGAGTCAGACCTGCGAGAGTATGGACCATGGCGCAGATAGGCATCGGCCAACTGACTACGTAGAATGTCTTTGTAGTAGGTCAGTTTGTCCTCCCTCTCGGCGGGTTTGAAAAATGCCCCCATTTTGTGCCGGAAGCGAGGGTCCAATAAGGTGGAGAGCCAGAAGTCATCCCGCTGACAAATGGAAACAATTCTGGGGTCACTACGCAAGCACGTGAGCATGCTTCCTGCCATTTGTGCAAGTGACTCGGAGGGACTACCTGTCTCCATCTCCACTGCATACTGCCATGGTGTGTCTGGGTCCTCTGTCTCGCCTTCCTCACAACCCTCTAGCTCCTCTGGCTGCTCCTGCTCCTCCTCTCCTGTCCGCTGACTAGATAAACCAGCCATTTCACCAAGTCTAAACTGTGCACTGTGCCACTCCTCCTCCTCTTCCTCCTTCTCCTCCAGTTCAGCTCCACCGGGGTTCATGTGGCCATAAGATGTTTGTTCCTGGGGTGGTGGGAGAGAGAGGTGGTTTTCCATGAGTATAATGTGGGGTATAGCCGGCACGTGCTGGGGTGGCATCGCTACATTGATGATGTGCTGGTGGTATGGCAGGGCACAGTCACGGAATTTGAGGAGTTCCTTAATCATCTAAATGTTAATGATTATAATATTTTTCTCACGGCACAGACCCCGGCCAAACAGGTCACCTTTTTGGATCAATGAAAATGGCTCTATCAGTACGGGGCTGTACTACATTATAGTAGCTTTCATCCAACTAATCTCAAACGAGGGATACCCATTGGGCAATTCTTGAGATTACGTAGAAATTGTTCGGAGGAGGAGGAGTTCTTACAACAAGCTGGAGATCTTGCATCCAGATTCATTAGACAAGGCTATCCTAAAGAGGTGGTCCATAGGGCATTGGCTTGAGCAAAGATGACTTCTAGAGCGAACCTTTTGACCCCCAGAAGTAGGAAACAAAGACATTCTGAGGTAAGATTTATTACCCAATACAATAGTGATTGGCACAATTTAAGGCATATCCTGCACAACCATTGGAACATTCTTAAGACTGACCCTCACTTAGCTAGGTGGGTGCGGGTCCTCGCATTCTTGCACAACGAGCACACAACATACGTGATAAAGTATGTTCTAGTCATTTTGGGGCATTGCCAAATTGGTTGCACAATCAAACTACAATTGTTGGAAATTATGCCTGTGGGGGTTGTTCAATCTGCCCACATATAAATAAAAGTAAAGTGATTAAGAATTTGCAGACAGGTAGATCTTTTCGCATTCAACAACTTATCAACTGTAAGACCACTGGGGTAATTTACGCACTTCAATGTAGCTGCCCTAAGATGTACATTGGTGAGACTAGAAATAGTCTCAAAGCCAGGATACAGGCACATTTTTCATCTATACGCCTCGGGGCTAGGAATGTAGCACAAGGAAAAGTGGTTCCCCCAGTGGCCTTGCATTTTTTGAATGTGCACAACAGCAATTTCAGTAACTTAAGGGTAATGGGTATTGAGAGAGTGAGTTTGGGTCCACGGGGAGGGGATCTAAAGAGGAGGTTGCAACAGCGTGAATTACGCTGGATTTACAATCTACAGACGCAGGCCCCGCTTGGTTTAAATGAGGATCTGGTATTCACACCCTTTTTGGGTATTTAGTTCTTTAGGTGGCGGGTGGTTTTCTTAAGGAGGGTGTAGTGTATGGGTATTATTAATGTGGGTGTTGATTAAGCTTTCTCGTGGGGTTTGGGCACATGGGTTTTGTGGGGTATCCATCAATTTCAGGTGGTCTTTAATTTAAGCATTAGGTTGGTGGTCACTTATCATTTTACAGCATGTTTGTGTTTAGTCCCTAGCATGGTTTACTGCACATATAAACCAACCAGCTCTCCAACCAGAAGGGGATTATCCTGCGCCTGAAGTGTATACAAAGCCTTGAATAAGATGATTATTCCCTCCCACGCCCTGAATAACCTGTTTGAGGTGCAATCGTGTGCTCTCTGAGTTTGGGATCCAAATCGTCATTAAGCTCTCATGAGAAGCGTGGACCGATCGCACTTACTCAGTGCGGATGGATCAGCACTGATGCTTTCATCTTATGGCATGAAAGCAAACATGATTATGTTTTGTATGTATATAGTTATGGTGTATATATCAAGTATTCATTATATCGTGTGCCCTATTTAATAACATGTGCTCCCGTTCTCCCTTCTTTCACCCTCGCACTTAAGCCTTTCATAATCAATAACAGGAATAAGCCGGTCAGTGGCTCCAGGATAATTGTTTTATTCCGAGGGCACAGTAAAGGGGATTTGGAGGGGAGGTGTTAGGACATCACTCCTTATCCCCTGGGCAGTTCTAGATGGACCTGTTTGGACCATCTTTGTTTCCAACATCCTGACTGGGTTTTGGCTCTACTTTAGGGCATGCATCGTATAATCTTGGGATTGAAATCCACTCATAAAGATGCTGACCTTGGCGATCGTATTTTTTCCCCCCCATTGCAGTTAACTTTGATACTGCTTCAAAATAGGAAGAGACAAGAAGAAAAGAATAGATAAAAAGGACGGGTCTATTTATTGTAAAAAATACATTGGACTATGGGCTTTGGTACCACTTGAAGGTTGTTAACCACGGATATTTTCCTGATTGCTTCTGTTTTTTCCCATGGTGGTCTGTTTCCAATTTAAGAATAACAGATGGTATTAACGTTCTTGACATGGTGTTTTGGCTATAAACTATGTAGTATAGTTCTTATCATAGAGTAGAGATTTGTAGAAGATTTGAGATAGTATATATTTTTATGTTTTGTTGTTGTGTGTATGCTTTTGCACTTGTTCTATGTTGAGGCTGATGGATGCCATACTCACCCTCCTCCGTTCCAATTGGTTCCATCCTGTGAGCATGCGCCCAGGCGGTTGCCCGGGTTGCTATGCGCAGCCGCCTGTTGTGATGCCTGGCACGCAATGCATGTCAGGTGTCTACTTCCAGGACGCGTCAGGAGATCGCGGTTGCACGTGACATCAGGGGCCGCCGACGCACTTCCGACCGGAGTGCGTGCGGTGCAGCCCCTCCGTCCCCTTACAGGCGGCCTATTGGAGCGGAGTTGGTGGAGTATTTAAGGACATCTCTCACCTCTTAACCTCACACGCCCTGATGAAGTGACGCTGTGACGTCACGCAACACGTCGGCGGTGAGGCGGGGACGAGGTGTGTGTTGGTGGGGGCCTGTGCTGCTGCCGTACTGTGGATTCGTAAGTTTATGTGTTGTGTGTTTATTTGTCTTCCACCTGGCTGGTCCTATTAAATTGATAGAGTAGGGATATGTATTGTCATGTAGATTTATAGATAGCACTATTAGAGCACTTAGCACTTTATCACTGTATTATAAGTGGGTCACTATAACTATTAGTTCCCCTCTTCTTTTGTTTTCCCCTGGGTGGGGTTAGGGATTTAGGTATATATTGTTCAGGATTTATAGTGGTAACTAACTTCATTGGCTTTTATATTTTGGCTTTCACAGTTCGGTGTAAATTGTATGGATCATTTGTGGTGCATATGCCAGCCTTGTATAGACTCTAGGTCATGTAATGTAATGAAGATATATATATTGGACTAAGCAGTACCTTATTTGCCATTACTATATATATTGGACCTGTCCCATTCCCCCTCCTCTTCATGTGTCCCCTTCCTCATTTTCACCTATTGTGTTTATGTTTTTTAAATCTGGTTTTAAGATGTCAATTGTTCCTTGTATACATTTGAAATAATAAAGTGGTTTACAATTTTTATAATATAATATAGTGGTGCCGCTAAGTCAATTGGGGTTGGTCTTGTTGGGATTTGTGGGATCCCTTCTTGGGTTTGGGCCGTAAGATGTAGACGCCATGTCTCCAGTGCCCTGACCAGCCATGGTTTCCAACATGTGCTGTAGTACATGAAGCAGTGGAATCACGTCGTTCATCCCGTAATCCTGGCGACACACAATTAAAGTGGCTTCCTCAAAGGGCCTGAGCAAATGGCAGGTGTCACGTATGAGCTGCCACTGGTTGACACTGAAGTTACAAAGGGGAGTCCCCCTATCCGCTTGGATCATCAAGAAATCCGTGTTGGCTTTTCTCTGTTCGTATAGTCTGTCCAACATATGCAGGGTGGAATTCCAACGGGTGGAAACATCGCAAATCAGACTATGTTGGGGGCTACCGTTCTGACGCTGTAGCTCAAGAAGGGCGTGCTTGGCAGTGTATGAGTGGCTAAAGTGCATGCAAAGTTTCCTTGAAGTTGTTAGGATGTCTTGCAGATGGGGGGAAGACTTCAGAAACTGCTTGACAACCAGAATGAAGACGTGAGCCATGCAGGGCGCATGGGTCAGCCTTCCTTGTCGCAGCGCAGACAAAATGTTCTTCCCATTGTCAGTAACCATGGTTCCCATTTTCAGTTTTCTTGGAGTAAGCCATGTTTGGATTTCTTGATGAATAAATTTAAGCAGTTCCTCTCTTGTGTGACTCCGTTCGCCAAGACAAACCATGTGAAGCACAGCGTGACACCTCCGTGCCCTGCACACATGGTAGGCTGGTGGGGCACTGAGACTTGAGCCTACAGTGGAGGGTGAGGAGATGGCGGAGAATGAGGAGGCCGAGTCGCACGGTGTCACAGGCACAACGACCAGGGAGTGCGGAGGCCGAAGCGGCGTGACCTGTCCAAGTTGCTGCTGCTGCTGCTGCAAAGGGACCACATTCACCCAGTGGGCCGTAAACGACATGTACTGTCCCTGACCGTAGTTACAGCTCCAGACGTCGGCGCTTCCATACACTTTGCTACACACCGACAGGCTCAAGGACTGGCCCACCTTCTGTTCAACAAAAGTGTGCAGCGCTGGTACTGCCTTCTTGGCAAAGAAAAAACAGCTTGGGACTCTCCACCTCGGCTCGGCACAAGCCATCAGTTCTCTGAAAGGTGCAGAGTCCACCACCTGAAAAGGGAGCGACTGCAGCACCAGCAACTTGGACAGGAGCACATTCAGCTTGTGCGCCGTAGGATGAGTGGGCGCATACTGCTGTCTCTTGGACATGGCTTCGCATGGATTGCTGGCAGGATGCATGACTTGGAGGAGGAGGAGGAGGAGCAGGAGCATCAGGAGGAGCAACAGAGGATGGGTATGATGCACAGCCGCCTTCGGCTGAGGTGCTGGAGCCTTGGCTGGCAGAATTTGGGAGCAGCGTGCCACTTGGTGAGGAAGCAGCCTGGACCACCTCTTCTGAGCCTCAGTTCTCCCAGGTCGCTTTATGGTGATGCATCATA
This sequence comes from Gastrophryne carolinensis, assembly GCA_027917425.1. Classification (NCBI taxonomy): domain Eukaryota; kingdom Metazoa; phylum Chordata; class Amphibia; order Anura; family Microhylidae; genus Gastrophryne; species Gastrophryne carolinensis. The sequence goes on from CM051235.1 coordinate 459,022,483, forward strand.
TGTTGATGAGGGCCGTGGTGCCAACATTTGGGCCCTGGCCACGCTTCACCTTCTGCCTACATATCTTGCATGTGGCCATGTTACCCTCCTGCAGATGCTTGAGGAAAAACTGCCACGCTGCCGAGTAGCTACTTTTCCCACCAACAGCCTGCACTGATTCACTGCTACTGTCGCCAACTCCAGGAACCCCTGCTCCACTACCTCCCGATAACGAAGCCTGCTGTGCAGCAGGTGCTCTACCCCGGCCCCGGCCCCGTTTGGCTCCAGGCTTTACAATTCTGCCCCCATGCTGACTGCCAACCATGCTGCTAACACCTTGTTGCCTCAGCTGCTGACTCCAGGGCAACCTGCGCCCCTCTTCTCCTGATGATGAGGATGAAGCCCCTTCTGCACCCGGCCCCCAAGTGCGATCGGCTTCATCATCATCACCGAGTGGTGGCTAAATAAAGTGAGATACTGCTTCTCTGCACCAGATACTATGAAAATTGGCAATATGGGATACCCTGCGGGCTGGTGTTTTTACAAGATGCAAAAAAACAATTCAAAATGCAATATATTAATAAAACAGAGCCTGTAGAAGCTGATTTAGTATAACAGATAGGGTGAAATGTGCCGGTTTGGGATACCCTGCGGCCTGGTGTTTTTACAGGACGCAAAAAAACAATTCAAAATGCAATATATTAATAAAACAGAGCCTGTAGAAGCTGCTTTAGTATAACAGATAGGGTGAAATGTCCTGGTTTGGTATACCCTGCGGCCTGGTGTTTTTACAGGACGCACAAAACCAATTCAAAATGCATTATATTAATAAAACAGAGCCTGCTTTAGTATAACAGATATGGTGAAATGTCCTGGTTTGGTATACCCTGCGGCCTGGTGTTTTTACAGGACGCACAAAACCAATTCAAAATGCAATATATTAATAAAACAGAGCCTGTAGAAGCTGATTTAGTATAACAGATAGGGTGAAATGTGCTGGGTTGGGATACCCTGCGGCCTGGTGTTTTTACAAGACGCAAAAAATCAATTCAAAATGCAATATATTAATAAAACAGAGCCTGTAGAAGCTGCTTTAGTATAACAGATAGGGTGAAATGTGCCGGTTTTGGATACCCTGCGGCCTGGTGTTTTTACAGGACGCACAAAACCAATTCAAAATGCAATATATTAATAAAACAGAGCCTGTAGAAGCTGATTTAGTATAACAGATAGGGTGAAATGTGCCGGTTTGGGATACCCTGCGGCCTGGTGTTTTTACAGGACGCAAAAAAACAATTCAAAATGCAATATATTAATAAAACAGAGCCTGTAGAAGCTGCTTTAGTATAACAGATAGGGTGAAATGTCCTGGTTTGGTATACCCTGCGGCCTGGTGTTTTTACAGGACGCACAAAACCAATTCAAAATGCATTATATTAATAAAACAGAGCCTGCTTTAGTATAACAGATATGGTGAAATGTCCTGGTTTGGTATACCCTGCGGCCTGGTGTTTTTACAGGACGCACAAAACCAATTCAAAATGCAATATATTAATAAAACAGAGCCTGTAGAAGCTGATTTAGTATAACAGATAGGGTGAAATGTGCTGGGTTGGGATACCCTGCGGCCTGGTGTTTTTACAAGACGCAAAAAATCAATTCAAAATGCAATATATTAATAAAACAGAGCCTGTAGAAGCTGCTTTAGTATAACAGATAGGGTGAAATGTGCTGGTTTGGGATACCCTGCAGCCTGGTGTTTTTACAGGACGCACAAAACCAATTCAAAATGCATTATATTAATAAAACAGAGCCTGCTTTAGTATAACAGATATGGTGAAATGTCCTGGTTTGGTATACCCTGCGGCCTGGTGTTTTTACAGGACGCACAAAACCAATTCAAAATGCAATATATTAATAAAACAGAGCCTGTAGAAGCTGCTTTAGTATAACAGATAGGGTGAAATGTGCTGGTTTGGGATACCCTGCAGCCTGGTGTTTTTACAGGATGCACAAAACCAATTCAAAATGCAATATATTAATAAAACAGAGCCTTTAGATGCTGATTTAGTATAACAGATAGGGTGAAATGTGCTGGTTTGTGACACCCTACGGCCTGGTGTTTTTACAGGACGCACAAAACCAATTCAAAATGCAATATATTAATAAAACAGAGCCTGTTATATATTAATAAAACAGAGCCAAAAACAAACCAGCAAAGCCATAAACAACCCAATCTTGTTTGCGCTCACCACACAGGTAAATAGGGATTGGGATGTAGAGGAAAGATGTGGAGCAGATTAAGGTCAAATGTATCTTAATATTGATGTTGCTCATAATAAGGTTGTGGTGGGCCTTGGAGGTGGCCTAACACCTGAGCATGTGTGGCATTCATAATCTGCCACTGCTCTAGCATCTGTCTGTTGCTAGTTCTCAATTCATCTAGCATGGCAGTGAAGTTTGCTTTAAAGGTGGCCGTTTGTTCTGCCATCTGTCTGTTTAAGTTGGCCATTTGTTCAGCCATCTGGCTGTTGCTCATCCTAAAATCAGTCAGCATGGTGGTGAATGTAGTATTGAAGTTCTCTAATTGTGCAGTAATCTGCTCTGTTGTTCGTTGAGTCACCTGCCTAAAGTAACGGCTGTCATGGCGCCATGCTGACTCCTGGATCGACACGCACCTCCCCTGGGAAACTGGTCAACGATGTTGACTGCGTCTTCCACTTCCCCGGGTTTGAGCGCCTGCAGGTGCTGGAGTTCTAGGGCAAGCAACAGTACCAGATGTGCTTGGCAAAACCTCAGCAGCAGAGCTAGCACTGGGGACTGTAGGCTAAGTCTCCGCCTGCTGCCCACGATGGGCTGGCAACATGCATCCAGCTTCGCTCTGCTGCAGAGGATTTGGTGCAGAAGGATGCTGGGGCAGTGGCATATTAGGTTCCAGGGGGGTAATTTGCGAAGGTCCAATCCGGCTGGCATCCTCCTCCATATCCTGGATGACATCCATTAGCGTGGGAGTCTGTTGTGACATGTGAAAAAGTGTGTCAGATTGGGGCCTAAATATCTTTTAGAACAAAAATAGTCCTGTGCATTCACATGCATCACCAGTTTCATCAAAGTCCACTTACCCTATACATCTGGTCCTGTGTCCTAGGCAGCAGGGAAGTAGACGGCGTGCTGGAGGAGGCTTCCACACTTCCAGAGGCTGGATGTTGTGCTGTGTTAAAAAGTAAAAGGCACGTAAACACACAAACATCCCTTGATGAGCCTGATGAGTACATATGCTTTACAACACACGTGGGCAAGCAGGAATAACAACTCCCCCAATGGTCAAAGTTGACCTTAACAATGAATCTGAGTCTATCTTATAAGTATGCCTCACCCTGTATATACAGATTGGTCACCTTAAATATTACAAACATGCATGTACTGCATGTTAGGAGGCTTTACAGATCCAAAATGGCGCCTTAGGAGCCAATAGTCAGCTTGCAAATAGCCTTTGCCTTCTGAGTATGCTACTGGGCATTCTTGCAATGTTGACCTTTCCCTGACTCAAGCTCAAGTTTGTCTGACCAAAGCACAGCTACATCCCCAGTGGTAGAAAGACCAAGAAGTAAGTGTTGTCAATTATTGACTATATTCACATCACATACAGTGCTTTGGTAAGATAAATTGTTTAATATTCTCCAGAACTAATGTCAAAGGTCGTGTATGGCCTGCAAACCTTTATAAGGACCATTAACTACTGCACCCTGGGAGAGTGTCCATCATGAAGGCCATTCCTCAGACATTAAACACCCGCCTAAAACAGTAACCTCCCCTTAAAGGCACTCCCTAGGGCCTGTGTTCATATCTGCCTGTGAGCCCCATTTCACACGTTTACAATAGTTCACATTAAAACAATCATGACTAACCTACAGAAATGTCCTGGGTGTCCGTGTCGTGTCCGCCAGAGAGGCCCTCCAATGCAACGGGGTGGATTAAAGCCAGGACCATTTCTTCAGTTTGGGTGTATTGTAATTTGGTGGGGAAGCCTCCGCCAGTTTGGAAGCTGAAAATTAGAGGTTAAAAATTAGTTAGCATTGTGGTCACTACAACAAACAGCAAAATGTGATTGCGCCGTTTATTCTGCTTCTTCCGTACTGCATACTTCAGGTCAGATATTTTTCTCTGGATCTGCTCCACCTTCCCTCTCGTCCCCCGCTGCATTCACCTGTCTGGTGAGCTCTTCCCAGATTTGTCTTTTTCTCATTTTGATGGTTGCTTTTGAATGGCGCCCAAATAGCTCATCATAACGAAGTATGAGGCCACTTGCCAAGGCTAGGGTTTGTGCCTCCCCAAACCGGCCGCTCAACTGGCCTCGGCGCAATGTTCGGCCTAATGATTGTTCTTCTGGCTCATCTCTGTTTGGTGGCAATTTAGGGGACATTCTTGGCTGGCTGTGTGTTGATGAATGGGCCGTCACGTGGCTGGAAAAAGACTAGACTGGACTGGCATTAGGACTGGGGGTTATTGGCTGGGTGGCCACCGAACTTCCAGGCGTGGATGTTGCATAGGTCTCGCTAGTTTCCACCTGTGCCGGTGGCAAATGTGGCTGAGGAGGAGAAGGTGTGCTTGGGGGGCTTGGGCTTCTGGCCCTCTGCTTCTTTTGGCCCTTGGAACTTGTACTCCCTTTTCCTTTGGATGTTGTAGGCTGGGGAGCAGGAGAGGGTGTGCTCAGGGGGCTCGGGCTTCGGGCCCTCTGCTTCTTTGGGTCCTTGGATGTTGTGGTACCTTGCTGTTTGTATGTGAGTGCGCGGGGAGCCTTCTTCTTGGAGGATCCTTCCTTGCGGGTGCTTGATGTTTGGGATGGGCCTGGAGTTGGGCCAATGTAGCCTTGTTGTGGCCACTTTTGCTACGCGTTTCAGGCACCTTTGTAGTAGATTTGTGCGAGCGAGTACTCGGTCTGGAGGATGAAGTGTCCTCATGCGGCTCTGGCCTTTTGGTCTTGGCCTCCTTTGCTGCTGGTTGCTTCGCGCTAGGTTTTTTGGGTGTCATGCTTAAAATCACAAAGAGAATGAGCTGTGGGTCCATGACCCTTTAAATACAAATGACTGGGTATGACGCATACCCGTTTGCGTAAGCGTGTGTACGACCATCCGTCTGGCCGCGTGGAACCCGGAAACCGCTGGGGCATTACCTATTTGCTGCGGACAAGAAGAAAGATGGCGTCACGATCTTCACCCGCCAACAACAAGAGCTCATTATGCTCGTAAGTGTATTGTAAGGACGTTAAGTATAGGATGTTGATTTGCCATCTAAATGCATGCATAGGCCTTAAGGAAGCACAGGATGAAACAGTTGTTTTTATAAGTGATTTAAACTCCGTGCCAAACAGAAGTTAGTGCGCACAGTAGAAAACAGTAGAAAAATTACAAACAAGACATTTCATGTTAAAGCCTAAACTCTGCTGCACAATATATATATATATATATATATATTCCTGGAAATTCTGGAAAAAATCACGGTTAAACATGGCGCAAATGGGGAAAAATTACCTGTCAACAGAGGGTGACAACATTTCAAGTAGGCTGGCAATTAGAAGGGTTGAAAGTAGCTATGCATGTTGGATATTGTTCTGTTCAGGGGATCTTGCGCTTTCAGACATACATTGTTTTTTCTTTGTTTGCATATTGATATTTTAGGGAAAGGTGTTTTTTATTTTATTTTTGCTTTTTTTACATTTTTTAGGAAAACCCTGTGCAACCATAAAATTCTTTAAAGGATTACTTCCAGAAAGTTGAGCCCACTACAACAAGCTGGGTACGCTTAGAAAGCTTAACATGTGTACTTTCAGGGAATATATGGTTTGTGGGGGGTATTCCAAATATAAAGGGTTGTTCTGGTAGAAAAAGCGCAAGGTGCGCACTTTGTCAGCAGAGCTGAAATTTTCAAGTAAAATTAATGTTACGCACATGCTTTACTTTGGGGTGTTTGGCAACTCTTCCCTTGACAGTAGCTATGCATGTTGGGTATTGTTCTGTTCGGAGGATGTTGCTTTTTCAGATTTAACTTGTTTTTTCTTGTTTGCATATTGTTTTTTTAGGAAAATGTGACTTTGATTCTGTTTTTTTTATTCTTTTTTAGGGAAACCCTGTGCAACCAAATAATTAATTGAGGGATTACTTCCAGAAAACTGCACCCATGTCAACAAGCCTGGTACGGCTAGAAAGCTTGAGGTATGTACTTCCAGAGAATATATAGTTTGTAGGGGGTATTTCAAATGTAAAAGGTTGTTTTTCTTGAAAAACTGCAAGGTGCGCATAGCGCATAGCATGGTTGTATTTTATCTGAAAATCTCCTAAAGCGTTGTTTCAGTTTGGGGGAGTCTCCTGGGCAGGAAAGGGTGTCTACCAATACATATATGGTACCGTTGTAACCAGGGGAGAAATGGGGCTTTTACACGCAATAAGATTTCATTGACAAACTTACATTTTTTATTGCAACAAAACACTACAAATTGTAAAAAATAGATTTTTTTTATTTTTTTGCATATATTTTACCCAAAAATATTGAGAATACACCTAAAAAATTACAAACATTTTATGACATTTTATGTTTAAAAAAAAAATATTTAATTTCCCTGGGAAATCCCAGGATTTAAATTGTTAGACAAGCCAGAATTATACATTGAGAGTCAGGATACAGGTCAGAAACATCACTTCCAAAAAGAGTATGGGGGGGGGGGTCAGAATCTATGCATAGTAAATTAAATAACTTAAGAAAAAAAAATGAAATAGGCGATTGCACAAGTATCTACAATGGTTATTATACCCCAGGGAATAATCACTAGTGCAGCTAATTGTCTTTCAAAAGTCACATAATTAGTTAAATGAAGAGCACCTCTGTGTATTCAAGAGGCTTCAAGTGGTTTAAATGCAGCTGAAGTAACAAGCTATAGATTAGAAACAGGTTTGCATAATCAGGCTGCATATATGGCTATGTCAACACATAAGACAAGACTCTAAAATATTGCTCTGTCTCCTAGTAGTTGTTTCTAGGTTATCCCAGAAAAAAAAATGCCCCCTCCAGTATCACCCCCTCCAGTATTTGGTCACATGGCGGAAATTCTCCTGGCGTTTACTCCAGCAACCCCTACGTTCAACAGATGGCTGCCGTGGAGTCTATGCATGCAGAAGACCCCCAAAATGAAGAACGAAGGCCTGGTTAGTGACCCTGAATGCCCGCTGGACCCGAGAGGGATGCCACCCGTGTTTTTGTTGTTTTTGTTAAAACTGCTTTGGATGAACTGGTTAGGTGTCCTGGGCATGTCACTTGCTGGCATAGATAGTCAACATGCTGGTACCCCCACCCCCTTTACCCACATCCCTTCTTGGGGTACTGGGGGTGCAGGAGAGCTTAAATACCAATCAGTATGTGTCCATGGCACCCCTGGAAGAGCAACAACCCCATACTGAAGGGCATTGGGGCTGGTAAACCTGTAGGGCCAAGGGCTAGTCTTCACGGAAAAGTCTCTCTTCCCAAAAAATTCTCTCCTTGAATCACATAAGTTTAACTTTTTAGAGGTTTACATGCCAGAAATACCTGCATTTTTTATGAGAAAAGGCGGAAAAATTCTTGCTTTAGAAAATTTTTTTGCACAAAGAATGTCACGTGTCTCAAGTGAATCACACAAGAGGCAAAATTAGCTTTTGCTCTCCTGAAAGAATGATGAGACCTAGGTGTGGGGTGTGAGGTAAAGCCATACCATCCAACTTTTCAGGATGGGAAAGAGGGACAATTGTTAAATGAAGCCATGCCCCTCATTGAGGGATGGGTAGGAGATAGGGTGTAACAGTTACATCAATATAAACACTTTGAATAGGCAAATGAATAATTTATTGATGCTGATCTGTATGTTACACCTCAAAGAGGGACAAATTAGAACAATGAGGGACACAGGGACATGGACAGTCTCTCCAAATCAGGGACACTTGGGAGGTATGGGTAAAGCTAACAGTACAGGTTTTGACCCCCAGATGCCAGGCAGCACCATTTTAACATCATTAAGCTGACCTGCCAAAGTACTGTAGTAAGTGAACCTTAAACTAACCATATCTTGAGGGCCGTTCATCTGTTTTACTTTCCTGTGCGATGGTTGGCATAGGTCAGTGGACACCCTCCTTGATTAAACCACAAGGTATATATTTCTAACATCGTGATATGTTAATTCAATGTTTGTACAAATGAAATTAATAGATACTGTTATCATAATGCCTGTGGATACTACTAGGACTAAAGTAATGTGATAAGCATAGCTTATTCAGAAATCCCTTTACAATCATTGGGGTCTTGGATCACACACATATCCTCTTACAAATTCCAGAGTGATAAGCAATTTAGCTATTGTAAAGTTTTTCTCTATCCATGTGAGCAGAGGGTCTGTCCTTTCAGATATGGAAAATGTTGCTCTGGAGATTACACAGCAGGCAAAAGGACACTAGTCTTATCATCTAGAGGTTGTGAGACTAATCAGTGATCTCCACACTCTACCATCCTTATCGTTCTCCTTCCCTCCTGGGCACGGAGCTTTATTAGGCTAGACTGCTGTGCTACTTTCCTTTACTCGGGATGTAGAGTCACTCAGTGCTATGTTCTCTGGACCTCATATAATTATACCACCTTACTTCAAGGTGCTGGGAAGAGTTTTTAATCTCTTCTGACAATGTTTGATAAATGAGCTCCTCTGGGCTATGATAATCTTCCAGTGTAGTAATTTCTAGATAAACTCTATATTTACCAGAAGCTCATAAATCCGCATTGCGTTGGGACAGATTGCACTGTAATTTATTTCAAGAGTAAACCTGATGGCGAATGTTAGTCTTGTTTGTCCTAGATTTTTAATGGAATCAGAAATTCTTAGCATATATTTTTATATTTGACACAGATAATTAGCTAAGGGTCTATTACAATTAAGTCCAGCTGTATAACAAAGTAATGTGTTGGTTCTGGGTGGGTCCCTGCTAATCTCGTGTACGTTTTTGTAAATGCATTCATTTATTTTTTAAGGGATTCAACAGTAACATATGACTGTTGATCACAATAGTGGTGGGCATCCCAATTGCTGATGCCTACCTGTGAATTCCCCTGCAAGGCCATTCTCAGACACCCTATACTCACCGCTTCCTTGTTCTGTGGATTTGGCCCCACCTGTCAGTGACCAATTCCAATCACTGGACAGACAGCAGCACAGTGATGCGTATGGCCACCTGCTGAATGCAACTGAAGCATTGTGTACCCCAAGTTCTCCAACACAGTGACAGGGGCCAGCTAAACCAGACAGAACAGAAGTTTTTAGACTTTACAGGGTGAACTACAATGACCAGCAGATCCCAGTGCAGGTAGATGCAGTTTTTCTGTGCAGCACCCCCCCCCAGGGTCTCATTCTGCCCACTTCCTTTCCTGTCTCTTCTTTTCTTCTATGCTGTGGTTCAAAAGGTCCTAAACTGTTCCTGCTCTAATGCTCTCTCTCAAGCAGCCAGTTGGATAATGATGGACAGTCAGCGCATCACGTGACTATCTCCTGCAATACCGCCTTCTGATTGGCCCAGCTACCCTGACCTCTTAAGCTGTGATCATGTGACCCTGTTTCTCTGCTTCTCCTTGGCTGGCCATGACCTGTAGGGTGGGGCAGGTGAAATCCCGCCAGGTTAGTCTTCCACGTTTCACTGTGAACCACATGAAGTTCGGGTTTGCATCAAACCTAACTTTTCCTGATATTCCGGTCGAAAATGGGTTCTACTGGTTTGGTTCGCTCATCTCTAATTCTCAAAGTGATTAAATATATAACTTAATCTTGGGCCGCTCTGTTATCTTGATCCTGAACCAACTCATACATGCTTAGTCATTTTGTACACAACTGTTCTGGCTTCTGGCCCCTCACAGGGGTATGCTTTTTTTATTAGAGGACGGTTGAGTGGCTTTAATGGCTATACTGGGATTTTTGTTTTGGTAAAAGATGACTGGGTATTGAGATAATATGAGCTTCATAAAATCATTATTTGGAATAATCTAGTCTAGAAACAGCCGTTTGCTAGCTACTGAAGCCAGACATGCTCAGTCCTCATTTACAGGAGTCCCCATGTGAGGATGCCAAGGACATGTCTGTTTTTCTCTAGGAAGTAATTGGAGAACTTGGTTATATTAGCCAAGCTGAAGTAGATGGATATATATGCCTATTTCTTGGGGCAAAAAAGGGGATAACAAGAATCAGAATTAGGAACATCATTGTTTGCCAAGTAAATACATGTAATGCATAAAAGGCATAAGTGGCAGAGAGGCTAAGTATGTTAGGTATGGGAAAATTAAATTTACAACATGGGAGAGCAGGGTAAAAAAACGTAACTAAGCTAGTTTGGAAAACACATATACAGATATAGCACATCACAGCTCAGCCCATTGTGATATCTCACAAAGAAGCCATTAAAAAGCATTTAAGGATTCACCAGTGCAATAAATGGACGGTCAAAAAAAATCTGCATCTGTAAAGTTGCAGGTAGGGAGTAAGAAAGGAGGGTGGTGCTCTCCCTAGACAGAAGTCCATATTTAATGCAACCAACTCCAATGGGCCACTGGAAGGGTGGAGAGGAGTGAATGTTCAGGCCAAGAGTAAACAGTCTAGGTATTTGAGGTATCTGAATTGTGATGCATCAAATCAAATGAAGCTCTATGGCTAAAGAAAAAAATATATATATTGTAGCGCAGAAGTGCAGTTGTAGCAGAACACAATGGCTTCTCATCACAGCAGATCTCACACATTCCTGTTTTATACCCTTCCCTTCAGCTGCCCTGGCTCTTCCAATTCGGAGTCTCCCACTTACTGGTATTTCCCTGTAGATCCTCACTTGCTCCTTAGCGACAAATCACATCACTCATTCTCCCTTAAAGCAGACCAAAACCTGAACTTTTGACATAAATTTGGCCAAAGCCCCTACCCATGCTCCCTTCTTAGGGTGTAGAAATGGATGGTTTCACTTTTCGAATTGTCCTGGAATACTGTTTTTTTTGGCCGTCCCTCGATGTGAGATGGCAGGAGATCAGTCATTTCATAGGTGTGGAAATGACATCATTGCCACACACAGCAGTGGCAATGAATGGAGGAGGCAGGGCTTCACAGACAGCATTATCTGGAATAAGAGTAAAGCAGGAGCAGTGAAAATTTCATAGGGAAAGCAATTCAGGAGATGCCAGTTAAAAATGTAAGTTTCAGTCTGCTTTAAATACCCTCTGCTCTGGCCTCAGCTACAACACTAATACCCACATCACATGATTTCACTGCTTTCTAGTTTGCGTCAATCCCTCACTCTTTGGCTTTTGACTTAGGGAACATGTCCTTTTCTAGCTATGGTCTTTCCCTCATTACAGCTGCTTTCAGTATGTTTTGAAACCCCAAAGTCAGACAGAAGAGCTGGGGTGGGGGTGAGCAAATGGCAAATGGTGAGAATAGATTGTTTTTTTTTGTTTGTGCCTGGACAGACCACAACAAAGTGGACAAAGGTGATGCACAGTCACCCAGAGGTTCTAAGTCACTTATTTTGAATTAGCTCTTCGTGATCATTTGAGGATGCAGGGATGTTAGAACCCTTATTTTGAACCATAGCTTTATGAAAAGAATCACACAGAGGCTGTTGAACCAGGACTACAGCAAAGAAAACAAGATGAAAACAGTTGTTTGGATGTCAGAGGCCACCATTAGCCAATCAATTTATTTTTAGACCTAAACAAAATATATCCCTTTTTTACCATAATTATGTTTTTTTTTTAAGTTAAAAAAAAAAGAAAAATGTAATACTACAAGCTCCTTTAGCAAAATGTAATTAATTTACAGGTAATGACCAAAGTTTTCTTTAGCTAACGAATGTATTATATACAATTTTTTAAAGGTGATAAAGGGTTATTTCTCTTTCCGTTGAAAAGGTATTTTAGCAACATTTAAAAAAAACATCCATACATAACAATATGCCAAAAAGCATAGCACTAGAAATGCAAATCCTGAGATCCACACCATGGCTTGAGATTATATTTCCAGTGTGGAGATGTAACCTTGGGGCAACTTACCACAGGTTCACAATGAGCCATCTTGGTTAAAGTATCCTTTCCATCTTATTTTATTCCTAAGTGTTATATGTGATATTTATAATGGTCTTTAAAGCCCAATTTAAATCTGTATGTAATGTAAAGCTGTAACTTAAAATGGGCCCACACGCATTTCCTACTTTATGGGTATGGGTCCATATTATGGACACAGTCTTGGGGGGGCGTCTAGATTGCTGGAGGCCCCCACACAATGGCACATGCAATGCCTGTAATCCTTACCTGAAAATTGATCCCCTTTAAAATGCAGCCCTATGATTGGCCACTGGCGGTCACTTTCCTAACGCCGGTCCAGGCCAGCCCATGTTACAGCCAGCGGCCAATTGCAGACCGCATTTTGCCTGGGGGATCAAGTTTCAGGTAATGATTGCGAGCATTGTAGGGGTCTTTGTGCGGTGGGGGGGCTCCAGCAATCGGGATACCCCAGTCTCCAGATTGTCACAATGCTGATGCTGCCCCACACCCATTATATAGGAGATGGATGTGGGACTGCTTTTTCTTTCTAGAATACTGTACATTTTAAATTGAATCAGAAAAGGTAAATAGTGTTACAGCGTGTATCCTTTTGGAAAAGGTGTTTTATTGATTTAACCCATACTGATATAGGTTTAAAGAAAATCCAGGTTTAAAGGATTGTCCAGCCTTTGATTATAATTGCCCTCTGATGCAGCTTACCTTGAGCTGTATCAGTTCCCTTGGTTGTTTTTCTTCGGTGTTGCACCAAAAAGAGTAAATCAATACTATTTCTCCTGCTTTCAGTGCCTTTAACTGACCCCAAAAACGATCACCAGTCAGAGCTGGGAAAGTGGCTGGGACCACTGCCCACTGTTATGTATTCCACCCATTTTTCCTGCCCCAGTGTCTCAATTCACTGCAAGGGAATGAGCCCCCTCCATCTCACAGCGTGAGACTGCTCAGCTACAACCTAATAACCAATCTAAAATTATATATTAGGCTTAGAAGCCTTGTTTGTTTTACAAATAAAGCATGTGGGAGCATCAGCAAAACATAGGCTATTTGAAAATAGAAATATAAAAAAAACACCATACAAAGCTATTTTATTCTTCTACATTTCTCTATACGTACCTATGCCATCCTCATTCAGCACCAGGCAGTGTCCACCTGTTCGGCTCCTCTGGTATCCCTCGTTGACTTCACTTCTGAAAGGAAGAGGAGGCATCTTGCCAGTCTCTGCTCATTCTCAGGAGAAGTATTTAAGCCCCCCCGGGGTAACTTAAATGGGAATTTCTTCGCTGTCAAATGCCCCACCCTGAGGTATAAATACCCATCCCTTTTGGTGGTGAGTAATCAGAGCATGGCAAGATGCCATCCTGGAAGGAAGGGGGACCCTTTACCTCCTTCCTTCCAAACGCCGTCAGAGTGTTAATTTTTCTGCCAGTGGGACACTGTTCCTGGAGCTGAATAAAGAAGGCAGAGATAAGTATATCCCGATATGCTGGGGGTATATACAGTGAGCCTCACTACTGGCATCCCCTGTCTCCTGGCAACTAGCATGGGCTGTGGCAGGGGCTACACGCCCAATCACAATTATAGACTTATGCATAATAAAAAAAAATCATTTCTCATTAAGCGGACATGCCTAATACGGAGGAGGAAAGCCTAGATAAAGAAACTTGCATTCTGTTTTTCTGAGGCAGCCTTGTTTGACTTCAGCATAACCATGAATATTTGAAAATAGCTATGGTTATGCATCCTGGCAATGTGAGGAAAATCTAGAAGAAAATATCTCACTTTGAAGAACAATCAACATTTTCAGTTAACAGTTTTTCCATTGCCCTTTGCAATGCTAATCAGGCTAGATTAGCTAAAACTACTATAATTTTAAATAGGAATTACTGTAAACAATGACTAAAGCAATGCATCAATCAAATTAACCTATTAAATAATCTAATTACTGAAATAATAATTTGATTAATCAAAATTAAATTTATACTAGATAATTCATTAGTTTACATGTATCAACATTCTCTCAAACAAAACGAACTCCCTTTTCTCATAGTCCACAAAATAAAAATAAAAAATGTTGCTCAGAGGAAACAGCAACTTCTCTGTCAGATTACAAAGTGACTACATCAGAAAAGAGTCTCTCATACAAAAGTCCTACAAAGCATCTCTAGCCAAAAACTTGACTATGATGCTTACCTGTATGCAAAATGCATGTACCCATTTTGAAATACCCCGTATTTTTTGTTGAGAAGTGTTTTGTACAATACCTGTTGCTTATTGCATGCTGTGATATGCAGACTTTGACTAAATAAAAATTATTGTATCTTAGACTGGACGGGGAGGCCGATTCATTAATAGCGGCAGGTAGTGACAGTTGAGCGACTGTAGTGGCATTTTTCAGAGCGCCTGCTAGTAGTCGCTGTGCTTGGTCGTTGTTCGGTAGTTGATAGCGACTCAGTCGGTTTGCCGTAATGTTGAATATTGGGTGAGGAGTCGCTATTTGACAGGTTCTGCGCTGTATGGGAGCACATGATAGCGACTGGCCCTAGCGACCGGCTCCCACCAAATTCATTAAAAAATCACGCCCAAAAAATTCTTGCGCTGGAAAATGCATGTTTAAACCCCAGAGCGCTGGTGGCGATGGGTTAAAGGAGTTTTTTAACCCCCAAACAACCATATTTTTGGAAACCAAAAAAAGCAAGTTTTTTAAATAATTTTGTAATATGAATACATTAATATCAGACCTGTAATATCAATTCTGTACAATTTTTTTTTTCCCTTAAAAAAATTATCTAAAAAGGCAGTAGTGGTCCCAGAATTTTTCCCATTAAAAAATTATTTAAAGATTGTTCCATTGAAATGCATTGGAGAGCGCCAGGTAGCGAGAGGTCATACCTGTCGCTGTTCAAGGTCGGATGCTGGCGCTGTGGGCTGAGGCTGGAATAATGATGAATGAGTGGCTATATGGCGCTATCTCAGTCGCTAAGCAGGATTGGCTTGATAAATGTGTGATTGTGGTGGGGAGCCGGCGTTCTCGTGGCGGGGCCCGTCATTACCGGCTGCTCACCAGTAGCTACCTGTCGCTATTCCTTCATAAATAAGTGCCATAGTCTTAACACTGGCCAAATGCATTTAGAGGATAGGCCAGCCTTGTCCTAGCCAGTCTAACCAAATCCATCTGCTGCACTGTCATGACTTAAATTGATATCATAGGCAAGGATTATCATAACACATGTTTTTCTGCACCTTTAATGAATTTTTAACGATTATAGGCACTTTAAACTTCACCTTAGCACTGTAATGTTTTTGGTGGCTGAATACTGATTAGGTTTTGAATTGAAGGGTTTTTCAATAATAATATTTATCTCTGATAAGACATTTAGTCCCTGAGTCCTTGGCTACCCTTGTATATATTTTTAATTGGTTTTAAATGTATATGTCCTTTATATATGAATTGATCGCTGTGTAAATAAATAAAACCCTGTTTATTTTTATATAACATTTCGGTGTGCGGCTGTATATTCTTGCAGAGCCATTTTTGGGTTGATCTGGCAGCCCTCTCTGTTGTTGTGTACTTTGTATGACACATTTGTGTCTTGGCTATGTTCACAGCCAGCACCCAATCAATTATTTTATAATTGTATTAGCTGTGCTGAGTCCCAATTGTTGTGTTTATTATATTTTGTTTCCTGATGACATGGTGGCCTCGAACGCGCTTAAGCTGGCATTTTATAATATCGCTGACATGCCCAACGTCATGGGTGCCATTGATTTCACCCACGTTGCATTGGTGCCTCCGGCAGCTGACGAGTACATCTATAGGCAAGTTCTATATGTTTTTTTTTATATAGTTTTCATAAATGGTATTTTACATTTATCTTAATCCCTCCTTGTAAAATCCCTCCTTGTAACTAGTCCCTGTGAAATAGCTGACTCTGTATATCTCTTAATCCCTCCTTGTAAAATCCGTTCTTGTAACTAGTCCCTGTGAAATAGCTGACTTTGTATATCTCTTAATCCCTCCTTGTAACTAGTCCCTGTGAAAAAGCTGACTCTGTATATCTCTTAATCCCTCCTTGTAAAATCCGTTCTTGTAACTAGTCCCTGTGAAATAGCTGACTCTGTATATCTCTTAATCCGTCCTTGTAACTAGCCCCTGTGAAATAGCTGACTTTGTATATCTCTTAATCCCTCCTTGTAACTAGTCCCTGTGAAATAGCTGACTCTGTATATCTCTTAATCCCTCCTTGTAAAATCCCTCCTTGTAACTAGTCCCTATGAAATAGCTGACTCTGTATATCTCTTAATCCCTCCTTGTAAAATCCCTCCTTGTAACTAGTCCCTGTGAAATAGCTGACTCTGTATATCTCTTATTCCCTCCTTGTAAAATCCCTCCTTGTACTGTAACTAGTCCCCGTGAAACATTGGACCGTATTTAGCTTATACAATGTTTTTCATGTCGCCCAAAGGAAACCATTTTATGTGGTCCTTAAATAGGCAATTTAAAGTTAATCTTTACTTGATGCAACATACCTCTCCTTTTTTGGGGGGTAAAATACTTATGTACTTAGTGTTATTTGTATTGGCCAACATGTTTTTGGGAGGGTGTTAGGAGTTTGTGTTTGAGTAGTTTACCTAGCCAATTTGCTAATTTATTTTTATTTCCTTTTATCCCAGGAACTGCAAAATGGGCCACTCACTGAATGTCCAAGCAGTGGTGGCACCGGACATGCGGTTCCTTAGCGTCCTCGCCGGGTTTCCAGGCTCATCCCATGACGCGTACATCTTGCGCCGATCTGGATTGTACCGTCGGTTTGAGTCTGGAGAATTCTCCAGTGGATGGCTCCTTGGTAAGCTGACGCAAATAATGTCATTCACTTTTCAATGTATGCCTATGAATATAGTTTCGGACCCATGTCTGAAGCTATGGCTGTTTTTACCTCTTGATGACATGTTAAACCGGACCTTAACCATTATATTTAGCAAACCACAAACCCTTTACAAATGTTTGGCCAGCATTTCAAAATGAGAAATGTCAACTTTCTAGTAAAATACTTATTATTCTTCCCCACACTCGGCTGCAATTCTGTTCTTGCCTTTATGATAGGGTCTGCGCCATCTTTGCTTAGAAGCATGACACTTACTGAGTAGAGGAGAGCGGGATAAAGTGCAGGCGGCGGGTTAGAGCTGTGCTTGCCTCAGACAAAGCAGATCTGGGTTCCTGAAAAGGTAAGACATCCAAGAATGCTGAGCAGCCCTCATCCGCCATCTTGGCTGTTTAAAGGGTCAGAACATGCATTAGATGGTGTTAGGCTGTTTTTTTTAGCAGAGCAATCTGTATGTTCAGGGTGTCTCTCAAATATTACATAGCCTCTTAGTCATGGTGATGGCCCGTTTTTTTTGGGACATTTTTGTAGTAATGTGGACTTAATGTCATTTTTGTCTTATTTTTTCAGGGGATTCCGGCTATCCCCTGCTTCCCTGGCTGCTGACACCCATCCTTCGGCCACAGAATGTGCCACAGGACACCTACAATCAGGCCCACAGGAAGACCAGGGCCGTGGTGGAGAGGGCGTTTGGGCTGTTAAAAACCTGCCTTTGTTGTTTGGACCATACCGGGGGGCACTACAGTATTACCCCAAGAAGGTCATAGATATAATTCTTGCATGTTGTGTGTTACATAACTTTGCCATAATGCAGCGTGTCCCCCGGAATTTGGATATGCCCCCCTCTCCACCCAGCCAGGACCCAGATGAGCAATACCGTGGCACACCTAGTGCCTCTGGCCAAGCAGTTTGGGCCAATTTAATTTTGACACATTTTTCTAAATTTTTTGGTCCTGTGTTTGTTTTGTGTATGTAATGTTTTTGTTTGACTATAATTTTGATTTATGAATCTGGAAGTTTTTGTTTGGTTAACAACTAGTAATGATTTAATTACTAAAAAAATTATCACATGATCTGAGAGTAATGCATTTTTTTTGGCCTGTTGTTTTTGCAAATTCATTCCAAAAGCTAAAATTCAACAAAACATTAATGCATCAATGAAGTCAACAACAGGTAAAGTCACATTCAATATATTTATTATAAATATGTACATTTGTAGTTTAAGGGCACTTGCATACTTCATGTACATACATAGGACCACATAAATAAAAATTGTTGGCAAATCATGCCACCTAGCAATTGGACACATCCAGGACCTTAAAAGTAATGCACTCCATGGCAAAGTTTTTTTTTTTTTTTAAATACAGACATAGGGAGCAAGCATTTGCATGTCAATATTGGGCCAGTAATACATAGGGCCACATACACAACCTCTCCTGCTTGGCCACATTTGCCACAGGCACAGGTGTAAAGCAGCCATACCTATGCCACATCTACACCTGTTACTCAGTGGCCCACCTAAACAAGAAGCCACAGTCCAAATCCAAGTCCAGTACAATCTCTTCCAGGGTTCAAGGTATTAGTTTGCCAGCCCAGAATGCCCCCCAATCATGCCTACAAACAGGATGAGCCAGAATGTAATTAGGCCAAAGCCTGCAGCGCAACAGCTTGAGTGGCAGGTTCAGTGAGGCTTGAGCTCAGGCATTGGCTAGTGGGCTATCTCTCTAATGAGCTATATGGCCGCAAATCCAAAGCATACAAGCAAAGCCATACCAAAAGGCTATATTGGTAGCGCTCACCAGACAGGTCAATACAGTGGGAATGTAGAGCAAAGATGTGTAGCAGATACAGGGCAAATAGGGGTTAAAATGGTTGATGCCCATAAAACCCTGGTTGTGGGCCTTGGAGGTGGCCCATCACCTGGACATGTGTGGCATTCATAATCTGCAACTGTTGCAACATGTTTCTATTGGTTGTTCGAAATTCATCCAGCATGGCACTGAAATTACTACTTAAGGTAGCCATGTGGGTGTTGCTAGTTCAAACCTCCTCAAGCATGGCACTGAAATTTTTAGATAAGGTAGCCATGTGGCTGTTGCTCGACCTAAATTCTTTCAGCATGGTGTTTAAGGTATTATTTAAGGTCTCTAATTGTGCATGATGTTGCTCGTTGTTTCTTTGATTTTGTTGGTGAAATAAACGCCTTTCATGGTGCCTTGCAGACTCCATGATCGGCATGTGCCTCCCCTGGGAAACTGGGCGACGTAGCTGACTACGCCTCCCAATTCCCCGGGTTGGGGCATGTGCAGATGATGGTCCTTGGCAAATCCTCTGCAGCAGACCTACCACTGGGGACTGTAGGCTCAGTCTCTGCATGCAGCCCACGATGGGCTGGCAGCATGCGGCCAGCTTCACTCTGCTGCAGAGGATTTGGTGTAGAAACATGTTGGGACATTTGCAGATTATGTTCCAGGGGGGGCTGTAGTGAAGGTCCCATCAAGGTGCCATCCTCCTCCAGCTCCTGAATTTCCTCCATCAGTGTGTGTTTCTGTTGGGACATGTGAAAAAAAAGGTTCATTTTGTGCTATAAATATTTTGGTACTGCAAATTATTCATGTAAATTCACATGCATCAGCAGATTCAGAAAAATACACTTACCGTATATATCGGATCCTGACTCCTAGGCAGCACGGAAGTTGACGGCGTGGTCAAACTGGCTGAGGCTTCCACACTAACTGAGGGATGATGCTGGGCTGTATTGTTTACAAAAAGGCACGTAAACACCCAAATATGCATTGGTGATCTGTATTACTACATATGATTCACTAAAACACGTGGCCAAGCAGGAATGGCAACTCCCCGAACGGTCCAAGTTGGCCTTCACTATGAATGTCATTATCTGTTAGATGTATTAATCCACATGTACATACACATTGGTCACCTTAAATAAAATAAACATGCATGTACTGGCTGTTATAAGGCTTCACACATCCCTAAAGGCCATTAGGGGCACATGCTTGCAAATAGCATTTGGCTTAAGAATATGCTGGTTGGCATTCTTCCTAGGTAGACCTTTCCCTGACCCCAGATCAAGTATTTGAGACCAAAGCACGGCTCAAACCCAAGTGGCCTAAAGACAAAGATGGAAGTGTTGGATCTGATTGCCTCGAATCACATAACAGGCAGTCCTTTGCTAATGTAAAGACTTTTATAGTGTCCATAAATGCTCTCCAAGGTCATGTATGGCCAAGCAAATTAGAAAATTAACATTCCACAGACATTACATACCCTGCTAAAACTGTAACCTCCCCTACAAGGCCCTCCCTAGGGGCATGTGTTCATATATGCCTTTGAGCCTCATTTTACACGTTGAAAACTTTTCACATACACACTAACATTACTAACCTGCAGGAATAGTAGGGATGTTCGTGTCCCATCACCCCGAGTGCCCCCCTAAGGCCACGGGATGTATCAGGCCCAGCACCGTCTCCTCAGCTCGGGTAAATTGTAATTTAGTGGGGAAGCCTCCGCCAGTTTGTAAACTGAAAAAGATAGTTTAGCAAATGTATGAAAATGTGGACAAAACAAGAAGCAGACAAATCCACAAAGCAGATATGTACCTGTAATTTCGCCGTTTATTTTCTTTCTTCCGTGCTGCATACTTCAGGTCCGATATTTTGCGTTGAATCTGCTCCACATCTTTGAGCTCATCCCCCCTGCATTGGCCTGTCTGGTGAGCTCCTCTAAAATTTCTGCTTTGCGCATTTTGCTGGTTGCTTTGGATCTGCACCCATAAAGTTCATCATAATGTAAGATGAGCCCACTAGCCAATGCCAGAGTTTGTGCCTCCCCAAACCTGCCACTCAAGTGGCTTCAGCGCAATGTGCGCCCTGTTGCTTGATGTTCTGGCTCATCAGTGGTTGCAGACAAATCGGGGGACATTCTGGTCTGGCTGTGTTGGGGGGAAATGTAGGACAGGTGGCTGGCTTCAGATTGAACGGGACTTGGATATGGACTTGGCGTTCTTGGCTGGGTGGCGACTAAACTAGCAGGGGTAGATGTGGCATATGGAGAGTGCCTTGCCACCTGTGCCAGTGGCAAATGTGGCCGAGGAGGAGAGGGTGTGCTGGATGATGTTGGGCTTCTTGCCCTGTGCCTCTGTGGCCCCTTCACACTTTCATGCCCCTGGGAGGTTGTTGGACGTGGGTGGGGTGATGCTGAGCTCTGGCTGTTGGGGCTTCTGCCCCGGTGGGTTGGCCTCTTGCCATGGGAGCTTTTCCCACGTGGGGGCTGGGGATTCTCACCCTCTTGGTGTGCTTTTTAGGGGCTGTACCTGTGTGCTTGCTGGCCTGGGGCTTCTTCTTTGGCGCTGGCTCCTTTTGTTTGGTGGTTGTTGGTGCCTTTGTGGTTGTGGTCGCCTTGGCCTGCCCACTGCGGGTTTCCCGCACCTTAGCCTTTGGCATTTTTGAGCGAGTGGTGGGGCCTTCATAAGCCTCCTCACGCTTCTCTGCCTTTTTGCTGCTGCCCTCCTTTGCTGCTTTGGCCTTTGCGCCGGCTTTTTTTGTGCCATGATGTTGAGACTCTGAAAGGGAATGAGCTGTCAGTCCAGGACCCTTTAAATACTAATGCCTGGGTATGATGCTTACGCGTTCGCATATGCGTGCGTACGGCCGTTCGTCCGGCCGTGTGGAACCGGGAAACCGCTGGGGCATTACTTATCTGCTGCAGACAAGAAGAAAGATGGCGCCCACGTGTCCACATGTGCGAACCAAGTCAATTACATCTAGAAGGATAGTTTGAGGCTAGAAATGTGTCTGGTAATGTCATTTAGTCAAATAATCGATTTGTGACAGATATTTGTATGCAGTTTGATCTAAATCCTATGTTTATTTTGTGTTTTTAGATGATGCTTCAGCGCAGGTGCGACTACCTGCCCAACTCATTTGAGAAGAGGACCGTCGCCCCGGAGATCATTTCCAGGATCCAGCACGAGACGGACACCACCTTCACCCACACACAGATCATGCAGCATTGGTCGGACCTAAAACGGCTCCACATGCCCCGGGTGCGGCGATTTTTTGGACTCCATTTCCCTAGTAAGTACATAGCGATTGCATGCTAGATGTAACTAATACAGAAGGTAGGCCTTTATTTATAAATGCTTTTCTTTTCTAGTGTTGGAAATGGAGTACCGAATCCGACGCACCCGGAGGCGCACAGGCCGGCCAGTGCTGCATGATTCTGCAGCACAAAGTGAAGGTGGTGGATCTCCAGGGCGACGGTCCTACCCCTCCTCTGTAGGGGCCTCCGACCAGCCCCTGGACCTTTCTACAGAGGAGGGGCATCACGGCATGGGCAGGGAGTCGTACCCAGCGACGGAGCCATTAGCCTCTGGTATGTGACTCTTCATGTAACTGCACACACATACATGCTATTTAAAACAAAGCTGACGCCCTTAGTCTCTTTTTCTAGATGTTAATGTAGCGGGTGAAGAATCTGGAGCAGGGACTGCAGCAGATCAGGCTCAGGGGGCACATGGAGAAGGTGGGTGATGTCACACACACATTGAAATTGTCATTTGCTTACTGTTGACTAAGACATTAGAAGTGACCCTATTTGACATGTCTCTACAGCCTCAACTTCCCAGCAGTGGCAGGTACCAGAACCCAGGGTACACGTCGGCCACCAACGAAGTAAGTTGTAATGTCATTCTTTTGAGTATGTGGTAATTGACATGATCGCCAAAATACCTAAAGCCATAGTCAATGGCATTAGCATAATGACATATGCCCACTTCCTTTGATTAATTTCTTAGCATAATGACATGTGCCCACTTCCTTTGATTAACTACTTAGCATAATGACATATGCCCACTTCCTTTGATTAATTACTTAGCAGAATGACATATGCCCACTCCCTTTGATTAATTACTTAGCATAATGACATATGCCCACTTCCTTTGATTAATTACTTAACATAATGACATATGCCCACTTCCTTTGATTTATTACTTAGCATAATGACATATGCCCACTTCCTTTGATTAATTACTTAGCCTAATGACATATGGCGTCATGAGTTAGCTTGCCACCTAAAAACATTCCACCCACAGGTGAGAAACATGCATTTGCCAACAAATAATGTTTGTTTCTTTTTTATACAGGGACCATACGTGCCAGAGTGGCAGCAATGAGTGAAAGGGTCCTTCAGTTGGTGGCCGACATGCAGGAGCTGCGTGACTCGTTGGGGACCACAGAAGAAGACTAAGGTCCTGCCATTGTTTTGTACATAGTTTTTAAATGTTTTTTTTTTATAAAAAAATATATATTTAAAAGATTTTACAAATTTTATAAGAAAAAAACTAAAACAAAATTTGTAACTTAAAAAAAAAAAATATTCAAAAAAAAGCCACACAAAAATGGCATTTTCTTACAAAAATACATTAACACAAAACAAATGGGCAAAGAAATATTTAGAGATGAAGATTCACATGACCGCGAAGTGGTTTGGGTAAGTTTTAGGGGTCAGAAATGGAATAAGAACCTAACCGCGAAGTTGTTTCGGTGAGTTTTAGGGGTGAAAAATGGAAGAAGAACCCAAGCGCCAAGTGGTTTGGGTGAGTTTTAGGGGTCAGAAATGGAAGATGTAGGAAAGCGCAAAGTGATTTAGCTAAGCATTGTAGCAGAAGTGAGTGACCCAAATATGTAGGCGAGCACTTTAATGAGTTAAGTTTGTAGTGCGCAGGCGTAAGATCGTAAGGATTTTCGTCTGGACGATTATTTATTGAAAAAGGAAATCAGAATCTAACAGGAAACGTAAAGGATTCGTGGGAGGAGACGATGGGAAAAGGACAAAAACGAAAGCCTACGTTGTAACATGAGAAAAGAAAACGGAAAACTAACGCTGGAAAATTACATTCTCGTACTGGTACTCTGGCATACGAACGGACGAAGACTTTACAGAAGGCTTGCAATGCATGCTTAGAATCGCTCGCACACTCATACGAGAGCGGGAACATTAAAAAAAAAAAAACAGATCGACACAAAAACAAAAGTCTTTTTTTGTCTCTCTGAATTAACCCTATTGTTAGAAACAAGCATGGGACCAAGCTCTTATCCCTGACTACAAGCTGGTGGTGAGCATTCTGCCGGTCTATGGCCAGTCTAATGCCCATCACTCTTTTTTATCTCAAGCAATCAATACTGGAAGACCAATTTCATAGTAAGCAATGAATGCTAGAACCAACTATTGATTTTTGAATCTCAGTGGAGTAGAGGGTTAATGTTAAACAGGGAAAGAGACTTACTTGGCATACAACAGGAAAGGATAGCAGCGTTTTTGTGAAATATAACAAGACGTTCGGCGGATTCGAGCGAGTGTTACAGGGTCCTGTGCAATTATTTATCCAATTTGGTGCTGAATCCTGTGGAGAGATATAATGACACCAGGAGCAGAGAAAAGACAAAATAACATGATTTCTATTGAATAAACACTAGGACTGCAATCAAGGATACATGGCGCTGATGAAAAGGATCTTTCTTCAGATGTAACATGCATGGGGGGAAAATGGAACCTGTTCTTCTTATAAGCTGTGTAGCAATTAGTACCTACTATTTTCTGTATCTGTCCAGAGGTTTACTGATGTGACTAAATTTTTATGCTTATTTTTAAAAGGCACTTTTTTAAATCTAGGTTATATTTCTAAACTGGTTAGGGCTGCCATTTGCCATTATTATCAGTAACATTATTTATGTGCAATAGAATTAATGGCGAACATCAGCTGCAGAAATGAAAATGTATTTGCCAACAGATGTATTTTACATTTTTATTTCATTTTAATTTTTGGGGGTGAATTTTGTCACATGAACACAAAATATCATAAAAACTTACTTTTCATCAGCTCCATTCAAGATAATTACAAACATCATAACCCACCATATACAACTGTCAATTCTGCATCACAAGAAGCTTCTATATAATTATTGAGGTGCTTCAGCTTTGGCCCATTGTTATATGTTCACCTGGCCAGACCTGCATTAAGGCATCTTGATTCCCTAAAGCTAAATTCTAATTAATAACTTTAGAATTTCTGGCAGCAAAGCAGACAATAGCAGCACAGTGGAAGGAAATAATATTTCCAGTCTCTGTCCTGAAACTAAGGATTAAGTCACCAAAGATATTGTACAAATACTTCCCATTTTAGGAAAGTGCCTCTTTTCCTGGTGTTGTAGAGGCTGATTTATTACTAGCACCACGTATCGCCATGTGAGTGTCAGTATAGCAGCACTTAGAGCGACCGCTAGTAGACGTTGTAAGCCGGTGGTCGTGGTCGCTGTAGTATCCTGGTCGACATTGATGAATGTGATGTGCGGTGGGCGCTGTAGAAGCGCTCTCCGATTCAATGCAGAGCTGATGAAGAACGCTAGGTGGTGTCCTAAGGTCAAAGTGCCCAAGACTACACCACTTCTAACAAGAGGACAGTGCTGCAGCGAGCGAGAGGTAGCGCCAGCTCAGTGCGTCTGGCACTCGGTGCTCCACACCATATTTAAGAAAAAACTACACACACCCAGCATCAGCGCTCAAAATCTGGGCGCTCTAGCTTGTGATCAAAGTCTGTTTCTGAAAACATATACCCCAGTAACAGATCGACACATGGAATTACATTGTTATATCACTGTGACAATGACACAGATATAAAAACAATACACTGAGCCGCCTCCAGTAATACATGTGACGCTATGTGACACTGTTAGAGACACTCACTGGATTCGCTTTCTTAAATGTGGTTTCACATACAGCAACCAGCGTTCACCAGATGCTACATGACACTACGTAGCACTACCTAGCGCTAGCCTTTCTTAAATCAGCCCCTTGGTCTCTTTAGCCCCCCCCCCCCCATATTAAACCTAACATGGGTCTCTCCACAGTGCCTTGCGGCTCTGTTTGGTACTCATCAAGTCTCACTCCCCATACAACCAACATCTGCCTTAGTGCTGTTGAGAGCTTAAAGCTCAAATCACGTGTCTAGTAGTTGGATGTGTTTGGCTGTGTAAATTTGAAGCTAATCCTAAAATACATAAAACAATATTAAATATTGGCAAAACAGTATGGGTACCAAATATTCTCCAAAGTATGGCAGGCAGGCCAAGGGGAACAGTCATCTGAACTTATTGAGCTGCAGAAGCCATACAAGCATGCCTTTTGAAGAGAAAGTTTGTGCAAGATTGCATGCTGTAATTCCTTGCCTAAATAAGGCACAGTGTGAGAGATCTTGACTGATTTTGCATGTGGGGATTGCCTCGCATGTGTCCCCTGAATCATGTGAGAATGTGAAAGTGCGAGAGTTCCCGCATACGAGTTTGCATTCGCACAGAGATGAGTTTTTTAGGACCCCTGCTGAGTCAGCCTTTATGTGGGTTCCTATAAGCGATCTGTTGCCAAAATTTGTCAAATAGAAGAAATTAATCAAAACCATCTAGATCAGAGGTTCCCAACCTTTTTTCATGAAGTACCAATTTATATTTTCTAAATATGTCAAGTACCACCTGGGTGATTCATGTGGGTGGTCTGTCACCTAAAACCATAATCAATGATCCATTTTATTCAAAATTGATGTTTATTTGCAATTGCAGTTCTTCTGATGTTGTAAATGCTTTCACCACTAATGTGTTTTGTGCAGCAATTAGTTTTACTGTTAATACCGTCTTTCCCCGAAAATAAGACATCCTCCGAAAATAAGGCCTAGTGCCTGCTTTCGGAGGATATCGTTATATAAGTCATGCCCCGAAAATAATTCCTACCCGAAAATAAATCCTCCCCGAAAATAGGGCCTCACCGTTGGTACAGTTCCGTCCACGAAATGTTGCAGAAGGATCCGGAGCTTCTACCGTAGAGACCGTTGGGGCGGTGGCGCCTCGCAGCTCACTGATTGGCTGCAGCGCTGTGGAGCAACGCAAGACTTCGGCCGGGTATTTGCTGAGGGACGGTGCGCAGGGGGATGTCAGAGGGCCCGCGCGAACCTGAGGAAAAGCTGCCACCGCCTGCTCCCTGTGACCGCGCCGCCGAGTGTGCCCCAGCGAGACCTGGACCGAGACAATACGGTACCGGTAAGCAGGCCCGGATTAACGTAGGGGCGGACGGAGCTGCCGCTCCAGGCCCCTACGTTAAAACAGGCCCAGCAGCCTGCAAACACGGCCCGCATAGGTCGCCCGGCGCCCGGCGGCTGCCGTGCGGGTCCCGTGAGACTCTCACAGGCTATAGCAGGCATACTCAACTAGCACAGCTGAGCAGCCTGATGCTCTGTGCAGCCTGGTATTGTATCCACTAGGGGGCGTAATGACAGGGCACGTAAGGGGGGAGCTCCAGGGAGGTGGAGGAGACGCACGCTGCCTGTCTTCTGTCAAGACATCCCCCGAAAATAAGGGCAAGTGCCTTTTTCCGGGGAAAAATTAATATAAGACAGTGTCTTATTTTCGGGGAAACAGGGTACTACTGTTTCCCACAGACCGCCTCAGTTTTGGGTTTAACATTCCAACCCTGTAAATGTAGAATGGTACTGATTTTACTTTCTTCCATTACAGGAAAACGACAAGCTGGGCAGAGGTGTTTATGCCATTTGCCATGTTTATATTAATTTTGAACATTGGACAATTTTCATGATCTTTGGATTTCAGACATAACAGACTAGAGGTCAGTTTGCCATCAAAGCACAAGGCTATCCTGTGTTGGCATGTAGTATTGCCCATCTTCCTGTCCGTCAGAGACTTGGTAGCGTCAATACTTACCACTTCTGTGTTTCATCTTACAGCTGCCATTCACATGACAACTGGCAACCAATAGGGTTTAGCAAGCTGGAAGGTGCACACTAATAGACGAGCCAACTGTTTGAACCTAATAGGCTGCTGGTGGTTACATGTACGATGAGGGATGGTAGAGAATGTGAAAGTGGTATGTATGGGACTGCCAGGTCTTGGACTTGGGTAGGCGAGTTGCACCAAAATCAGGATGCCCCTATAATTGGAAGGTTAAGTAGGCCACCAGTTTTGACTGGAGGTCTTCTTTATTGTAGCAGGTGGCCAGTGAAGCTCTTCAGTTGTAATGATTGCTAAGATATAAGTCAGCAAAATAAATTCTCACTGAGTAAAACCACAACATTTAGGCATGCTAGTCT
This sequence comes from Gastrophryne carolinensis, assembly GCA_027917425.1. NCBI lineage: Eukaryota > Metazoa > Chordata > Amphibia > Anura > Microhylidae > Gastrophryne > Gastrophryne carolinensis. The sequence continues at coordinate 459,050,611 of CM051235.1, forward strand.
TTAAAAGTCTGTAGGAATGTTGGGAACTGATTTTGTCCATAGCCCTGATGAAGCATTACACAATACTATCCAATTTATTTACCTAAGAGACCAATTTATTTTGTTATCTAAATGCTAAATGTTTGCGCTGACATCGGTTCTGCTTTCAACCAGTAATTGTGACACGTTGTTTATTGAACTGTGAATTGTCTAGATTCTCAACAATGGCTTCATCCAATTATTAGACCTTGTGTCTTATTAGAAAGGAGCTGTAGGGAAGAAAATGTAGCCAGCTTATTTTTTTCTCTACCAGAAGCCACAGTATTAACATTGGGTTTGTAAATACTTTTCTAATTTCCCAATAAACTAGGTCATCTTTTGTAGACATCAGACACAGGTAACTTGGCACACTTTCTGGGAAAAAATGCTGAATTGTTTTGCCTTTTTCAAAGTAAACAAAATAGTAATTAGTCAGAATGTAGAAATGCTGTTTAACTATCAGGCTGATTCATCATTAGCGGCGGGTAGCGTCAGATGAGCGTCTGTAGCAGGCATTTTCAGAGTGCCCGCTAGTAGTCGCAGTGCTCGGCCGTCGACTCAGTCGCTGTGCAGTAATGTTGAATACATTGTGAGGAGTCGCTATTTGACCAGTACAGCGCTGTATGGGAGCGCATGTTAGCGACTGGTCATAGCGACCAGCTCACACCATATTCTGCAAATAAACAGCCTCACAAAACTCTGGCGCAGAAACATGCTTGTTTGAAGCCCAGAGCGCAGGAGGCTGTGTGTTTAAAGTCTGTTCTTCAGCATCTATCCACTAGTAACAAAGCGAAAACATATGGAATTACATTATAACAACATTGTAACATGAACACATTAATGCCAGACCTGTAATGTCATTTCTGAAGAAATATATAAAAATTAAAAAAAATTTGAAAAAACTGCTTTTTCAATGCCAGAAGAGGTCAAAGAATTATTTGAGATTTTTTGAAAAAAAAAAAAACAAAAAACCAAAACCCCGTTTAAAGAGAAGAAAAGTATCATCCATTGAAATGTATGGGAGAGCAAAAGGTAGCGAGAGGTCATACCTGGCGCTGTGCAAGGCTGAGCGCCGGTGCTGTTCGCTGAGGCTGTGAAACTGATGAATCGGACTCTACATGTAGCTATCCCAGTCGCTAAACATATTCTGCATGATAAATGTGTAATTGCGTGGCGTGTCCGGCTTTAATCAGTCGCTACCTGTCGTTACCTCTCATTAACCAGCCACTACCTGAGGGCCTAAGTCTGTTTAGTGTGCACAGTTCTGAACATAGCAAGTGGCTCCAATTTGCTGCTCTTTACGGCGAGAAAGGCTAGTGAGTAAAAGGCAGCCCAGTCTGTGGAAGAGAAGGGTGAGGGTACCCAACTAGGATTGTGCAGGAGAGCTTATATCAGTCTAGAAGGTAAATGTAATGACCAGACATGATCAGAAGACACTGGCAGGGTGTCACAATGGGGACCAGAGTTCATGGAGGAGGAGCCAAACCCTTACACCCACCAAATATATTGCTCATGCTGGCATAAAACACTGAAATCTATGACGTCCATCACATACAGGTAAATTAATTTTATTACTCAAATACAATAGACAAATAACCATCACTGATTAAAAAGGGTAAATACATACACATACATGTTGCTACATGAGGGAGAGAAGTGACTTGCTCTAAAAATAAATTCACATATTTAACCCCTACCTAAGTTCCAAATCTACTAAAGCCTAAGATATATATATATATCATAAATAACTACAATAAACAACCAAGGGCTGCCATCTTATTATGATAGCTCAACATAAATAAACACAGCAAGAGATCAAGTATAAAAGTAGACCGAAAAAAAAAACAGGTTAGCAGAAACAAAGATCAGAACATATTCACACACATGTATAGGCAGATCTATATTTGGTGTTTATTAACCTTAGGGCACAATCCTTTGCACAGAGGTTCTTTTATTGTGACACAAGTGCTACAAAAGACTTGACGTGCACGTGTGCAATAAGACTGAAGATGGACTGGGATTAGACATACAAATGATGGTATTGGGGCAAACTATAGGGTTACCAGGGGTGGACTGGGAATTTTCAGACCCCAGGCAGCCCACGAGCTGCAGAGGCCTTCCCTCATGGTGCTTTCTGAGTATGTTTATTAGCTGAGGCTATAGTGCTTCTTGGGCAGAGCTCGTCCAAAGAAGGGAATGGTCAATCCTAGATATTGTAATGAGGATTGTGGGGGCAGATAGTGTGCCAGGGGTGTGTATAGCCCCCACAGCCATGATGCTGGGCTTATAATCATTGCAAGGGCAAAATGTAGGTTGGAATGTCTTGCCTCAGGTACGGGAGGAGATTTATGAGGCAGGGACCTGAGGGGGATATTAGAAGAGGACAGTTGGCTCCAAATAAGTGCGGCCCACTGGGAATTCTGCCTTTACTTCCTATGGCCAATCCACCCCTGAGGGTTACCATTATCAGATCTGGCAGGGTAGATGAAAGAAAAGATCAAGACATTAGCAAAGTCAGAAGACTAGTAGTTAATAGTTATAAGGAATTCCAAAGAATTTAGAATAGGGTACCAAATCAAAAGAGTATGTAGTTATGAAAAGACAGTAATCCACACTGGCAAGTCAGGAAGATGAAGACAAGGGCCTTAATGCAATAAAAACATTATTCCATTTACTCTTGCTTTGATTGCAAAAAGTGCAGTTGTGTATGCGTTCCAATTTTCCAAATGATGCATGGAACAGGAAATAAATTGTGCTGTTTCTGCCCCACATTCTAAAACTTGTTTTTTTAGGAACTAACCACATCCCTCAAGATTTCTCTAAGGCAAAATCATTGCCAAGAGCGTTTGAATGCATTTACAGCAGTAATGCAAGATTTTTTTGAAGTACAGGAAGACATTGATGCAAAGAAGCAGCCAAAGGTGTTCCATAAGTGGATGAACATCAACCATATATGTGATTGGCCCATTTATCAGCTGACTCATCTAAATCACCCTGCTGTATATGCTTTGTATGCCAAGCTAAAGCAGTATTTGGACCCAGTAACATCTTGGGGGACATGCCATCGAATGCCATAGCCTGTGGGATGCCTGCAGTTCCTTGTGCATGGCTCATGCCAGAGACTGAGAGTTGTTGCTGTGGCTTTCACAGACCACATTCAGTCGGACACTAGACAAGACGCTGAAGTGAATGAATGCCATCAGACAAAAATAAGTCAACATGTTATCCTCTAAATTAAATTACAATTCTACAGAATGTCTGGCATCCATAACATAATGGGTGCCATATATTGTACCCATATTGCCCTGCGCTCCACACTCTCTGACCTGGAGTACAGTGTTGGACTGAAGTCTGTAGAACTGGCTCTGGGGACCCACCCAAACATAGATGCAAGTATCACTGGTGGTCGGCGTTAACATGGAGGTCCTAGCTAATTTCCCAGGATCATGCTACAACTCACACATCTACAGAAACTCTGGCCTCTATGATAAATTTGAGAGTGGCCAACTGGTCGCTGTCTGCTAAATTTTAAAGATTTTTTACACATCAAACACACAAGTTCAAGCAGGGCTTTATTTGGTGCTATATGTGCATCCAGCTTTCATAAATAAACGCCCCCCCTTCATGCTGCACAGCATGGACATACATACCATAGAGGCAGCAAAGGCCTAGCGCAAGCTGCCTCCACCGCCTCCACCGCCTCTATCCAATGTATGCCGCCCAGCACAGGAATCAGCGGGACTTCCTACTTTTAGTTCTTGTGCCACCTCCGCCCCCACTCCTGTGTGCGCCTCCCCACATCCCCAGATGCACAATTATGTGCTTGGTCCCCGCGGACATTCACTGCTGTACCTGAGTGCCTCACATGGAGGTTTGTCTGCAGATGGGAGCCCTTAATAGGGCAGACGTTTGCTGCCTTTTTTGCCCAGTAGCCGCATGGTGATTTTTGGGGGCGCGGGCATGGTAAGGGCCCTGCTATGATGAGTACTGTTTCTGACTGAACCAGGGAGGTTGTTTGTTGGTGACATGTACTTTGTTTTATATTTAAATAAAAAGCCGTAGGTTTCCCATCTCATGTGATACCCTCGCGAGGTGCTGTGCCTTTTCTGGACCATGCCTGTTCCTGCCCACACCTCTTCCAGGCTATGTCCCTCCTTGGTCATACAACCTTCCCCACAGGGCAAAATGGTTCAAGTACTGTCGCAGCTTCTCTCACAGTAGCTACTCTTTTATACAGTCCTGTTGCACTCGCAGGGAGACAGATATACAAGTACTCGAACTGTCAGCAATACTTGAACCACCCTGGTAACTCCACAAGCTCCTTGCAATGAAACTTGGCCTTCTGAAGTGAACTAAGATTTACCCTGGTTCCTCCATAGGCTTCATGAATCTGCTTACTGCACAGCTTTGGTTCCTGGCTCCACACAGATGCTTCCCAGCTAAAATCATAGTTCCTCCCTATCCTCCATGGTGCTTGCTTGTTAAGCTCCACTAACAATAATTCTACCTAACCAGAGGCCTAGTGCAGTAAGTTCTTTGAATTTCTGAAACACTAACTACAATACAATGAAGGTTACTCTTTAAAGTGGACCAACACCCAGGATTTTGACTATCCTGGGTTTTGGTCCACTTCGGCGGGGCACCCCGATCGGGGGTGCCCCGCTGTGTGAAACCCCCCATAAACCCCAAAAAACTCACCTCTCCCCGCTCCCACGTGAACGCCGCAGCCAATCCCCGCCAACGTCCAGGCGGGGGACAGGCCGCCGCCGCCTCCCGCGCGTCACTCTCGGCGCGCGCGCGCCCCCGCCGGCCATTCACAGAGGGCCGGCGCGGGCGCGCGCACGTCTGGAGGGGCGCGCGGGAGGCGGCGGTGGCGGAAGCGGCGGCGGATCAGGTAAGATCTTTTTGGGGTTTCTGGGGGGTTTCACCCCGCGGGACATCCCGATCTCGGATGTCCCGCGGGGTGGGAGGTGATCGGCCCGGGAATCTTATAGATTTCCGGGCCGATCACCCCTGGGTGTTGGTCCACTTTAAGTTCAAGACAGTAGCTGTGGACGTTGTCACCCATTGGATAATTCCCATCAACTAGCTACCCCCTTCCTTGTCTTGCTCACTCTAGGATTGGCAATACAATTCCCTCAGACTGGTTCCACTAGCTAGTGTGGGTTATTGACTGATTGATTCCTTTAAATCTAATTTGTGCCTTTAATTTTCTGCCCCCTTTAGCACTATGTAGTCTGAGAATTCTCTATTAAAAAGTGGCTGCTCTAATGATGAGCTGGTAGAAAACCAAATACCTGTCACTAGTCTACCTAGGCAACTGCATTGATGTGAATAGGATCATGCATCATATTCATAATCCCATTTGGTGGGATTACCACCATATGGGCTTGTGAAACAAGTAGACACCAATGGAGTTGGGTTTTAAAATAGTTTTTGTGGGGTGTGTAAAGTCACCAGAAACAATGTTTCCTACACCCAACTCTTAAATGACCTTTTGTTTGTGTGAACTATTTTGCTTTCGTCCCATAAGACAAATTTCCCTTACAACAGCTAGGGGGTGATGGGGGAAAATGCCTTTTTGTCTTATGAGGCAAATGTAAAAGAATAAAAATGACAGGCACTCCTGTGGCTCCTGCTGTAGCTCCGGTTCCCACCGACACACCAACACCTTCACAGCAGCTTGGTGCTGGACGCTAAGACACACATGCACACACACCAGCCACAACATATGCCGCTGTTAGCTTCCTTTTCTTCGGTGGGTAGGCATGGCCTATGTGCGGGTGGGCATGGCCTATATGTGGCCACTCACAGGTGCCAGCCATAAACAGACCACGGGCACACGTGATTGTAATGGAGGAATGCGGTGCACTGGCTGAAATGGGTGATGCTGCACACTGGCTGTAATGGAGGGATGATGCACACTGGCAGCGATGGCGGGATGACGCACACCTGCTGAACTGTAATGAGGAATGCCACACACTGGCTGTAATGGGGGATGCTGCACACTGCCTGTAATGAGGAATGCCACACACTGCCTGCAATAAGGGATGCTGACCACTGCCTGTAATCGGGGTTGCCACACACTGGTTGTAATGAGGGGTGCTGTCCACTGACTGTAATGGTGGGATGCCTGACACTGCCTGTAATGGTGAGATGCCTCACACTGGCTGTACTGAATGATGCTGCACACTGACTGTAATGGTGGGATGCCTCACACTGGCTGTAATGGTGGGATGCCTCACCCTGGCTTTAATGATAGATTCCACACACTGCCTGTAATGAGGGATGCTGCACACTGCCTGTAATGATGGATGCCACACACTGTCTGTAATGGGGGATGCCGCTCAATGACTTTAATGGGGTGACTGGGGGGGATTTTAACATATGCCCGTAATGGGGTGATTCGCAGGGGAGATTTCAGCACACCATTTGGCTCAGAATATTTTTTTCTTATTTTTCTCCCCTAAACCCTGGGTGCATCTTATAGTCAGGGCATCCTTTGGGGCAAAATATTATATATTTTCTCTAATTTTATTTAAGCTGACACACACATGCACACACACACCAACCACAATGTACGTCGTTGTTGAGGGATGCCACACACTGGCTGTAATGGGTGATGCTGCACACTGCCTGTAATGGGGGATGCTGCACACTGCCTGTAATGAGAAATGCCTCATGCTGCCTGTAATGAGGGATGCCACACATGGCCTGTAATGGGGAATGCTGCACACTGGCTGTAATGGTGGGATGCCGCACACTGGCAGTAATGATGGATGCCACACACTGCCTGTAATGAGGGATGCCATACACTGCCTGTAATGAGGGATGTCGCACAATGCCTGTAATGAGGGATGCGACACATAGCCTGTAATGAGGGATGCTGCACACTGGCTGTAATGAGGGATGCAGCAAACTGGCTGTAATGAGAGATGCCGCACACTGCCTGCAATGTGGGATACGGCACACTGCCTGTAATGATGGATGCCATACACTGCCTGTAATGAGGGATGTCGCACAATGCCTGTATTGAGGGATGCGACACATAGCCTGTAATGAGGGATGCTGCACACTGGCTGTAATGAGGGATGCAGCAAACTGGCTGTAATGAGAGATGCCGCACACTGCCTGCAATGTGGGATACGGCACACTGCCTGTAATGAGGGATGCCATACACTGCCTGTAATGAGGGATGTCGCACAATGCCTGTAATGAGGGATGCTGCACACTGGCTGTAATGAGGGATGCAGCAAACTGGCTGTAATGAGAGATGCCGCACACTGGCAGTAATGATGGATGCCACACACTGCCTGTAATGAGGGATGCCATACACTGCCTGTAATGAGGGATGTCGCACAATGCCTGTAATGAGGGATGCGACACATAGCCTGTAATGAGGGATGCTGCACACTGGCTGTAATGAGGGATGCAGCAAACTGGCTGTAATGAGAGATGCCGCACACTGCCTGCAATGTGGGATACGGCACACTGCCTGTAATGATGGATGCCATACACTGCCTGTAATGAGGGATGTCGCACAATGCCTGTATTGAGGGATGCGACACATAGCCTGTAATGAGGGATGCTGCACACTACTGTAATGAGGGATGCAGCAAACTGGCTGTAATGAGAGATGCTGCACACTGCCTGCAATGTGGGATACGGCACACTGCCTGTAATGAGGGATGCCATACACTGCCTGTAATGAGGGATGCCATACACTGCCTGTAATGAGGGATGTCGCACAATGCCTGTAATAAGGGAATGCAACACATAGCCTGTAATGAGGGATGCTGCACACTGGCTGTAATGAGGGATGCAGCAAACTGGCTGTAATGAGAGATGCCGCACACTGCCTGCAATGTGGGATACGGCACACTGCCTGTAATGAGGGATGCCATACACTGCCTGTAATGAGGGATGTCGCACAATGCCTGTAATGAGGGATGCTGCACACTGGCTGTAATGAGGGATGCAGCAAACTGGCTGTAATGAGAGATGCCGCACACTGGCAGTAATGATGGATGCCACACACTGCCTGTAATGAGGGATGCCATACACTGCCTGTAATGAGGGATGTCGCACAATGCCTGTAATGAGGGATGCGACACATAGCCTGTAATGAGGGATGCTGCACACTGGCTGTAATGAGGGATGCAGCAAACTGGCTGTAATGAGAGATGCCGCACACTGCCTGCAATGTGGGATACGGCACACTGCCTGTAATGATGGATGCCATACACTGCCTGTAATGAGGGATGTCGCACAATGCCTGTATTGAGGGATGCGACACATAGCCTGTAATGAGGGATGCTGCACACTACTGTAATGAGGGATGCAGCAAACTGGCTGTAATGAGAGATGCTGCACACTGCCTGCAATGTGGGATACGGCACACTGCCTGTAATGAGGGATGCCATACACTGCCTGTAATGAGGGATGCCATACACTGCCTGTAATGAGGGATGTCGCACAATGCCTGTAATAAGGGAATGCGACACATAGCCTGTAATGAGGGATGCTGCACACTGGCTGTAATGAGGGATGCAGCAAACTGGCTGTAATGAGAGATGCCGCACACTGCCTGCAATGTGGGATACCGCACACTGGCTGTAATGAGGGATGCCGCTCACTGACTTTATTGGGGTGACAGGGAGGGGATTTTGCACACTCTCTGTAATGGGGTGGTTCGCAGGGGGGAATTCAGAACACCATTTGGTTCAGAATATTTGTTTTTCCCCTGAACCCTAGGTGTGTCTTTTGGTGCGAAAATGTGGTATGTTTTCTCTCATTTTATTTAAGCTACACACCATTTAAAAGACAATAACCTGAAACTATATACATGGAGACTGTTTACCTATCCAGGGATTTCGATTTTTTTAAATTGGCAGTGTCAAACACAAAGCAATCCTACTATTTAATGTCATTTAGCTGCCAGAACTTCTATGTTCTGGGAACTTTGCCCATCAGATTGTCTTTCCAATATACATTTGCACACCCATGATCATCCAGACAGATATTATTTATGACCCTGATCCATGCCAGTAAACATTGCTTGTGGTTGACAAAGATGTGGGGAATACATAGAGGAATGACTATCAAGAGACTACATCCCTATTTAGATCTATATGGAACCCTTATTCATATTTAAAAGTGACATAAATGTAAATGGTAAAGTCTTCTTAGCCTTGGCATGTCGGTAGTGATTTTCATACTAAATGAACATTTAGTACAGGAAGTTCAAGATCAGCAACAAACATGTAATTTTCCTTGTACTAAATGAAACATAAAGCTCTGTGTCTCCCCTTCAGTCTTGGATAAAAGGTTAGTCTTCAAGGGAGAAAGGGACCTGTTATTAAAGAGTCACAGTACAGTATATGGCTGAGTGTACAGTTGTGTGCTATTGATAATGGCTAATTGTCAAGTTGCACAACATATGGCTGAATGTTAGACTGCAAGGTATATGGCTGATCATGGTCAGTGGTGCATGCTCACCTGTTTGTGTGGACTACTGACATGTAAATGTAGATCTGCAATTGTGGGGAAATTATCCTTCAATTTGTCTGTCTGTTCTTTCCAGACTACATTACTGAAACCGGACCAACAGCCTGGCACAGTTGGAAAATTAGTGGCCATTTTGTAGCTTTCTCTCCCAGCATCTCAGTCATGCTGCTGCCTGGATTCAACTAACATAACTGACAATGCACAGTAACAGGAAGCCCAGCAGCACTTCCTGTTTGCAGGTGGCCTGCAAATGCACGGGCCACCATTTTGTTTCTAAAATTGACTACAGCAGGAGTTAGAAAAAGGTAAATTAATGTTGATATGCAGTAATCTAAATTGCCCTGGGGAGGGATGTATATGAGCACTGTGTGTTGGTCTTGTTTAAGTCATTTTTGACTGTTGGTCCACTTTAAAAACAAAAGGGTACTTGCCTTATGTCCTGTGCAGTTGATTGGTGCCAGTCCGGCAATGAGAAACTCACATGATCACTGGATCCAAGCCCCTGCTGCAGCCTGCGCTGTCTGAGGCTCGAACATTTAGATGGGTTTGATGGTGGGTCGGGATCACGACTTACCATCAATCACTGAGCGTTGCCCTGCCCTCCCCATTCATTGCAATGGAGGTAGTGTGGTCGATGCCTGACATGCCCCTCTCAATTGTAGCGAATTAAGTGGTCATGACCACACCCCTGTGACGGATAGCAGGGGGTGTGATCTGGCATGCAAATGTTGGTGTATGGAGTTTGCAGCCCCGAACGGTGCTGAGCATGGTTGACATGTCTCTACAATACCTCCCAACTGTCCCTGATTCGAAGGGACTGTCCCTCATTTGAGTCTATGTCCCTTGTTGTTTTTCTCCGTCCTTTGAGGTTTAATATGCAGATCTGCATTAATAAATTATTAATTTGCCTATTCAAAGTGTTTATAGTGCTGTAACTGTTACATCCTATCACCTATTCATCAATCAATGAGGGGGCATGGCTTAATTTAACAAATGTCCGTCTTTCCCAGCCAGAATAGTTGGAAGGTATGTCATAACTCATCCCTGGTATAAAGCCCAGATTAATAAAGCCAGCAGCCACTTCACATGTGGAAGATACCGAGGAGCCAACTAGCAAAAAAGATAGATGTAAGGCAGTGGATAGATGCTTGTGCATTACTGGCAGCATAACACCTGATTTATTAGACAGGAGCAACCACCGACCTATATAGTTTATATAACGCCGGAGACAGTGGACTACCTCTTTTTTGGGCATCCCAATTTGATGCCATCCACACTCCCTCCACTCAGCTTTTAGCCGCTCACTAATATGCACAGCATGTAATACTGATTGGAGGCCACACATGCATTTTGGGATAGCTGGCAAGGCAAGAATCTTTTTTGATTTCAGACACAGTGAGTCCAAGTCAGGGGCCCCCAGGGGAGTGACTTTTTACATTAAATGGAGTCCTGCAGGCTGTGCCAGTCTGGTTTCTTCATTGTCAGGTGGTGATTTGTCTCAGCGAATGTCCATGCTTCCAATCAAAATGGAGCAGGTTTCAGAGGTAGTGTTGTTAAAATGTAGCCAGCCAAGGAGCACACACAGCGTAGGAGCAGCATGGCAACTGGATTGATTCAGCCAGCAGGACTACAAGTGATTGATACAACTTGCTCAGGGAGGAGAGAGAGGGGCCTGGATCAATACCTTTGGTAGAGGTACCGTATTTTCCGCCCATATAAGACGCACTATTTTCCCCAAAAGGGGGGGGGGGGGGGGGGGGTGTCATTGCGTCTTATTGGGTGAATGTAAAAAACAAAAAAGTAAAAAAAATATACTTACAAGAGCCTCGCGCTGTGGCCCTCTGGGAGCCCAGTCGATGGAAGAGCGGGGACAGTCAGCGGGGTTCAGTTACCATGCCTTCCCTGTCTGCCACTCTTTCAGTGGCTAGCCTCCCAGAGACCGCAGCATGAGGCTCCAGATGGGGCTGTAAGTATATCTTTTTTTCCAGTATTGGGGTGGGAGGGGGGAATTCAGTAACACTGCATATGGGAATGGGATGGGGAAAGCCACAGTGTCTACGGGAATGGGATGGGAGGAATGCCACACAGTCTAAGGGGAATGGGATGAGGAGGATGTCACACTGCCTATGCGAATGGAATGGGGAGTTATGCCACACTGCCTATATGGGGAATGGGATGGGGGAATGCCACACTGCCTATATGGGGAATGGGATGAGGGAATGCCACACTGTCTATGGGAATGGGATGGGGGGAATGCCACACTGTCTATGGGAATGGGATGGGGGGAAAGCCACACTGTCTATGGGAATGGGATGGGGGGAAAGCCACACTGTCTATGGGAATGGGATGGGGAGTTACGCCACACTGCCTATGGGAATGGGATGGGGAGTTATGCCACACTGCCTATGGGAATAGGATGGGGAGTTATGCCACACTGCCTATGGGAATGGGATGGGGAGTTATGCCACACTGCCTATGGGAATGGGATGGGGAGTTACGCCACACTGCCTATGGGAATAGGATGGGGAGTTATGCCACACTGTCTATGGGAATGGGATGGGGAGTTATGCCACACTGCCTATGGGAATAGGATGGGGAGTTATGCCACACTGTCTATGGGAATAGGATGGGGAGTTATGCCACACTGCCTATGGGAATGGGATGGGGAGTTATGCCACACTGCCTATGGGAATGGGATGGGGAGTTACGCCACACTGCCTATGGGAATGGGATGGGGAGTTATGCCACACTGCCTATGGGAATGGGATGGGGAGTTATGCCACACTGCCTATTTGGGGAATGGGATGGGGAGTTATGCCACACTGCCTATTTGGGGAATGGGATGGGGGAAAGCCAAACTGCCTATTTGGGGAATGGGATGGGGGAAAGCCACACTGCCTATTTGGGGAATGGGATGGGGGAATGCCGCACTGTCTATATGGGGAATAGGATGAGGGAATGCCACACTGTCTATGGGAATGGGATGGGGGAAAGCCACACTGTCTATGGGAATGGGATGAGGAAATGCCACACTGTCTATGGGAATGGGATGAGGGAATGCCACACTGTCTATGGGAATGGGATGGGGGGAAAGCCACACTGTCTATGGGAATGGGATGGGGGGAAAGCCACACTGTCTATGGGAATGGGATGGGGGAAAGCCACACTGTCTATGGGAATGGGATGGGGGGAAAGCCACACTGTCTATGGGAATGGGATAGGGGGAAAGCCACACTGTCTATGGAAATGGGATGGGGGGAAAGCCACACTGTCTATGGGAATGGGATGGGGGGAAAGCCACACTGTCTATGGGAATGGGATGGGGGGAAAGCCACACTGTCTATGGGAATGGGATGAGGGAATGCCACACTGCCTATTTGGGGAATGGGATGGGGGAAAGTCACACTGTCTATGTGAATGGGATGGGGGGAAAGCCACACTGTCTATGGGAATGGGATGGGGGAAAGCCACACTGTCTATGGGAATGGGATGAGGGAATGCCACACTGTCTATGGGAATGGGATGGGGGGAAAGCCACACTGTCTATGGGAATGGGATTGGGGAAAGCCACACTGTCTATGGGAATGGGATGAGGGAATGCCACACTGCCTATTTGGGGAATGGGATGGGGGAAAGCCACACTGCCTATTTGGGGAATGGGATGGGGGAATGCCGCACTGTCTATATGGGGAATGGGATGAGGGAATGCCACACTGTCTATGGGAATGGGATGGGGGGAAAGCCACACTGTCTATGGGAATGGGATGGGGGAAAGCCACACTGTCTATGGGAATGGGATGGGGGGAAAGCCACACTGTCTATGGGAATGGGATGAGGGAATGCCACACTGCCTATTTGGGGAATGGGAAGGGGGAAAGTCACACTGTCTATGGGAATGGGATGGGGGGAAAGCCACACTGTCTATGGGAATGGGATGGGGGGAAAGCCACACTGTCTATGGGAATGGGATGGGGGGAAAGCCACACTGTCTATGGGAATGGGATGGGGGGAAAGCCACACTGTCTATGGGAATGGGATGGGGGAAAGCCACACTGTCTATGGGAATGGGATGAGGGAATGCCACACTGTCTATGGGAATGGGATGAGGGAATGCCACACTGTCTATGGGAATGGGATGGGGGGAAAGCCACACTGTCTATGGGAATGGGATGGGGGAAAGCCACACTGTCTATGGGAATGGGATGGGGGGAAAGCCACACTGTCTATGGGAATGGGATGAGGGAATGCCACACTGCCTATTTGGGGAATGGGAAGGGGGAAAGTCACACTGTCTATGGGAATGGGATGGGGGGAAAGCCACACTGTCTATGGGAATGGGATGGGGGGAATGCCACACTGTCTATGGGAATGGGATGGGGGAAAGCCACACTGTCTATGGGAATGGGATGAGGGAATGCCACACTGTCTATGGGAATGGGATGAGGGAATGCCACACTGTCTATGGGAATGGGATGTGGGGAAAGCCACACTGTCTATGGGAATGGGATGGGGGAAAGCCACACTGTCTATGGGAATGGGATGGGGGGAAAGCCACACTGTCTATGGGAATGGGATGAGGGAATGCCACACTGCCTATTTGGGGAATGGGAAGGGGGAAAGTCACACTGTCTATGGGAATGGGATGGGGGGAAAGCCACACTGTCTATGGGAATGGGATGGGGGGAAAGCCACACTGTCTATGGGAATGGGATGGGGGGAATGCCACACTGTCTATGGGAATGGGATGGGGGGAAAGCCACACTGTCTATGGGAATGGGATGGGGGGAAAGCCACACTGTCTATGGGAATGGGATGGGGGGAAAGCCACACTGTCTATGGGAATGGGATGTGGGGAAAGCCACACTGTCTATGGGAATGGGATGGGGGAATGCCACACTGTCTATGGGAATGGGATGGGATGGGGGGAATGCCACACTGTCTATGGGAATGGGATGGGGGAAAGCCACACTGTCTATGGGAATGGGATGAGGGAATGCCACACTGTCTATGGGAATGGGATGGGGGGAAAGCCACACTGTCTATGGGAATGGGATGGGGGAAAGCCACACTGTCTATGGGAATGGGATGGGGGGAAAGCCACACTGTCTATGGGAATGGGATGAGGGAATGCCACACTGCCTATTTGGGGAATGGGAAGGGGGAAAGTCACACTGTCTATGGGAATGGGATGGGGGGAAAGCCACACTGTCTATGGGAATGGGATGGGGGGAAAGCCACACTGTCTATGGGAATGGGATGGGGGGAATGCCACACTGTCTATGGGAATGGGATGGGGGGAAAGCCACACTGTCTATGGGAATGGGATGGGGGAATGCCGCACTGTCTATGGGAATGGGATGGGGGAAAGCCACACTGTCTATGGGAATGGGATGGGGGAAAGCCACACTGTCTATGGGAATGGGATGGGGGAATGCCACACTGTCTATGGGAATGGGATGGGGGGAATGCCACACTGTCTATGGGAATGGGATGGGGGAAAGCCACACTGTCTATGGGAATGGGATGGGGGGAAAGCCACACTGTCTATGGGAATGGGATGGGGGAAAGCCACACTGTCTATGGGAATGGGATGGGGGAAAGCCACACTGTCTATGGGAATGGGATGGGGGAAAGCCACACTGTCTATGGGAATGGGATGGGGGAAAGCCACACTGTCTATGGGAATGGGATGGGGGGAAAGCCACACTGTCTATGGGAATGGGATGGGGGAAAGCCACACTGTCTATGGGAATGGGATGGGGGAAAGCCACACTGTCTATGGGAATGGGATGGGGGAAAGCCACACTGTCTATGGGAATGGGATGGGGGGGAAGCCACACTGTCTATGGGAATGGGATGGGGGAAAGCCACACTGTCTATGGGAATGGGATGGTGAGTTATGCCACACTGCCTATGGGAATGGGATGGGGGGAAAGCCACACTGTCTATGGGAATGGGATGGGGGGAAAGCCACACTGTCTATGGGAATGGGATGGGGGGAAAGCCACACTGTCTATGGGAATGGGATTGGGGGAAAGCCACACTGTCTATGGGAATGGGATGGAGGAATGCCACACTGTCTATGGGAATGGGATGGGGGAAAGCCACACTGTCTATGGGAATGGGATGGGGGGAATGCCACACTGTCTATGGGAATGGGATGGGGAGTTATGCCACACTGCCTATGGGAATGGGATGGGGAGTTATGCCACACTGCCTATGGGAATGGGATGGGGAGTTATGCCACACTGCCTATGGGAATGGGAGGGGGGGATGCCACAATGCATATGGAGATGTGAATGGAGGAATGCCACAATGTGTGTAATGGGGTGTTTTTAGCACAACATTTGGTTAAGAAAATTTCTTTCTTATTTTCCTCCTCCAAATCCTAGGTGCGTTTCATGGGCAGGTACGTCTTATAGGGCGAAAAATACGATTATGAACAGTTCTTATAGACTGGTATTAATCATTATTCCAGAGAAATTAGTACAGCAGTATGAGAGTCTGTGCAATTATTACAACTGAAAATGAAAAACATGTACTTGCTGAGTATAATTGAGGGGTTATATGGAGGGCGGCTTCTTCAGGAGAAACTGTTAAATATGGTAGAAGAAATTCAAAGGCATTCATAATGAGGTAATAATAAGCTGTATGAGCATAAATAAAATGGTCAGCGCTGCATGCAGGGGGTGTCATGTAGTAGCATTAAAACCAGTAAGATTATTGTCATGCTCACTAGATTGTCATCTAGTAACAGGGTTTCTCCAGCATATTGGTGCTAGATTAGGGAATGGCGTATAGGTGGGCTTACCTGATATTGAAGGTAGTAGGAAGTTCCTTATTATGTGGGAAGAATTCTGGTCATAGTAGTTGGGGGTAGCTTAAAGATGTCCCCCCCGCATAAGCTGTGGATTGGAACCATTATTTTAAATGTTAACAAAAGGTAGTGGTCTTTAGGGAGACTTTTCAGAGGATGTTGTGTAGTTAGGGGTTTTAAGGAAGATGCTAAGTTACCTTGCTGAGTATGTTACTTTGACTTACCTTTAGTGTGTGTCTGTATGTGTGTGCGTATGTCTGTCTGTGTGTGTGTGTCTGTTGGTCTATGTGTCTGTGTGTACGTATGTGTGTGTGTGTGTGTTTGTGTGTGTCTCTGTGTGTGTCTCTGTGTGTGTCTGTGTGTGCATATGTGTCTCTGTGTGTACGTGTGTGTGTGTGTGTATATGTGTCTGTGTGTGTACATGTGTGTGTGTGTGTGTGTGTGTGTGCATATGTGTCTGTGTGTGTACGTGTGTGTACGTGTGTGTGTGTCTGTGTGTCTGTGTGTGCGTATGTGTCTGTGTGTGAACGTGTGTGTGTCTGTGTGTGCGTATGTGTCTGTGTGTGCATATGTGTCTGTGTGTGTACGTGTGTGTGTGTCTGTGTGTGCGTATGTGTCTGTGTGTGTGAACGTGTGTGTGTGTGTGTGTGTCTGTGTGTGCGTATGTGTCTGTGTGTGCATATGTGTCTGTGTGTGTACGTGTGTGTGTGTCTGTGTGTGCGTATGTGTCTGTGTGTGTGTGTACGTGTGTGTGTGTGCGTATGTGTCTCTGTGTGCTGATTTTTATGCATGTGTGTGTCTTTGTGTGTGTAAGTGTGTGTGCGTGTGTCTGTGTGTTTGTAAAAATTGTAAAGTTGTTTTTTTCTTTTACATTTTTTTAACATTTTCTTTTTAAAAGAAAAGATGTTCTTAGTATTGACAATTTGTCAGGAAGCAATTGTGAATGTGTTGATGTGTTTTGTGTCAGCATTGTTAGCTGCACCTGTGCTCAGTGGTCTGTGTAAGTGGCTCACGTAAATGGGTTTAGCTAACGACTGTAATTAGACGTTCAAATTAAAGCAACAGTCCATCAGCACCTACAAAGAAGACAGCTAGCTCTGCTTGTTGGCTTTGTGTTTTTATCAGTAGTTGTATATACGAATGCGAGTGCTTTTTGCCTACCGAGTTTGCCAATTTTGTGTTCATTTACAGTGTACACAGAACTAAAGAATCCACACATTCGGGCCAGTTTAATCTAAGCAGACAGTATCTGTATAAAATGTATCCAGGTCTAGATAATTAAAATATATGAACAGTCAAAGTACTACAGCAGGCAAAGCTCGCCTCATGATTTTTTAACTCTGAAGTAAGTGGGCGTGCACAAACTCACATGCACATACACACTCCCACATGAACTCCCATGCGCATGCACACACTCCCACATGCACTCCCATGCGCATGCACACACTCCCACATGCAGTCCCACACACATGCACACACTCTCATGTGCTGAGAGGCAAGCGGACTAAGGGGGCTGGAACGTGGCAGGGAATTCAACCCCTGTGTGGCAGGGAGGCCCACATCTTAAACCAGTTATTCTATTTACTATTCTATTCCTTACCTTATGGGGGCATCTAGTGGTCTCCTCTAGTAACTACACTTATACTTTAAACTCCAAAAACAGAAACTCAACCTGTCCCATCTAGAGTATTCCAGTTGATTGCTACTTTGACTTGCATATCTAATAAAGAGAGGGACATCCCACTGTTTGACTGACTCTGTTTAAGTGTTTCGATGAACCCTCCACAGACAGAACTCTCCTTCATACTGGGTGTCTGGGAGAATCCATAAGCCGAAGACATTGTGAGTACACCACCTTGACCTTGGCCAAGTCCCTGAGCTCATCTGAGCAATCTATACCAATTGGTGGAAAGCCTGCCTATGCCCTGTGGAGCAGTGGAGCAAGGTAAGTTTTAAAACCTATAGGGTGAAATATAGCGCAATCATGACCTAGTGGTAAGGAACCAATCTTGTTTGCAGGTTCGATTCCCAACTGGGACATGACTGAAGTGCTCTTGAGTAAGGCACTTAACACCGCAACTGCTCCCTGGGTACCGTGGCTTGGGAAGCCCACCACTCCTTTTGTTTGTCTCACTGCATGGATGGGGTAAAAGCAGATAAAAATGCTATGTGTGTGCAAGCATACAATCAACATATATGCATGAAATACCCTACAGAAAACATAACACCCCTTAAATCCTGAGGTAACTTCTTCCTTCTGCTAGTTAGCAACATTACACCAGGGAATTTATGCTGTGATGTGCTGAAAACCCAGCATTGTGCTGCACATTGTACTTACCATGGCGAACCCTTAGCCATTAGACATGTGTGCCAAAGTGTTGCTGCTTGGATTTGGGATTACCATATATGGTAGAAAAGGCTTTCGTAAAACAGATAACAATTACATGGCATGTACAGACCAAGAACAATAGGATTATATATTAGCAAAGTCATTTAAAGAGTAAGTCCAATTTTGATTGGATTGTTGAAAGTGTATATTTTTGCCAATAGCAACAGATTGCAGATACAGTAGTTGCACAGAGCACTGCTGCTGGGCATGTGTAAGGTTGATTAAGCTCCCTCACCTCAGCAGTGGCCATAGCAGCAGTGTTCTGTGCGTACAGAGCTCACTTCTCTCTTCTTGGTGTACAGAATGTGTGTACGTTGCCAATAGCAACCATTTGCAGGTAGTGAAAACTGCTTCCATAAAACACACATTTACTAACATAGGAAAATAAAAATACCAGATCCTCTCAGTAGCTTGAGAACATCTTTTGGTACACAAAAATAAAGCCCTTTCAAAATTTTCATCGAAAGAGGACTTACCCTTTAAACCGGACCTTCACCCTGAATAAGAATATGTTTCCCCCACCCTGTACTTACAGATGGCAACATTAAAAAATATCCTTCCTGCATCTAGTGCATTTTCTGAGCTGTTAAACATCCAAGATGGTGGTCCGTGGAGTCTCAGGCTGCCTGCAAACAGGATTTGTCTTCTGACTATGTCGCTCTGCATTATGGGACTGCTGTACTTTTCCTGACCCCAGCTCTGCTCTATTTGTGCAAATCACAGCTCCCCCTGCACCCCTTCTAACTCTCCTCAGTATCCTCAGTATGTGATTCTTCTGTGGCAAGATGGCGACGTCCATATCCAGTCCTGAACAGAGTTGCAGCCCAGTGAGGGAAAAAAATAATAAGTGACTAAAAACTTAAAATATATTAATTTTAGATGCTGAAGGAAAGCTCCGGTTTAAGCACTTAAAACAACCCTTAAAGGGCCAGTTCAGAAAGATTGCCTGCTTTGAAACTACCTCGGCTGCAATCCAGCACAGATGATCCAGCAATGGCAGCACTGGGTGCCCCCATCTTTCCTCCAGTAGATCACTCCACCATACAGAGCGTTCCCCGCACCTTGCACAGCCCCGTCTATCCATGCACTTGAATGCTAGTAGTAGTAACACACTTACTTGTCTACTAATTCTCAGGTGTACCTCGTCCAACTGACTGCTGACAAAAATAAAAATAGGATTACCCATAATTCTTAGGCCCTTATTTAACAAGGGATAGTGCCAGGTAGCGAATGGTGAGCGAACGGTAATGACGGTCACCGCCACGAGTACGCCGGCTCCCCTCCGCAATCACACATTTATCAAGCCGATCCTGCTTAGTGACTGACAGAGCGCCAGATAGCGAATCATTCATCATTATTCCAGCCTCACCCCACAGCGCCAGCGAGCGACCTTGAACAGCGACAGGTATGACTTCTCGCTACCTGGCGCTCTCCAATGCATTTCAATGGAACAATCATTAAATATTCATAATTAATTGCTATTAATGTTTTTTTTTTTTTTTTTTTTTTTAAATGTCAAAAATTCTGTGACCACTTCTGCAATGTTAGATATTTGATTTTATTGATATTACAGGTCTGATATTAATGTATTCATATTACAAAATGTTTTACAAAAAATATGGTTGTTTGGGGGTTAAAAAACTACTTTTAACCCATCGCCGCCAGCGCTCTGGGGTTTAAACAAGCATTTCACAGCGCGAGAATTTTTTGAGCGTCATTTGTTAATGAATATGCTGGGAGCCGTTCGCTATGGCCATTCGCTGTCATGCGCTCCCATACAGCGCGGAACCTGTCAAATAGCGACTCCTCACCCAATATTCAACATTACCGCACACCCACTGAGTCGCTGTCAACAGCCGAACAACGGTCAAGCACAGCGAATACTAGCGGGCGCTGTGAAAATAACGCTACTGTCGCTCATCTGTCGCTACCTGGCGCTATTAATGAATCGGCCTCTTAGTCATGGGGGGGATGCATGCAAATCATCTATTTTTACCTATGTGATATCTCAAGTACTCAGAAAGAAAAGACTGGACATGCAATGTTTGATATTGTCTAACAGCCATCACTTCCTATGTAATTCAGTCCAGCGATGGCTGTATAGGGAAAGGATGTGGGAGTGCCAAGAAAGGAGCAAACCAATTTAGAAAATGCAGCCTGGTAGACTGACAGCAATAAACCTGTTACTAATGCCTTTAAATTATATACTATGTACAACTGTACTATTGCATTAGTGTAAAAGAAAGGCTTTTTACGGCTCCCCATTTTTCCGTAGCTGCTTTATGGATTGTGTAATTTCCCAGTTTTAACTCTGTTCCAGAATTCTGTTCAGATGGGGATTTGATAGCTGATTTATTTTATAATGGGCCCTTTAGCCAGGCAGGACTTATGTCTACATTTGATGTGGCACAGAAAAAACAGTACAGTGTGCTGAATTTGATTTTCACTATCTATTGTTTTTATGTATTTTTATGTATGCTATTTGGATTTAAGGTCAACCAGATTTTGGCCAATTTGGTTCGGTTTCAGCAGAACAGCATAATCAAAAAAATCTGCCAAATTGCATAAAACAGATCAGAGTCATATTCACACAACACTAATTAGGAATATTTTACAGTATAATGCTTTTGTGTTCAAAATGAGGAAAGAAATATCTAGTATGCCTAGTGGATATGGGGGAAATCAAGGGCTTTATTAATTTAGCATACATTTTACACTATTCTCTAAACAGCTGTTAGCATCATGAATTCAAAACACTAGTTTATGTGCTTTAAATTACACAAACATCATGTTGACTTTCCTAATTGGTCCCCCTGAGAGTATATTTCGTATATACGGTACAGCAGCACAGCCAAGGAAGGATGCTGCAGTGGCTCAACACAGAGCACTGCTAATTTCTTGCATAATGTCTTTGATTCATACAGGCAGTTTTTAGTTCAAGAAATTGGTTAAAGCGGACCTTCACTCTGAATAAGAGTCTATCTTATATGTTTCCCACACCCTGTACATACAGATTGTCCGCATTAAAAATCATCCTACCTGCATCTACTGCATGTTATGAGCCTTTAAACATCCAAGATGGCGGCTTATGGAAGCAGCTGCTAGAAGCGAGGAAAGTCAAGCACGTAACACCTACGGGCTTGGCACTTAAGGCCCAGCCAAGCCAGCACGTAGGTGTTACGTGCTTGGCAACAAAAGGGTTAAGAGCCCTTATTAGGGCTACTATGCTGAACGGTATATAGCTCATATGTAGGCAGGCAGGGCCCCAAAAGCTCAGAATATCGCTTTTACCACCATATATACCAGCTACCAGAAGACAAGAGAGTCATTAAGAGCCCTTATTAGGGCTACTATGCTGAACGGTATATAGCTCATATGTAGGCAGGCAGGGCCCCAGAAGCTCAGAATATCGCTTTTACCACCATATATACCAGCTACCAGAAGACAAGAGAGTCATTAAGAGCCCTTATTAAGGCTACTATGCTGAACGGTATATAGCTCATATGTAGGCAGGCAGGGCCCCAGAAGCTCAGAATATCGCTTTTACCACCATATATACCAGCTACCAGAAGACAAGAGAGTCATTAAGAGCCCTTATTAGGGCTACTATGCTGAACGGTATATAGCTCATATGTAGGCAGGCAGGGCCCCAGAAGCTCAGAATATCGCTTTTACCACCATATATACCAGCTACCAGAAGACAAGAGAGTCATTAAGAGCCCTTATTAGGGCTACTATGCTGAACGGTATATAGCTCATATGTAGGCAGGCAGGACCCCAGAAGCTCAGAATATCGCTTTTACCACCATATATACCAGCTACCAGAAGACAAGAGAGTCATTAAGAGCCCTTATTAGGGCTACTATGCTGAACGGTATATAGCTCATATGTAGGCAGGCCGGGCCCCAGAAGCTCAGAATATCGCTTTTACCACCATATATACCAGCTACCAGAAGACAAGAGAGTCATTAAGAGCCCTTATTAGGGCTACTATGCTGAACGGTATATAGCTCATATGTAGGCAGGCAGGGCCCCAGAAGCTCAGAATATCGCTTTTACCACCATATATACCAGCTACCAGAAGACAAGAGAGTCATTAAGAGCCCTTATTAGGGCTACTACGCTGAACGGTATATAGCTCATATGTAGGCAGGCCGGGCCCCAGAAGCTCAGAATATCGCTTTTACCACCATATATACCAGCTACCAGAAGACAAGAGAGTCATTAAGAGCCCTTATTAGGGCTACTATGCTGAACGGTATATAGCTCATATGTAGGCAGGCAGGGCCCCAGAAGCTCAGAATATCGCTTTTACCACCATATATACCAGCTACCAAAAGACAAGAGAGTCATTAAGAGCCCTTATTAGGGCTACTATGCTGAACGGTATATAGCTCATATGTAGGCAGGCAGGGCCCCAGAAGCTCAGAATATCGCATTTACCACCATATATACCAGCTACCAGAGGACAAGAGAGTCATTGAGAGCCCTTATTAGGGCTACTATGCTGAACAGTATATAGCCCATATGTAGGCAGGCAGGGCCCCAGAAGCTCAGAATATCGCATTTACCACCATATATACCAGCTACCAGAAGACAAGAGAGTCATTGAGAGCCCTTATTAGGGCTACTATGTTGAACAGTATATAGCTCATATGTAGGCAGGCAGGGCCCCAGAAGCTCAGAATATCGCATTTACCACCATATATACCAGCTACCAGAAGACAAGAGAGTCATTAAGAGCCCTTATTAGGGCTACTATGCTGAACGGTATATAGCTCATATGTAGGCAGGCCGGGCCCCAGAAGCTCAGAATATCGCTTTTACCACCATATATACCAGCTACCAGAAGACAAGAGAGTCATTAAGAGCCCTTATTAGGGCTACTATGCTGAACGGTATATAGCTCATATGTAGGCAGGCAGGGCCCCAGAAGCTCAGAATATCGCTTTTACCACCATATATACCAGCTACCAGAAGACAAGAGAGTCATTAAGAGCCCTTATTAGGGCTACTATGCTGAACGGTATATAGCTCATATGTAGGCAGGCAGGGCCCCAGAAGCTCAGAATATCGCATTTACCACCATATATACCAGCTACCAGAGGACAAGAGAGTCATTGAGAGCCCTTATTAGGGCTACTATGCTGAACAGTATATAGCCCATATGTAGGCAGGCAGGGCCCCAGAAGCTCAGAATATCGCATTTACCACCATATATACCAGCTACCAGAAGACAAGAGAGTCATTAAGAGCCCTTATTAGGGCTACTATGCTGAACGGTATATAGCTCATATGTAGGCAGGCCGGGCCCCAGAAGCTCAGAATATCGCTTTTACCACCATATATACCAGCTACCAGAAGACAAGAGAGTCATTAAGAGCCCTTATTAGGGCTACTATGCTGAACGGTATATAGCTCATATGTAGGCAGGCAGGGCCCCAGAAGCTCAGAATATCGCTTTTACCACCATATATACCAGCTACCAGAAGACAAGAGAGTCATTAAGAGCCCTTATTAGGGCTACTATGCTGAACGGTATATAGCTCATATGTAGGCAGGCAGGGCCCCAGAAGCTCAGAATATCGCATTTACCACCATATATACCAGCTACCAGAGGACAAGAGAGTCATTGAGAGCCCTTATTAGGGCTACTATGCTGAACAGTATATAGCCCATATGTAGGCAGGCAGGGCCCCAGAAGCTCAGAATATCGCATTTACCACCATATATACCAGCTACCAGAAGACAAGAGAGTCATTAAGAGCCCTTATTAGGGCTACTATGCTGAACGGTATATAGCTCATATGTAGGCAGGCCGGGCCCCAGAAGCTCAGAATATCGCTTTTACCACCATATATACCAGCTACCAGAAGACAAGAGAGTCATTAAGAGCCCTTATTAGGGCTACTATGCTGAACGGTATATAGCTCATATGTAGGCAGGCAGGGCCCCAGAAGCTCAGAATATCGCTTTTACCACCATATATACCAGCTACCAGAAGACAAGAGAGTCATTAAGAGCCCTTATTAGGGCTACTATGCTGAACGGTATATAGCTCATATGTAGGCAGGCAGGGCCCCAG
This sequence comes from Gastrophryne carolinensis, assembly GCA_027917425.1. Lineage (NCBI taxonomy): Eukaryota > Metazoa > Chordata > Amphibia > Anura > Microhylidae > Gastrophryne > Gastrophryne carolinensis. Next base: position 459,075,427 of record CM051235.1, read on the forward strand.
AAGCTCAGAATATCGCATTTACCACCATATATACCAGCTACCAGAGGACAAGAGAGTCATTGAGAGCCCTTATTAGGGCTACTATGCTGAACAGTATATAGCCCATATGTAGGCAGGCAGGGCCCCAGAAGCTCAGAATATCGCATTTACCACCATATATACCAGCTACCAGAAGACAAGAGAGTCATTGAGAGCCCTTATTAGGGCTACTATGTTGAACAGTATATAGCTCATATGTAGGCAGGCAGGGCCCCAGAAGCTCAGAATATCGCATTTTCCACCATATATACCAGCTACCAGAAGACAAGAGAGTCATTGAGAGCCCTTATTAGGGCTACTATGTTGAACAGTATATAGCTCATATGTAGGCAGGCAGGGCCCCAGAAGCTCAGAATATCGCATTTACCACCATATATACCAGCTACCAGAAGACAAGAGAGTCATTGAGAGTCCTTATTATTAGGGCTACTATGCTGAACAGTATATAGCTCATATGTAGGCAGGCAGGGCCCCAGAAGCTCAGAATATCGCATTTACCACCATATATACCAGCTACCAGAAGACAAGAGAGTCATTGAGAGCCCTTATTAGGGCTACTATGCTGAACGGTATATAGCTCATATGTAGGCAGGCAGGGCCCCAGAAGCTCAGAATATCGCATTTACCACCATATATACCAGCTACCAGAAGACAAGAGAGTCATTAAGAGCCCTTATTAGGGCTACTATGCTGAACGGTATATAGCTCATATGTAGGCAGGCAGGGCCCCAGAAGCTCAGAATATCGCATTTACCACCATATATACCAGCTACCAGAAGACAAGAGAGTCATTGAGAGCCCTTATTAGGGCTACTATGTTGAACAGTATATAGCTCATATGTAGGCAGGCAGGGCCCCAGAAGCTCAGAATATCGCATTTACCACCATATATACCAGCTACCAGAAGACAAGAGAGTCATTGAGAGCCCTTATTAGGGCTACTATGTTGAACAGTATATAGCTCATATGTAGGCAGGCAGGGCCCCAGAAGCTCAGAATATCGCATTTACCACCATATATACCAGCTACCAGAAGACAAGAGAGTCATTGAGAGTCCTTATTATTAGGGCTACTATGCTGAACAGTATATAGCCCATATGTAGGCAGGCAGGGCCCCAGAAGCTCAGAATATCGCATTTACCACCATATATACCAGCTACCAGAAGACAAGAGAGTCATTGAGAGTCCTTATTATTAGGGCTACTATGCTGAACAGTATATAGCTCATATGTAGGCAGGCAGGGCCCCAGAAGCTCAGAATATCGCATTTACCACCATATATACCAGCTACCAGAAGACAAGAGAGTCATTGAGAGTCCTTATTATTAGGGCTACTATGCTGAACAGTATATAGCCCATATGTAGGCAGGCAGAGCCCCAGAAGCTCAGAATATCGCATTTACCACCATATATACCAGCTACCAGAAGACAAGAGAGTCATTGAGAGTCCTTATTAGGGCTACTATGCTGAACGGTATATAGCTCATTCTAGCTATATACACACTGCACACAATGGCTGCTTTAGTGAGGGGTAGCTGCTGCTGGAATAGGGACAGAAAGACTTCAGTGGTGTATTACCACCTATATACAAAACTATATACACTCTGCTCAAAACGGCTGCTTTAGTGACTGGTAGCTGCTGCTGGAATAGGGACAGAAAGACTTCAGTGGTGTATTAGCACCTATATACAAAACTATATTTTGCACTACTGTTTTGTGTCCTCTGTGCCAACAAAACACTGTTTTATACCCAGTGCGTATAGGCACAATTTCACCTTCTGGCAGTATACGGCTGTATAGCCAGGTGTTCTCCTAAAAAATATATTTATATTTGGCACTACTGTTTTGTGTCCTCTTTACCAACAAAACCCTGTTATATACCCGGTGCGTATAGGCACCATTTCACCTTCTGGCAGTATACGGCTGTATAGCCAGGTGTTCTCCTTAAAAATATATTTATATTTGGCACTACTGTTTTGTGTCCTCTTTACCAACAAAACCCTGTTATATACCCAGTGCGTATTAGGCACCATTTCACCTTCTGGCAGTATACGGCTGTATAGCCAGGTGTTCTCCTAAACAATATATTTATATTTGGCTCTACTGTTTTGTGTCCTCTGTGCCAACAAAACACTGTTATATACCCAGTGCGTATTAGGCACCATTTCACCTTCTGGCAGTATACGGCTGTATAGCCCGGTGTTCTCCTTAAAAATATATTTATATTTGGCTCTACTGTTTTGTGTCCTCTGTGCCAACAAAAGACTGTTATATACCCGGTGCGTATAGGCACCATTTCACCTTCTGGCAGTATACGGCTGTATAGCCAGGTGTTCTCCTAAAAAATATATTTATATTTGGCATAACGCGTGGCCAAAAATGTAAAACGTCTGAAATGTGGAGGGCTAGCGCAAAGGGACGTGGACGAGGACGGGGGCGCGGAAATGCTGGTGGGGGCACAAACCGCGTTGAAGCCAGTGGGGATACAATGCGTGCTGGTGAGGGGCAGCCAGCATTACGCTCATCCAGCTTCCCTGCCTTTATGGGACAGTTATGCGGGGGGCGGGGTACACCTCTGTTGAGGCCTGAGCAGCGTGAACAGGTGGTGCAATGGATGGCCGATAACACTTCCAGTCACTTGTCCACCACCCAGTCATCCACACAGTCTCACTCTGACCCTCCTTCCTCCCAACCTGGCCAACAGAGTCAGCCCACCCTTGACCCCTCCCAGGACCTCTTTTTGGGTCCTTTTCCAGATGTGCCGCAAGAATCCCAGGAGCTAGCAGAGGAATTTGTTTGTAGTGATGCCCAAACACTTGAGTATCCGCCATCTCCTAGTGATGTGGACCCGGAACCAGCATCTGCTATCATGAGCGATGATGATGAGACGCAGTTGCCATCAAGGGAGGCTGTTGGAATATCCAGTGGGCAGGAGGAGGAGCAGAGAGAGGAAGTGGAAGAGGAGGTGGTGGACGACGAAATGACCGACCCCACTTGGACAGGGGTGATGTCCAGCGGGGAAAGCAGTGGAGATGCGGTCTGCGCATCACCGAATAAGGCAGCAAGAGGCAGAGGACAGTCCAGAGGCAGAGGACAGTCCAGACAGAGAAGGCAGGCCACAGCCAGCAGGGCCGAAGCTCTTCCCGGCAGCAGGCAGTCGCGCGAAGCTCCCCCATCGAGGCCTCGTACTTATGTGGTGTGGAGATTTTTTAATGTTTGCGCGGACGACAAACTGAGCGCGGTTTGCGCAATCTGCCACTCAAAACTGAGTAGGGTCTCTGAGAAGAGCAATCTGACCACCTCAGGCATGCGCCGTCACTTCGAAGTCAAGCACTGGGCTGAGTGGGAGAGAGCAAACGCAATACAACCTGCGCCCGGTCTTGCTGCCACTGCCTTCCAGCCACGTGTCCAACTTGGAGACCCAGTAAGTGTAGGGCGCCGAGGGATCGGGGAGGACAGGGGTGTGGTCTGCCAGGTAGTCCCGCAACATCCGCCGATACTTGTCCCTCCTGCTGATAGCGGGCCCCGCAGTGATGGAAGTTGCACGAGGGGGTGACATGAACGTGTCCCACACCTTGGAGAATGTTCCCCTGGTGGCTGTGGGCCTGATCGATGTTGTCAGACTCTGGGAGACACTCTCCTCTCTGCCGCCAGCGATGCTGGGTGGGAAAATCTGCATCATGTTCTGCAAGAGTTCCCTCTGGTATTCCAGTAATCGATTCGTCCTCTCCTCTACCGGAATAAAAGAGGAGAAGTTATCTTTATACCGGGGGTCCAGGAGTGCGAACACCCAGTATAGTTTGTTCTCCAATATCCGGACAACACGTATGTCCCGGGAAAAGCAGCCCAGCATGAAGTCAGCCATGTGTGCCAGACTCTGAGTAGGCATGACGTCACTGCCCCCACCAGAAGGATCATTTTCCATTTCCTCCTCTTCCTCCTCCTCTCCGCCCCATCCGCGCTGAACCAATGGGACGCACACAGCGTGACTGCTACCCTCGCCGCCAGCATCCTCTTCCACAGCCACCTCCACGTTGTCCTCCTCATCCTCCTCCCCCTGCAACTGCCACCGAGCAGCAGACAAAAGTGTGGTCTGACTGTCTACCTGCGTTGCGTCTCCTCCTACCCCCGTCTCCTCTGTGTGCAATGCGTTCTCCCTTATTGCGATGAGCGATTCTTTAAGGACGCATAGGAGCGGGATGGTTACGCTCACTATAGCGTCCTCGCTGCTGACCTTCTTAGTGGACTCCTCAAAGATACGCAATACATTGCATATGTCTGCCATCCATGGCCACTCGTGGTTGGCAAACTGAGGGAGCTGAGTTGGATGCACGCGTGGATGCATCATCTGGTACTCCATCAATGCTCTCTGCTGCTCACACACCCTGGCCAACATGCAATAGGTGGAATTCCAGCGAGTGGGCAGGTCGCACAACAGCCGATGTTGAGGCAAATGGAGGGGTGGCTGGATTTTTTTTAAGCTAGCAGCAGCTACAGTTGACTTCCGAAAGTGAGCGCACAAGCGCCGCACTTTGACCAGTAGCTCTGCCAGGTTGGGGTAAGTCTTTAGAAACTTTTGTACTACCAAATTAAAAACGTGGGCCAGGCATGGTACGTGATTGAGTTCTGCAAGCTCCAGAGCCGCCACCAGGTTACGGCCGTTATCGCACACGACCATGCCTGGTCCTAGCTGCAGCGGCGACAGCCACATCTCTGTCTGCTGCAATATGGCGTGCCTCACCTCTGCGGCGCTGTGCTTCCTGTCGCCCAAGCTGATGAGCTTAAGCACCGCCTGCTGACGTCTCCCCGCGCCAGTGCTGCAACGCTTCCAGCTAGGGGCTGAGGGCGATGTTAAGGCAGAGGAGGAGGAGGAGGAGGAGGAGGAAGAGGAGGGGGGTCTATCAGAACCCGTGCTGGCAATCTTGGGCGGGGGTGGTATGTAGGCCGTCCCTGTTTGCGACCCCGTCCCCGCTTCCACAACATTCACCCAGTGTGCCGTCAAAGAGATGTAGCGTCCTTGGCCGCAAGCGCTTGTCCACGAGTCGGTGGTCAAGTGGACCTTTGCGCTGACTGCGTACCTCAGGGCCCGCCTGATGTTACGCGACACGTGCTGGTGCAGGGCGGGGACGACACGCCGGGAAAAATAGTGGCGGCTAGGGACGGAATAGCGAGGTGCGGCAGCCGCCATCAGGTCGCGGAAGGCCTGCGTCTCCACAAGCCTAAACGGCAACATCTCCAGGGCCAGCAGTTTGGAGATGAGGCAGGTTAAGGCTTGGGCTTGGGGGTGACTGGAGGCGTACTTCCGCCTGCGGTTGAACGCCTGCGAGATGGACAGTTGATGGGACGAGGAGATGGAAGGTGCAGACGAAGATGCGGGGGAAGGGGGGGCTGAAGGAGAAGGCCCCAAAGTAGCCGAGGCAGAGGCAGATGTGGAGGTGTCCTGGCTGGAGGTCTGGACCGCAGTGGCAGCACACAACAAAGGGGAAGACTGTCCCTGTACGCCTTGGAGGTGCTTGCCTGCCCTGCCGCCAGCGTGCTATCAGAGAGGGTGTTCAGCGCAGCCGGGGGCATTATAACCGATAAGCGCAGCCGCCTGTCAACCGACAGTGCCGACAGGCTGACGCTAATCAAAATGAACAGCAAGTGGATTGACCCGGACTTTGCTTGTACAACAGTGGAAAGCAGCCAAGAGTGAAGTGCCATCTGTATGAAGTGCCATTTCCTCCTCCTCCTCCTCCTCCTCCTTAACCGCCGTAGAATTGCTGTATTAATAAAAAAAATTATGGCTCACCTCTTGGGCTTAATACAATCAATTTTTAAGAGGTCTCAGCTCTTCGGCCTCCACACAATTTTTAAGAGGTCTCAGCTCTTGGGCCTCCACACAATTTTTAAGAGGTCTCAGCTCTTGGGACTCCACACAATGTTTGAGAGGTCTCAGCTCTTGGGACTCCACACAATGTTTGAGAGGTCTCAGCTCTTGGGACTCCACACAATTTTTAAACGGTCTCACCTCTTGGGACACCACACAATTTTTAAGAGGTCTCAGCTCTTGGGCCTCCACACAATTTCTAAGAGGTCTCAGCTCTTGGGCCTTAATACATTTTTCAAGAGGTCTCAGCTCTTGGGCCTCCACACAATTTTAAGAGGTCTCAGCTCTTGGGCCTCCACACAATTTTTAAGAGGTCTCAGCTCTTGGGACTCCACACAATTTTTAAGAGGTCTCAGCTCTAAGCTTCCCTTACTGCTGGGGTGACACACTGTAACAAACCTCCTCCTGTAAGCTTCCCTGACTGCTGGGGTAACACACTGTAACAAACCTCCTCCTGTAAGCTTCCCTTACTGCTGGGGTGACACACTGTAACAAACCTCCTCCTGTAAGCTTCCCTGACTGCTGGGGTGACACACTGTAACAAACCTCCTCCTGTAAGCTTCCCTGACTGCTGGGGCGACACAATGTAACAAACCTCCTCCTGTAAGCTTCCCTGACTGCTGGGGTGACACACTGTAACAAACCTCCTCCTGTAAGCTTCCCTTACTGCTGGGGTGACACACTGTAACAAACCTCCTCCTGTAAGCTTCCCTGACTGCTGGGGTGACACAATGTAACAAACCTCCTCCTTTAAGCTTCCCTTACTGCTGGGGTGACACACTGTAACAAACCTCCTCCTGTAAGCTTCACTTACTGCTGGGGTGACACACTGTAACAAACCTCCTCCTGTAAGCTTCCCTGACTGCTGGGGTGACACACTGTAACAAACCTCCTCCTGTAAGCTTCCCTTACTGCTGGGGTGACACAATGTAACAAACCTCCTCCTGTAAGCTTCCCTTACTGCTGGGGTGACACACTGTAACAAACCTCCTCCTGTAAGCTTCCCTGACTGCTGGGGTGACACACTGTAACAAACCTCCTCCTGTAAGCTTCCCTTACTGCTGGGGTGACACAATGTAACAAACCTCCTCCTGTAAGCTTCCCTGACTGCAGGGGTGACACACTGTAACAAACCTCCTCCTGTAAGCTTCCCTTACTGCTGGGGTGACACACTGTAACAAACCTCCTCCTGTAAGCTTCCCTGACTGCTGGGGTGACACACTGTAACAAACCTCCTCCTGTAAGCTTCCCTTACTGCTGGGGTGACACAATGTAACAAACCTCCTCCTGTAAGCTTCCCTGACTGCTGGGGTAACACACTGTAACAAACCTCCTCCTGTAAGCTTCCCTTACTGCTGGGGTGACACACTGTAACAAACCTCCTCCTGTAAGCTTCCCTTACTGCTGGGGTGACACACTGTAACAAACCTCCTCCTGTAAGCTTCCCTGACTGCTGGGGTGACACACTGTAACAAACCTCCTCCTGTAAGCTTCCTTGACTGCTGGGGTGACACACTGTAACAAACCTCCTCCTGTAAGCTTCCCTTACTGCTGGGGTAACACACTGTAACATACCTCCTCCTTTAAGCTTCCCTTACTGCTGGGGTGACACAATGACACAAGAGGACATTTCTGACCACATCTCACACACACACACACACACACACACACAATGACAATTAGGGGTGGGGTCTATTCATTTTCCCCCTTGCCTATGCCATCTGTGGTTGTCATTAGGCAACGTGATTTTAAGGGGTGCAGAATTTTGTTCTTCTTTTTTGTACAATTTGGCTTGGGGTCCATGGCAATGTAGAGGAAAGAAGGTTTCCTTGTCTTGTCTCACTTTACGTAGAAGTTATATTGTGTTTGGAGTGTATTGTTGAGTGGCAGTGATAGTGGCGTAATAGTGCGACTTGGGCGCGTTATATGCACCCAGACATGCTTCCCCTGCTGTCCCAGTTGCATTCCAGCAGTGTTGGCATCATTTTCTGATGTTTCAGGGTGGACTTGGTGACCTCCAAGTGGTCGAATTGAGATTTCCAAGTGGCGAGCATTTTTTTCCCATAGACTATAATGGGATTCGATAATCGGTCGAGTAGTCGAGTAACGCGGTCTATTCGAATCGAAATTCGAAATTTCGAATATTTCACTACTCGCTCATCTCTATTCAGCATCAGTCCTCTAGAGATTCCCGATATATGTTTCTGCTGCCATCTTATTTCCTCTTTTGCCTCTCTAGCGGAATTTCTTTTCACTGACTGGCCCAATGACACATGATTTTTCCAAGTGCACCAATTTCTGCTTCTATACACATATTGGTGGTAGTGCACAAAAATAAAAAAAAAACTATGGAAAACGGTGTAATGAAATGTACATGTGTTTGGCGCCACTGCCAATATACTGTCCGCTATTTTCCAACACTCTCTGCTGGCAACCACAAAAACAACACATTTCCTTAGTTTTGACAACATTTTTAATGAGGTCCCATCCTGCCTTAGCACCTGTGTAGGGTGGCAGGGCAAGGGGTCAATTTTCAGTGAAGTTCCGGTTTAGGTATATAAAGATAAACTGCGGGACTAAGAATACAAAAATTCAGTAATTTAATTTACTATTTTTGTCAGGTCAGTGACATTACATTTATACCAATTACAGTATTTTAGCTCTTGATGGCCATAGTTAAGTAAAAGGTCAGACGTATCTCAATACATCATCTGCGTCTCAGGTTTTCGTTTTCTTCAGCTGGTCCCCAGCAGTGCCCTAGGTAATGTTTAAGATCTAATATCTCTTGGAATCTATCTTCTGCTTAGAAAGGTCAGATCCCTCCCAGCAATGGCAAGAGCCATTAAGCAAACCAAGGCCCGTCTTTGTATGTTTACTTGCATATCAGCTTTCCAAGTCGCCTCCAAAAAAAAAAAGCCCCTGTCCTTTGGCGATATTTTGGCACTGTCATAAGCGTTTAGATCTTTAAGATATTTGTGATATTTAACAATACGTAGCGCATGTTTAGCAGAAAGCTATACGTACATGGATGTCAACTCCATTAATCATCGATAAAAAAAATGTTAAGGCTGGAATGTCAGGCAAGGATTACTTGTGCCTTGTTCTATAAAATCTATTCAAACAACTGACCGATTAGGTCAGCTTGTACACTTGCCTTGGGATTTCTAAGAGAGGTTGGCACTTACAACTCTAATCCTTAAAATACTGCAGGCTGTGTGTAGATATATGATTGGAGACCATGGGCAAAAGCGATGTGGTGTTTAGCTCGCAGCTGTCACTATGACAGGTTCACAGACGAAAAAAAAAAATCAATATCAAAATACATGTTCTGTAAAGAAAACATGTCCATCATAAAGGAAACATTCCCAGCAGTTTAAAGGTGCTTGACATCCCTATAATTGAATAACACCAATTTCCTTGCAAGCAGTATCACAGGTAAAGCGTGCATGACTTATTTGTCTGCAGAGAGAAAGTGAGCCGCTTTAATTTATAACGCTGCTCTGCGTTTTACATCAAAAGACACTTCGAGACATGCGTCCCCGCAAAAGACAGAAGATGAAAATGAACATTTACAAGCAGTGTACGCAAGAACACAGTTCTGGGAATAAAACTTTGCTTGTCCTCAATGTTTCTTGCAGTTTTTATGTTCAGTATTTACGCATTGTGAAAAAAGAAGTGAGTCTACCCAAACCTAATATTTTGGGACATGTTTATAGGCATAACTATAGCCATAGCCACCTTTTGCAATTTCTAAAGAGGGTAGAAGTGGGGGGGGGGCTTTTTAGGGTACAGATTTGGTAAACCTTTCTAACTTCTTTTCTTTACTGTGTTTTTTTGCTCTATATCATTTTCCACATAGCCTAAAAGACTGTAAGGTCATACACCTTTTATATTCCCCTGTATGAGATTCCATGTTCTTTTCTTTTCTAGGATCCAAGCATGTGTGTTGCCCTATGCTTGCTATGAGGCTCCTTCACTTAGCTGCATTTCTGGACACATGTAATAGTCCTGATTTGCATTTTCTGAAGCAAATACATACCCCTCGATTCAAAGAGCAAAAGTTAATTGATTTCGTATCGAGAATCGTAAGTTTGGGTGGGTGTTAGTCATTTTTTCCTGTTTTTTTGGCCATTTACGACTCGCACGAGCCTACGTTCGAATGCGTATATGCTCTTACGATCATCGCAAGTTCGTTCCTAAATTTTAGGATGAAAACGTAAAATTTAGGATCAAATCCTAAAACTTAGGATGAAAACGTAAAATTTAGGATAATTGGATGTGTTTCGGTGTGATTCAGAGAACAGTTTTCAAACCTCTAAATACGTTTTAAAAGAAAGCCACTGCCGACACCTTTTAGCAGTCGTATTGCTGTTCTGGAACAGGTTTTTTGGCTATGTGGAGGAGTCTGCGCGTCTTGAGCTGCAATGAACTGCATATATCAGCATGGCCGAGCCCATAAATTGTATTGCAATGCATACCTGATTCATGTATGCCTTATAAAAGCATTTTAATGTGGACCTTAATTAGTCCTTTGCATGTAAACCTTTATTTGGAAATATATTTGCGTTAATTAAAGAAACTTATGTCCTTTGTTATTTATTTTTAAATTGATGTACTAGAATAATATTTTTAGATTGCATTTATTGGTGTAGTTGTTTACCTTTGCTTGGTTTAATTATTTAAGCACATCTTTGGTCAGATGCATCACACTTACTGAGGAGAGGAGAGCGGGATAAAGTGCAGGATGTGGGTTACTGCTGTATTTTGCACAGACACAGCAGAGCTGGGGGCACGGAAAGGTCAGAAATCAAAGAATCCAGAGCAACACAGTCACAAGGCCCTTTCTGTTTGCAGGCTGCCCGAAAATACCTGAGCCGCCATCTTGCCTGTTTCTAGGCTCATAACATGCAGAAGTTGCTGGGTGTTTTTTAATATTTGAGAGCAATCTGTATGTAGAGGGTGTGGGTAACCACACCAAAAATGTAAAGTTGTACCATTTGAAGCCAAAATATTAAAATTAAATCCACAAGTAAAAAATGCAAGTTAAGTAAAAATTAAACAAAGTTAGATTTACTTATGCAAATGCATTCATTAATGGTTGGTTACTGCAAAATGAATGAAATAAAGAAAAATAAAAGACCAAATATTTAGAATGCACTTTAATGAGGTAAGTTTGTAGTGCGGAGCCGCAAGATCAGAAGGATTTACGTCCAGACAAAAAAGGAAAAAGGGCAAAACCAATGTTGCAACCTGAGAAATGAAACGGAAAAATCAGGATGGAAACTGACATAGGTCTGATTCCCGAACTGCCATACGAACGGACGTATATTTTAGGATAGAAACGTATTTGCTTATAGAATCACTCGCAAGTTCATACGAACGCACGAGCGGACGTGAAAAATAGGATGATCGTGACCCAAATCCAAGCTGTTACATGTTTCTTTGAATCAACCCAATAGTGTTTGAAAGAAGCTGAAATTTCACTATTTGATTCTATGGAGGATTTTTTTATTTTTTAATGTAAATGTTATAAAAATGCCAAATCCAGTCAGATCCAGAAATGCATAGTGCACCTTTCAGTCCTCAGTGCTTCAAAATTCATTTTGAACAGAGTCCATTTAAGCTGCCTATGCTGTATTTATTTCAGAAGACTGGAGAAGAATAAATTATAAGACAGTGACAAAATTTGGGGGAGGCCAAACCTTTAGGTTTGGTTCTATTCTGTCTACAATTATATATGAATATAAGAAGGGGGTGTATTTATTATGTGTATGGAGCGCCTCAATATAAGGCTTTTTTTTAGACCATAGCGTTGTGTGACGATTGCCCCACAATCACAATGAAAGAAATCCTGCCTGCAGTATCCTATCCTGTGGGTCGTATAGGCGCTATTTAATGGGCACTCAGGATTGCTTTGCTAAAGTCCCACATGTTGCAATTTTGCGTAAATCGTGCTTGTGATCACACCCCATTGATTGGCAATCGTGAGCGAGAACGCAAATGGCCTTAATGAAAAGCTTCTACACCTAGGCTAGACATCATTTAATATAACTTTATCATCACTTAATACAATCAAGTACAACCAAAAATCTTTTTAGGTTATCCCTTAGATTGATGATTTGCAATGAGCTAGTGACACTGATGAAATAATTAGAGAACTTTACTTTACCATCTCTCTGAAGAGCTTTCACATCTGGCTAATTATTACTAGAGGCATAACTGAATTTGTCCAGACCCTGGGGTAGAAAATAAAGGGGCCTCAGGGGTTGCTCATATGGTAAGCCTAAAAACAGCCGATACAAATGGAGCTTTCTTTTTTTACATGATGAGCGCAAATTGGATAAATAAGATGGAGGTGACTTAATGGTGGGGCCGCCTAATCTCATGTGCCCAAATGTGGTTGCTACCTCTGCCCCTGGAAACACACAATCAAGTGTAGATTCTACGTTATCATCTACTATAAGGGTAGGCAGTTAAAGGGTAGTTCCACTTTCAATGGCATTTTTAAAAGTGTTGATATTTGTGTGCCAACTTTTGCAACTCTGTTTTACAAGAAAAGTTTTCTATAGCAACAGCATATTAACCTTAGCAACCGTAAACAAACTGGTGTGTTTGGTGTAGAGTTCAGAAACTTCCTGACTCTGGTTTTCTGATCATTCGATTAACTGAGGCAGAGACGATGCATCACACTTGTGAATTTACTCACAGGTTTAACTCCTCCTACTCTAATTTATCCTCTTCAGTGAAGGGACCAAAATCTTGTGTTCCAGCATCGAAAGGGTTACTGGCAGCATTTTAACCTGGGAAGGGGTGTCTCATTACTGCTGCCTGATTTTTTTTGTGGAGGGAGTTTACATTTAACAATGGAAGGATTCTGGGTTTTGTACGCAGAAGCTATTTTAAGGGTTTTACTCAAGACCTCCAAAGCTGCTTCCACTTGAGCAACACAGAGCCACATGATAATAAAAATTGGAAACAGCATGCTAACACAAATGTTTATTTAAGTCAGAACACCAAAAACATGACAAATAATGATTGAGATAGATAATAATAGAGATAGATACGTTCTGGGGTACAGGTTATGCGACTATGCTCCAGCAACTATGTTAGGAGCAAGTAGAACTTGTCTTAGCATGAACTTTGTGGGGATTTGTGTGGGGCTTTACTAAATTTGTAAGGTGTCAAAGGCAGTCCGGCACCAGTCCACAATGTGATGAGGCAAAATATAGATGGCTGCTGGAGCACATGTCATAGGGGGCACACTTTGTCATCTATACACTGGGTGCTAGGGTGCATTCTCAGCATTATCCTCAACCCTTCAGCCATTCATAACAGGGAGAGGCGTGGTAACGGGATACAGATCACTGCCGGAGAATATATGATGGGCAAGCGCACTTTGGTATTTTTTTGAGCACTCGTGAGCCTTGTCTCGTGGCTGGATTTGCATGGTTTATGGCATTTGCTAGGTTTGTATGATGCAAACACATTCTATACTCCGTTGCTGTGCCGAGCAAACTCTTGCGAAGTTTGAAATGTTGATCTACTGTAGCTGGACTCGTTGTACCTTGTTGTATTCTAATCATTCGGTAAGATACATTCCATGCCTGCATGGGCCTCTTATGTATGTAAACATATGGCATCATTCTCTTATAAATTGTGTATCTTTGTGAAAAGAGATTTATTTTCTATTTGGATTTTCTTGGTGTAAATTGGATTGTGACTTTTAATACCAACTGGTTATCATTCAAAAGACTAGATTTCTTGAAAGTATAGCAAATGCCATTGTTTGTTAATATAATGTACTGATTTTATCACATCATTCTCAATCTCCCTCATTTTAAGTCTACCTGACATAGTCGTTTCCATAGATACGGCACACACAATTCTTTTCATTTGACCTCTGGTTCAATCCTTGCAGCTGGAGCTAGAATTCTGACAGATGCCTTCTCTGCAACCAAATGTGTCATCATTAACTGCTAACATGCCGCTGGAAATAAAAATTATTTTCATGTTAACAAGATTAAAAACTTCACAATATATGACAATATATTGTCAATTGAATATTCATTTCATGTACATTTCATGCTGTTTGGGGTATTATTAAAGGCTTGTACACATAGGAGCCTAACCTTGTCTTGTTTGTGAACCAGCATCATACCTTGGGTGCATTTTAAGTGGAATCATGAATTGGTAGAACCAATAAATCCCGCTTTTTGCAGTTTCAAATCATGGAGTGGCACAGGAGACCCATATTATGTGCTTGCCTTTTACTGAAGATGAAACCCATAGAAGTTCTGTTAAATAATATCCCTGTCTTCAGTGACTCGTGGTAATGCATAAGCGACTTAAGATACGTTTTTAATAAGTGCAGCCAAAAAGTTGATTGGAGGAGAGCTGCAACTATGCTGTGGGATCGCAGGACAAGCATGAGTTTCACAGGCGTTCAAATTTGGGAAAGTAAAGTCCCGGTCTTTGGTTCCCTTTAAGAGTGAAAAAAATACAGTAGGAGTTCGGAAAAAATACAAATAACATTTTGGACATTTTAATTTTGAAGTGTAAAAATTTATTTATTATTAAAGCGGACCAAAACCCACATTTTTAACTAGCATCCCCTGAATTGCTCCCACTATGAAGATTACCACTGCTCCTGCTTTACTCTAATCCCAGAATATGCCTCTTGTTTTAGCTGTAAAGCTCCACCTCCTCTATTTATTTATTGCCACTGTTGTGTGTGGCAATGATGTCATTGCCACACCTATACATTTACTGAATTCATGCCATATTACATCTATTGTCTATTTTTAGTTATACACCCGAAGAAGGGAGTCTTGGCAGGGGCTTTGGCTAAATGTATTTCACAAGTTCAGTGGGTTTTTATCTTGCGTCAAACACCTTGACCTTTTCTGGCCAAACACCTTGATCTTGCCACCAAACACTGCGCTAAGCAGATGTGCGCTGCATCATTATCCACTGGTTTCCTTTTCCATGCACTGGATGCAACCACCACAATGGTGACATCAGTGGTGCTCTTGCCAATAACGGAGTGGAAATTGATTTTTAGCAGGAACTCTGATGTGGTGGGAGCTAAGTCTGGAACTATTCAGCTTCACCAATCTGAATACTTTATTCCTTGGCCGTTGCTGATCCCAAAAACACACACATCTGTGTAAAGGTAAAGTGTTTATACTGTAGCCATCTGTAAGAGTTTGTGCTAATGGCATTTTGTAATCCCCAGCCACCCGTTCCTTCCCTTGTTCTAAGCTTAATTTGGGAGTTAAATTAATAATTTAACTCACCTAATTGGTTCAATTCTCTCATGATTCCGATTGGGGGTGGGGCTGTGAATAAAAGCCATAGGCTTCAGTTGACTGTTGGACTTGTGTGACAGACCAGTACAGTCACACTGTTGCATGGGATTGGGTAACTGACCTGGCACTCAAGGTTTCAACCTGTTAGAGGGAAGCGAGAGATGCGACCGCCAGCGTGCTCAGAACCGCTGTGGTTGTACGTCGTTTGGACGCGCATACCATAGCGGCTCTGAGCACGCTGATTGGACGAGTGGCCGTGCATGCGCCGTAGGAGCGGGGTGAGGTGAATTTTTATGAGCAATCGGAGGGGAGGGGTTCACATAGCGGGGCACCCCCGATTGGGGTGCCCCCGGGAAGTGGACCAAGACCCAAGATAGTCAAAATCCTGGGTGTTGGTCCACTTTAAGGCAAACAGACAAGGTAGAGATGAACAGAAAAGAATACATGTAAATTACTATGCTGCTGATTAATGTACATTTCAAGCCACATTTCCACTCTAATTCAGATCTTGAGGTAAATACAGGTACTTTTTTACCTTTTACAAGATTAAAGAGGAACACCGGAGACCATCCAAGTTCCACTACTTTTGGCATACTGTATTGGGATGCCGCACTGTGTGAAACTTCCCCCCAATCGCCAGTTTCACTCACTTTCTTCTGAAGCCCTTGCCACGCTCCAGCCGCATCCACACTCACCTCTAACTGTATGCACATCCGCACCAGGCCTTCCTAAATGGGCGACACGGGCATGCCACGGCTGCAAGGTGGACGGAGATGCGGCTGGTGGTGGAGCTCAGCTGCTTAGCCTTACAGGCAACTTAGCCTTTAGTGGCGCAGAAGGGAGTCGAATGATAGCGAGTGTGCTGATTGGCTGAGCGCACTCACTCTTGTCTACGATGTGCAGAAGAAAAGTGAGCGAAACAGAGCAATCCAATTTGGGATGCCGTTGCACAGAGAAACAACACACAGGAAAGTGAAATTCCAGTGTGTTGTCCTGCTTTAAGTATTCTAACAAATGGGTAAAATGGTAAGTAAAAATGCTGTTTCTCTTTATACATGATCTAATGTGCACACAAAGCTTATAAATACCTAATGGGCTGTGGTGTGTTTCCAGCCTCTGCACCCCTGGAGCGATGGCACTCATCACACAGAATAACAGACCCAGGGCTCCAAACAGAGCAAAACTAAGGAGAAAATACAAAATGTTCCATCCCTACATGCAGTGTAAGGTGGGAATAGACACTGATATTGATGCATTAGAAGGCAGTGAAAGAAGAATACTGAATGTGTAGACTCCACACACAAAATAACATTGCATCCTGCTAGAAATCTCAAAAACAGCCACCGTATTGATAATGTAGTGAACAGCTCCAGCTATAACATTACCAATGTACAACCAACAGAATGGATTTTTTCATAAAATGACAAGAAACCAGTCTTGTCCCTAGACCTTATGTCTAGGCCTGAGACCTTCTCACTAATTTAATTGGCAATTTTATTGTCCCACAAAATTAATTGACCTTTTAGTACTTCCACTAATTAAATAATTCAGTGCCAGGGAAGAGGGACAGGGTGGAGTTATATAAAGAATAACCTTCTGCTTTAAAACTCAAATGGATTTTAAATAAGTATTGGATCTCTGACTGCTAAACCCAAAAATGCATTAAACCGGACCTTCACCCTGAAAAAGAGCATATCTTGTACGTTCCCCCACCCTGTACATACAGATTGCCCACATTAAAAATTACCCTAGGTCTGTTGGAAGCCACAGTAAAGCCTCGATTCAGAGAGACACAAAAAACTTCCGTTTTAGTTCCGATCTGTGAAATGTTTCCGTTCTCGTATGAGCGTACGAGCGATCCTGTGCATGCATTGAAAACCTTCTGTAAAGTTTCCGTCCGTTCGTACGGCAGATTACGAATTACACGGATGTTATTTTCCATCCAGACTTTTCCGTTTCATTTCCACATGTTACAACGTAGGCTTTAGTTTTTGCCCTTTTCCCATCATATCCTCTAACGAATCCTTTACGTTTCCCGATAGATTCTGTTTCCATTTTACAAAAAATAATCGTCCAGACGGAATCCTTACGATCTTGCGCCTGCGCACTACAAACTTAACTCATTAAAGTGCTCGCCTACATATTTGCCACCCTCACTTCTACTACAATGTTTAGCTAAATCACTTAGCACTATCCTCCATCTTCCCTTTTGGCCCCTTAAAGCTCACCCAAACCACTTAGCACTATCCTCCATCTTCCCTTTTGGAACCTTAAAGCTCACCCAAACCACTTCTCGGTCATGTGAATATTCATCTTTAAATATTTCTGGGCCCATTAGTTTTGTGTTAATGTATTTTGTAAATGAAATGACAATGTAACATTTTTTGGGGATGCCATCATAAAATATAAAATGTATCCAAATTTTGAAAATTTTACATTTTTACAACTATAAAAAACAAAATATATAGCAATGGCAGGCCACAGAACATTATTCTTCATCTGTGGTCCCCAACGAGTTGCGCAGCTTCTGCATCTCGGCCACCAACTGAAGGACCCTGACACGCAGTTGTGCCACTCTGGCACGTCTGGTCCCTGTTAAAAAACGTAAATTAAAATATTGGTAACCTTGTTGGGGTCATACTGCAGTGCCCCCCCCCCCCCCGTATGGTCCAAACACCTAAATCTGGACTTCAAAAGCCAGAGGGCCCTCGCCACGGCCCGGGTTTTGCATAGTGCCCGATTAGAGAACCCCTGGCCCGCATTCTGCAGGCAAAGAACGGGCATCAGGAGCAAGGGCGAGTGGCACATCTTGCGGTTCCTGCAACCAAATATAAAATAATTACACAAAGCAAAGGTAACCAACTAAAACAATAACTCCTACAACAAATTAAGATTCAAGTTCAACAATCCTAATATAATTCACAAAGGACATAAGTCTAAAAAAATTTAGCTATTATATGGATGTGTGGGAAAATAAATGTTTACATGCTAAGGACTAATTAAGGTCAGCATTAAAATGCTTCTATAAGGCATACATGAAATGTATTGATTCAGGTATGCATTCCTATACAATGTATGGCCTCGGCCATGCTGATACATGCAATGCCTTGGTGCTAAAGGCGCGCAGATTCCTCCACATAGCCGCAAAAAAAACATGTTAAACAATAGCAATCCGAGCCCTCAAAGGTCTCGTAAGTGGATCGGAAATGAAACGGATTTATAGGGTGGTGATCCGTCGGAAATCAGCTCTCTGAATCAGACGGAAGCTCTCTGAATCAACGGAAGTTTTCTGAAGGAACGGAAAATTTCCGATTTTGTTTGGAAAATGATCCGAACTTATGGAAATGTTCCGATTTGCTTCCGATCATCGGAAGCGCATTCCCGAACGTTCGTGCGAGTAGAAAACGGACGAAAAAAAGCAAAAAAATGACAAACACCCACCAAAACTTTCACAGACAGCTACGGAAGTCCGGACGAATGTGTCTCTGAATCGAGGCTATTGTCAGGCTTTACTCACTGCAATATAATTACTTTGGTAGGCAATGGTCCAAGTAGCTCCAGTTAATGCATGGAACAGTGTCCTCATTACCTCCCTCATGCAGAGCTCTACACTCACTGCTCAGTCCACGGGGAGGCTGATTTATTAATAGCGACATGTAGCAACAGTTGAGCGACTGTAGCGGTATTTTCACAGTGCCCGCTAGTAGTCGCTGTGCTTGCCCGTTGTTCGTTTGTTGACAGCGACTCAGTCAGTGTGGCGTAATGTTGAATACAAGGTTACGAGTCGCTATTTGACAGGTTCCGCGATGTATGGGTGCGCATGATAGCGACTGGCCAGAGCGACCGGCTTCCACCATATTCATCAAAAAAATCACGCTCAAAAAATTCAAGCGCTGTGAAATGCATGTTTAAACCCCAGAGCGCTGGAGGCGATGTGTTAAAAGCAGTTTTTTAACCCCCAAACCACCATATTTTTGGAAACCAAAAAAAAAAAAAATTCTGTACAATTTTTTATTTATTTTTTTTCCCTTAAAAAAATTATCTAAAATGGCAGAAGTGGTCACAGAAAAAAAAAAACATTAATAACAATGAATTATTAATATTTAAAGATTGTTCCGTTGAAATGCATTGGAGAGCGCCAGGTAGCGAGAGGTCATACCTGTCGCTGTTCAAGGTCAGACGCTGGCGCTGTGGGCTGAGGCTGGAATAATGATGAATGAGTCGCTATATGGCACTATCTCAGTCGCTAAGCAGGATTGGCTTGATAAATGTGTGATTGTGGTGGGGAGCCGGCGTTCTCGTGGCGGGGCCCGTCATTACCGGCCGCTCACCAGTCGCTACCTGTCGCTATTCCTTCATAAATAAGAGCCTTATTCTACATCTTCCTTACCAGGGCCAATTCTGGACAAACGGTGCTGTCGCCCTAAGCACCAGAAAGGCAGGGGCCCTGATTACCTGGGCGTGGCACCTCCTGCATTTTACTTGTGTGCTTCCTGGATACTTTAAATGTCCTGGGGGAATGTGTGTGGAGTGTGATACTGACAGTAGCAGAGTGTGGCTGGGAAGCATGCCGCCATAATCGCTTTGTATGTTGCCTAGTCTGAAAATATACCTGGTTTGGTTCCATTTCAAATAGCTTACTTCAGTTGGGAAATAATAATCACTCCTGTGCAGCAGACTCGCAGCAGCATGTTCAAATAATAAGTTACCTGGTCTTTCAGGCCTACTCGCAACTCGGCCTAGCAAGCACAGGGCTTCCCAATTGGTCAAGCTTTTCTGCAGCCTTACACTGCAACTTGTTGCATTCCTGGCAAATTAGCTGCTTTCATCCTCAGCAGGTTTTGTTGGCACTTCTGCCCAAGGCACCAATTCTGGTCTCTGCTCATGTACATTTCATTGGAGCCTCGTTGCACAGCAGATTTTCCAGGTACTTCCGCATTATAGCTCCTTGCAGACTCCATTCTGAGGTTGGTCAACCTCCTGGCCTGGAACGCATTGTGCTGATTGGCCAACAGGACCAGTCCGTCTCCCCTTGATGGTGAAACTCAAGGTCCCTAGTGATTCAGTGCCTGTCCAGGATCCCCTTAAAGGGCCAGTCACTTAACACATAGCACCTTTTCCTAGAGACTTTATCAATCGCAATCCAGTATGCTGTCCTCATTTTTACTTTTAGTACTTTTTACCATGTTGGAAAACAACAAAATAATATATATATATATATATATATATATATATATATATATATATAATGTCGAAAAGATTAACAATAGAGGGTAAGTATTTTTAATATATTCTCTAACAAAACAGCTCAGGGTCATTTGTGGCATCATGCTGTCTGCAGTTGGAATAAACATAAGCACTGACCCAGGAATTCCCTGATCTACAGTCTATGCAGGAAGAAATTAATGTAAAGTGAAGGCAGTGCTTGGCAAAGGCTCCAGCTGAACTGAACTCTTGTCAGAGGAGCTGTAGGATAGCTATTAGTATTTGCATTTTTGTGTGAAATATGAAATATTTATGACTAAAAATTAAAATATTTTATCAAATTAATATTGCAATAACATGAATATTTAAAAAAATCATGGCAGATATTCAAAGCAAGCTAACTTTTGGGATTTAGTATATGAAACTAATTATACAAATCAGCAATGAAATAAGAACTAAGCTGTAACCACTAATGAAAATAAAAGATATAATATGATTTACTGGCACATTTAGATATTGGATTTTTGTATAGCAATGCCTTACTTTAAGGGAATGTATAGAGGCATATTATTTTGTGATTATTTTTGGTCTCACATTCTAAAAATATTAGTATTAAGAAAAGTGCCATTCGGTACTATTTTGCGTACTTTTTCTGACATTAGCTTCTGCCTTGGCATGCCTACTTTTTTTGGGCCATGTTAGCCTTCCATAAGCACGCATTCAATGGCGCTGTAATTCAAAACACATGTTCTCATATAAGCAGATTGCATTAGTTTCTCCCTATAGGCAGCTTGTTAAGTACATGTTTGTGTAACTATCAGGAATACTCTGTTCTTGCTGTTAATTATTGCTATGCAGTGGAGGTTGGTGTTGGCAGAGGTGAACCTAGCCTTTCTGCTGCCTGAGGCAAACTTTGGTAAAGCACCCCACATTGGTGCTTTATCGGGCATACTAAATTGCCAACTTGGAACCTTAGACAGTGGACCAAAAATTTAGGCTTGCAGATTCAACTTCTCCACTTGCCCAACAATGTGAACCCCCCCCTGATTTTGCTGCTTACAGTGTTTCCCTGAAAATAAGACCTACCCCAAAGCTGAAGATTTTTGCTGGGGCTGTGTCCGGATGTGACTGGAGTGAGACATGTGGGGCTCTGCTCTCTCCCCTCCACCTGCGTACCAGCTACTGATCTGCCACCCTCCCAGAGAAGATTGATTGCTGAATGTCTCTCCATCTGATATCCCTGCAGATGCTGTTGGTGCTGCTGCATTGAAGAGACCACGCATGTGTTGGCATCTGCATTGTTGAGTCAGGAGACGGCTTGCTCTGGCAACACAGCACGTGAAGGCGGTGGGGAGCTGTATTTTGCTGGCCACTGCTCACTTGCTGAGGCCCTTCTGAATTTCTTCGACCGAGATAGGTGTGACAGCTCCTTTCCCTCTCAAGCTCACGCGCAGAAGAGCTCTACCTCAAATAAAAACTGAGAAAAGCTGCAGAGACCCATAAGCAGCACTTGATTCAGATGCAGCGTAAGATGGTGGGACCTTGAGAATAGAGGCAGATGGATTAATCTTTGGATAAGGGGGATACCAGAGAGCATAGAAGAGGGGCAGATTAGAGAGTCCTTAAAGGAAATCCTCAACAACATGTTAAAGTCCCCCAAGAAATTAAGGTGGGTGTGGCAAGAGCACATAGAGCATTGAACCCCCAAAATTGCTCAGGTGAGAAAACTGAGACGTTATCTGCTGTTATGAATCCTACAGGACCAAGGAAGAGATTATGGTGGCCACTCGTAGTATGGAGCAAATATAGAATTATTCCAGGATTTGTCATCCACAATGCTGCAAGTGCAGCATACTGTGGCCCCTATTACAAAAACTGTGCACCAGCAATATCACATACAGCTAGAGATTATTTTTTGGTAAGGTGGCCAAATAAGAAGGAAGGACTTATTCCCTATACTCCCCAGATGAACTTTTTTTGCCATCAGCTTTAAATTCTGAGTGGCTGGTAGTATTTTAATTTTCCAGGGGATATAGCAGCCTTGGGAGAGTAGTGGGTCTTCCAAAGAAGAAAGTATAAAAGCTAAAGCTGATGGAAACCCATATTTGGGTCCACCGTTTAATGTGTGGGCCCCCGTCTAAGTGACTGGACACTGCTGCTGCCTTGGCGGTGGCCCAGTTTTCAAAGAAAACAGTGCTTTTTTTACATCCCCGGCAACCCATATTTGGGTCCACCGTCCTCCGTTTAATGTGTGGGGCCCCCCTGTCCAAGCGACCGGACGCTTCTGCTGCCTTGGCTTTCAAAGAAAACGGTGCTTTTTTTACATCCCCGGCACGCTATTCAAAAGTACATACTCCAGCTATTCAGAAAGGCTGGGCCGCATGGCCGCATATAAGCCGGGGATGCGGAGATCGCATTGCAGGGCCCGCCGGGATCAGGTAAGATCACCGGCTCCCCAGGGGGTTTCACACAGTAGGGCATTCGGTGTAGGTTTCAGGGCCCGGCCCTCTGTAAGGGAGGAGGGAATTAAGATTACATGGATCTTCAGGGTTTTTTTCCAATTCTTTTCTTCCCTACGTGTTTATATAAGACAGAGTATCACATGTTAGCTTGGGTATTAATTCACTAGAGGGTACACATAAGATTTGAAGAGAATTACGGGTTTGTCAAGGGTAGGGTTACAAAATCTCATTTATACACCGCTGTGAGGGAGGAAGTGCTCCTTTTTTTCCTTATTTTTCGTTTTGATTTTTTATTATTAAATAGATACCACTGGGCATATAACGTATTTAGCACAGATTGATAATTTGAGGCAACACTTGGTATCTGAAGTGGGTAGGTATATTTTTGATCACTAGGTGTTTTTTCTTCTGTCTCTTGCCATGTCCGCCTTGAGTCTCCCTGCTCCCAGGGCCCCCCCACCTTGTTCAGTGGATGAATAAGAAGGATACTATGCCTTAGAGTATTAGAGTGTTTCGTGGTCCTAGTTATGTAAATGCTTGCGACTGGATCCCCCTTATGAGGGGAGCAGCATGCTAGCCTTGGATCAATGGGGTAACAAGGCCACAATAATGGCCCTTAGACTTGCGCAGAGCACCAGGAGCTTTCCTGTTTAGTCCCCAAACTCCATGGGGCGCAGGGAATTTGAAATCGTAGTACATCAAGTCACTTCTAGGGTGGGGGTTTGGGCCCACCTTATTTTTTGAGTGGAAAATGTCTCAACTTTATGACATTAACTTTGGTTTGGGGGGAGGGAGGCAGAGTGGTCAGCACAATAAATTAAGGATTGTTCTTTTTCTCTTTTTTTCTTATTCTTGATTTATCTTATCTATTGGTTATTTTTTGGTTTATCTTTAATAGTTCTGGAATTTTATTTTTTTTCTTTTTCTTCCCTTTTTTGTGCACCCTCACCCCCCCCCCCCAAGTCCTATGGCTTCTCTGCTTTTTACTACAGGCTCTCTTGGGAGGACTGGCCGAGGACAATTTTTGATTCTGTTATCTCCCCTAAAAGGTGAGTATATAGCATGGTTTATAATCCAATTATAAAAAAGGGCTGGGGGAAAAAAGATCAACATAATGAGTCTGAATTCTCAGGGCCTCAATGCCCCAGGTAAGAGACACGCTAGACTGGTGAACTTTGAAATGGTGGAGGAGAAAAAAAAAATCCAGGCTTTATATGGTTAAAGACATATTTGGAGGCAGCCACTTGACCATGCTTGTATCAATATACAGCCCTAATTGTAAAGATTGGCTTTTATTGAGTGGTCCCTGAAGGACATACATTCCTTTAGAGAAGACATTCTGCTTGTAGCAGGAGATCTTAATATGGCACTTAAAGGGCCACGCCAGCCCCTTCCTGCAAAAAAAAAAAAATATAACCCCTGCCCTGCCGCCTCCAAATAGTGATCCTGCTAATGAAATAAATGAAAAAAAGACACTCACCGTCACCCTGAATCCCCCGAAGTCGGCAGTGCCACAGCTGGCAGGCACTCCCAGATGCTGGGAGTGGCGCCTCTGCATCGCGTAGTGCATGCAATGCAGAGAGCGTCTGTTCCCAGCGGCCCCAGGACTTCAGGAAGATGGCATTGGGCCTGCTGCTTCTCCATCTTCTGGCCTTGCATGGCTGTGGCAGCCCAGCCAGCAGCACAGGAGCGATGGATATGTGAGTTAACTTTTTTTTAAATTACATTCACTGGATAAGACGCACTGACACCCTCCCACTTTTTGGGGAGAAATATGTGCGTCCTATAGGGTGAATATATGGTAGTTTATTCAGATCACGCGTCAGTGTTTTAGTCTATCAAGTGCCCACTGAACCATCTCGGACAGTGGCAGTGGAGATTAAATATGGTATTATTAAAAGAGAAAAGCCATTTTGAACAAACAGCACAGAAGTTATGTCTATATTTTGAGGAGAATGCTACACAAGACATGGACCCAATGATGGTTTGGGAGGCACAGAAATGCACCATTATGTACAGGTTTGAAAAAAGCACCTCTAAAGAAGACCAAAGAGTAAAAAGTGCAAAAAGTGCATAGACTTGAAAAAGCACATAAACTAAATAAGGCGATTCAGAACTTAGATTACAGGAAGCGCAAAGGAACCTAATGACGCTACTGAATTACAAAGAGTGTAGAGCTCAGTTGTTCAAAACAGTTCTACTTCATGCAAAGCAGCAGAAGTAATACATTTCTGGTCAGGTTGCTATGAGATAAGCCAATAAAGGCTCAAATAAGACAAATCATAGAGAAGGAGGGTATTTGTCATAGAGAACTGGAAGAGATAGTTCAGTAGTTTGCTCAGTATATAAAGACCTCTATAACCTAGAGAGTGTTGGAAAGGGTAGGGAGAATGAATCTAGAATGGAATGGTTCTTGGAGAAGATGAATATGCCAAAGTTTTCAAAGTAGGCCTGCACAGCTCTTGAGAGTACTTTGAGCATAAAGGAAGTAATGATGGCCATTTGTAGCTTTTAAGCCAATTATGCCCCGGGGCCAGATGGATTCCCAATTGCATGTTATAAGTTATTTGGGGACATTTGTATCCCCCATATGTGCAAAATATGTTAAATTGATTGCATTGATTCAACACCAGTTTTTGGATTGCTCCCACGTACTGTTTTGGCCACAAATATTATTGTGCTTCCTAAGGAAAGAAAGGATCCAAGCCATTGATCTGGCTACAGGCCATTATCTCTTTTAAATAAAGATAGGAAAATGTATTCAAAGCCCTTGGCTAATAGATTAATTCCTTTTATCCACAACTTATTTCAACGGCTCAGGTAAGATTTGTCGCTGATTGAGAATCTAGGGACAATACGGTCAAGACCTTAGACATCTAATTTTGGATTTGGAAGAATAAGCTAGAAGCAATGTCAATGTCAACAGATGCCACTAATGCATTTGATGGAGTGAGCTGGGTTGGATAGAAAAAGTCCTCAGGTATTTAGGCCTGGCCCTGCTCATGTCAAACTGGATTATGGCTCTATATTCAAATTCTGTTGCTAGGGTCAGTGCTTCAGGTCTGAGGTCAGAGGGCTTTGGATTATCCAACAGAACACGACAGGGGTGCCGATGTCACCCCTGATATTTATATTGTCCCTCAAATTGAAAATACATATATTTGTGGTGTAAATTAAGACAATCGGAATACAAATATTCAGCATACATTGATGATATGCTGTTTTATATTATGCAGCCAAACACTTCTATCCCGAACCTTCTCAAGTTGTTTAAGGAATTTAAAGAACTGTCAAACAAATTACAGCAAATCAGCAGCATTAAACATCTCAGTTAACAGGGCAACAGCTACATTATGCCAACAGAATTTTGTCTTTGACTGGCGAAAAAAACAAATCAAATATCTGGGTTTACAACTTCCTGCTGATCTGAATAATTTATTCTAGCCTTATATATTAAGAATTAAGAAGGATCTGGAGAAATGGGACAAACTAAAAACATCATGGTTTGGAAGAATATCTGTGATTAAAATGAATGGTGTGATAAGGATCCTTTATTTGATGCAGTCCCCACCTATTTCCTTATCAAAGAGTTTCCTGAGTAAGCTTATGGGGATGATATCACAATGTATATGGAGTCATAAAAGCCCCCCAATTAGCTATCAGAAAAAGTCCATGGATAAGGACAGTATATTTCAATATTTTCACTTCTTTTTGTCACAATAGTGCTGACGATTCGAGGGTCCTTGATAGGATGCTTGTTTATAGGGGAAAGGATGGTGGAGGGGGGGTTTAGATACATTGTATTGCCGCGGCGACTACATTAAGTTGTGCTATTATTCATCTGATAAAGTCATTTTTAATGAATTATTATGATTGTGTCAATGGAAGTAATTAGATCTGTGTATTTATAAAATATTTATGTGAAATGTAAAATAAAGATTAAGATAAAA
The DNA here is from genome assembly GCA_027917425.1 of Gastrophryne carolinensis. Classification (NCBI taxonomy): domain Eukaryota; kingdom Metazoa; phylum Chordata; class Amphibia; order Anura; family Microhylidae; genus Gastrophryne; species Gastrophryne carolinensis. Next base: position 459,102,260 of record CM051235.1, read on the forward strand.
AAACCTACCCCTAAAATATGCCCCAGCATAATGTGTAAGGATTTTTGAGAATGCTTGAAATATAAGCCCTACCCCAAAAGTAAGCCCTATTTACAGTTACAGGGGCAAACCACTTATTGCCCAGGGCACCAATTACCCCTGCGTGCTAGCAACCTGTCCATGCCGAAATGACACAGACGTCAAGTGTATCACATTCCACAGATGCCAGGGAGCCTCATGCAGGAGTCAGGGCTATATACAGAACACCTCACACTGCACACTCTGCAGCAGTGCCCGTCCACCACCCCAGCCGACTACAGGTGCAGTAGTGCCTATAGCAGATATTAATATTGCTTACTTAGTGGCACTCACATGGAACATGAGTTGGGCTGCCATATTACATTAGCTCTATCAATTAAAAAAATGAAAATGAAGAACAAATGTAGATGGTTTATGGAAAATCCTCTAGCGCATCGTTAGGAACAAAAATTTAAATAAAACCTTGTCTTATTTTTGGTGAAACACAGTAATTATCTTGTTCCAGGATCTCATGAGGCTGTGTTGTTATGCTGAAGGAAGTGTGAATAGTGCACTGTTTTTCATGCAGCACACTGCCATGGTATCCCAGAATGAGGTGAGTTTGCCTGGGGCATTCTGGGGAGGGGTCATGCTGGGGTTTGCTCTCACACTCAACCCTGTGTCTTACAGCGAGGGCACAATTTGCCACAGTCTCTCTTCAGCACCCCCGTCCCACTCAGACACCAGCTTGAATTCCCAGTGCTACCATGCGTAGGACTAGACTGTGTTAGGGGTGCTGGGGGAATTAAGGGTTAGGCTGTGTAGGCTCTCTAACAGACAACCGGGCTGGCCATTTCTGTCCCCCTAGGTCATCGTCATACAGGATGCCCGGCTGTGTGAACTTCCACAATCACCTCATCAATCACTTACCTTTCCGACATTCCTTATCCCCAGCCTACCTGAATGACTGAGGCCCGATCCTGTGCCTAGCCATTCATATAAGATGGGAGTGGGACCGTGCCACTGACTGCAAGGAGGCCAGAAATGTTGCTGCTCTTAAATTCCTTATGCTAGAGCACTGTTGAAAACAGGGCATAATTTGTACAACATACATTGCTTATTGGATGAGAGCCCATACATGCGCTGTGAGAATACTGGGAAGGTACGGTTTTAAGGGTTATCCCATAATAGTATAAGCAGAAAGCTATGTCATAAAAGTCTGTTTCTCAACACATATACACCAGCATCAGAAAGAAAACACATGGAATGACATTGGTTTAATACTGTGACACTGACAATGCAATGGCACTTGAAGGAAACATTTAATTCCCTCCGGGAATCCAGTACGGCGTTTGGCCACCGGGCAAACACGTGGGTAGCCAGCGCTGCCATTGGTCCGGTTGCAGGAATGTGCTACCCACATGAGCAGCAGTGGCCAAACACTGCAAAGCCATATATGACTTTTGTGATTTTTGACATCTTATCTGGTATGCATCTGAGCTGTGTGTCTGATTGCTGCACACAAGTCTGTTTGTTGGTAAGCTGCAAAGGAGCATGTTGCAGTAGTTAAGGTGGGTTATGACCAGGGCATTCCCTAACATTTTTGTGGTATCATTTTGGGGTGGAGTTATTAATTGGGGCCCAGGTAAAATTAATTTCAGAGAGCTAGGCCTTTTTACTAATGGAAAGTAATAAATAGGCCAGACAAAAGAGGGAGTGTTCCACAACTGTCAGCTATTAATTTTTAATAAAAACACAATAGAGTCATAGATAAGGCTAAGCCTAGCTAAGGCTACCACTGGATGAGAATAACTGTGGAGCCAGGGGTAAGGAATTGCACCTTATTCCTCCTTTTAGTTATCCGTTGGTATGTTCTATTGTGGTTGGCAAATGGCAGTGTATAAAGTTCAAATGTTTTTACAGTATTTTTATAAACTGTCTAATACAATTCTTAGACAAGTAATAGTAATAGTACATATATATAGTTATACCCTATGTATACTTATATACTTATACTTACATGTATCATTTTTTACTCTCACTGAAAGCTGGGTTCTAGATCCCACAATTATAGCAAGTCCCATAAACAGCTGTATAATATCCAGGGAGGCCAGCAAGGGTAAAGATTCATCGCCTGGGACACCAAGCATATGCAATGTAAACACACCAGGGGTCATGCCAGGTGGTGCCTGTGTGTGTTGCAGTGTGGATTGCAACCTGCAACTCGGTTTTGTAATGTTTAGACACAAAAAATAGCAACAATGTATTTTTCCCCCAAATTACCTGTACCAGTGATTGGGCACTTTTACAGGTTAGGTACATCATTTTCCCAATGAGGTAAGTATATCTGTTTTTAAGTTTGAAAACAACAGAACCCTGTGGGCTATGCAGAAAAAAAGAACTTTTTAGCATAGCCCATAGGGTGCTATTGTTTCCAAACTTTAAAAATATATCCTTTAATTACTGGAAAAATAATGTACCTAAACTGTAAAAACCGACCATTACATGTACAGGTGTTTTTTTCTGGGAAAATGTAGGAAAAACATTTTGTAACATTTATTGTGTGTTATCGCTAAAAAGCACACCACCCTGCAGGTTGCAATCCACACCACAGTGCACACCGGAAGTCACACTGGCTTCACCAAATTTGTAACATGACCTCCACCATATGGGAGTGTGTCACCCACTTCTGCCTGCCTAGTCATATTGCCCATAAAACAAATCAAATAATCACAAAAATGGGGCATATATAACCATAGACAAAATATGCTATATTGTAGTCCATCTAGTCTCGGAGGAGTGCCACACATTGAGCCACAATGTGAGTCCCTCTCTAGACCATTCCCCCTTCAGAGAGGAGGAAAACAGAGGAGGAAACAGCCACACTGCCGTCCCATGCAAAGAGCACCTGTACTTATCAGAAAGCCCAAACTAAAAAGTAAAACTTTTATTTCTCTTATAGCGCTGGTCATGGCTGCAATTGTGGTGGAAGCCCCTGGGCACAAAACCTAGTGGAGGTCCCAGATACAGTATTTTTTCCCTTTAAAATAATAGTCTAGCCAAGTAACTGATTGGTGGTTGTCTGGCAGCCACCTACTTACTGGAACATCAAATCGAGTCCCTTGTGCCACCCTTGTGTGGGTGTGTGCTGCTCAGGAAATCCTGCTTGGCCATTCTGGGCGGGGGGTAGTGTAGTCCCCCAGCTGGTCCAGTAGAAAACAGTTCCACACACTGAGCTGCCAGCAGCTGTGCTTGGTGGATTATGTGCAGTGAGCAGACACCAATTGACAACTCTGAACCCACCCATCACTGTAGTGTTGGTGACTCCAGCTTTACTGCTCTAGACTCTTCGTCCTGGTGGCTTTGGCTGCCAGTTACAAACATAAAAAAAGGCTTGTCTGCCACCGATAGCTTGGTTGCTGGCCCCGCGACCCGTCAGACCAAAGACTGAAAAGTTTCCTGGACCAGACCATAACTCATAAGGTTGGTGGAGGCCCCCTTTGCAGGGCAAGTGGTGGAGGCCTTGGGCCGCCCTTGCGTCCCCTTCATAATCTGGCTTTGGCGCTGGTGACTGGCAAACAGTGTAGGGGGCACCTTTATACCTCAGCAATGTTAACAAACACATAATAAGTATGACCTGTTTCAAAAAAGCTTTTCCAAAAAGGGAAAAGGGTCCCATAAACAAGTATGTAGCAAGCAATATTTCCACAGTTGTAGCAAGCTTTGTAAATGCACAGCCGCTTTTCAACTTTTGGCTTCCTCAGTGTGGTATTGAGATAACATTATAGATAATAACAGTGTGGGACTTTTAGGCATACACATTTAGATATGGTGGTACAGGTAATAGAAAAAACACTCAATGTTAAATATATAGTTGTATACATCTCTGGTGCCCAATGGTCATCCCCGGGGTATGTTTTGGCCAAACATATGGTATATACAGCTTGTGCGCTTGTTATACCTTTTAGGTCCTCTTAAATGTTTTGAAGAGGGCGCGTTCTGCTTTGTCAGCCTGTCAGTCCTGTGTATTTGAATTAGCTGTGAGTCTATACAAATGCTTAGTGTGGCTTTGATACAGTTTCGAAAGGTTTAGGTAATCACAATTATAGAAGAGGGAAGCCCGACTCCTAGCATCCCTGTTTGTGCATCCCATACTATGTGGCTGGATATCGGCATGTCTAGTCCTTGTGCTGCAGGGTGCTTCTTACATGTCAGCCTGTGTTTCCTATATGTCTCCTTATACATGCGTGCCTAAGGCTAATGCATGCACATTGTGGGGCCACCTGGTAAGGAGGGAGGGCTGTTAAAATGATGTATGATGACATTGTTCAGCTCCTCCCCTGCTGTGCTTTGATTAGAGTGTAGCAAGTGCATGGAGTTGCACTGCACATGTCCCTGTGGATCCGCCCCGATAGTTCTATTTTATTGGTTAGTTTAGTGTTACTTGGTGTGTTAAGGCTGTGCAGGAAGACTGGATTGATGGGGGCACCCTGGGGCAGAGGTTTACAGGTTCATAGGGATTAAAAAAATATCAAAAACAATAAATATCCATTTTTACAGTAGGATAATAATTGTTTTCTAGCTAACATTTTATTGTGTTCATTCAAAAATGAACATGATTCAAGAATGAACATGTAATCTGTCAAGGGCTTGGAAAGACAAGTGTTTCGGATTTGTGTCATGATGGAGTGCAATGTTTCTACCTACTGGAGTGTTCATGCTTTTATTCAGTATGTCCTTAGTATGTTCGTAGATCTTTGTCTTAAGTGTTCGGTTTGTCTTGGAAAAGTCCAGCAAAGAGACATTTTTCAGTCATTATAGTAATCTGGGTTAGTGGAAGGATAATTTTTTATTTTGCAATATAAGAAAATATAAGACTACTTTATATAAGTAAAGCACATGGCACTCCTGTTTTTTTATAAATTACCTACTGTATGTACATACAGAAGATTGTATTGTCTATTGTGTAGATACCATATAGAGAGAGCTTATGTGCTTTTATACCCTTATGTTTTGCTTCTGTGAAATAACTTCTTTTCACAGAGCCCCTATGACACAAAAAATCATTTTCTGAACACACTTGATGAATATAAATTGAATCTGAATTTCTGCAATTTATAAAGATCAATTTACTTTTCCTGAAATATTCATTATACATTTTAAAGTATAGTGTGTGTGTGTGTAAGAGAAATCTTGTGTAGAGTTTAAAAAGAAAATATGAGCGCTTTCAAACTTTGCCTCTTCTAATTAAAGTTACTATTATTAGTCAACATAAAACCGAGGGACCTGAAAAACCCTTGTAACTTTATACTACAGAAATTCTCCCTTAACTGTTAACTCTGCCTGACTTCACTAAGTGTTTTGTCTGGGAAATGTTCCAGATTTTAATTATTGTGCTCACATTGCAACAAGGCATTTTCGTTGGCTTCCTACCAACACAAATCAAACTCATATTCCTTGAAAAGAGAATTATTAGCCATCACCATAAATAATATTTTATTGTACAGTTAAGGAGTTTCTCTAGAAATAAAGTACATACCCAATGCTACCCAACCAGCATTGAACCAACAACAAATACAAACCATTTGTTTGATATGTTCTTTGGGCACAGCGCCTGCTTTTGAAGGCTTCTCTTATACCAGAAGTATATGTGTATCTGCCTGCTTGGAAGTGGTATTTCAATCATTGTATGAAAGTAAGCGTTGTCCAGATCTAAAACAGTCAACGGAATTATAGCCAAATATTAAGCAAACCAAAGGTGGTGGATGATACAACATTATCAGGCATAGTGAAATGGAAAGAGGAAGACATATTTGACCTTACTTACCACATTTTACAAATTACTTGGTGTGCAAAGAGTGCTATGATACTGTCATTTTAGTAAATAATTTAAAGCAGACCTATAGGTCCGCTATAACCCACCCCCTCCAGTCATTCTTATTGGGTTGCCCTTCTACATTACCATCCTGCAATTATTAGGCCTACACAACTGCAGGTCTACGACGTGATGCAAAAAAGGGGAAACATTTTGAAGCCTTGTAAAAAAGCCATTGTTTGGTGTTCTTCAACTAAGATGTCAAGATGCCACTCCTGCTGCTACCACCGTAAAAAAGGAATTCATATTTAAGGGGTTGCCCACTACTGCCAGCACTAAACAACCACCACAGGTCTCCTGTCCCTCTGCCTAGTCTTTCAGTACTGCTAATGCCACTACTACCACCAATAGCACCTTCACTGCCACCCTCTGCTATTACTAGGCCTACAAAACTGCAGGTTTACTCTGTGATGCACAAAATTTGTACATTTATCAAGGCTTGTAAAAAAAGCCATTGTTTGGTCTTTATCAACTAAGTTGTCAAGATGCCAATCTTGCTACTTCTGCTACTACTACTTTTGCCACCCTCTGCTATTACTAGGCCTACACAACCATAGGTCTGCGTCGTGCTGAACAAAATTGGTACATTTATCAAGGCTTGTTAAAAAAACCTATTGTTAGATCTTCTTTAACTAAGTTGTCAAGGTGCCAATCCCACCACTACCGCCGTAAAAACGGGTTCATTTTTTGGGGGCTTGCCCGCTACTGCCAGCCCTACACAACCACCACAGGTCTCATGTTCCTCTGCCTGGTCTTACTGTACTGCTAATGCCACTACTACCACCAACAGCACCTCCGCTGCCCCCCTCTGCTACTACTAGGCCTACACAACTGCAGGTCGATGCCATGAAGCACAAAATGGTCCAATTTTTCAAGGCTTGAAAATAAAAGCCATTGTTTGGTCTTCTTCAACTAAGATGCCAGACCTGCTGCTACTGCCGTAAAAATTGGATCATTTTTTGAGGTCTTGCTTGCTGCTGCCAGCCCTACACAACCGCAGGTCTACCCCCTTTGATGCCCAAAACGAATCAATTTTTCAGTGCTTGTAAAAATCTATTACTTCTTTTCACTTTGCTGGAACGTAAACCCTGTTGCATCTGCCCATATTTTTATGTGCTTTAAAATATCAAAGACAGCCATGCGCTATTGCAATGCTAATTAGGCACAACCCATGTAATTACTAATTAGCCTATTTATTATAAAGGACAAGTAACATAGACTCATATTTCCTTTTTAATTCTGCATGGACAGTCTAGTGACATCTATACTGATCAAAAAGTGATCAAATCTAATCCTGATGATGCCTTTTAACTTGCTAGAGAGCATGCATTTCATTATATTCTTTTGTACTTTTCTATTGGAGAGCAAACTAGCTTTTTTTTAATTTAGTACCTTAATGGAGAATAAATTGTATTTTCTACATTTATTTTTCATTTTTTTCTCATGTTAAAGTGGACCAAAACCCATCTTTTGTGGCTCTGGAATCTAAAAGGCTCCAGGGCCGCCTGGTTCCCTCTCCCCATGGGATTCCCGAGTCCCCAGTAAAATCTACCTGATTCACAATCCAGCACACTATGCTATACCTTTAGACAGGCACATCCCCTTAAGCTCATCATTCTTAAGATTGGGTAGTCTCTTGCTAACATGACAGTGGGTAACTTGCCAATAGTCTCTGCCCAATTTCCCCCACCCTCATTGGCCAGAGGTTTGCGGAAAAGCCCATCGCTTGTGCTGAAAGTCGGACACTGGGCCAGTGTGAATAGCCTTAGAGAGAGTTGCTCTATTACACAGCTGAGGGAGGGTGATGGTCATGCCTCCCAAAGAATCTAGAGCCTAATTCATGAAGCGTCAGCGCCACACAGCACTTTTTTGGCCTCAGTGGCACTCGTGGGAGTGGGATTCAAAATAGAAAAAAATGGCAGCGCTGATGTGGCTGCCAACTAGCGTCTTATTTAACACTAGCACCGAAAATGATGCAGCGCCAGGTGTTCTGGTGAAACCTGGTTCAGATGAAACCTAGTGCTGTAGCTCAAGATCCCATAGAGTACAATGAGCAGAACTGGATTGTAGTGTTTATATTTAATCTTATTTTTATTAAGCATTTTCAGCACAATAAAACGTGTTAAACATCTTCATACACATCATACAACACAACACAACACAATGGCAGATTAGTGTGTAGTGTAGTTGTTTGCTAAACTTGATACCAGTGTAAGCCTTAGTATATAGATTTTCAAATTATTGATTACATAATCCCCTGCTCCTTCCAACTTCTTCCGTCTTTTAACCTCTTGATTAAACTGGAGCTCTTGGCCCTGATCCATTCACCTGACCGATTTTGCCCCAAAATGCTCTACACTTTTAACTTCTGCCAGAAATACAGATACAGACTGGGAGGGGGGGGGGGTGAAGGGTAAAAAAAACTCCTGGACATTGAGACACTAGGACAGGAAATGAGGAAGGGGGTGTAAGGCCTTAATATAAGGAACCCATATGCAAGGGGAGTGGGTTGTTTTTTCCCCCACTCAGTCTTTGACATCTTATAACCCATGTTGCCTGATTAAGAGGTCCCCAAGGCATCTACTGATTCTCAATTATCTTCCTTAAGCCATGGTCGGAGCAATTAAACATCATCCAGGCTTTCCATGTAATTCTAAATGTATTACTTTTTCCCCGTAGGTCCGCAAGCAGCTCCCCCATCCTCATAATCTTGTTGAGCTCATCATACCATTCTATCAGGGAGGGGGCTCTCACAGTTTTCCAGCACCTGGGGATCACCACTCTAACGACTGTCAGCAAATGCCATAGGGCCTATCTTTTGCACGATTGTTTGCTACCTGGTAGCATTGACAGTAGAGTGACTTCAGGAGTATTTGGAGTTGAGGCTCTGAATGTTTCATTATATAGTGAAAGGATCTTAGCCCACAAGTTGTTTATATGGTGTTGGTGCACTCCCACCAAATGTGTAGGAGAGTTCCTTGAGCTGAGTTGCACCTCCAACTTACGTCTGGAGCTGAGGACACGATCTGGTGGATATGTACATCATGACAGAAGCTTAAAGTTTCTCTCCTGCGACCCTGCAAGGTATTATCATTTTGTGGGTAGAAAAAATGCCCTTTCACATTCCTCTTCCTCAAAGGTCTGCCCAATTTCCACCTCCCACCCAATAATAAAGTGGTTTCCCCAGACTAAGGAGCATGATACTGTACAGGAACTACATTATTCCTGTTGGTGGTTCAGGAGATTGCAAGATATCCTCAAACTCAGTACAGTCCCTCGTGAGTGCTGAGATATCAGCTAATGAATGTAAATAGTTCTGTAGTTGGTTCCATGTGTTTCAAAGAGGACAGCAAAAATCCCATCCACATTAATTAATGAGATCAGTCTGAAATTTGGGCATATTGTTTGTTTTTATCGGGCTAGGGCAGTACCATAATGTGTGCTTTCAGAGTCTGGTCCAAGAAGCTACAGTCCTCTGAGATTGCATTGTATGCTTTTATCATAAATGGAACCAGTTGGCCTTTAAATTGTTTACAAAATGTTGCTGAAAAGCCGGCCTGGGCTTTTCCTAGATGGGGTTGAAGTAATGGTATTCATCAACTCAAGTTGCTCAGATGGTTCTTCTAGTGCTTCCCTGTCATTTAAGTTAAGGCTAGCAGTCCTGTCCCCTCCACAAATGTCTCTGTTTCCCTCTCCATTACGGCCTCTTTCCCTGGTGTTTGTCTGTCATCAATATTTTACAGCTGTGACTCCTGTTAAGTCTTAAGAATTGTGTACTAATTTGACTTCTGCGTCCTTTATGGTTGCTATGTATGTCTGATTTTGTTCGGGTGGAGAAGTCTAGCAAGCGGGTGACCGCACTTATTATTATGCTCATAGTAGAATCTATCTTTTCTCTTTGCCTAATGGGACCTAGATTGGCCAAAATGTTTGTGATTTTAATGGCTTCTTTTGCTTAACAATGTACAATTTGGACACCAAAAAATAAAATGCAGTACATGCACTGTAAAATATGTCCTTGTGCCCCCAGCAGTGGTTTCTTGTAGCTGTAATGAAAAAAGCTGACCAGCCCCAGAAAAATACAGCAGCAAAGATTTAAAGAAGGAAAAGATTCCTAAATATGCTGGGGATCGCCAGAACAACAGCAGTACAAAGTGGCGCTCACTAGCGCTGAGCCTGAGATAATCGGTCTGTGTGTTCAACAAGTGCTAACATAGTATATTACCAAGTGCATAAATGCCTCATTGGGCTACTTACTACGCTCACTAATATTCGAATTAGGAAATCAAATGGTAATCATTGAATCTTTGGAATATTTATTGTATAATTATAATTTACATTAACTTGATTATTATTAGGCTATCATCATTTTTATAATAGGTAGTAAGCATCAATACATTACCGGATATTGTAGCATCAATACGGAAGGTTCAGTGAGTTCCGGCTTGCATCACAGACATAAGTGCGTCCACTTCAGCAGTCTGGAGAGTCCCTGAACCCTCGGCAAGATCCCCCTTTTTTATATTATTAAGTAATACCTTGCGCATGCCCAGTCATTTCATAGTTGCATAACCTAACGCATGAACAGTTTGTGCTGTTCCACACTGGCACACACTGTTCCCATCACGGTACAACTTATTCTTTATGGGATTGTCTGGTAAGCTTGAAATATGCAGGAACATTTAGAATCATACCTTATCATATGAAAACCATCCATCATTCATGTCACACTCGTATCACACATAGACAGGTTGATACCTAAGTGCAACAATCAAAGATAATTAGTAGCGCTCGGTGCAGCGACTGCTAGCGCCAGTGTATACACAGCATAGCGCCAGATAAGACGGGAATGCCGGTGCTCCAAAGCTGGCTCTATAGCCACAAAAAATTATGCTAAAAGGCGCACATCATAAGAAAGGCCCTTAGTCAGACTGATATGCTGATGTCCAGTGCCTGGATATGGGACAAACAGGTATTTACTGATTGGTTAATCTCTATATAACTCCTATTTTGAATTGTCCTGTCCTTCTTCTTGTATCTTTGTTGTCATGTAATGTATAAAAAATGTATACAGACAGGAGAAATCAAGGCCACCCTAAACCTAGAATAATGCTGTAAAGACAATATCAGTTTCTCCTCCTCCACTTCAGCATTAGAAATTGCCCATTCAGCTGTCATCTCACCGGCTTAGGGTGATGCTGCAGATCACTGGTAACTGCCACTTGGTGTCAGCAATGCCGCCAGAGTTTTAAAATGATTTTTAAATGCTGCCTGAAAAATTTTACCCATTGCAAGGATCTGACATCCATTACGACTTCTCCTGCCCTTTCTGTCATGTCACACCTCTGAGAACTAATCGCAGGTGACCTCAATTATGTACATTACCCACAGACTCTGGTTTCTGACCATTAAATTACTATCTTGTAAGCTACCAAATGTCACTGAGAGGAAACTATGTGACAATTTGTAGAATGATTGCAACAGACCCATAATTACAGATTTTTTTAATAGCACAAACCGTTTCTTTTAGTGGGCTGTTTTAGAAATGGAATGTCTGCTTCACAAGCCAAGCTCTATTTGATGGGTAACATTTATTTTAGGCGCATGAAGTAAACTGTAGTCCGTGATCAGTAATCACACAGAGAAAACTCTATTATGTTCGGAGGAACATAATAAGTAGTGAGGAGTTTCTATCCCCAAATCCTTGAGAAATGTTACCAAAATTACAAACTGGCTTATGCTATAACATTTGGCACCACCTCTTTTCCTGTTTATTCCACACAGGTAGACTCTGCTATATCTAATTAAAAAATTAAATAAAGGGGAAACAACTTTATTGAGTAGACCTTAGCAGTCTCCACTTCCAGCAAACTTTCAGTGCCAGGAGTGGGAAGCAGAGGGAGTAGAGCTAAATGTACCACTAGCCTCCCCAACATTTGCTTCCTTTCCATAATCAGCTGTATCATTGAGAAGCAACCATCCTATCATCCTGTAGCTTTTTGACCTCAAACTCAAACAACTCTCAAATGCTGTAGGATCAGTAGTCAGGAGACTTCATAAAGTAATATAAAGGAGTGCAGTCAAGACTTCCTTAAAGTGATACTGCAGGAAAAGGAAATTGTTACACTATTGCATCGGGCTACATTTGGCACCGTCCTATTTTTCAATTGAAGCAGAAATGGCCGAGATATTAGGGTTTACAGGTTCAGCTAATGACATCCCGTCCACCACAGACTTGTTGGGCCCTCCCACCTATTGCCTCCTGCCCCTCCCTCCTTCTCCGTGCAGAGGAGGGATGTGACTATAGGTCTTTTGCTGGGGTCTGTCATCTATGAAAACGTTGCCATTACCTTGGGTCTGTAATCTTTAAATATAAGTCCTCTGGCTCTCTAAGGAACATGATTTGCTGCGTATTTTTAACAAACAATGTATGATTTCTTTTGTATTCCCTGGTTAGAGTAAGGTCCCACCATTGAAAGTGCCTGAGGAAGAGCTCTCACAATTATTGCAAAATTATTTAATGTGGGATTTATCTCTGGTTGGCCGTTTCTCCAAATATAGACATATTTATTTTTTATAAAAGCCATCTGGGTGGGTGGTAATAGCAGACACCTCGTTAAATACCCACACCTTATAAATAGTCAGATCATACACAAACCCTGTCAGTTACATTTTTTAAAAACAATTTTTTGTAAACCTCTACCCAACCCTTTATCAATATTAACATCACTTGGCAGAATTATAGTTGCGTCATTGTAACATGATACATCAATCAGTTGTATTGAGGTGGTTGATTAGCGAATTTGCACTGTTTGATGTCATTGAATGTCCCTACACATTTCATAGATTTCATCAAGGGCTCTATAAAAGTTAACTAAAAAAATATATGTTAGTTATCAGTTAAAGTCTAGTATAGTTATTGCAGTAATAATAAGTAAGTATAGTAATTACAATTGCACGCTTATAAGAGATATCCAGTAATCCGATTTATATGCCCAAGAGAAACAATTTTCTTCCCACTTTGATCTAGGATATTACATTAAATAAACTTGATAATCAACCATGAACAAAGCATAACTATAATAATAATTATAATATTTATAATAATAGTTGAAAATACTGTTGTAATGATGTATGGATATATATATATATACCGTATATATATATATATATATATATATATATATATATATATATATTTATATATATATATATATATATATATATATATATATATATATTTATATATATATATATATATATATATATATATATATATATATATATATATATTTTTTTTTTTTTTTATTAATGTATTAGTTTATATTTTTTTAATCAGTTAACTTGTATTTAATCTCTAGGGTAAATAAATCAATTATAATTAAACAAGTAAACAAATAGAAAGGGGGAACCACCTGCAATTCACCAACAATACAGTCAGACAATGCTACACACCAAAAATATCAATTAATAATACATTCAGTAGATGATACAGCTACAAACTAACACATAACACAAGACATTTAAAAAAATAACAATCAGGATAGATGTCGCAGTCCAAAAAAAATAGATCTTACAATATATGTGCAAAATATCACAGGCATATCCAAACCCTGCCCTCCCTACTAAAAAGTTAACCCCCTAAAGATAAGCAATACACAATGCAAGTGTTCTCAATATGGATAATGTGCAAGTGCAATATTAATGCAAATGAACCCCTAACTGCTAAAACTCATGAGCCGCCTATGAGAGATGAAGAAACCAAAGAGGGGGAGGTTATGAGCCAAAAGTATGTCAAAGCACATCACCTGATCAATGCCGGGATCTAAGGCACCACCCGGGCACCCACGCATTTTGTGACGTGAAAATCTCGTCACTTCCTCAGGATGGTCACTAGAGATGAGCGAACTGGTTCGTCAGAACGAAAGTTCACTCTGAATTTCAGGCGAAATTCGATTTGAAGCGAAACCCAATTTTCCCTGAAATGTACTGGCACCTCGGGCGGTGGGTAAAGAAAAAAATAATCACCACCATTCCTCGTTCCACCATACCTTGTTCTGGTGACACGCTTGGATCCAGTGTGCACAGCAGAAGCTGACTTGCATTTACACTGCACTGTCCAACTTGCACCTGCAGCCAACCACTGGACCAGGACGGGGAAGCCGGCATGTAGGTAAGTGAATGTGCGATACACACAGCACAGTGGGAGCGGGGGAGGCTGGTCGCAATGTCAGCTGTCCAAATCAGCTTCTGTCGCGTTCTGACAGCATGGCCTTCCTCCCCCCACTCCCACTATGCTGTGTGTATTGCACAGACACTTACCTATATGCTGGCTTCCCTATCGTTCTGGTCCAACGGCTGCACTGTCAGCTGTGCAAGCCAACTTGCTCCCGCAGCCAGCCGCTGGACCAGAACAACTAGGAAACTTGCATGTAGGTTAGTATCTGTGTAGCATGATGGGAGCGGGGGAGTCCAGCCGCACTGTTAGCGCGTGGCAGAAGCTGACTTGCACAGCTGACAGTGCATCCGTCTCCCCCGCTCCCACCTTGCTGTGTGTATCGCACAATCCACTAGAGATGAGTGATTCTCAAAGGTTTGATTCGGATGAACCAAAAATTTATTGGAGAAATTCGGCGAATCGCCCAGATCAAATTTTTAGGAAGTTCGCTCATCTCTAGCAGTCACTACCCTGACTAATACCCTGAGGAAGTGACGTGATTATCACGTTATGGAACGCATGGGTGCCTGGGTGGTGTTTTGGATCCAGGCATTGATTGGGTGATATGCTTTGACAGTTTCTTTGCATCATAAATATGACATGCTGGTGGTACTCACGAAAAACACCTGCCACTACGTGGTGTTCATGTTTCTTAAATAAACCCCTTAAAGTGGACCAAAACCCAGGATTTTACTCCTTTTGGTCCTTTCCCCCGGGGCACCCCGATTGGGCCGATCGAGCCGGGTTTTGGCCCACTTTAAGTAACTTTGAGTGATTCAACCAAGCTGACTAATTAAACTTGTCCAATCAGCTTGAAAATGCAGACAAAAAATGTACGTTTTCATGTGAAAATGACTTAAGTAAGCGAACATTTCTGGAAAATTGGCACAAATTTAGCATTTGAAAATCTAAAATCTCTGAATGCATCTTTGGTACTGAGAAGCCTTTACCCAAAATAGAGCATTTATTTTCTACATTTCACACAGCTTCAAAATGTTTAGGTGATGTCCCCATGTTATATATTATTGTGAAACTATGATGACATAATAGTTTATGTTATAGTTATGTTATATAGTTATAGCTTATGTGAAATTATTTTTGAATGCATTTGTGCAACTAGTCACTTTGTTACGAAGGAGCATCCAGATAATGCTATATATGTATTTAGATCAAGATCAAGGCAACTGGAAAGCTATTGCAGTTGCCTAGATTTATTCCTACAGATATGCCAGAGTTAACTTTATTTCTTTATTTTTTAACTGTTTCAAATGTAAGGAAAAAAAATCATGGCCCTTCCTCCAGATACTAGACTGGTGCACCAGGCATAGTAAGCCCAGATCAAAAAGGGTCAAAAAGCAGAACAATAGTGCTTTTGCTGGGATGTTGGCTTTTATTTTTTAATAAAGAGATATATATTGAGTGATAGATCAAGGCAACTGGGCTTGCAGCTGTTTTCTTTTGCTCCACACGTTTTGTAATTCACCCCACTGGATGTATGTGTGAATTCAACATTGCCTATTGGGAAAGTCAGCTGGCTGACTTGTGAAACGTATTGCAGTAGAAAAAAAAAATATTGCAATTGCATAGATTTATTCATGCAGACCTACTGGAGTGAACTCTTTTTATTTATTTTTATTGTTTCAATTAAATGAATAAAAATCATGGACTCCAGATTACCAGGCTGGTGCAGCAGTCTGATCCTGGCAACTTACTAACCCCTCCAGGCTTTGGCCCAGGTTTGGTGATCTGGGGTGTTGGCAGTCCAAAAAATATAAGTTAATTCTGCATGTCTTTTACACTGATAACAAAAACATGCTGGCTTTTGCTGACTTGGCTTTTTAGGCCAGAACAATTCCTTGTTACAGACTTTGCTGAAACAAGGCCAATGCATGATCAACAAAATCCGATGATTCAGGACAACAAAACCTTCAAAACAAATCCAGGACCTTAATTCTGTATTGTATGGCTGCTGCTATGCAGACCATTAGGTACAGTGGCATTCCTGGACTTTGTGGCCTGTCCTAACCCTGGAACAAGATGCCCAGCAAAAAAAAAGAGTCTCTGTCCTGAAATACTGTGTGGCCAAGAAGGTGTTTTTAACACTGCAGAACACATATGGATGCAGCTTTCTTTCTAACAACGTAATGCGCTAGTGCTATCTTGAAATCTTCTTCTAAAAAAAAAAAAAAAATGTACAGAATTGATATTACAGGTCTGATATTAATGTATTCATATTACCAAATTATTTTAAAAACTTTTTTTTTTGGGTTTCCAAAAATATGGTTGTTTGGGGGTTAAAAAACTACTTTTAACCCATCGCCGCCAGCGCTCTGGGGTTTAAACATGCATTTTACAGCGCGAGAATTTTTTGAGCGTGATTTTTTAATGAATATGGTGGGAGCCGGTCGCTAGGGCCAGTCCCTATCATGCTTTCCCATACAGCGCGGAACCTGTCAAATAGCGACTCATCCAATATTCAACATTACAGCAAACCGACTGAGTCTCTATCAACTACAGAACAACGGCCAAGCACAGCGACTACGAGCGGGCACTCTGAAAATGCCGCTACAGTCGCTCAACTGTCACTACCTGCCGCTATTAATGAATCGGCCTCCCCGTGTGCAGATTGGCTGAGTAGACCACTCAGCTAATCAGCATGCTCGGTTTTGGCCATGCCTGTGTCATAGGAACATCAGGAAGGTGAGTTTTTACGTTGACCTGGGGATACGCACAGCCAATTAGGGATGCTCCGTCTGAAAGGAACAATACCCAGGAGAGTGAAATTCTTGGGTGTTGATCATCTTTAACATAAATTCAGTGATCTTTTTGTTAACTCAGGAGAAATGAATAAAGAGGAACAACACCACAATTTTTTCTCTCCCAGGTGAGGCGTCATGATTTAGGAAACCCTGCTGTGTGAAATCCTATAAACCACTGTAAAACTCACCTTTCCAGCATTCCCATGGCACAGGCAATTAGCATGCTTGGCTCCATTCAGCCAGCAGCTCTGATATCAGCGCGGCTAGTAAGGTGAATGGTATCTGAGAGCACTATACAGCTAGTGAGTGAGCCATACACAAATGGCTGGTGTGGGTACGAGCACAGGTATACTTGTATGTATGCTCAGTCATCAATTTTTTGTATCAAAAAGACTTTACAGACGAGGTCACTGCTACTTGTAGGTGTGCCACTAAATAAACAATTTATCGGATCATAAAGGACTTTAAGAAGAAAGGTTAAACTGCTGCGAAGAAGTGTTCAGGGGGTCCAAGAAGTCTAGCATGTTTTCAAGAACATTCTGTAAAGAATTTCGCTATCAGATCAGTTCAACACCACTGCGTAAAAGTGCATCAGGGATAGCAGAAGGCAGATGGCAGCACATAGGGAAGTCTTTTGGGGCCTGGCCTGGTGTCAATAAGCAAAAAGGGCACTTATCTCCAAGAAAAACATTAAGAACAGGCTAAAATTCTGTAGGAAATACAGGCTTTGGACTGCAGAGGACTGGAGGTAAAGTTATTCTATTTGAAGAATCTGCCTTTTACTGTTTGGTGCATCTGGAAGAAAAGGAAACGTGATCACTTCTATGAGTTCCCTGTCTTACCAACAGTAAAACATTCATATGTAGGGTTATGTTTCTTCTAAGAGATTGGGCTCACTTACATATGTGTCCAAGAACATTTACAAAATCCTCCAATAGCATTTATGGGTTTAATTGGCTCGGTGATCAAAACACTGACATTTTCGATCTATGGCCAGGAAACTTCCCAGATCTCAACCCCATTAAAAAGCAGTGGTCAATCCTCAAAAATCAGGTGGAAAAGATAAATAAAAATAAATATAAGAGACCACATGCGCTGAATCGTGCTGGTGTCCAGCATTCTAGGGCCAGCAGGCAAAGCAGTGCAAGGCCTTGACTAATGGTAGTAGGAATGCCTATGAATAACATTTCAGTGTAATGAATACATTCATTGTTTTTTTAAGCAGGTTCAGTGCCTGGTAATTTATTTAATGACAGACACCACAGATCACCATCATATTATGCTACAGTATTTTTTCAAGTTGGGCCTTGCCTTTCAGACTTGCCAAGAAAAATTTATTTTTTTTTACATTATTTTGTGCTGTATAATGAGACAGCACAAGAGTTGAGGCTTTCCTAAAATTAGATATTCTGAGGAACAAAGTCACAGTGGATTTATATACCGGTATATATATATATATATATATATATATATATATATATATATATATATATATATAGAGAGAGAGAGAGAGAGAGAGAAAGAGAGAGAGAGAGAGAAAGCTAAAAAAGGTGACAGAAGAAAATGCCATCTATGCACTCATATACGGGAAGTATACTGCAGGCAATTCAGCACCAGGAGCAAATGGAGCCTCTCTACTACTATAACACTACTAACACTACTATAGAAGGTTATGAATCGACCTTATGGTGCGGGATCCACTCCCTGGTGTCTAAATTGACAGGACTGCTTCAAGGATTTGTATCATCATTGTTCACTAACAGCATGTCACTTTGGAAAGAGGCTTGATAAGGCGACAAAAAAGCCTCCGTGTCGGTGCAAGTTCTCATTCCCTCCAAGTCATGGAGTAGAGTCAAGGCAATTAGACTTCCTGTGATTTTTCAGAAGATATTTCACCTGTTGCCGGGCTCCAAATTTGCCCCTCCTTTCCATTTTTTCATAATCACACTCGGGCAGGCTGATTCATTAATAGCGGCAGGTAGCGACAGATGAGCGTCTGAAGTGCGGCGCTATGAGCGACCGCTATTGTCCGCCCCGATCGGCTGTCAGACGCTATTGCAGGGCTCCTCAGTCGCTATCTGCCGTTCTTGGGAATCACGCTGACATTGGTGAATGTGATGTTAAAGATCTGCTTTATAGGCGCTGTTGAGTTTTTACACCGTGTTCAATACAGCGGCTGAGCGTTTTTTGGCTGTTGCCTAGAAATCAATCTGTTAGAAAATTCTGTAGTAAATACATTGAACCATGTATGTTTTTATAACTTTTATTTATATTAAATTGTATTTTCTTAT
Organism: Gastrophryne carolinensis; assembly: GCA_027917425.1. Taxonomy (NCBI): domain Eukaryota; kingdom Metazoa; phylum Chordata; class Amphibia; order Anura; family Microhylidae; genus Gastrophryne; species Gastrophryne carolinensis. The sequence continues at coordinate 459,121,400 of CM051235.1, forward strand.
ATTTACATAAATCAAATTCGGGGTTTGGAATCTTCATGGTGCCTAAAAAAGAAACAAAAGTGTAGTTAGTTTTTTTTTTTTTTTTTGTTATACTTCCCTATTTGGTTTGGTTGTTGCATTTAATTACATACCAAACCCCCTTTTTTTTTTGGTCATTTCCCATATAAGTAGACCCATTTTTTTGGTTTGGATTAGGATTTTTGGGCCCCATTTTTGGGTTTGGATTAGGAGTTTGGGGCCCCATTTTTAGGTTTGGATTAGGAGTTTTGGGCCCCATTTTTGGGGGGTTTGGATTAGGAGTTTTGGGCCTCATTTTTTTGGTTTGGATTAGGAGTTTTGGGCCCCATTTTTTTATTTGGATTAGGAGTTTTGGGCCCCATTTTTGGGTTTGGATTAGGAGTTTGGGGCCCCATTTTTTTGGTTTGGGTTGGAACTTGAAGACCAACCACATTTGTTTTGTGATTTTGTCAACCTCCTCCTCATCTTCAGGAAATTTTATCTAAACAGGGATAAGGTCACAAATAGCCAGGACTACCTGGTAAAATATGCGGCTCATTGTAGCCTGGCTGATCCCACTGAGGAGGGCAGAAGTTGCCTGGAAATTCCCCCGTGCCACAATATTAAGCATGGCACATAGGCGAACTATGCCAGGGATGGATTGGGTGCGTCTGGTGGATGGATCGATTTTGGTCTTAATCTGATCATATAGGGACTGTAGTGCTGCACTATTCAGACGAAATCTGCTTCTGATCTGCTCGTCACTTAAATCCCAGACAGAGAGGCGGATGGCAAAGGATCGGGGTGCCCTAAGCCTCACAGCACCCTCTTCCCTTGCCTCCTGACCTTCCTGTACGTTCCCACAACAATACATCCATAACCCAAACATCACCCTCTCATCCATCTCACAATCACTGGCTAGAGCTCAGGCACTGCCCCAAAAAACAAAAACAATATCAACACACAGACCAACCACTCCACATACACAATCACAATCCACACACAATCACACAAATGCAGCTCACCACAAAACCAGATGTATAGTGGTTATAACCATCAGCCTGCTGCAAGTATGCTTTCAAAGTTTGGCACAACCAAGAGGGGAGTTGATGCACAACCCACAAAAGGTCCCCAAAACAATCCTCACTTGCTGAATTCAACACAATATTTGCATATGCCACCAAAAAGAAACTCCCAAAGAAACAGCACTGATGCCAGAAAACCTCAACAAAGCCACAGACAGTAAGCAAGAAACACAGCCAGACACTTATTGCAAGCTAGGGCTCACCCCAGCCTTTGCCACAGTGTATCAATAAAAGAATGCTTAAGAAAAGAGGTATTTATACTTATCCAAAGGACTGGTCCGCTTAGCTGCCTCTTGCGTTTGTTAGCTGTTTCCGGTCTGTAATTAGCTTATCACAGGTGTGTTTGAAACGGCTAGCGCAAGCATAATAGCGTACTTTTGCGGATCTGTTTGCTCAGACATCTTTTGGCCAATGAAAGTTATGTGGCTGCAAATTCAAATTGCCGTTTTTGACACCACATTTCCAATGTTGTTAAGAGACATGGTTCACATTTCTTCCTAATGTCTGTCTGCCTTGTTAAGTAGGTCATTAATTAGTTCATTGCCTGACACACATGTTTGCCAGAAACCTCAGTCATTGGAGTTAAGATGTAGCTACAAACACCTTGCCAGTATGTGTGAAGCAATTAACTGGGCCTGTTTGTGATTGGTTTTTACACCACATAAAATCTGGCACACTCAAACAGCAGTTGTTGCCATTTTGTAGTCTGCATGCATGCTAGTGTGTGTTGTTTTGTGGTGTGTGCAGCTACAGGATGGAGCCAAATTCTGGACATCTGCCGGCCACTGCTGGGCCGAGTACCAGTGGGGTGGGTGCTGGCCGGAGACCTTCCTTAAGGAAAAGGGCACTGCCGGAAGGTGAAGCACCACCCAAGGGCAAACGTCCATTTGCCAAGAGGGAGCCAAAATTTAATTTGGCGGATAACAATACTCTTGTGCGTCTGACACTGGCTAAATGGGACTTATTATTTGGTCCCCAAAGTCAGTGTTTAGGCAAACAAGAAAGGAGCAAATTGTGGGATGCCATTGGTGAGCAGCTTACTAGCACTGCTCAATACCCACGTAGTGGCACATCCTGCAAGAAACGCTTCTACACTTTGAAAAGGGCCCTTATGCTAAAGATGAAGAATGATCTACTTTTAGACAGTGGGACCAAGCAGGGTCCAAAGAGTAAATACAGGCCATATGAGGAGATGCTGAAGTGCAAGATTCCTCTCAGTCGCCTGCAGGGTGTGGATGCTGGGGATGACACCACAGGTTGGGGTGAAGGTACATTGTTTTAACATTGCAAATTATGGTTGGTTTAATGTATCTTCTTATTTGTTAAACAATTCTTTCCAATACTAACAGTAGGGCATGTTAAGTAGCAGATTAAACTCCCTTTCTCTTGCTTTATGCATAGTGGCACATGATGACTCACATGATTCGCCTTATGAGGTCACCCGGAATCCTGCCCTTTCCCCACCCTCAAGCTTAACAGTCTGATATTGAAGGTTTGTTTTTTTGGGTTGTTTTCTTAACTTTTTTTTTGTTTGTTTGTCACACATTAACAATGCATAATTCATTACTTTGCTTTATCATAGTTGCCCTCAGAATTGCACCAGCATCTCCTCATGAGGCGACCTACTCTTTGGATGCCAGTAAGTGCATGTGTCAACCTTGATTTTGCCATTGTCATATAAGTGTGCATGGCTTTCAATCATGTTATTTCATTGTAGGCCAAGTCCCTGCTTCATCTTTGGACCCCACTTCCTGTGTTGGAGGTCAACAGGACCCTGTTGGTGTGTATTGCAAAGCACACTGTATCCTTTCTGTTTGAGTTCCAATGCGTATATTTTGTTAGTTGAAAATGCAAACTCATGTTAATTCTCAAACCAAGCTGGATAGTTAAAGGGGATTGGGCATCAACCGGATCCTACATGATAATGTTGTAATGTTGTCCAGGCTAAGTTATTGAGCTTAAATAAGTCATTATTTCTGAACTGCAAACATTAACAATACTATGGTGGTTAATATTGATATCCATTGTGGCTTGCTTTAGACCCAAATACAGGAAGTGGGCGTCCGGAAAGGGTCCTTCGCCGCGCGGCTGCTAGGGATGAGGGTAAGACTGATTTTTGTGGTTGTAGTAAGGATGTTGCTTTCAATGAAATGTTGTTTGTGTCTTGACAATTTCTGTTAAACATGTTATTTTAGGGCAAAGCTCGACTGAGGCCCTAGGTCTGGACATCTTTGAGGTGGCGGGTATGTGTAATTTGACCAATGTGTGTATGTTCCAGTTTGGCAAACTGATTACCTCATCTTGCTCTTCCATACATCGCTGTTGGACCAACAACAAATTAATGAACTGCGCCAACAACTTAATGAAGTGCGCCAACAACTTAATGAAGTGCGGCCTCAACAGCAGTCTGGAGTGCTGCATGCCATGCAAGAAATGATGCATGGCATCCAGCAATCTTTACAGCGCCAGGACCAAACTTTGTTGTTGTTACAGCAGCTAATACAGCAGCAGTCTATTTTTTTTACTGCACTGTTGTCCCCCAACACCGCCCCTAGCCATGAGTCGCAACCTCCCCGCCCACCCAGGGACTAATTGGTCCAGTTGTTAGCCATTTGTATTGACTTGATTGACTTAAATAAATGTATTTGTAAACGCTAGAATTTGTGTGGGTTACCCAAAGACATACGTACAAACACAGTCAGGGATACCTCTCTATATCTAGATATGTTAATGTTGACTGGAAATTACTACAGTCATTGTTTGCCATACTTTACTATGTATAGAAAATTAAATGCAGAACAATGTGTTTAAGAAACACCCAAAAATGGGTTAATATACACTTAACATATGGTTTAAAAGGCACGACACACTGAAAGTACAAACATAAAAAACATTTATTTGGGATAAAAGGGGCCAACATGGCCAAAATTACTCCGCACAGCGGATAAAACCATACCCCCCACCCTACCGCTGTTTCTTCTTTCCCAGCAGCATAAGTCGCGTCCGCCGGACGTACTGCCACAGTCTGCGATGCTCATTAACGCAAGCTGTATGGAGACCAAAAAATGGATTAGTCAATAGAACGTGAGACAAACGTACACAGATGATTTCACATTATCTAGTTTGGTCTCATAATGTGACCAACTACATTAACATTTGTGCAAACTGGGCCCTTATGTGAGTCCATTATATGAGTACTAGTGCCTTACATGTGCATTTATCAGCAATACCCTACATATTGAAGTAACAGTTTGTACTAAATGAAGGGTGAAGTAAGATTGTGGGCATTGATTGGGTTATTTTGGTCCAAACATCATGTGCAAAGTACTAAAGATTCTAACCCTTCGGTTATTCCTATTCTAGTTCTCAACCTTATTTTAATAAAAATTTAATTTGGACACCAAAATGTTTAAAACAAAATGTATTATGGGTTTGAAAGTAAACAAAGGTGATGCAACAATCTAGCATGCAGACATGCATTAATGATTGTGGGTCACGCAAATGTCAGCTAAATGTTTGCTAATTAACCACATAGGGACATTGACAATTATTCTACCTTTTAGGGTGACACATAGGTGGCCAAAGTATGTTTGGATATGAAGTTAGTGTACTCACCATCGCAGCTGTGGCTCGGGCACATGCTGCTGGGTGTCCCTGGAGCTTGGGTGGGGAGTATGGTCACAGGGTCCGTCTGCGTGGAACATCTGTTTTGAAAAAAAACAAAAACAATCATAGGGTTTGTGCTTACAATTTAAGATTATACATCCACCTGTTTAGGGAGTCTGGTAAATCATGCTACCATGTTTACACACATGTTTGCTATACATTAGCATATTTACAGGTCCGTGAGGTCAGGTGAATAATTTAGGTGTGCAACATGGACACATCAATATAATGTGCCGCAAACATTTACAGTGCAATGCTAATGCAGTAATTTAAGTTGAGCTGATCATTAGAGATGAGCAAACTTCTTGAAAGTTCGATTCGGGCGATTTGCCGAATTTCCCCAAGAAATTCGGGTTCGCCCGAATCGAACTTTCACGAATCGCTCATCTGAAAAAAAAATGGCGGCATGGTGGGAGCGGGCAGGCCGGCTACGCCTGTCAGCGGGCGGCGGACGCCGGCCCGCTGACAGCGCAGCCGGCCTGCCCGCTCCCACCATGCCGGCATTTGTTTAAAAAGCAAACACTTACCTGCATGGTCGCAGCGTGGAGGCCGGCGCCGCTCTCAGGCGCCCTCTGATGACGCGCCCTCTGATGATGCGTCCTCTGATGACAGCTGAGAGCGGCGCCGGAGCGTGGACCATGCAGGTAAGTGTTTGCTTTTTAAACAAATGCCGGCATGGTGGAAGCGGGCAGGCCAGCTGTGCTGTCAGCGGGCCGGCTTCCGCCGCCCGCTGACAGCGTAGCCGGCCTGCCCGCTCCCACCATGCCGGCATTTTTTTTTTTTTATTTCAGGGAAAATTCGATCGGCACGAACCAAAAAAAATTCGGGTTCGTGCCGAATCGAATTTTCCCTGAAATTCGGAGCGAATTCCGGTTCGTCCGAACCGGTTCGCTCATCCCTACTGATCATATTCATAGTAGAGTGTGCAACATGTGTTTGCATTAAACAAATTAAAACAAAATGGCTAGGCAGCATCATGGTGTACACATTAACTTTGGGGTTGGTTGCATTTGGATTGAACTGGAGTGGGGTTCCAGAATATTCTTCTAATTAGACAAAAAATATATGCTATGTAGCAGCAAACATGTGTATGTAGTTTGTAATGTCATTACATATGCCATGTGAGTGAGAACAACAAACACTTAACACGACTATGCCCGCGGGCAAGGGCTGGTGCATAGCTGCTGCAGGTGCCGGCTCTATGATGCCCTAAAAACCAGATAACAAGGGCAGAGGATTATTGAACATGCACCGATTCCACCTGTAACATACAAACAACAATTAGAAATACACTCACCAGGGGATGAACTGCCGCTGGTATCCCAGGGAGGACTCTGAGGAGGAGGCGTGGAGCCTCGACTCCTCACAATCGGCCCCGAAGATCCCAAAACACATGGGCCACCCTCCTCCCTCTCACTCCCAGATCCTTGAGGGAGTGTGGGTGAGTCCAACTCCGACTCCCTACTTGAGAGTGGCCCACAGGGTTTTGAGACTCAACTGAGTCTGATTGTGAGGAGCTGAGGCTCCAGATTGCCCTCCCCCCAGCAGCACGCTCCTCTGGGGCGTCATCCCCTTCCTCCCCTGGGTCCTCAAGATAGGACTGGCGAGAGGGCCCCTCCCCCACAGATTCAACCCCACTACTCTTCTGCGGGGGAGGAAACCCTTCCCACGTTTGCCCAGGGGAGGACACTTATCTGTGTAAAAGTGAAATAAATAGGACACCTTTTAAAATACATCCTCAAATGTAATACATTATAATACTACATTATTGTAAGCATTTACATGTTGTGAGGTGACAGCGCAGCCAGCCTGCCCACTCCCACCATGCCGGCATTTTTTTTTTAAATAGGACACCTTTTAAAATACATCCTCAAATGTAATACATTATAATACTACATTATTTTAAGCATTTACATGTTGTAAGGTGACACTTACCTGAAGCATAGGCATCATAGAGCCTATAAACGCCCTCTGGGTCATGGCGCTTGAAATCTGACCACTTCTGGATGATGGATTGGACTGACAGCTTGGTGTTGAAGCGTCGGGACACAGTGGCCTTCACCTTCACCGCTATGCACCTCTTTGCACCACGGGCATAGTCATATTCAGCCAGCAAAAAATCCTAAAAAAAAACCATTTAAAAAACAAACATCAATACATATATATATAGACTAATAAACATAAATAACAATCTATATTGTTGCACAACATAAATGGAACATATACTTACTTTAACCACCTGGCCATTGACACGTGTATCCACCCTCTTGCGGCGCTGTTTTTGGGGTGTGGGGGGAACAGGGGATCTTGAGGGACCAGGGGAGACAGGGGGGGAGGGTGGGGAGGGGTTGGAGAGGAAGAATCGGAGGAGTAGCTGAGGAGGCGGATGGCAGGACGTCTAGGCCGCATGGCTATTCCTCAGAGGTGGAAACCGGAAGTAGCAAAACGAAAGTAAAATGCAGAAAAAAAAATTACACGCGTTGCTAAAATACGCTAACATACGCTTTTTAAAAAAATTCGCTAGGATACGCAAACATAAAAATAGCCGAGCAGGCATGCTAATGATGACTCAGATGCGCCTGTGTCTGCTGCGTATTCAACAACACCGACTGTGGGCGTTGAAAGTCAATTCACCCCCAAAAAAAAAAAACATAGCGACTCGCATTAGCAACTGAGCCTCGCCGCAACACCACGGATTCAATAAAGAAAGTTCAAGGATATAGCGTGGGCGCTGTTTTTAGCTGACTGAGGCATAGAGCGCCTGTAACGCTTTAAAAAGATTGATTATTTGGGTGGTTTGACACCTTTGAAAACGCTAACAATAACTGAAATGACATTGGGAGAGGGCTGTGATATTTACATCCAAGTGACACATTCCTAAATACATTTTCAGAAAAAAACAAAAAAACATTTGAAACATTCAACACAAATCAAAAATAATGTTTAATACATGAACATTTAAAAAAAAAAAAACAAAAAAAAAAACAAAAAAAACAAAAAAAGACCATTCATTGAGTCTGCAATAGAAATGTATGGGAGAGCGCCAGGTAGCGAGAGGTAATACCTGGTGCTGTGCAAGGCAGAACACTGGCGCTGTTCGCTGAGGCTGTGAAATTGATAAATCATCCGCTACATGTCGCTATTCCAGTTGCTAAACAGATTCTGGTTGATAAATGTGTAATTGCGTGCCGTGTCTGGCGTTGACCAGTCGCTATCAGTCGCTACCTCTCATTAACCAGGCACTACCTGACGCTATCCCTCCTTAAATAAGGGCCTAAATGTGGTTGAACAACCAGTCCACTCGGCCCTCCCAGCATGAGCCCAGTAAGTTCGGCATGCTCGAGCTAGGAGTAAGTGATAGTTGGGGAATAGAATTGAAAGCATGGGAAGACTTTGGGGACCAGCTACAGCACTGTGCACACATTGCACTAAATGAGAGGCACATGGCAAAGGCTTTAGGTGATCTTGCTGCCTTATTATTGATATGTTGGACTGGTCTCTCCTACATTCTTAAAAAAGAAGCAGCAGATAATGTGCTTCGATGTCTGTTTCCTTATCCAGGCTGGATAATCCGCTGCCGGGATGGAAAGGTTGAATATATATTTATAGTTACATACTTTCTTGCTTAAAGCGGCTGTTTAAAGCAGATCTCCAGTCAAAAATGACCTGTCAAAAATAAGTGTGGCGTAGAAGCTCAGGTAGATAATTTGCCAAATTTCTTCGGTTCTTTTTACTTACTTTACTGACGATTTGTGATATTCAAAATTGGGATGCTTCAGGGGTGATTATCAAATGAGACCTAAAGCCATTTCATACTTTTGGTCTGCTTTTAACAGACTTAATCTTGTATTCTGGCAAAACTATGAACTATAAATGCATAGTATTTTACTGTATATAACTTAAAAAATGCATAATGTATTTTTTGTGCTGAAAATAATTAAACTATACATTTGCTTTAAGATTGTCCTGCTTGATTGTATTTGTTTAATCGTTCTCCCTGAAATGATTTCCTGGAATTTATTCTTTAATTGAAATTTCCTGAAAAAAATCCAGCCTTCAAAATTATACCTTTAGATAATAACATAACTGTGACAAACATAATTACCCCCTTGATCAACATATATTTGACTACATCAATAGGGATTCACATTGCCTGGAAAATGATGATAAACTGTGTGTTGCTCCTGGGACAGCACATAAAGTGTGCAGCAGCAAAGACATGTAATGAAACGGCCAGATAATGCAACAGAGCCTCATGACCTTCGGTTTGGGTTTTTCACACAAAGTATAAGATAGCATTGACAAAAATGCTATGGGGTCGGATACTACGAACCCAGCCAGCAAATAAAACACGGACCATGTGACCACTGACGTTGGGGGAACGCAGCTTAAGATTTACAGGAGTGTAAATACGGGGATATTGCCCATCATGATGCCCCCCCCACCCCCACCGCACTTGGGGAAACACCCATTTTGTCAAACGTTCCAATGTTTCAGTATTGTATTTTTAATGCTTTTCTTCTTAGGTATTTCTGAAGGTATAATTAGTGTAGATTAAAAACCCAAATCTAGCTCTAACACATTCTTTATATGTCAGACAGGAGCACCTTGGGCCTTTCAGATATAATCATTTTGGATCCCACCCTTTAACTATATAGAAATAGTACAAAGACCACTTTTAATCACAATCAGGGCCATGCGTAATAGCCAATGGTATATACAGATAGCATCACTTACTCATCGAAAAACTAGAAAAAATATGTTGATCAGCAGGATAATCCCAAACTCCACGCATGCTTTGCAGCGTGCCAATCACCATCTTTTCGGTGTGCAGCCCCATCATGGGGGGCATTATCCTTTGGGGGCAGCTGTGCAGTCACTTACAAGCCATGATATAATAATCTGCAGTTATTTTTTTCGTCTTCATTCATTTGATTTGGACAGAAATTATGATCACAATCTGGTTTAATTACTGGCTCACTATGAGCATTTGTTTTCTATACATATAAACAATTTAGTGCATGGCTACTTGATGTTGTACATAATGGTCATGTGACAGATGCAATTTTTTATATATGTATATAGTATATTTCACTTCTTAAGACGCTTCTGTCACCATTGTGGTTACTTCTTAATTAAGCAAGTGCTTTCATTTAAAAAGAATTTTAAACAGGGATCAGCGCGTTTATCCTTTTTTAATTTAAGATTTATTAAGATCTAAAATTGAACCATCAGTAATAATAAAAAAAAATTTGCATTAATTTTAATATATTTGCATGTCAGATCTCCCCTCTGAATATGGTTTTGGGGCTGTTGCGACATCATTTTGCATAGTATAGGGTTTTGTTGGCTCAAAAATGAAATACATTACCAACTATAATCAAAGCTCAAAAGAGCTCTGCCATTGTCCACCATTTATTAATGAAGCCATTGTAGATAGATTTTTTCTGGCCCTTAAAAATAGCAAGTACACCATCAGAATTATAAACCATTAAAAACGATTCAGTACTAGGAGTATTTTTTTAGGTTTTTTTTGCTAAGCATTATAAGAAAGTGCATAAAGACATTACAGTGCTGAATGGACCCATATAAACACCCCCTTATTATTTATCAATTTGTATAAAATGTCCCAGAAAGCTTCTGCAGCTCTCCTGGAAATGTTTTTCACTCACTTCCTAATTTTATTGAATACAAGCCAACGGAGGTGGAGATCTCTGCCATATGAGGTTTAAGCCTGCCATCCCGAGCAGAAAACCTACTGTGTCCATCCTCATGCGTCCAACATGACCACCAGTGCCATATGGTGTTCACCTCATATGCATTCAAGATCACCTAGTGAACAGTATTGACTAGTGGCAGGGGCTAAAGCAGGCTTTCAGTCATTTTTCTTACTGATGGTCCACCTTAGAGTCAACATATGTACATCAAAGTCAGAATACAATCATTATTCAGTTACTTTCATTATTCAAACACCATCCTGCAATATTAATATAATCAATCATTGAGATGGACTCCTCCCTGCTCATTTTCTGGCACTTGTGTATTTACATATTTACATAACATGACAGTCCTAGGAAAAGAACTTTCACACATCAGAACCAGAAATAAGGGCTTAATGACACAGCACTCTATTTCAGGCCATGGCTAAGACTCCTGTTCCCAATAGTTTTTGGAAGAAATTGGTGTTGTCACCAATCTGCTAAGTACAAGGAACATCCATATAGCCAGAGACCCTTGCACAAATCCCTATGCTACCTACCTAAACCATGATTCCTCTGCGTAATTCTAACAATTGGGCAATGTCATGTGAACACTGGAAACACGGAAGAGGCTCTTACCAGGAAAGAGAGGTGCAGGTAAGTACGAGGGTGGAAGTTATGCCCAGGAAAGGGGAGTGCCAAGAATCTGGATGTACTCTATGCTAGCAGATTGATGACCAACACCAATTTTTGCAAAAATAGATGTTGGTCTGCTGTAAGGAAGGACACCGGCCCAGACTAGCTTTGCTATGTGCTCTAGTGAGTGAAGACGTGTAGTATTTCTAGAGATAAGGTAAGGTGAGTATAGTTGTTTTTTTATTTGCCCACTAATGCTTTTTTGAAATAGCTTCTAAAGTTCTCATCTTTCCCTTCTGTTATCTACAAGCAAAAACAAAGTTTGGATTGGAATTAGGCTTTAGCAAACAACTGTTTTCTAAAATAAAATTGGTGTTTTATAATGTAGGCAATTCAGAGGCAGCTACTGCTTGGCTCCAGTCATATTTATGGGATTTATTTTGATTTCTCTTAGTTACTTTATATGGGATAGAATAGTAAAGGAGATCACCGCCTGGAGAGTCGAAAGCCGGGAAGAGAGGAAGCGATTTTCCCTGTATGTGGCTGCAATGCCCGCAATAAATGACTCTGGATGTTGGTGATGATGGCTGACTATTTTCAGCAGTTCCTGTGTGTAGAAATTGCTAAACCAAAGCTATTTTTCAGTGTCCAATTTTCATACCTGGCCGGCACTTTGCCTTCAGGCCCAAGCAGTTTTGTCAACCAATCAGTATTATACGGAGAGATGGTGGTACTTGCTAGGCATTTTAGAACATTATCCATTTTTAAATAACCTTACTGTACAGTAGAAAAATAAAGCTTTCAATGGCTTAAAATAACTCTACCATGAAAATTCCTGCCTAGAATAAAATGATAGCATTAGATGTAGTAAACATAGGAGACGTGCCTAAACTGTAGAGGGGAGAAATTTTTTACTTGAGGCTGAAATAATTTTGATTAAGATCAACATCCTTACAAGAAACAGTGTTCATATGTATCCTTCCCCACGGATTGCTGCACCAAAAAATTAATTGACCTGTTTATAACTCAGGTCCCTCAATGGCGTCCAATGGATCTGCCAGTGGCCTGTCACTTTGCTTTGAGGGTTACGCCATTTAAATCCAGGTAGCAAAATGGCTGAGATGCTGGGAAAGGAAGAAGCCTCCTGGGTGCTCCAAGAGGGCCACGGCCTGGAAAAAATCAGTGAGACAGCATTTCAGCGATTCACTTACCTGAATCCTGACATATGGGGCCACGCAGTACCAAGGAACGACAACCTGCCCAGCATTACAAACATCCGGATAACAGCCCCAGGATTAAACTGAGAGGCACCGGACAGCCCGCACAGCGGAACAACTCCCTTATCAGGTGGAATGATATCCCTAGGAGCACAGAGGGACTACCCAGGTTAGCAGGTCCGGCTGAGTACATGCACAAAATGTATGCACTGAGGAAGCTCTAAGAGCAAAACGCGTCTGCAACTGGAAAACTTGCTACAAACAAGGGACTAAATCCTACTTGCTACAAACGGAGGCATTGACCCCCAACTACTCACTTGCTACAACTGGAAGCACCTTCCCCAGAAACTTTAAGGAAGGTAGGGCACACCAGTGGCCACCACTTGCCCAGCCCTCTGGGCAAAAAACTTGGACTACTTACTTGTTTTACCTTCACGAGCACTGTAAATACAAATTCAAGCATGAGATAAAAAGTTAGAAAGCTAAATGTTTTATTAATGTTCTGTTTGATGACTTATTGTTTTTCTCCACTCTACATGACTTATCTGCATAAAATAAAAAAGGAATAACCTTACACAAAATTCCTCTGGACCATTATTAGGGCAAATAGGCGCACCCTTGGTTCCCTCCTACTTGGGAGGAACCAAACCCAAACTTACTTATATTATGTGTCCTCGCAGTCCTCATCATGACTAGGGATGAGCGAACCGCTTCGGACGAACCGGAATTCGCTCCGAATTTCAGGGAAAATTCGATTCGGCACGAACCCGAATTATTTTTGGTTCGTGCCGATCGAATTTTCCCTGAAATAACAAAAAAAAAATGCCGGCATGGTGGGAGCGGGCAGGCCGGCTACGCTGTCAGCGGGCGGCGGAAGCCGGCCAGCTGACAGCGCAGCCGGCCTGCCCGCTCCCATTATGCCGGCATTTTTTTAAAAAGCAAACACTTACCTGCATGGTCGGAGCGTGGAGGCCGGCGCCGCTCTCAGGCGCCCTCTGATGACACGTCCTCTGATGACAGCTGAGAGCGGCGCCGGCCTCCACGCTCCGACCATGCAGGTAAGTGTTTGCTTTTTAAAAAAATGCCGGCATGGTGGGAGCGGGCAGGCCGGCTGCGCTGACAGACGTAGCCGGCCTGCCCGCTCCCACGATGCCGGCATTTTTTTTTCAGATTTGTGAAAGTTCGATTTGGGCGAACCCGAATTTCTTGGGGAAATTCGGCGAATCGCCCGAATCGAACTTTCAAGAAGTTCGCTCATCTCTACTCATGACCTGTTTCTCTCTTACTTTTCCATCTTTATGGAATCTATGGAAACATGGCTTACTCCATCAGACACAGCCTCTTTCCTGCCCTTTCGCATGGGGAACTACAATTCAGCCACACCCCTAGACCCAGCAACAAACAGGACAGGGGTGTGAGCATCCTTCTATTTGTATGCTGTTCCTTTAACCCAATCACTGCCCCCCCCCATTCTTCTCTTTTTTACATTTCATTGTGTCTATTTATATTCCCCCTGTATTTATCTATTGCACCTCTGGAACTACTACCCTCTTTTTAGCCCACTTTTCTACCTGACTCTTTCAGTTTCTGTTCACAGACATCCCCGCAATAATCATGGGGGACTTTAACATACCTGTCGACTTGAACAACCCTGCTGCCACCAGATTACTCTCACTAACATCCTATTTCAGACTCAAACAATGGTCTGCTGCCCCAACCCACATAGACGGCCATACGACCTCCACTTTACTAACCTCTGCTATGTATCTAACCTCTACTCCACTCTGCTCCCCCTCTTGGGCCATAATCTACTAACATTGACCCTCTCTCCCCTACTTGCCTCCCCTGCACAAAAACATTCTACGCAGGGACTTAAGAAACATAAGGCCTGATGCAGAGCCTCCTCTGAACTGCCCTTAAAACCCTCCGATTGTCCGGGGCTCCCGTTTGAATCGTGGCTCAAATGTGATGCAGAGCCTCCGTCGGAATGGCTCCCTAACTGATCCGTCAATTTCACTTTACTCGGAAAGCTTTTTTTGCTCTCTCGGGTGCCTTCAATTTGATCGGGGCTCCCGTTCACACGGGCGGGCCGTTTTTCCCTGATTTTTCCTTGCATTTTGAACGTACCTGCTTGGTTTCCGTCGTATTTGACCTTCCATTTTGGTGGTTTTAGCAAGTATACTTACATCTCCATGGCTCTTCAGTTGCCAATCTGGCTACACGCAAGCGCACATCCCTCAAACTCCATTGGAATATACATATGGCAACCACTGCCAATTTGACACATATTTTTTTGGGAACAATAAATTTGGGTTCTTCCTTTTTCCTTGCCATTAATGCATACCTTAATCTCCTTTGTGTTCCTTTTTCCTTGCCATTAATGCATACCTTAATTCTTTCTGATTGTTTTGGATTTATTGTACCATATCTAAACTTTTTGTGTCATGGAAATGTGTGATGATGTTGTGTGATTGTACATTTGCAGGAAACACAACTTTCTTTTTTTTTTTTCTTTTTTTTATTTTATTCCAGCGTTTGAAATTGAATTTTTTTAAACAAAGTTTTTTACAAATAATTGAATCTAAATGTTTTAACAAATAAACTATTTTCATTTTAAGCCAAATTAAAATTCTTTAGGCCTCGGTGTCTTGTGCCTGTGATTTTCTTGTATCTGTGAATGAAAAACAACATTAGTTTAGCATTGTTTATTTGGTTTGGTTGTGCGTGGTTTTTTTGGTGCCCTTTTTAAACCGGACCTTCTGCGTTTTTTACTGAAAAGGCCAAACTCTTAACCAAAGATTCCGCAGCATCTCAAAATAATAGATAGTAATTTTTTAGTCAATCAATAATTATTCTTTCCACCACTGGGCTGCAACTCAGTTCAGGAATTTAGTATACGGCCGCCGCCATCTTGACTCAGAAGCATCACACTTACTGAGGAGAGGAGAGTGGGATAAGGTACAGGGGGTGGGTTATAGCTGTGCTTTGCTCACACAGAGCAGAGACCTCTTGAAAAGGTCAGCAATCCCAGAATGCAGAGCAGCACAGTTAGAAGGCACTTCCTGTTTGCAGGCTGCCTGATAAGATGGCGGCTTCCATAATCCGCCATCTTGGATGTTGAAAGCCTCATAACATGCACTAGGTGCAGGTAGGATGATTTTGAAGGTGGGCAAACTTTATGTACAGGGTGTGGGAAACATATAAGATAGACTTATTCTGAGTGAAGGTCCGCTTTAAGGGCTTTTTAGACAAAGTCTTTGGTTGTTTTTTTGGGTTTTTACATTTTGTGGCCAATGGATTTGTTGGTTCATTTACTTTGGTACCCAAAAACGCCACTTACCATGTTTTAGGCGCATATTGCGTCAGGGGCGGAGGCTCCATTCTTGCTCCCTTGGTTGCTGCTGTGAATCTGTTTGCTTGACAAAGACACTGATATTAGAGACTGTTGTTGTCTCATGTACACAAAAAGCATTAACAAGTTTGCTGGCCTAACTAAAGTCACTTTTTGAACCTCTTGCTGCTTCACATTGCCCTAGTTCTTCTATCTGCATGTAGCCTAGTTTTGAGCTGCGTACATGTGTTAAACTAAGGTGGGCTTGTATGTAACGTGAAAAACGAAGTTGTTTCAGACTATTCTGGTGGTTTTTTTTTTTTATTACAAGGAATGTGTGCGCGCACATAAACGCACGCGCGCATACTCACATCCATGATGATGTCGTCCTGCTCCGAGGTAAAGATTGCGGGCGCGCACCCGCTGTTGACCACGGCCACACGGAAAACATATTTAAAGCACAAGGCACTCAGCTCTGTGTTGGATACCATATCAATATGGGCAGACCTACAGGGAGCAAAAAGAGCCAACCAAGGGCCGAGGCACATAGCAGCCGCACACATGCCTCATCCTCCACAAGACAGAAGAGCAGGCACCAGACACATGCCGAACATGCCCCCACTAAAACGGTGGATACTCCACACAAACAGGCACATTCCAAAAAACGCAGGACCAAGGGTACATTAACCCATTCACCACCACCTGCAAAAAAACCACGCACACACAAGGGTACCCCATCTAGTCAGACCATGCAGCATCCTCCACCTCCACACACCAAGCATACCCACAAATCCAAACACATAAGCAAGGGTAAGCGCATTGCAAAAACCACCACCCCACCCAGGTCACCCACCCCTCCACCTCCACCCTCTGGTTCCCCCAATTCCAGTACCTCAGATTCCACATGCAGCTCCACATCTGATAGCTCAACAGGAACCCAGACATTAAGCCAGAGAAGCACACACACAACATCCCCCTCCCCCATAAGCCAAAGAAGCACACACGACTCCCCAGATACCCAACCATCAATTTCCTCAGAGGCAGGGGAGACCACACACCCATGTGGCAGACAACTACGGCATGGCTCACTAACTGCCCGATTTTGCGATGCTCAAAGCATGGCGGTGGCAAATGCAGTTTGCGAACATTATGATGCCCTATTTGGCCGCACCTCCAAAACAACCACAAAGCAGGCTAAGATGGAAATCTGGACTAATATTTGCAGGCAGGTCAATAGTGTGGGATCAGTCCGGAGAGATATTCAGCAAATAAAAAGGAAATTTGGGGACCTGAAATACTACAGCAAAAAAAAAAATGGACATGCGCCGTCAGCAGAGGTAATGGACAATTTTTAGTCACATTGTTAAAAGGATGTAACACTTATTAGGTGTAATTTAATCTTCCCCAGCCAACAGACAGGGAGTGGAGCAGAAGTAAAGGAAAAAGTAAAATGCATTTTTTTTAACATTGTTAAAAGGATGTAACACTTATTAGGTGTGATTTAATCTTCCCCAGCCAACAGACAGGGGGTGGCTTACCCACTACAATTATCCTTACGCCCGCCGAGGAACATGTATATACATTCATACACCCGGCCAGCATCCAGGGACTGGCAGAGGCACAAGACACAGACCGGAATGTAAGGTCCCAAGGTGAGTCTGATTTTGCCATGACCTAGTACAAAAAGTTCAAGAAGGCAGTGTTATGCTACACAACACACTGTACTTGGCCATTTACCTAATCTTCCTATCTACATACTAAGGACCAAGTCAACAGGACACACCAGGCCCCCAAACCCCTGCGTTAGCACCGAGGCCAAGGGCACACCAGGCTTCTACACCACAAACCCAAATTGTGGATTGCGATGAGGTAAGTCAATGGGCCTTGATGTGTACTTTTAACATTGATATTTGCGAGCTTTTGTGGACAGAAATAAACTAAAAGGATGCTATATTTCTTAACAGACCACAGGAAGCCCACCCATCATCGACCATATACGAAATTTGGAGGAGGACACCCCACATATGTCACTAACCACTACTGTACCAGTGGCAGCAACGCAGGCAACCCCGGCACAGCCACCACATCCACAACCACCTTCGGAACCAGAACCAACCACCCGTCCCACTGCTCCTACCCAGTCTAGACGCCATATTTCCCAAAGAAGGCAACTTCAAATTTTGGAGGAAACATGGAGGCAGGAAAATATTGCCTTTGCTGCGACAACACAGCAATTCAATGAGACTGTGTGCACCCAACTCACAAACCTCAACGCCCAAGTAGAGGTATTAAACAGCAATATCTCTGCCCTAACCAGCCATATGGCTGAGATTAATCAAAGCCTGGCCCACATTGCAGCCAATTTGCAGGCACAACATCATTCCTCGTCACCATGCAACCCAACATACCACTAATTTGTGGGGAATACATTTTCTCTGCCCACGTGTAATTTTTCTTTTGGGACCAAAAAAAACAAATGACAAAACAAAATTTGTTTGAAAAATAAAAAAAATAAATAAAAAAAACCAAAAAATTGTGGTCTCTGAAAAAACACTAAACACTAGTTGTGCACGTATGGTTTGCGCGGTGCCACTTTGGGTGCAAGAAAAAGGAGGGGTGGGGAGGGCTGAAACTAAAGGTGGTGGAGTAGCCCACAAGCCATGATTAGGTTTAGGACCGTTGCAGGCATCTATTGTAGTGCCCCCCCCCCAGTCACATCAAGACAACGGAACCTCATCTTCAAGAGAACAAAGCCTGGCTCCAACACAGAGCGAGTCCTCCTGGGGGCAGTATTGTCGCGCTCCTCTGCCTGTGAAGATCGGTGCAGGATGGGGGTCTTCATCCAGGGGACCAAAGGATAGGCAGAGTCTCCTGCCCTAAAACCAAAAAACAAAAAAAATTAAAAAAAGGTGTGCATTGCAACAATAGAAAAGAGGGACAAATAGGTGAGCGGGGTAGGGTGGGAGGAAAGGACATTTGTAATGAGACTACATGCACATCCAACCTGTACTCTGATTTAAAAAGTCTGGGGAATACTACTTACATAAGAGGGCAAGAACATGACGCAATAGGGTACAATCACTTAACCCATTTAATTTGTAGATCAATAATTGGGCTCCAAATATACTACGCCAAAAGTTACCAAATAGTGTGTTACGGGAACAAACACAGTCAGAGAGGGTGGGCAACCAATACAAGTTTCAGACACATACCCAGTAGCCAGCCACCAAATAGATCGGCAGATTTGAATCGCTCATGTAGGCAGGAATTCCTAGGCAGGGAAAGCCAGAAAAACGACTCCCAAAAACCAAATCAGGGCCAGCCAGTGCCTGCACATTTATCCTATGTCCCATCTTCAAATGCCTGCACACAAACAATAAAATAAAAATGATGGAGACCCTGTAAAAAGGATACCCAAAAAAAAACCATAAAAAATATCAAATACTCATGCCATCGATGTCCAAAGGCGTGCGGTGCAGCCTGATTTCTGCCATACTCAGCAGGACAAGACGGCGTAGCTGGCGCTGATGTGCTCCAACAGAGGACTGCATATTATTGCCCGAGTGCAAATACGGCTGCTCTGACTTGCCGTAAGTGAAGGCTCGGCGGCCCCGTTTTATTAGGGTGATTTCAATAGGAAATCAAGGCTCTGCATCACTGAAAAAAACGGACCAATGAACGAGGCGTCCGTTTTCCTGGGAAACAGCCTCATGCGAGCCGACAATCGGAAAGGCGGCTGAGCGCACACCTGAGCGCATAAACGCACACTAAAATCAACGTAGCACCCTTTCCTGACCCGATCAAAGGCCAAAACCAATGGGAAAATGCACGGGATAGCTGAACGGGGAGGCTCTGCATCAAGCCCATAGATCTTCCGTCCCTGTCTGTCTCACTTCAATCTCTTCAGACCTTGACCTCATTCACCGACATAGATGTTGCAGCATCATACTACCATAAATCTTTTACCTTAGCTCTAGATTCTGCTGAAACCCTCACCCTGCCCCAAATCCGATAACCATAGCTAAATAAAAGCATGGCCAGCTTGCTTAGTAGATGAGAGGGTGGTCCTGAGTTCCCAAAAGGCTTGTTTATAGAACAGAAAGTCCTTACTGGCTTTGGTTTTACATCCAGCAGCTCTGGACTGTCTGGACATGCATACAACCTGGCTTAAAAGAAAACTCCCTTTTTGGCATATTTTTGGTGTTCAGCCTTATTGTTTTCCTCTTTTGTAATGTAAAATAAACATTTGTATTAGTATTGTGTCCCCATACCTGTGATTTACCTCATGGTGTTTCCATGATTCTCATATTCCTGGGAATCTGTTTTGCTACAGTGGGAGTGGTTTTCATGGCCTTGAGTAATAGACATGGACTACAAGTCCCACAATTCTTCCAATGTAACAGGTAAATTCTTTAGCGGCTTTGGCTAAGTCTAAGCAGCCTAATGGCCTATCCAGCTAAGACTCTGGCTATTAACCCTTGCTATGGGAACACAAGACTGTGATCCTTCTGAACTGAAGAAGTTGAATTTCAGCAGAATGGGTTAATTAGCCAATCAGATGATCAGCAAGCTAGAGTCAGGAAGTCTATGATATGTACTCAAAAATCACCACTTTGGTGTACATAGCTAAGGTAAACACATTGTTGCTATGGAAACTTTTCTTTTATAACACGGAGATGCAAACAAATAGAAAATTAAAAAAATAACAGATAAGCTTAGAATGTTGAAGACATCATTTCCCCACACAATAATGGAAATGTTTAAAAATGTCAATCAAAAGTGGAATTACCCTTTAAAGCAATTCTCTAAAGGGAACATGCCATAAAGTTCGAAACTACTGTTTGTAACCCATCCCCTTTGTCTGAACCCCTTTTCCTTTAGACTGTAAGCTTGCAAGGACAAGGCTCTCTCCAACTGTATTTTGTATTCAGAATATTCATCATGAACTGTGTAAAACTGCTTTGCAAGACGGGCATGCGAGACACCATGCACAATGAGTGCACGCCTGCTTGGCGAGCCCTTTTGGTAGCCAGCAGGAACTGAGGGCAAGGTGAACCTCCTGCCATCATTAGGCCACAAAAGAGCAATCCTTTTTGGGCTTCCTATTGTTTTAAAATCAGAATGACAAGAGGGTGATAAGTAAAAGGAACCTTAGTTATTTTTTTTAATAGAGGTCTGCTTCAAAGTCTTCTTAAAGCTAAAAATGTCCCCCAGGTCAATTCTGTCCTCTACCCTTGACAGTGGGTCTTTTCTCTAAGGCTAGTCAGACTTGATAAGCCTTTTTAAGACATTCAAAACTGGCAAATTTTAGCAATACGAAAACGAGAGAGAGCATTCTGAATAAAGTTTGATTAAAGCTCTAAAAAGGGGACCAATGCCTACTTTTTTGCAGGCAATTGCACTGAAGATGCATCGCAAACTTCTGGTTTCAACACTACCTGGCCACACTGTTTTGCAGTCATATAGAAAAAGTACTTTCAAATCTTTTTGCCGCTACTTTTGACTATTGTGTTATCAACATGAAGTCAATCCTTACGCAACAAATGTTCTGTTATATCTTTTGGGGGGTCCAAGATGATTAAGCCTAGTGGTACAACACTTGTAAATCACTCTTTTTTCCACTGAAACTCACATGAGCTTAGATCTGGACTGTAGGATTTGTTTGAGCTCATTAGGTTGAAATGTATTAGGCTCATCTTAAATCAAGTAAGGTTATGTTCACAGCAGTGACAACATTTATAACAAAGTTCACAGTCTAATAGATTTGACAAGATATGCCCTCAGTAAAGTCATGCCGTTTTGTGTTCAGCGAGTAAAGGGCTTTTAAAGCAGAACAAAACCTGGGAATGTGACTTTCCTGCGGTTTGTCCTGTTCTCTCAAGGCATCCTGAATTGGGATGGCAAGATTTGAAACCCCCCAGAAGACCCAGTCCATCTCACCTCCTCCTCATTCTTATGGTGCATGTACAGGGGTGCAGCCAATCTGAGCTGTTTGTCCTGTATACATCATTTGGCAAATATCTCTCATTGACTTCAATGAGGAGTGCGCACTGACGCATCCCCCACATCCCCGACAGCATGCACACTCCTGTCCAAGCCTATCTTAATGGCTGGGGCAGGAGCATGTCCATACCTCTGGGGTTGCATGGGATCCGGCAGAGTGCACTCCCTAATAAAAACATTGCGAGCCGTTTGCCGTTATTGATATGCATTTCATAAAATTACAGGAAGTTGGGCATGGCCAATAAGGTTTTGATGGGTCTCAAAGAGGACCCATGTCTATACTTTCCTGATGGATGCTCTGGCAACAAACCATAGTTGTTTTATACTTGCATGGGATCCGGCAGAGTGCACTCCCTAATAAAAACATTGCGAGCCGTTTGCCGTTATTGATATGCATTTCATAAAATTACAGGAAGTTGGGCATGGCCAATAAGGTTTTGATGGGTCTCAAAGAGGACCCATGTCTATACTTTCCTGATGGATGCTCTGGCAACAAACCATAGTTGTTTTATACTGGATATTAATGCAACCAAACCACCAACAGTTCATGTTTTGTGGATCTCTGCGAGTCTCATCTACTATCAGGCAGTGGAGAAGAGCAAGGAATGTTGGGATGCCGATGGCTAAGGTGCGATATCCCTGCCACAGTTACACAAGGAAGGCTGTCCTGTCCCTCTACTTTCATCATATGTGTGTGAAGTTATTGTGTCAGCCTTCAGGTCTGCTCCAAGACCTCCCCCCTTATGTGGCAAAGAACACTCATGGGGCACAATGCAACCACAAAAGATGCCAGCTAACAGTGGGACTAAGGGCCTTATTTATGATGTGCACCGTTTAGCATATTTTTTTCCCAGTTGTTGAGCCCCAGGATTATTTTTCCTTTCTGGCGCTGTGCTGTGGACGGCAATGGTGCTAGAACTTGCTTCGCCGGATGCTAGCTAATTCATTTTCATTGTTGCACTAGGTACTGACAACCAATGTCAGCGCCTGTTGGACCTGACTGCCCATTATCCTAGCTCCAGTCAGCGCCACTTTGGCTGTTTTTCCTGACACTGCACAGCATATTTATGATTTTTTTTCCTCCTTGAAAGGTTTTGTGCTGTATTTTTCTGGGGCTGCTCATCATTACAGTTATAAAAAATCACTGCTGGGGATAAAGGAGACAAACTTTACAGTGCATTTAGGATGCATTTTAGTTGTTGTCCACATTTCACATTGCTAAGCAAAAGAAGCCATGAAAATCAATTTTAATAACCCCCCCCCCCCCAACAAAGGACATTTGGTGACATCTAGGTCCTGCGCTTTTAGCATTATTGACGAGTGGCAATGCACGTTATGTACAAATAAATGTGTGTAAAACTAATTATAAGCATAAAACAATCCAGTTCTGCCCATTGTGCTCTATGGGATCTTGACCTACAGCTTCACTGCTTCAACCAGAGCGCCTGGCACTGCAACCTTTTGGCGCTGTTGTTAAATAAGACTCTAGCTGGCGGCTGCATTGGTGCTGCCATTTTTGTCTTTCTTAAATTGCAAGCTGAGTGCCAGTGAGGCAAAAAAATGTCACTGTGTGGCACTGACGCTTCATAAATAAAGCTCCCAGTCTTGTGTGGTAGAACGAAGTTAGATGTGTTCCGTTACTGGAGTGATAAGTGTTGCGTAATATATATCTGTGATAGTATACTCCTTAGTCCACAAACAATTTACCATCTTTTTTCCCAGAAGACAGACACTAACACCTTGAATTGCAACTTCTGCACTCTGAACTTCTTTCAAGGTGAAGAACCACTGTGTCTCCATTGTTTTTCTCTGCTCTTTTCAGTGCTTTTTTGAGAACAGGCATACTCACAAAATTCTCCAGGAGGCTTGCACATTTTTTGATCTTTTGAAAAAAGTCTTTGGAGCCTTTTGGACACTGTCTCAAGTCCAGGTAATCGTGAATTGTGGACCCAATGTTTTTGGAAATGTTCTTTGTTATTTTCAAAGATGAAATTGTACTATTCCTATTCATGACATGAATGGTGTTTCAGGTTTCTGGAATGGTCACCACTGGAGGTCCCCCGCAACAGTCCCTTAGTGGCCAGTTTTAAATTTGGTGACCTACATTTTCGCTGTGGATTAAGATGTTTACATGCCATCATGAATGTCTTTGACTGACAGAGATCTGCTGCAAAACTGAGATCATGCCAAAATGCTCACAACATTTTGCAAAGATTGACCTAATAGCTACATCTAATGAAATAACTTTTATTTATGAAAAAAACAAGATTGCAAAGCCAATACCCACCTCATATCACATTTACTTTAAAAGCAATCATTTTAAGTGTTTACCACATAAAGCTTTGCAATGTGCTGCAGTCTTTCTAAGTGTCCTGAGCCTTGTGAGAAGCAATCCATTCTTATTATTCATTAAAATAAATAATAAAACGATATGAAAGCAAGGCAGCTTAATTGAGGGCGTTCACGCCATTACGTTGGCCGCAAAACTTGATGAGCCTATTTATTTTTGCTGAATTTATTCAGGGTATTCAATAGGATGAAGAGAAATAGCTAACAATACATAAGATTCTAGCAAGCTCTCATTTCTAGATGCTATTTCTTCCATCGAGAAACCTGGACTTTGGCCTGAAGTAAGTGAACTTCTCATTAGGAAGGGCAATTCTCATACAGCTCTCTGCTACTTTGCTTCCAGTCTCCAGCGATCGGCGCCACAGTATGACTTAATAATTATTAAGCTGTGTAGCTCAGATAAGTGTTTTTTGAACAAGCTAGATGAAATGAAGAGTTTTTAGGAAAATAATAAAAGATAATTGACTGCAAACAGATAAACGGAAAGCCCACTTGCTTTCTATTTGCCGTGCAAAATAAGACAATTCCATGGAGAGAGTGGCCCCGGTCTTGTCAGAAAACATTTTCTTTTATTAAAGGAGAAAAAAAGGGTTTGCAGCTGCCTCAATGCTCTGGGCTTTTGGATTGTAAAACAGGCCTCATTTTTTACCTTGCATGCACAGCTTAGGCTATTAAACTGTATGTGGGTGATTGATCTCTTTAATAAAACAAAGTTCTTTAGCAAAGAAGCGGTGATAAAGGGAAACAGATGGACTTGTTTGTCCGGCGCCTCCATGCTTACGGTAACACAATGGCATTGAGGCTGCTGCTTTAACTGATAAGTCAGATAAAGGTCATTAATCCAGCATCCCTTCTTGACAGGCAAAGGCAACATTTGCTTAAGGAATTTCTTGATATGCATTTCATTTATTATGTTGATAAGTTGAATATTGAATCACCTCTATTTTTTTTATCGACTTGGATTTTATGTGGCAGATGATGCATTTAATGCCTTGCTCAGGCTTTCTGTCATGTCATATTTATTTATTATGAGAAAATATATTTGACTTGGTATAACCTCATAACTTCTAAGCCCTATTTTTATTGTAATATGAGACATTCAGTGGCAGACATGAACTACAAGAGTTCAGCTTTCTTTGATCATTTTAGAAGTGCTACCTGTTTTTGAGGATCCTATCATATAGCTTCCATGTGCTTTGCTTGGTTTTTTTCTTGGTCGGTTTTTAGCCTTTTAGCCCAAGCTGCTTTTCTATTAGCGTTACTCAGAACAGTTTGTGCTTGACCATTATTTTTTACAATCTCTGCTGTTAAAGTTATTGCAAAAATTTGCCCAAAAGTGTAAATTGCACATTTCATAACCTTTTTTCTCTTTTAAGATAGAAATAAGAACAAATGTCGAACAAGAACAAAAAGAGGTATTGAGATCCTTACTTACAGGTACAGGGAAAATTCACTCATCAATTCGCCCATCAAGTTTTTTTACATACTCAGCTACGGAATAGAAGTCAAGTGAATGGATAGCACAAAGTTTCTTGGAACCTGAAATGGTATATGCTCATAGGCATGGAGGTGAGAATACTAACTGCATTTCCTGACATGGCTTGAGAAATGAAACTATCAAGCACTTGGTTCACCATGTTCTATAGTACAACTTTAGAATCAGTTATGTGCAGCTCATTGCTGGCCTGGTGGGGCCAACTAACAGAACAGCCTACAGCTACTGAGAAATGCAAGGTCAGTACAGAGACTAATGGGAGCCCCACTCAGAATGCTGGATTAACTATGTGCCCAAAAGAACCCTTCTCACCAAATCTGACCCTATTAACCCACACATATATAAATCTAGTAAAACAGTTATTTTTTTCTGTTTTCGTTTTTTTTTCCATTTAGCATAAATGTCCCGAGTTGTTGAAGAAAAGGTAAATTTTGCATATTGATTGAAATATGCACATCTGTAGTCATCCACCAAAGTCTTTAAAGATGATTAAAAACTGTGTATGCTGGCCTCCAGGGTAACTTGTATAACTCTCCCTTCCTGGGGCTCCCACTGCATTTTCTCTTTAGCTGAGGCATACTTCATTACCCAGCTACTCAGATAGGCTGGGGCAGTAGTGAAAACCAGGGAGGGAAGCCAGGGATGTTGTCATTGGGCTTGTCACATCAGCAATACATTTGAGATCAGGCTTAAAGTACACAGAATCCAGAAGAATTTTTTAAAGAATGCCCCCTTTAAAGAAGAAGACCAATATTTTTGTAACCCCACAGCCATGCCTCCCTCTCGATGTTAAATTAATAATACAACTTGCATGATCGCCAAAATCTATGGACCGCATTAGCAGGAGGTGGCCAGAGCTGCAAATGAGGAAGCATTTGCTCATTTATGGTGCCGACCTCAGAGGAGGGACAGGGTAACAATGGTAAGGAAAGCTAAGATAAACTTAATGTTTATTTGCCATTTTCTTCCCAAACCCCCAATTCATCTAAATACAGTTGCTTGTTCTTTTTTTATCTTTACACAGCATAGTATCATCCACAAAGATTGAGATTTCACTGTTGAATCCATTACCTGTATCATTAATATATGTATAAAAAAAGTTGGGCCCAGCACTGACCCCCCCTAAAGTACTCTGCTAGTAATGATGACCCAATTTGAGCATGTACCGCCTACAACCACCGTCTGTTTCCTATCATTAAGCCAATTACTTACCTGTGTATACACATCTTTTGTACCGGTCTTTTATGTGAAAATACAAGATATTTTCTATATAATATGCAATGACTCCCCCTGGTGCAGTCTTGAAATTATTTCCTCATAAAATCTGATGAAGTTTGTTTGGCAGGAGTGATTCCTCATAAATCCACTCTGAAAAGGAGTAATAAGATTACCTTCATGGAGTTACTCCAGGATAGCATCTCTTAGAAAACCTTTAAAAGCTTGCCTACCAAAGGTGCTAAACTTAACGGGCTGTAGTTCCCAGGTTACCCTTTAGCCTCCTTTTTAAATATTGGCACCACATCTGCTATCTGGAACAGTACCTGACCTTATGGAATCTTGAAAAATTAAAAATAGGGGCTTGTCTATTACTGTATATAATTCCCTTAAAACACGGGGATGAATTCCATCTGGCGGTGCTGCACTTCTTCCCTGGTTAAAGAGTTGACATTTAATGGAGATTTTGAGTTATTGCTCTGCATTTCTCCAGGCATATCACGCTCTGTGAATATGGAAGCAAAGAAGAGATTTAGTAAATTGGCTTTTTCTGCGTTCCCCTTTATAGTTGCCCCCCCTTGCTTTTCAGGGGGCCACACTTTCAGTTTTGTATCTTTTACTGTATGTAGGAGATTTTGGGGTTAGTTTTACTCTCTTTGGTAATCTGTCTTTCTGTCTCCAGCTTTGCCGTCCGTATCTGTTGTTTATATTGTTTATTTATATCTTTACAATTGTGTAACGCTTTCACAGTGCCTTTATCCTTGTTTAAATGCCTTGTTTTTGCTATTTATTACCCCTTTTGTTTAGCCACATAGGCTTACTCGTGTTTCTACCTTTATTATTTCTGTAAGGTATATATCTATCGTACTAGAAAAGGCTAAAAATGCACAGGGAGAACCTAGAATGTAAAGGCAGTGCTCTGCCCAAAACTCACATAAGGGGCGCCCATGAACCCAAAATCGATATACAACCAGAACACATACAGACAGACAGGTTCCTCTAGGGCTCGCACTTTACCAAAGAATCCACCATTAGATTATACTCTGCTATAAATTCATGTTTATTGTATCAAAACACACATAATAAACACCCTAATTCCCTAAAAAATTAATTAAAAAGCTAATTAGCATAATGAATACGGGGGCCCCCCCATTCAGCCACATTCCCTGACACACAATCATCCCTCTCAACCACACTCATGTAATGTTAAATGGCTGGCCAGCCAACTAAGGTAGATGAATGGGGAAAACCGTGTTTGGAGGAAGGGCAGTCACTGATTCAGCGTCACTAAAGTTCAAGTGCAAATACTTCCAACGCCGATTTTATCCAGCGGCTCTTGTCACACATAGCAACAAATTCATCATTCTGTGCAGTGGTTTCAGCAACTGTAATAGGACACAGACGTATAAGGTGCAAATGCTTTCAACTGCCGGTATGGGCACACGGCTCCTGATCCATATAGCAGCAGTTTGATTGTTTTCATATGCAGCAAACTTTCAGCTGTGTTGCAACTGAGCTCCAACCGCACATACTCGCAGGCACAGTGCTGTGCACACTAAATGACAATCAGTGTATACCGGCGGGAGACGCACAGGTCAGGCCACATGTAGCAAGGCCGTTGCACCTGGCACCACTCGACCGCCAAAATACCTTCTCAACGGGGAGGGTTTAGCTGCAGCTTGTCTTCGCTGTCCCAAGCACCACGCGTTGCCAACACGGACGCTCCCACATCAACTTCACGTGCAGCCAGTATGTGTGAGGAGGGAAGCCAGGGGAGGGCGTGGAGGGGCCGGCCGTCCGCCGCCGACGTACGTTTCGCCCCGCCTACCGGGGCTTCGTCAGGGTGACGCAAGCCAATCACAGTCCGCTATTTATCCTCATTGGCACTCACTCTGTGGGCCGATCTCAGCTACTACATATTTTAACTCTTTCACATCCATCACCAGCTGATCAACATATTCTCGGCACATAGGGATCCTTCGTGCCTGGAACTTTCAAGCGGACCAAAAACAGATGGCCTGGACAACCACATTCACAGCATAATTCAAGCATTTTCATTATTGTAGTTATTGCGAGTGGCTGCTCTCTTTCTCGTTTTCTCATACATATCACTTAGCATGCGCGTCTCTGCCTCAGTCCTATATCATATTCATAAATGAATCCACGTAATAGGCAGGCATATAAGCACACTTACCCCTTCCTAGTGATCACACCCATTTCTTAGCCATAACGATAACAGGACTTAACGCCATACAATAAAACAGTGAACAGAAGACCATAGAACTATACCCAAACAGAATGAGGAGAAACGAAGAGAAGGAAGAAGGAACAGGCAAGACAACTTATAACAAAGTAAGAAAATAAAGGTCATACTACCCTATAATTAAATAAAAATAAAAATAATAATAATAATCATAATGCCCTATATGTGAGAACTACCCAGGGCCCTATTATACCGGGATGCCCCACATTACATCCATACGTGCGTCACAACGGCCCCATATTGCACCTATGTTTATCACAATTACAATTGTAGTTATAGTACTCCCACCTTGGCACCTATACCGGGATGTCATTATACCTCTCCTTATCTGGCTTCCCTCTATACCCTAATGGCCCTTCCATACTTCAGGCCAATATCTACAGGAAAGCACTTAGGCCCACATCAGTATTAAGGCCAACAGGTATCATGGTTCCCAGTTCAAAAATAAAACGTGATTCCTGCTGTCTCAGTCTCTGATCCCAGAACCCCCTTCTCCCGTTGGTACTCAATTTAAAGATACCACACACCTGGGTACCCGCCGGGTCGCTCCTGTGGTACTGCTTATAATGTTCCGCCACCTGACTTTTTTCATTGGCATTCTTTATATCCCGAATATGCTCACTCACCTGTGTCCGTAGTTCACGTTTTGTTTTCCCTACGTACTTTTTCCCACAAGGGCAGGTGAGTAAATACACAACTAACATGGATGCACAATTAATGAACCCCTTGATTCTTCTCAGAGAACCATCCTTCAAACCTGTATATACTGAAGTTTTTAATATATATTTACAAGCACCACAATGCCCGCATTTAAAACAACCATCCGGTCGTATCCCAACTTGTTTCCTATTTCTACCTCCTGATCCTAGATCACTGTGTACCAGGTGGTCCCGTAAATTGTTGGCCCGTTTTGCAGTGACAAGTGGTCTTGGCCCCACACACTTAGCCAACGTGGGGTCTAATTGTAAGATGTGCCAATGAGAGTTAAGAATGTGTTTAAACTTATCCCAATGTGTGCCAAACTGGGTAATCAACCGCACTGGTTGCCCATCATCTTTGGCATCTACCATCCTGTCCCTTTTCCTTTTCCTGGCTCTACCTGCCAGTAACTCATCACGGTGTACCTCTCCTGCCTTTTTTCTGCATGTACGCAACAATTTATGGGGATACCCTCGATCCCTAAATCTCACCATAAGATCTCGAGCTTCACGCTGATAATCAGAGTCAGAAGAACAATTCCTCCGAATCCGAAGGAATTGTCCTAGGGGGATACCCCTCTTGAGGGGACCAGGGTGGTGGCTAGAAAAGTGGAGCAGGGTATTACCTGCTGTTGGTTTACGGAAGGTCGTGGTACTTAACTTTCCATCTTGTTTTTTAATAAGTAAATCCAAGAACTCTATGCTATTCGGGTCAAATTTATAAGTGAGCCTAATATTACGACCATTCTGATTCAGCTGACTCACAAACTCCTCAAATTCAAGTGGGGTCCCCTTCCAGACCACCAAAATATCATCTATGTATCTCAGCCAGAGGGCGACCCGTGCCCCAAAATCCGCCCGCCCAAACACCTCCAGGCTCTCCCACCGCCCGAGGTGCAGGCAGGCGTAAGAAGGGGCACAGGCCGCCCCCATGGCTGTGCCACGAATCTGGTGGTAGAATTTTTGGTTGAATCGAAAGTAGTTATTTAGCAAAACAAATTCAAGGAGCTCCACGACAAATTCATTATAGGGAGCATCCCCAGGTCCCAATTCATCAAGAGTCTGTCCCACCGCCTCGAGGCCTACCGTATGGGGAATGGAGGTGTATAAACTTTCAACATCAATGCTGGCAAGTAACCAACTATCTTGTATCTGAACCCGCCTCAGTTTTCGTAGCAGATCATTACTGTCCAGCACAAACGATGGCAGGACTCTAACCAATGGTTTTAAGTTCTCATCAACAAATCTGGCTATTCTTTCGAGTGGACCTCCATTCCCTGACACGATAGGCCTACCCGGCGGTGCAGACAGACTCTTGTGTACTTTAGGAATAGTGTAAAGAACAGGGATGTTGTAATCAAGGACCCTCAGGTAATTTAGAACCCTAGGGGTAACCAGTCCTTCTTCCCCTGCCCAATCAAGTTTATCATTCAGGTTTGCTACAACCTTCGGAAAAGGATTTTCACGAATTTTACAATACGTATTAGCATCAGCCAGTTGGGCCTCTATTTCACTAATGTAGTACTCCTCATCCAGGAGCACCACATTGCCCCCCTTATCGCTGGGCCTTATAATTAGTCCTGGTGCTTGCTCAAGATCCTTGATGGCTTTCCTTTCATCCCAGGTAAGGTTATTATCCCCCCCCAGGGAGGCCCAATTTACTTTTCCCAGATCCCGCTGCACTAACTGCAAAAACAAGGACAAATATTTGTTCGAGTTCAGGGGTGGGAACCTCTTAGACCGTTCCCTAAGCTGCTGTAATTGCGGCATTAGATCAGGTATTTCATTTTCCCAGTCCTCCACCCTTTCTATGGGATCAATGTCTTGTAGAGACATCACAGGGGTCCCTTGGTCACTATTTTCATTACTTCCACCCATGTCTTTACTGCTTGAATACATGGCCTTAAACATTACTTTGCGCAAGAACAAGCTAGTATCCTTAAATAATGTAAATTCATCTCCTCCTTTAGAAGGGGAAAAGGACAAACCTTTCGATAATACTGATAGGTGGTGACTATTCAAAGTGAAATGTGACAAATTGATGACATTTAAACCCCTGTTAGCCCCACTTCCAATCACATTACTTATGGGGGTGGGCCCCTCGGTTTCAATTTGCGTATTCCCCTCAACGATTTGACTCGGTTGGCTACACTTTACAAGATACAAGATAGTTGGTTACTTGCCAGCATTGATGTTGAAAGTTTATACACCTCCATTCCCCATACGGTAGGCCTCGAGGCGGTGGGACAGACTCTTGATGAATTGGGACCTGGGTATGCTCCCTATAATGAATTTGTCGTGGAGCTCCTTGAATTTGTTTTGCTAAATAACTACTTTCGATTCAACCAAAAATTCTACCACCAGATTCGTGGCACAGCCATGGGGGCGGCCTGTGCCCCTTCTTACGCCTGCCTGCACCTCGGGCGGTGGGAGAGCCTGGAGGTGTTTGGGCGGGCGGATTTTGGGGCACGGGTCGCCCTCTGGCTGAGATACATAGATGATATTTTGGTGGTCTGGAAGGGGACCCCACTTGAATTTGAGGAGTTTGTGAGTCAGCTGAATCAGAATGGTCGTAATATTAGGCTCACTTATAAATTTGACCCGAATAGCATAGAGTTCTTGGATTTACTTATTAAAAAACAAGATGGAAAGTTAAGTACCACGACCTTCCGTAAACCAACAGCAGGTAATACCCTGCTCCACTTTTCTAGCCACCACCCTGGTCCCCTCAAGAGGGGTATCCCCCTAGGACAATTCCTTCGGATTCGGAGGAATTGTTCTTCTGACTCTGATTATCAGCGTGAAGCTCGAGATCTTATGGTGAGATTTAGGGATCGAGGGTATCCCCATAAATTGTTGCGTACATGCAGAAAAAAGGCAGGAGAGGTACACCGTGATGAGTTACTGGCAGGTAGAGCCAGGAAAAGGAAAAGGGACAGGATGGTAGATGCCAAAGATGATGGGCAACCAGTGCGGTTGATTACCCAGTTTGGCACACATTGGGATAAGTTTAAACACATTCTTAACTCTCATTGGCACATCTTACAATTAGACCCCACGTTGGCTAAGTGTGTGGGGCCAAGACCACTTGTCACTGCAAAACGGGCCAACAATTTACGGGACCACCTGGTACACAGTGATCTAGGATCAGGAGGTAGAAATAGGAAACAAGTTGGGATACGACCGGATGGTTGTTTTAAATGCGGGCATTGTGGTGCTTGTAAATATATATTAAAAACTTCAGTATATACAGGTTTGAAGGATGGTTCTCTGAGAAGAATCAAGGGGTTCATTAATTGTGCATCCATGTTAGTTGTGTATTTACTCACCTGCCCTTGTGGGAAAAAGTACGTAGGGAAAACAAAACGTGAACTACGGACACAGGTGAGTGAGCATATTCGGGATATAAAGAATGCCAATGAAAAAAGTCAGGTGGCGGAACATTATAAGCAGTACCACAGGAGCGACCCGGCGGGTACCCAGGTGTGTGGTATCTTTAAATTGAGTACCAACGGGAGAAGGGGGTTCTGGGATCAGAGACTGAGACAGCAGGAATCACGTTTTATTTTTGAACTGGGAACCATGATACCTGTTGGCCTTAATACTGATGTGGGCCTAAGTGCTTTCCTGTAGATATTGGCCTGAAGTATGGAAGGGCCATTAGGGTATAGAGGGAAGCCAGATAAGGAGAGGTATAATGACATCCCGGTATAGGTGCCAAGGTGGGAGTACTATAACTACAATTGTAATTGTGATAAACATAGGTGCAATATGGGGCCGTTGTGACGCACGTATGGATGTAATGTGGGGCATCCCGGTATAATAGGGCCCTGGGTAGTTCTCACATATAGGGCATTATGATTATTATTATTATTTTTATTTTTATTTAATTATAGGGTAGTATGACCTTTATTTTCTTACTTTGTTATAAGTTGTCTTGCCTGTTCCTTCTTCCTTCTCTTCGTTTCTCCTCATTCTGTTTGGGTATAGTTCTATGGTCTTCTGTTCACTGTTTTATTGTATGGCGTTAAGTCCTGTTATCGTTATGGCTAAGAAATGGGTGTGATCACTAGGAAGGGGTAAGTGTGCTTATATGCCTGCCTATTACGTGGATTCATTTATGAATATGATATAGGACTGAGGCAGAGACGCGCATGCTAAGTGATATGTATGAGAAAACGAGAAAGAGAGCAGCCACTCGCAATAACTACAATAATGAAAATGCTTGAATTATGCTGTGAATGTGGTTGTCCAGGCCATCTGTTTTTGGTCCGCTTGAAAGTTCCAGGCACGAAGGATCCCTATGTGCCGAGAATATGTTGATCAGCTGGTGATGGATGTGAAAGAGTTAAAATATGTAGTAGCTGAGATCGGCCCACAGAGTGAGTGCCAATGAGGATAAATAGCGGACTGTGATTGGCTTGCGTCACCCTGACGAAGCCCCGGTAGGCGGGGCGAAACGTACGTCGGCGGCGGACGGCCGGCCCCTCCACGCCCTCCCCTGGCTTCCCTCCTCACACATACTGGCTGCACGTGAAGTTGATGTGGGAGCGTCCATGTTGGCAACGCGTGGTGCTTGGGACAGCGAAGACAAGCTGCAGCTAAACCCTCCCCGTTGAGAAGGTATTTTGGCGGTCGAGTGGTGCCAGGTGCAACGGCCTTGCTACATGTGGCCTGACCTGTGCGTCTCCCGCCGGTATACACTGATTGTCATTTAGTGTGCACAGCACTGTGCCTGCGAGTATGTGCGGTTGGAGCTCAGTTGCAACACAGCTGAAAGTTTGCTGCATATGAAAACAATCAAACTGCTGCTATATGGATCAGGAGCCGTGTGCCCATACCGGCAGTTGAAAGCATTTGCACCTTATACGTCTGTGTCCTATTACAGTTGCTGAAACCACTGCACAGAATGATGAATTTGTTGCTATGTGTGACAAGAGCCGCTGGATAAAATCGGCGTTGGAAGTATTTGCATCAGTGACTGCCCTTCCTCCAAACACAGTTTTCCCCATTCATCTACCTTAGTTGGCTGGCCAGCCATTTAACATTACATGAGTGTGGTTGAGAGGGATGATTGTGTGTCAGGGAATGTGGCTGAATGGGGGGGCCCCCGTATTCATTATGCTAATTAGCTTTTTAATTAATTTTTTAGGGAATTAGGGTGTTTATTATGTGTGTTTTGATACAATAAACATGAATTTATAGCAGAGTATAATCTAATGGTGGATTCTTTGGTAAAGTGCCAGCCCTAGAGGAACCTGTCTGTCTGTATGTGTTCTGGTTGTATATATCTATCGTATTTAGTGTTTGTGCTTTTTGTTTCTTAAAACATTTTCCCAGTCAATGACGTTTAGGGCATCTCTAAGCTGGTCAAATTTTGCCTTACAGTAAAGCTGGCAGCAGCAGTTACATTGATATCTTTGTTATCAGGGCCGGATTATGAGGAGAGCACAAGGGGCATGTGCCCCGGTGCCTCCACCACTTGCCCTGCAAAGGGGGACTCTTTGGGTTATGGTCTTGCTCAGGATGCTTTTCAGGCTTTGGACTGATGGGCTAGCAACGAAGCTATCGGAGGAACATCTGAACAAGCCTTTTTTGTATTTGCAAACCTGTAGCCAAAGATACTACAGGGCTGAAGGGAGAGTCTAGAGCAGTAAAGCCATGGTCAGCAACACTACAGTTATGGGTGGGTGCAGAGCTGTTAATTGGTGTTTTCTGCTGTTTTCTGCTCCACCAGCTGGGCGACTACACTACCCCCCGCCCACTGTGGGTTCAATACATGATTCTCCAACCAGTTGTTAAAGGGTGAATAATACAGAGGTTGAGTCAGAGAGACCAGACAAGACTTACTCGGAGGGGGGGGGGTCCGAGCTACCCCGCAAACACCCACCACTTAGAATGCCAAATCAGGAGTTCCCGAGGAGCATGCACCTGCACAAGGGTGGCACAGGGGACTCAACCTGACGTTCCAATCAGTTGCTTGCTGGACTAAAATTTAAAGGAAAAAATACTGTATCTGGGGCCTCCACCAGAATTTCTGCCCAGGGACCTCCACCACACTTAATCCAGCCCTGTTTGATATACTGTATATAATATTGTATTGCTTTATAAACATACATGAAGCTGAGATGAATTAACCAAGCCAATGTCTTTTAATGTATATATCTGTCTTTTAATCAATGAACTTTTGGAATTTAATCTTTATAAAGGTGATATATGAAGATAATATATTCTCCTTTTGAGAAGTAAAAAACTTTTTCCAAGTCAGCCTTCAGCTTGACCACATGGAGAGGTAGGGTGTCAGACAACCTGAGCTAAGAAAGCCAGGATCCCAGGCAAGGCCCCAAAGGAGGTTAAATGTGCAGTTTAAGCCTACAGAGGGGCCTAAGCCTCAGTCCTGACTACGAGCTGCCAGTGGGGGGCAGACTCTCCAGGTTTGTAGTCACTTGGAAACAAGTCACTCAAAATCAGTTTGTGCTACAGTCTCTTTTCCTCCCTCCCCCACTCCTCTTTTTTTTTAAAGTTTTATTTTTGCATTTGCTTTTAACAACACAACCAATACAGGGCCGTAGGCACCCGAGAACTTGAATACATCCTAACTAACGAAGGACAGCCATTCACACACACATCTGCAGGACTCAGTCAGTACCTTGTTAACCCATAGAATACAACGTACTATGACTGGCAGGGGAGGGGGTGGCCGGTCTCTGATGAAGATGATTTGGGTCCTCCAATCCTCAGTCCACCCTTAAAACAGGACTTAGAAAACTAACACATATACTAAGACCCAATGGAGACTGTCCCAGCATGTCCTCTCGGCTGTCAGACTCACTATAGCGAGGAATTGGAAACTCTGCACCTTACCCTGGACGGAAATACAAAACAGAATATCGAACATTATGTGTAATGAAAAAGTCACTGCGATACATAAGGACCAATATGACCAGTTTCTTGAAGTATGGAATCCATGGCTGGACCATATAAGCATACCCAAAGGCCAGACTGACCCCATATTCCCAGTTTAGAGCACTTTTACCTGATCCCCTGAGCCTCTTTAGTGGATTGACCATTTTTAATCCTCTACACCCACCTACCTCTTTACACCCTTCCTCACCCTCACATCCCCACCCCACTACCCTACTGTTTGTCTGTCGTACCCTTAAAAATGTTTGCACATCCTACCACTAGCGCCTTAAGGCTCATCTGTAAAATTATTAGATGCCACCATGATAGTATTCTATGAGTATTTAGTTAATCATAAAGTTTTTTCCTTTTTTCTATAAGGATGGTCACATACTTACTTTCTGTGGCTGTGCCAGAACTCATACCATTTAGAATAATCTTCTTTGCTGAATCCACATAGATGTTTTTTGAATTTTAGATAATATCACTGGTGAAAACCACGTTTTGGAACATCTGCATGAATATGTATTGTTCATTTTATTCCTGTGTTCCTATAACCTTGTCTATGCTTATCTTGTATGCGCTACTATTCTGCAAACCACCAATAAAAACTTTGTAAAAGAAAACAGGACTTAGGCTCATATCACGAAATTCCGTGGTACGCTAATGGAAAAAGTTATGGGCTATAGGAGCCCCAAGCCGCGTCTCTCCAGCTCCCTCACTTCCCCTCCGAGGCCGACTCCAAGCATTGCAACCAAGGATCCCAGACCTTAACAAACTTATGAGGGACTCCACGTGCAGCGTATGTTTCTGGTTAACCAGCTTCTTCCAAGCAAGCATCAAAGGTTTTGCCGAGTGTTTCCAGTTCAATATGATACATTTCCTTGCGTAGAATAATAGTAATAATAATAATAGTCTAAAAAAAAAGTAAAGCCCCCTTCACCCCCATCTCTGGGGGCAGCTCCACCACCCCTCAAGAGGCACAGCGCAATTGACCCTTGATCCCTGAACCCTTTCACTTTACTTATGAGCTCCACCACCTCCGGCCAGAAACGCTCCAACACCCCACAAGACCATGTCATATGTAGCCTTGTGGCTCTATCTCTCCTACATCTTGGAAATATCTCACTATCTATGAGACCCATCCTATGCAAGCGAACCAGCGTAATATGAGCTGGATGCATCAGTTTAGTTTAGATTAGTCTATCCCTAGCCTCCACTACCCACGAGTGTAAATTATCAATTATTTCCTCCCGATCATCTGGGTCTAAGGTTGGGTCTAAGGACTGCCATTTAGTTTCGATCTTCTCCCTCTGGGATCCCTGGCTTCCCAGCAGGATCTTATACCACGCCTCAATTTTAGTGACCAAACTCCCAAGGGGTTTATCTGGGTTGAGTAACACACCCTACCTCTCCATGTGGTCAAGCTGAAGGCTTCCTGAAAAATCTATTACCGGTAAGTCTAACTGTGTTTTTTTTCAGCATAAACATTAAAGCGGACCTTCACTCTGAATAAGAGTCTATCTTATATGTTTCCCACACCCTGTACATACAGATTGTCCACATTAAAAATCATCCTACCTGCATCTACTGCATGTTATGAGCCTTTAAACATCCAAGATGGCGGCTTATGGAAGCCGCCATCTTATCAGGCAGCCTGCAAACAGGAAGTGCCTCCTGACTGTGCTGCTCTGCATTCTGGGACTGCTAACCGTTACCTGACCCCAGCTCTGCTCTGTCTGGGCAAAGCACAGCTATAACCCGCCCCCCCTGTACTTTATCCCACTCTCCTCTCCTCAGTAAGTGTGATGCTTCTGAGTCAAGATGGCGGCGCCCGTATCCTAAATTCCTGAACAGAGTAGCCATCTATAATTATTGATAGAGATATTTTAGATTTCTGGGATCCACAACTTTCAGCTTCCCAATCTATACTAGTAGTTAGTTAAAGTCCTCCATGTTAACTACTTGATTTAAATTAGTGGCTCTATCTGTTTGCCTTAGTAGCAGGTTTTCTGTGGTTTTGGTATATTTGAATGCTTGTCACAAACCCCCATCAGTATTTTACTTTAGTTTTTCCCTCCATGTATGTGTACCCATATTGGCTCCATTTGCTCATTTTCCTCACATATATACTCCCGCAATGTGGGCTGTAGACAAGATTTTACAAATAAGTAGATTCCATCTTGCAGGTTTTACGGTCCCCCCTAAACACACAGTAACCCTGTAGGGTTACTTCCCAGTCATAGCTTTCATCTATCCATGTCTCTGTTACCCTCACTATATCACACTGTTATCAGTTCTAGTTCATCCATTCTATTTGTCAAGCGTCTAGCATTGTCAATCATGCAGTTCAGAGGATTTTGGTGAATATTTATAATGTCAATTTGCCTGCATTCCTTCCCCTCTATAACTGCATATACCCCATTGCTTAGTTTAAAGACTCCTCCAATGTTTTTTCCATCCTCTCCTGAAGGACAGATGCACTCTCCCCATTTAGGTGCAGCTTATCCCTGCCAAAGAACCTGTAGCACTGAAAAGTTGGCCAGTTCTCCAGGAACCCAAACCCCATTTTACTCCAATTTTTGAGACACTTGTTTATTCCTCTAATCTCCCGCTGCCTCTCTGGTGTGGCTTTTGGTGCTGGTAGTACAGCTGAGGTCCTTGACTTAAGCTTACAACCTAGGTCCCTGAAATCATTTTTAAGGACCTTCCACATACTTTTTCCTATTTCATTGCACCATCACCACTGAGTTATCGCCAGCCCTTCACAATAATCTTTCAGCCCCATCTGCAACATGTCGAACTGTTGCCCCAGGAAGGCAACACAGTGTTTGGCTATCCCGGCCTTTGTGACAGATTACACTGTCTGTTCCCTAGTAATGTACTAACCCACTACCAACACCTGTCTTGCCTGCCTTATACGTTCATTCCCCTTCTTACTGGATCAGACAACAGTTGTCTTGCTGCAGTTTTGCCACCCCCAGGGTAACATATGCCTCATCTGCCAACCTGGAAAACTTGTTGGGGGGTACCAGCTCAAGGAGTTTTGAAATTCCAGCCATGCCTCTAAGATCTGAGCAGGCCAAACATTGCTCCCCAAAGTAGTGAGCGATGCTGTGCAGAGGTTTCCCGGCAACAATTCACCTTCTGATACTAAGATTGGCTGGCAGATAAGTATATCACGATGACACCCCCATGTACATGTTAGAGACAGTGTCTGACAGAGTTTGAGTGCTGGGGTTCATTTAAATGTTTTCAAGGTTTTTATCTTGACATTGTACACTGCCCAGGTCAGTTGGCTGAGCTCTAGAGCTATTATGCAAACTCAGGTGAGCTAGCTCCCAATTTATCCATCAATGTGTATGTCTCAGATTCAGGTCTGCGATAGATCAAAGTAGGACCACACCTAGAAAGAAACTTCTTTGGCATAGAATGCAGCTTCCAAATATATTTGCAAATCTATGTGCCGGAGAACCCTGTTATGAAACAGATTTTATAGACAGATTATAGTATTTGCTGCTGGCTTGGAGGATTTGAGTGCTGAGTGGTAATTTGTTAACTACGTCTGTTGCCCTGCCCATGTGCACTGTCCAGAACAGATATAAATTGAATGAGCAGCTGCCATCTTTTTCATTTGTGACTTTGGTATGTATGAATGCTTTAACCCCCCCCCCCCATGTGCAGCACTAGAGGTATATGGGCAATTTATAAGTTGCTGTGTATGTCCCAAGCCAGGCTTGTTTCGTTTATTTTAATGGAAGGAAGAGGAAATCAGGGATGACATGTTCTGTCACCCCTGACACACTCAAACCTGTCACACCTAGTTTTTTTTTCTTACCAGGGGAATAAAACCACAAGCTTGGCAGGGGTTTTATTCAGTGCGGGTGTATATTTGACCCCTCCTCTTATTGGCCGACATGTTTATATGGACTTTTATTATCACACAATTTTTCAATACATCTACAGTTGTCCTTTAAACCGTACTGCCTATCAGAGCAAGAAGGTGCAACATGACAGGCGAACAACTAGCATGTGTTTATTCAGTAGATCAACAATGGCAAACTCATATTACTCTCATAAATGCTTTCTTTAATCAACCCCAAACAACTGTAGCTGATACAGAGCCATTGCTTTGAGAATGCTAGCTGCTTCCAGCATTTTTCTTTATTATAGATCAGCCATCATTAATGTTTTAAGTAAAAGAAGATCAATGAACGAAGCTATGTTTGCACCTCACTGTGCCTGGTAGTACACAGGGTCTAGTGCAGTCTGGCGAAATGTAAAAAATTCCATCCTATTGAACCTGCCAAGTCTCATTCGCCTCCACACAGTAATAGCACTTTAATAACAACCAAATATGTTCTATGGGCAATGCTGATAAATAAATGTTTATCCCATAAATGGAAATTCAAATAATTGGAATTTCTCATAGCCTCAATACAGTTGTGACCCCAAGAGAATACCTTTATCCAGGAGATTAATTTGCTTATTTTTCAGAAGATGTCGGCAAATGTTTAATACTCTATATTTGTATTATAGACTGCAGTTCCTGTAAGTCTGAAGGCATTTCTTTCTTGAATGAATGAGGAGATAAGCAATTGAATTTGAAAGATACTTTATGCAACAGAAAAGCAATTTTGTTGCCGGCCTTTTGAGATCAAGCAGCATGTAGACATTGAATGCTAAATATATTCCTTTAACGCATGCTCGATTCGAGCCCCCAGCTCGACTGGAGCTGTTTGTGTAGACTTTCACTAGCTATGCACTGAGGAGCTGCAATGGGCTCCTGGTGTACTGCAAATTCACTTCTATTGGAGAACATAAAATAGCTTCCAGCTCTAAAAATATGTTGAAGAAGAAATGACTAGGAACTGGGCTTGATTAAGCCAGGACAAAGCAAGAATTGACACCTTTGGGAGACAGAAGGCTCTTGTATTTGTTGTTGTCCAATACTGGATCATTTATGGTTTATTTGTTTAATATATACAAATGACATGTCTTGGAAATGCTACTGTCATGCCATAGGTGCTCTGTAGATATGGATAAAATACATCTCTTTTAAGGAATTCTTTAAGTCTGCAAGAAATGTTCCAACAAACCTAGAGTTAGCACACAAGGTGGAGGAAGCAGGGAGGCTGTTTCTCTGCAGTGTGAGCCTGTTTGGATGTGGAGGTTGATTGAAATATGGGGTAGATAGGTAAGGAGTAGGTTGTGAGAGTGGGTGGGATGTGGCAAAGGTATGTGTGATAAGAGGGTTTACTGTAGCATGGGTGCTTTTTTTAAACATTCGGAAGCAGGGATATATATATATATATATATATATATATATATATATATATATATATCATATAGTATTACCATATGGGCATTATTGTAGTGTAGTGTAGTGTATAGTGTATGTGTGGGTGAGAGGCAATAGGGAGTGGCTGTGCTCCTCAGTAGAGCACCCAAGTCCGATGGGTGGGAGTGGCACACACAAATGAGACATGGCTTCTGCATTCCCTAACTGTAGAAGTGATGATTTAGAGAATGTGACTGACAAAAATGGTTACATATGGGTATTTTGCGTGTAAGCTTCTAAACTGCTACTGTTGAATTCTTTGTGTCCAGACAACCACTTTCCTTACCACCTAAACTGTGACAGCCCACTTCTTCTAAAATGTCCTCAGCAACTTGGCAACTTCAGTCTTGCGTACCTTTTCTCCCCTATTGTGCTTTCCTTTTCATGCTGCTCTCACTTGTTACATAGTCATTGTCTGGCTGCTTATTGCCACTAAGCATCCCCTAATGCAAATAAATGGCCATGCTACATTGAGTTCCACAAAAGGCAGCTGCAGCGCAGTGCTCCACCAGATCTAGGGTGGGAGAGATGTTTGGGTGCTCCTAGTAGTAGGTAGATTTTGTTATGTTTCGGATTTACAGTGTGCATTGTGTTGGGTTGGTTCTTTGTGGAGACGACTTTATGATAATGAATTGACTGTGCGAATGGGATTTTTTTGGGGGGTACTGTAATGGTGTGGATAGATATGGATGGATTCTATTATGGGAAGGGAGTAAATGCATCAATTACAAGCTTCTTTGACAAAAACTTTCCTGGTATAAGGAACTCTAGATTCAAAGCTTTACTCCATATTAAGCTTTTTTATATGGATCTTTCCTTGTCTTCAGACCACCGCTTGCCTGGTCCCTTAGCAAGTAGCCTGAATTTAGAACCCCTGCCTGCATATCCTTTTTGACCCTGAGATCTTCTGGGCTTGATCCCAACATTTAGTTAAAAGCTGATCTTGTTGCCAATTCTTTACACAGTGAACAATAGTATCTTATCTATTTTCTCTGGCTCTCAGCCAGAAAACTAGTCACCACAGCCAGGGGCTGCTTCCTGAGTTATCAATGCTCCTCCATGCAGCATTTTAAAGAGATATGGAACTGCTACTGTTTATGTCAAGAATTGTTGATGAAATATTGATGTGAACATGCTTTGGGCAAGAGCAGAAGTCACCAGAAACAAGCTCTGAAGAGGTTATGGAGGGCAGGTGGCTTGAAAACACCCTCTTTTGATTACTGAGGACCAGGATTGTGGACAAGCCTGGTTGGTCCCAATTTGGTACTCTTATGGAAATCCCCCAGCCGCTGCTACATACTCACCTAGTTACGGGATCCAAGGTGCTCAAATGCGGCATTTACTGAGCATGTTGTTTTCACTTAGTTCCATAATATTGAACTGGTTAAATTACTACCCCAGGAGTGCCGGAACTAAGTGAGCATGTAGCAGAGGCCAGGGGCTTTCATAAGTGCTACCCCCATTAAAAGTGTGCATTTCACTTTAAGCATCTAAATACAATACAGTATGCGTAGTCATTTTGAAAAAATGTGTGTCCTGTTTCATAAGGTTAACTAACAAGAATTGAAACTATATTAGAGCTACTTATAGAAATACTTTTTCAAAACTGTGAAAAACACAGTAACAATTGAAGCATGTGAGCGTTTCTGTTGTAGAAAACAAGCAAACAACACACTTCCCAATGCTACCAATTTAGGAGCTACTTTTTCCAAGAGGCCTTCACTAAGGGAATGGTGAGTAAAATATAAATGATTTCTACTTACACAATAT
Organism: Gastrophryne carolinensis; assembly: GCA_027917425.1. Classification (NCBI taxonomy): domain Eukaryota; kingdom Metazoa; phylum Chordata; class Amphibia; order Anura; family Microhylidae; genus Gastrophryne; species Gastrophryne carolinensis. The sequence goes on from CM051235.1 coordinate 459,165,068, forward strand.
AGATCTGGGAGTTCTTGTAAGTTCATGCAAAGAAATATAACGACAAAGAGTTAGGAGTAGAGCACAACGGCTGAACCTAAGGGAGGAAACTGACGGCTATTCCAAAGGATTTCAGACCTGCTGACGGGGGGAGCATCTGGCCTTGATCAGACTTATTATTTTTCTCTATGTCTTAATAATAACCCAAATTAGATGACAAGTTGCAAGAAGGGAACAAATAATCATGTTTCAGTATTTATAAAGCTGCATGTGTCTATAAAATAATTTTCAATTCTGTCAATCAAACCGGGGCCTTGAGGGTCAGTAGAAGGAAAGCGAGAGAGGCTTGCCTGTGCACCTGCTACTTATCTCTTCGCTGAACTCTAATGAGAAAAAAGATCAGCACAATGCAGTATATCTCCTTAGTAGAACTTTTTTGTCTGAAGCAGAGCATCCCCTGTTAATGCAGCGTAAGGCTACAGGCCAGACAGGCAGACAGATCTATGCCATACCTTATGTGTAATACATTAAACATCATTCTGTTGTTCCCCCACATTATAGTAAATTATATTGAAGCTATGGAAAGATTTCAATTTAAAGAAGCACTATTGCGAAATGGTGTAATATTAAAAATCCATATAAACACTTTAGCTAATAAGGGGAGGGGTTACTTATACACCCGAACAGAATAAAACTCCCGCCAAGCTTGTGGTTTTCTTCCCCTGGTAGGAATAAAATCCTGGAGTTACAGGTTTAGTCTATGAGGGGTGACAGAGTCTGTCACCCGAGATGCCCTCTTCCTTCCATTAAAATAAAAAAAAACAAGCCTGGCTGGATATTTCTCGATACTGGGTGTATAAGTGACCTCTCCTACCTCCATCCAGCATATTTATATGTATTTTTATTATTGGGCCATTTTCTCGCGATAGTGCTCCTTTAATGCAAGTTTTCCAACTGTATTGTAAGCCAACATATTTAGCCAGTTTGTGCTTTAAAAGTTAAAGTAGGCCTCCCTGGTCCATGTACCACAAATAAAAAAAAAAAAAAAGCTTCTTATCCCCTCATAATCCAGAAAAGGCATGTAAAATTAATTAAATATTTGGAGAATACAAGCATTTTTCCCCAATCATTTTCCCCAATGTCTCCCAATCACTCTAGCAGCTACTACTGGCGTTCAAATTTGGGTAAAAGTTACATTTGGATGGTAGCTGAAATAGAATTTCCCCAAATCAGTCATCTAATGATATCATATTTACTAATAAATTAGGATTATGAATAGAATTCTAGCCCATTGTTGTGTGGTCAATTAGACTGTAGTATATAGTAATACTGTATATCCCAACCTACAATGTAGTGAGTGAAAAAGATGCAACTATGAGGTCATGTAAGATAGTCATGTATGAAAAGGATGCAACTATGGCTAGCCCCATGAGGTCATGTATGATCAGGGCAGGCGTCAGCACTAGGCATACCCGGGCAGATGCTGGGACCCCTGCACCTTGAGAAGGCCCACCGCATACCCTATACCCTGGGCAGCGCCTATGCAGGACACATGACCGTGCAGTAACCACGACTAAAGACTGTCAGGCTGGGGCAGATTGGCCATTGGGAGAGACTTTCTGTCAGTCCTTCAATTCTTTTTCATTCTTTCTTCCATCCATTTTTTGTTTCTTTCTTTCATCTGTTTGCTGTGCTATTCCTTTCTTCTCACTTTATTTCTCTTTCTTTCTTCTTTCCTTCTATTTTTCAGTCCTTCTATTCTTTCTTTACTCCTATCTCTTCTGTTTTTCTCCCATTGCTTTTTCCTGTCTTTCCTGCTTTTTTCTGTCATTCCTTTAATTCTTTCTTTGTTTCTGTTATTCATTCTATGCTTTTGTTCTTTCTGTTTCCATTTGTTTTAAATATTTTATATTCATACATGCACATTTATCGCCATGGAGTATCATACCACACCAGCGAGGGGTCCACTGAGACTCTATCACCCAAGGGCCCACATTAGCCTGGAGCCAGCCCTGTGTATGATAGTCATGTATGAAAAGGATGCAATTATGTCTAGCCCCATGATGTCATGTATGATAGTCACGTATGATGCAACTATGGCTAGCCCCATGAGATCATGTATGATAGTCCTTACAGAATTGAACGAGATCTGTTCTTACAGTACATAATGTAATGCCCTTTGTAGAACATTGCCCTTGATATCTATGTAAGACACCATCCTAACCATGTACTTACATTTTTGAGTGCCCCAGGTGCTGAAAATGAAGCATATGTGGAGGACAGGACCAACAAACTTATCAGCATTTCTGCAGTTATTCTTGTATTCTTTGCAGACTGTAAGAGAGAACAATCATTATAGAATCACAGGAGAGCAACACAGAGAACATGCACATAGAGGAGCCCTTCTTATACCCACTGCTAAAACAGTGTAGAAAGGAAAAATAATAGGAAGTGTAAATGTGTATTGGAGTTGGTAAGTTTATCAGTTATTAATGCCATTCTGTATGCTATGTTAGTCAGTTTAGACTGAATTAAGCATTTTTTAATTTTTCTCATAATAACCTTGCAATTATGTTGTAACATAGTAACATAGTAACATAGTATGTAAGGCTGAATAAAGACTTTAGTCCATCCAGTTCAGCCTGTTTAACTCCTTCCAGTGGTCTAGTAGCCATAGCTGGAAATGTTATTACATGCCAGGTAGGCATCAAGGCCACTTTTGAACGTTTTTACTGTATCCATCATTATTACCTCCTCTGGCAGCGAGTTCCATAGTCTCACTGCTCTTACAGAGAAGAATCCCCTCCTATGTCTTTGGAGAAAGCACCTTTCCTCTAACCTTAGTGGATGCCCTCGGGTTATGGTTACACTCCGGGGTATAAATAGATTGTGGGACAGATCTTTGTATTGACCCCGAATATATTTATACATAGTTATTAGATCACCCCTAAATCGTCTTTTTTCTAAACTAAATAAACCTAACTTGGACAATCTTCAGGGTACTCTAGTCCCTGCACTCCTTTTATTAACTTTGTTGCCCTTCTTTGAACGCGCTCCAGTTCTGATATGTCCTTCTTAAGCACAGGTGCCCAGAACTGTACACAGTATTCCATATGGGGTCTGACCAGTGACTTGTACAGGGGTAAAATGATGCTCCGGTCATGAGCACCTATGCCCCTCCTGATGCACCCCATGATCCTATTTGCTTTGGCAGCAGCTGCCTGGCATTGATTACTACAGTTGAGCTTATTGTCAACTAAAACCCCTAGGTCCTTTTCCATTGTTGTTCTACCAAGTGTTTCTTTATTTAGTGTGTAATCATGACACAGATTTCTCCTTCCCATGTGCATAACCTTACATTTATCTGTGTTAAACTTCATTTGCCATTTAACTGTCCATGCTTCCAATATATCTAAATCTGTTTGTAGCTGCCTGCTGTCCTCTTTTGTTTTAATTACTTTACTCAGCTTAGTATCATCTGCAAAGATTGAGACTTTACTGTTTAATCCATACCCAATGTCATTTATATATATATTGAAGGGTATTGGTCCCAGAACTGACCCTTGTGGTACTCCACTAGTAACAGTGACCCAATCTGAGTGTGTACCATTGATAACCACCCTCTGCTTCCGATCATTAAGCCAATTTCCCACCCATCTGCACACGTTTTCCCCCAGTTCAAGCATTCTCATCTTTTGTACCAGCCTTTTATGTGGCACTGTATCAAATGCTTTAGAAAAGTCCATTGACTCCCCCTGATCCAATCTTGAACTTACCTCCTCATAAAAGCAGATTAGGTTTGTCTGGCAGGAGCAATTCCTCATAAATCCATGTTGATATGGAGTAATAAGGTCATTTCCCCCAAGGTGCTCCAGGATAGTATCCCTTAAGAAACCTTCAAACAGCTTGCCCACCATAGATGTTAAGCTTACCGGTCTGTAGTTCCCCGGTTCCCCCCTAGATCCCTTTTTGAATATTGGCACCACATTTGCCAAGCGCCAATCCCTCGGAACAGACCCTGTAGTTATGGAATCCACAAATATTAGAAATAACAGCTTGTCTATTACTGTACATAACTCCCTTAAAACACGAGGATGTATGTCATCTGGTCCCGGTGATTTATCGATTTTTATCTGCTTGAGACGGTGCTGGACTTCTTCCTTGGTTAGACCAGTGACATTTAATGGAGGGTTTCGGTTATTCCCCTGCATTTCACTCTGCATGTCAAATTCTTTTGTGAATATAGAAGCAAAGAAGTTTTTAAGCAAATTTGCTTTCTCCTCATTTCCCTCTATAGGGGTCCCCTCCTTGCTTTTCAGGGGGCCCACACCCTCAGGTTTGTACCTTTTACGGTTTATGTAGCTAAAGAATAATTTGGGGTTAGTTTTACTCGCTTTAGCGACCAGTCTTTCTGTCTCCAGCTTGGCTGCCCTTATCTGTTGTTTACATTGTTTATTTTCTTCTTTGTAGTTTTTTAACGCTTCCGCTGTCCCTTCCTGCTTTAAATGTTAAAATGCCTTTTTTTTGTTGTTTATTGCCCCCTAACCTTTTAATTTAGCCACATCGGTTTACATGTGTGTCTAATAGTTTTATTCCTGTAAGGTATATATCTGTCACAATGAAAATTAAGTATCCCATTTAGCGTCCATGCTTTTGTTTTTAAGGACATTTTCCCAGTCAATGCAGTGTAGGGCATCTCTAAGTTGATCAAACTTTGCCTTTTTGAAGTCCCGCGTTTTTGTGGCTCCTTGATAAGGCACCCTAGTGACTGCTAATTGGAAATTAATGATATTATGATCACTGCTTCCAAGGTGTCCCCCAACCTGTACCTTTATTACTTTGTCTGGTACATTGGTTAGTATTAGGTCCAATGGCTTTCTCCCTTGTTGGAGCTTGTACTTGTTGGGAAAGGTAGCCATCTTTTGTTTTAGATAAAAAACTATTACCTTTATGCGAAACACATGTTTCTGCATCCCAGTCTATATCTGGGTAGTATCAGATGCTTTTCTGCTTATTTTTAGTTTTTACATTTAGACCGGTCCTGACCGGACTCAAACATCAAGGATCTTGCTTGTCCATCTACTGCACCTTTGTAACTTAGTCTTCTGGGGCTGTCATTTTTTCAAAGTGTTCCAATCACCAGGATTTTGACTATCCAAACTGGGATGCTCCGCTGTGTGAAAACCCCTAGATCACCCAATCCACTGACCTTTCCGCCAGTCCCACGGTGCATGCGCTGGTGCTCATCCAATCAGTGCATTATGCTGTGCATGCTAATGCAAGGCATAAAGCTGATGTTATGGATGGCGCAATAGCATAGGGAGACCCGGCAGCCACATCTCTGGTACCCCAGTGGAGTGCACACTCCAAGCCTGAATGGCTGGGCATGGGAGTGCACAAAGCTGCAGAGATATCAGGACATGGCGATGGGAATGGGAACAGGTAAAGGGGTTTGCAGCTGATCTGCGGGGCTTCACATAGTGGGGCATGCTGGATCAACAAGCCCCAGGGCCCCTAAGTAGGCTCGCCCGGGAGTCCTTTATACACTGTAAATTGGTAGTGGTTTATATATTTACTTCAGAATTTCAAAAAAAATCTCAGAAACATTTTTACTAGGAAAGAGAGGGATGGTGAGGAGGTTTATTGGCTCCAAATTTGATAAGGTAAGGATATATATCCTCTACTTTTTGTGTACCATGGTCAGCAACTGTATTGCCTCTAACATGGGTGTGCTGTCTTAAAGCAAATCTAATTTATCCTGGCACCAAGTTGCAAGTGAAAGTTTAGGTCCATTTGAGTGCAACAAACCTGGTCCATATCTGTGACATCCTAGCCCTCAACAATGCTTATAAACCTTTTGATTAAAAATTGGTAGCCACCAATTGCTGGCAAATTGGCTGCTGACCTTGTGTACATCCATTGTCAGGACCCTCATCAGACTGAGCTCCAAATGAAAAGGGAAGTATTTCCTCACCATTGGGCTTATGAACATGTACTGTATATTACATTGGAATGATTATGGGCATTTTAGATGATTTTTACATAATTGCAGGTACAATTTAGTTGATATAAAAATGTAGGCAATTGCATGTCCCTTTGATCAATAAAATGAGCTTTAAAACAATAATTTTTAAGTCTTACTTCAAACTATGGCTGATTTCCAAACACTTTATTGTAATGCACATCTCGACCATGATGTAGTATTTTCTATGTAGCCAATAACTCTGCATTAGCACATTCATTGGGGAGTTGATGAAAACTCTCATTTACATTAGCACAATGCTCAGCTGCAACCTAACCATCTTTATTACGGTCATTTTCGGTATGGCAAGGGCTGAATATGTGAAATATTTCAGATAAATTGACAGCATAAAATTAATCAATTGCACATAAGCCACTCCATACTTTTCAGCTTGAAAGCTTAGCTAAAGTATCTAAATCTCATTTTAGCATATACACTTTGCAGTGATGTGGTTGAAAAGATAATGGAGGATGAAGAGGGATTTGTGATTGTCATGATAAAATGCATATCTGCTGCTGTTGCCACATATATCCAGGGGAAATAGCCAATCTATTCCTGGAAGCTTTCAACATTTATATCCATCCTCGAGAATGACTTAGGGGGTTAAAACCAAACTCCAAGGGTGGCTACATTTGCCTAATATTCAGCACTTTCTTTGATGAATTATTGCAGTAAATTCTCTAAGGTATTTCTCAAGCCATTTCTGTAATAGTCGCAGCTATTAAGTGCAATTGAAGTTTTGTTTGTATGTTCCGTTTATACATGGTAAGCAAAGTACATTCATTTAGTTTTTGCATCCCGCTAAAAAGAGCTGGGAAAGGAAGACGTGTGGTTAATTATTTTAAGCTGCCTAAGGTAAGTGGAAAGTGTAGCTCACTGACAGTCTTACAATAGTTACTTTTAAACTTAGATGAACTAGTTATGAGATCATTTTAGACAAATTGAACTTCTGTCCAAGACCATTGAACAGATCATGTTCACCTAATTTTGTGTCAATGTCAAGTACCTTTCCCTCTTACTTCCTTGTATGAAATTCATTTAGGGCATAAATTATGACAGTCTGCTTTTCTGCTGCATTTAGCTGAAATAATGTTGGTGGTTGCCACCACTGTTGCCTCTAATGCGGCAGTCACATGAGCGTAAACAGCAGAAACTATTGTATATAAAAACCCCACCTTCTGCTGCTTGCAGACGATAACATTTACCAAAAAAAGGTCAAATTCACAGATAATGCTATGTACCGCATTGTTCGCCCTAAAGAGACGCACTCTTTTCCCCCCAAAAGTGTGTGTGGGGGGGGGGGGGGATGTCCGTACGTCTTATCGGCGAATTAAAAAAAAATAAACTCACATGTAGAGATGAGCGAACTTTTGAAAAATTCGATTCGACTGATTCGCCGAATTTTCCGACAAAAATCGTTTCGACCCGAATAAATTCGCGACGAATCGCTATTAAAAACGGCTATTTCTGAGCCTCCTACAGCCTCAATAGGGTTGTAAACCATTCAGCCTTGCTGTAACACGCACAGGATGCGTGCTGGGTTAGTTAAATAATACTTTTAAGAAATATCACATGCAGATCAGAGGCATCGCTAATAGAATCGCAGAGCGGCACAATTGCAGAGAGTTGAAGTGGCATCACTATGAGGGGCAGAAGGAGCCCAAATATACACTGGAGTTGGCTTCAGGAGCCCAAAAATTGGATGAATCACACCCTGGAGTTGGCAGAAGTTGGCAGCAGCAGCAGCAGGAGCCCAAATATACACTGGAGTTGGCTTCAGGAGCCCAAAAATTGGATGAATCACACCCTGGAGTTGGCAGGAGTTGACAGCAGCAGCAGCAGGAGCCCAAATATACACTGGAGTTGGCTTCAGGAGCCCAAAAATTGGATGAATCACACCCTGGAGTTGGCAGGAGTTGACAGCAGCAGCAGCAGGAGCCCAAATATACACTGGAGTTGGCTTCAGGAGCCCAAAAATTGGATGAATCACACCCTGGAGTTGGCAGGAGTTGACAGCAGCAGCAGCAGGAGCCCAAATATACACTGGAGTTGGCTTCAGGAGCCCAAAAATTGGATGAATCACACCCTGGAGTTGGCAGAAGTTGGCAGCAGCAGCAGCAGGAGCCCAAATATACACTGGAGTTGGCTTCAGGAGCCCAAAAATTGGATGAATCACACCCTGGAGTTGGCAGAAGTTGGCAGCAGCAGCAGCAGGAGCCCAAATATACACTGGAGTTGGCTTCAGGAGCCCAAAAATTGGATGAATCACACCCTGGAGTTGGCAGGAGTTGACAGCAGCAGCAGCAGGAGCCCAAATATACACTGGAGTTGGCTTCAGGAGCCCAAAAATTGGATGAATCACACCCTGGAGTTGGCAGAAGTTGGCAGCAGCAGCAGCAGGAGCCCAAATATACACTGGAGTTGGCTTCAGGAGCCCAAAAATTGGATGAATCACACCCTGGAGTTGGCAGGAGTTGACAGCAGCAGCAGCAGGAGCCCAAATATACACTGGAGTTGGCTTCAGGAGCCCAAAAATTGGATGAATCACACCCTGGAGTTGGCAGAAGTTGGCAGCAGCAGCAGCAGGAGCCCAAATATACACTGGAGTTGGCTTCAGGAGCCCAAAAATTGGATGAATCACACCCTGGAGTTGGCAGAAGTTGGCAGCAGCAGCAGCAGGAGCCCAAATATACACTGGAGTTGGCTTCAGGAGCCCAAAAATTGGATGAATCACACCCTGGAGTTAACAGAAGTTGGCAGCAGCAGCAGCAGGAGCCCAAATATACACTGGAGTTGGCTTCAGGAGCCCAAAAATTGGATGAATCACACCCTGGAGTTGGCAGGAGTTGACAGCAGCAGCAGCAGGAGCCCAAATATACACTGGAGTTGGCTTCAGGAGCCCAAAAATTGGATGAATCACACCCTGGAGTTGGCAGAAGTTGGCAGCAGCAGCAGCAGGAGCCCAAATATACACTGGAGTTGGCTTCAGGAGCCCAAAAATTGGATGAATCACACCCTGGAGTTGGCAGGAGTTGACAGTAGCAGCAGCAGGAGCCCAAATATACACTGGAGTTGGCTTCAGGAGCCCAAAAATTGGATGAATCCCACCCTGGAGTTGGCAGGAGTTGACAGCAGCAGCAGCAGGAGCCCAAATATACACTGGAGTTGGCTTCAGGAGCCCAAAAATTGGATGAATCACACCCTGGAGTTGGCAGAAGTTGGCAGCAGCAGCAGCAGGAGCCCAAATATACACTGGAGTTGGCTTCAGGAGCCCAAAAATTGGATGAATCACACCCTGGAGTTGGCAGGAGTTGACAGTAGCAGCAGCAGGAGCCCAAATATACACTGGAGTTGGCTTCAGGAGCCCAAAAATTGGATGAATCACACCCTGGAGTTGGCAGGAGTTGACAGTAGCAGCAGCAGGAGCCCAAATATACACTGGAGTTGGCTTCAGGAGCCCAAAAATTGGATGAATCACACCCTGGAGTTGGCAGGAGTTGACAGTAGCAGCAGCAGGAGCCCAAATATACACTGGAGTTGGCTTCAGGAGCCCAAAAATTGGATGAATCACACCCTGGAGTTGGCAGGAGTTGACAGCAGCAGCAGCAGGAGCCCAAATATACACTGGAGTTGGCTTCAGGAGCCCAAAAATTGGATGAATCACACCCTGGAGTTGGCAGAAGTTGGCAGCAGCAGCAGCAGGAGCCCAAATATACACTGGAGTTGGCTTCAGGAGCCCAAAAATTGGATGAATCACACCCTGGAGTTGGCAGGAGTTGACAGTAGCAGCAGCAGGAGCCCAAATATACACTGGAGTTGGCTTCAGGAGCCCAAAAATTGGATGAATCACACCCTGGAGTTGGCAGAAGTTGGCAGCAGCAGCAGCAGGAGCCCAAATATACACTGGAGTTGGCTTCAGGAGCCCAAAAATTGGATGAATCACACCCTGGAGTTGGCAGGAGTTGACAGCAGCAGCAGCAGGAGCCCAAATATACACTGGAGTTGGCTTCAGGAGCCCAAAAATTGGATGAATCACACCCTGGAGTTGGCAGGAGTTGACAGCAGCAGCAGCAGGAGCCCAAATATACACTGGAGTTGGCTTCAGGAGCCCAAAAATTGGATGAATCACACCCTGGAGTTGGCAGAAGTTGGCAGCAGCAGCAGCAGGAGCCCAAATATACACTGGAGTTGGCTTCAGGAGCCCAAAAATTGGATGAATCACACCCTGGAGTTGGCAGAAGTTGGCAGCAGCAGCAGCAGGAGCCCAAATATACACTGGAGTTGGCTTCAGGAGCCCAAAAATTGGATGAATCACACCCTGGAGTTGGCAGAAGTTGGCAGCAGCAGCAGCAGGAGCCCAAATATACACTGGAGTTGGCTTCAGGAGCCCAAAAATTGGATGAATCACACCCTGGAGTTGGCAGGAGTTGGCAGCAGCAGCAGCAGGAGCCCAAATATACACTGGAGTTGGCTTCAGGAGCCCAAAAATTGGATGAATCACACCCTGGAGTTGGCAGGAGTTGACAGCAGCAGCAGCAGGAGCCCAAATATACACTGGAGTTGGCTTCAGGAGCCCAAAAATTGGATGAATCACACCCTGGAGTTGGCAGGAGTTGACAGCAGCAGCAGCAGGAGCCCAAATATACACTGGAGTTGGCTTCAGGAGCCCAAAAATTGGATGAATCACACCCTGGAGTTGGCAGAAGTTGGCAGCAGCAGCAGCAGGAGCCCAAATATACACTGGAGTTGGCTTCAGGAGCCCAAAAATTGGATGAATCACACCCTGGAGTTGGCAGGAGTTGACAGTAGCAGCAGCAGGAGCCCAAATATACACTGGAGTTGGCTTCAGGAGCCCAAAAATTGGATGAATCACACCCTGGAGTTGGCAGAAGTTGGCAGCAGCAGCAGCAGGAGCCCAAATATACACTGGAGTTGGCTTCAGGAGCCCAAAAATTGGATGAATCACACCCTGGAGTTGGCAGGAGTTGACAGCAGCAGCAGCAGGAGCCCAAATATACACTGGAGTTGGCTTCAGGAGCCCAAAAATTGGATGAATCACACCCTGGAGTTGGCAGGAGTTGACAGCAGCAGCAGCAGGAGCCCAAATATACACTGGAGTTGGCTTCAGGAGCCCAAAAATTGGATGAATCACACCCTGGAGTTGGCAGAAGTTGGCAGCAGCAGCAGCAGGAGCCCAAATATACACTGGAGTTGGCTTCAGGAGCCCAAAAATTGGATGAATCACACCCTGGAGTTGGCAGAAGTTGGCAGCAGCAGCAGGAGCCCAAATATACACTGGAGTTGGCTTCAGGAGCCCAAAAATTGGATGAATCACACCCTGGAGTTGGCAGAAGTTGGCAGCAGCAGCAGCAGGAGCCCAAATATACACTGGAGTTGGCTTCAGGAGCCCAAAAATTGGATGAATCACACCCTGGAGTTGGCAGGAGTTGACAGCAGCAGCAGCAGGAGCCCAAATATACACTGGAGTTGGCTTCAGGAGCCCAAAAATTGGATGAATCACACCCTGGAGTTGGCAGAAGTTGGCAGCAGCAGCAGCAGGAGCCCAAATATACACTGGAGTTGGCTTCAGGAGCCCAAAAATTGGATGAATCACACCCTGGAGTTGGCAGGAGTTGACAGTAGCAGCAGCAGGAGCCCAAATATACACTGGAGTTGGCTTCAGGAGCCCAAAAATTGGATGAATCACACCCTGGAGTTGGCAGAAGTTGGCAGCAGCAGCAGCAGGAGCCCAAATATACACTGGAGTTGGCTTCAGGAGCCCAAAAATTGGATGAATCACACCCTGGAGTTGGCAGAAGTTGGCAGCAGCAGCAGCAGGAGCCCAAATATACACTGGAGTTGGCTTCAGGAGCCCAAAAATTGGATGAATCACACCCTGGAGTTGGCAGGAGTTGACAGTAGCAGCAGCAGGAGCCCAAATATACACTGGAGTTGGCTTCAGGAGCCCAAAAATTGGATGAATCACACCCTGGAGTTGGCAGAAGTTGGCAGCAGCAGCAGCAGGAGCCCAAATATACACTGGAGTTGGCTTCAGGAGCCCAAAAATTGGATGAATCACACCCTGGAGTTGGCAGGAGTTGACAGTAGCAGCAGCAGGAGCCCAAAAAATGGCCTAAAGACATAAATATGTTTTGCACCATTTGGAAAGTGTAAAACGTGGCACCATGCTGAATCTAGTCGCATGCATCAGGCATTGGTGGGTGGAAATCCTGGCTGATCCATCCCTGATTCATTTTGACAAAGGTGAGTCTCTCCACATTTTTAGTTGACAGACGAGTTCTCCTCGCCGTAACTATGGCCCCCGCCGCACTAAACACCCGCTCAGATGGCACGCTACTTGCCGGGCAGGACAGCTTTTCCAGGGCAAACTCTGCTAGTTGCGGCCACAAATCAAGTTTGGCTGCCCAGAAGTCCAGCGGATCCTCAAGGTGTGTTGGCATGGTCATGTCAAAGTATGACATGACCTGCTGGTTCAGGTCCTGCTCCAGGTCTTCCTGCTGCTCATGAGTAGCCTCACTATGCGGGTGTAGAAAGCTACTCATTAGCGACTGAAGACTGAGGCTGCTGCTGCTGATGGAGCTTCTGCTGCTGCTGCTGCCAACCCCCCCAGCGGCCATGGCAGTGGAAGGTGAGCGCAGAGGTCCCCTCGAGTCAGACCTGCGAGAGTATGGACCATGGCGCAGATAGGCATCGGCCAACTGCCTACGTAGAATGTCTTTGTAGTAGTTGAGTTTGTCCTCCCTCTCGGTGGGTTTAAAAAATGCCCCCATTTTGTGCCGGAAGCGAGGGTCCAATAAGGTGGACAGCCAGAAGTCATCCCGCCGACAGATGGAAACAATTCTGGGGTCACTACGCAAGCACGTGAGCATGCTTCGTGCCATTTGCGCAAGTGACTCGGATGGACTACCTGTCTCCATCTCCACTGCATACTGCCACGGTGTGCCCGGGTCCTCTGTCTCTCCTTCCTCAAAAACCTCTAGCTCCTCTGGCTGCTCCTGCTCCTCCTCTCCTGTCCGCTGACTAGATAAACCAGCCATTTCGCCAAGCCTAAACTGTGTTTCGCTGGGCAACTCCTCCTCCTCCTCTTCCTCCTCCTCCTCCTCCAGTTCAGCTCCAAGGGGGTTCATGTGGCCGTAAGATGTAAACGCCATGTCTCCAGTGCCCTGACCAGCCATGGTTTCCAACATGTGCTGCAGTACATGAAGCAGTGGAATCACGTCGTTCATCCCGTAATCCTGCCGACTGACAAATAAAGTGGCTTCCTCAAAGGGCCTGAGCAAACGGCAGGTGTCACGTATGAGCTGCCACTGGTTGACATTGAAGTTACACAGGGGAGTCCCCCTATCTGCTTGGATCATCAGGAAATCCGTGATGGCTTTTCTCTGTTCATATAATCGGTCCAACATGTGAAGGGTGGAATTCCAACGGGTGGAAACATCGCAAATCAGACTATGTTGGGGGATACCATTCTGACGCTGTAGCTCAAGAAGGGTGTGTTTGGCAGTGTAGGAGTGGCTGAAGTGCATGCAAAGTTTCCGTGAAGTTGTTAGGATGTCCTGCAGATGGGGGGAACACTTCAGAAACCGCTTGACAACCAGATTGAAGACGTGAGCCATGCAGGGGGCATGGGTCAGGCTTCCTTGGCGCAGCGCAGACAAAATGTTCTTCCCATTGTCGGTAACCATGATTCCCATTTTAAGTTTTCTCGGAGTAAGCCATGTTTGGATTTCCTGATGAATACATTTAAGCAGTTCCTCCCCTGTGTGACTCCGTTCGCCAAGACAAACCATGTGAAGCACTGCGTGACACCTCCGTGCCCTGCACACATGGTAGACTGGAGGGGCACTGAGACTTGAGCCTACAGTGGAGGGTGAGGAGATGGCGGAGGATGAGGAGGCCGAGTCGCACGGTGTCACAGGCCCAATGGGCAGAGAGCGCGGAGGCCGAAGCGGCGTGACCTGTCCAAGTTGCTGCTGCAAAGGGACCACATTCACCCAGTGGGCCGTAAACGACATGTACTGCCCCTGACCGTAGTTACAGCTCCAGATGTCGGCGCTGCCATGTATTTTGCTACACACCGACAGGCTCAAGGACTGGCCCACCTTCTGTTCAACAAAAGTGTGCAGCGCTGGTACTGCCTTCTTGGCAAAGAAATGACGGCTTGGGACTCTCCACCTCGGCTCGGCACAAGCCATCAGTTCTCTGAAAGGTGCAGATTCCACCACCTGAAAAGGGAGCGACTGCAGCACCAGCAACTTGGACAGGAGCACATTCAGCTTCTGCGCCGTAGGATGAGTGGGCGCATACTGCTGTCTCTTGGACATGGCTTCGCTGATGGATTGCTGGCGGGATGCATGACTTGGAGGAGGAGGAGGAGGAGCAGGAGCGACAGAGGATGGGTATGACGCACAGCTGCCTTCGGCTGAGGTGCTGGAGCCTTGGCTGGCAGAAATTGGGAGCTCACTTGGTGAGGAAGCAGACTGGACCACCCCTTGGGAGCCTCGGTTCTCCCAGGTCGTTTTATGGTGACGCATCATATGTTGACGCAGGGCCGTGGTGCCAACATTTGGACCCTGGCCACGCTTCACCTTTTGCCTACATATCTTGCATGTGGCCATGTTACCCTCCTGCGGATGCCTCAGGAAAAACTGCCACACTGCCGAGTAGCTACTTTTCCCACCCCCTGGCCTCACTGATTCACTGCTGCTGTTGCCAACTCCAGGAACCCCTGCTCCACTACCTCCCGATAAGGTAGACTGCCGCACAGCAGGTGCTCTACCCCGGCCCCGGCCCCGGCCGGCTCCAGCCTTTGGAATTGTGCCCCCATGCTGACTGCTACCACTTTGCTGCCTCAGCTGCTGACTCCGGGGCAACCTGCACCCCTCTTCTCCTGATGATGACGATGAAGCCCCTTCATCACCCGGCTCCCAAGTGCGATCGGCTTCATCGTCATCATCATCATCATCACCGGGTTGTGGCTGTACGTCACTGATGTTCGTGGATTCGTCAACAGTGTCTGGCGCAGGAGCTGGAACGCTCGCAGCACCCACGACACTGTCCACATCACTATTTGTCTGCCTAGCTAAAGAAGCCACCTCCATTTCTTGGCTGGGCAGTAGCTGCTGACTGTCCTCTATCTGATGGTCCTCCTCACTAAAGAGTGGAGCTGAACCCAAAGCATAGGATACGTCGCTGGGGGAGGGAACGGCGTAGGCCAGAGGCAATGGGAGGACAGGGACTGCTCTCGGGGCATGCCAACTCAGGGTTGTGTCAGAGGAACCTACCGACCCTAGACTGGGGGTCTCAGACGTAAGTTGTGATGATGTTGTTGATGAGCGCGTCAACCAATCTACCACGGCAGATGCGTTACTGGTGGAGACCCGACCGCTAGCAGATACTGGCAGATTAGGTCTCTCAGCGTGACTCCTGCTGCTACTGGCCCCCAGTCTGATGCGAGCTCTTCCTGCGGAATCTTGGCCTCTGCCACTCCTCTTTTCACTTCCAGGCACTTGTCTGCCTGACATAGTCTAACTGGCGTGGTAGTAGGTGATATTTAAAAAAACCCCGGGCAGCGGTGGGTCTATATGAAACAGAATATAATGCACACCAAAAGTGAGCAGTAACACTCAGCCTCCAACAGGCCTGCTTAGTGTAAATAAGAGAGCTGCTTAGTGTAAATAAAGAGGGGTATGCTATGTTACAGAATGGGATGCCTCAACAGAAGTGCACCTGGCAGGCAGCAGTAAGCCTATGCCCAGCAAAAGTGTCTTATAATATAAATATAATAAGAGCAAATGCTTATATGGTCTTAAACAGAGGCTGCTTTAGTCACAGAATGGGATGCCCCGGGCAGGAATCGAGCTGCCAGGGTACAGTAGTGCTTTGGCCAGCAAAAGTGTCTTTATCAGGCCTAATTTCAAATATGATTAGAGCAAATGCTTATATGGTCTTAAACAGAGGCTGCTTTAGTCACAGAATGGGATGCCCCGGGCAGGAATCGAGCTGCCAGGGTACAGTAGTGCTTTGGCCAGCAAAAGTGTCTTTATCAGGCCTAATTTCAAATATGATTAGAGCAAATGCTTATATGGTCTTAAACAGAGGCTGCTTTAGTCACAGAATGGGATGCCCCAGGCAGGAATCGAGCTGCCAGGGTACAGTAGTGCTTTGGCCAGCAAAAGTGTCTTTATCAGGCCTAATTTCAAATATGATTAGAGCAAATGCTTATATGGTCTTAAACAGAGGCTGCTTTAGTCACAGAATGGGATGCCCCGGGCAGGAATCGAGCTGCCAGGGTACAGTAGTGCTTTGGCCAGCAAAAGTGTCTTTATCAGGCCTAATTTCAAATATGATTAGAGCAAATGCTTATATGGTCTTAAACAGAGGCTGCTTTAGTCACAGAATGGGATGCCCCGGGCAGGAATCGAGCTGCCAGGGTACAGTAGTGCTTTGGCCAGCAAAAGTGTCTTTATCAGGCCTAATTTCAAATATGATTAGAGCAAATGCTTATATGGTCTTAAACAGAGGCTGCTTTAGTCACAGAATGGGATGCCCCGGGCAGGAATCGAGCTGCCAGGGTACAGTAGTGCTTTGGCCAGCAAAAGTGTCTTTATCAGGCCTAATTTCAAATATGATTAGAGCAAATGCTTATATGGTCTTAAACAGAGGCTGCTTTAGTCACAGAATGGGATGCCCCGGGCAGGAATCGAGCTGCCAGGGTACAGTAGTGCTTTGGCCAGCAAAAGTGTCTTTATCAGGCCTAATTTCAAATATGATTAGAGCAAATGCTTATATGGTCTTAAACAGAGGCTGCTTTAGTCACAGAATGGGATGCCCCGGGCAGGAATCGAGCTGCCAGGGTACAGTAGTGCTTTGGCCAGCAAAAGTGTCTTTATCAGGCCTAATTTCAAATATGATTAGAGCAAATGCTTATATGGTCTTAAACAGAGGCTGCTTTAGTCACAGAATGGGATGCCCCGGGCAGGAATCGAGCTGCCAGGGTACAGTAGTGCTTTGGCCAGCAAAAGTGTCTTTATCAGGCCTAATTTCAAATATGATTAGAGCAAATGCTTATATGGTCTTAAACAGAGGCTGCTTTAGTCACAGAATGGGATGCCCCGGGCAGGAATCGAGCTGCCAGGGTACAGTAGTGCTTTGGCCAGCAAAAGTGTCTTTATCAGGCCTAATTTCAAATATGATTAGAGCAAATGCTTATATGGTCTTAAACAGAGGCTGCTTTAGTCACAGAATGGGATGCCCCGGGCAGGAATCGAGCTGCCAGGGTACAGTAGTGCTTTGGCCAGCAAAAGTGTCTTTATCAGGCCTAATTTCAAATATGATTAGAGCAAATGCTTATATGGTCTTAAACAGAGGCTGCTTTAGTCACAGAATGGGATGCCCCGGGCAGGAATCGAGCTGCCAGGGTACAGTAGTGCTTTGGCCAGCAAAAGTGTCTTTATCAGGCCTAATTTCAAATATGATTAGAGCAAATGCTTATATGGTCTTAAACAGAGGCTGCTTTAGTCACAGAATGGGATGCCCCGGGCAGGAATCGAGCTGCCAGGGTACAGTAGTGCTTTGGCCAGCAAAAGTGTCTTTATCAGGCCTAATTTCAAATATGATTAGAGCAAATGCTTATATGGTCTTAAACAGAGGCTGCTTTAGTCACAGAATGGGATGCCCCGGGCAGGAATCGAGCTGCCAGGGTACAGTAGTGCTTTGGCCAGCAAAAGTGTCTTTATCAGGCCTAATTTCAAATATGATTAGAGCAAATGCTTATATGGTCTTAAACAGAGGCTGCTTTAGTCACAGAATGGGATGCCCCGGGCAGGAATCGAGCTGCCAGGGTACAGTAGTGCTTTGGCCAGCAAAAGTGTCTTTATCAGGCCTAATTTCAAATATGATTAGAGCAAATGCTTATATGGTCTTAAACAGAGGCTGCTTTAGTCACAGAATGGGATGCCCCGGGCAGGAATCGAGCTGCCAGGGTACAGTAGTGCTTTGGCCAGCAAAAGTGTCTTTATCAGGCCTAATTTCAAATATGATTAGAGCAAATGCTTATATGGTCTTAAACAGAGGCTGCTTTAGTCACAGAATGGGATGCCCCGGGCAGGAATCGAGCTGCCAGGGTACAGTAGTGCTTTGGCCAGCAAAAGTGTCTTTATCAGGCCTAATTTCAAATATGATTAGAGCAAATGCTTATATGGTCTTAAACAGAGGCTGCTTTAGTCACAGAATGGGATGCCCCGGGCAGGAATCGAGCTGCCAGGGTACAGTAGTGCTTTGGCCAGCAAAAGTGTCTTTATCAGGCCTAATTTCAAATATGATTAGAGCAAATGCTTATATGGTCTTAAACAGAGGCTGCTTTAGTCACAGAATGGGATGCCCCGGGCAGGAATCGAGCTGCCAGGGTACAGTAGTGCTTTGGCCAGCAAAAGTGTCTTTATCAGGCCTAATTTCAAATATGATTAGAGCAAATGCTTATATGGTCTTAAACAGAGGCTGCTTTAGTCACAGAATGGGATGCCCCGGGCAGGAATCGAGCTGCCAGGGTACAGTAGTGCTTTGGCCAGCAAAAGTGTCTTTATCAGGCCTAATTTCAAATATGATTAGAGCAAATGCTTATATGGTCTTAAACAGAGGCTGCTTTAGTCACAGAATGGGATGCCCCGGGCAGGAATCGAGCTGCCAGGGTACAGTAGTGCTTTGGCCAGCAAAAGTGTCTTTATCAGGCCTAATTTCAAATATGATTAGAGCAAATGCTTATATGGTCTTAAACAGAGGCTGCTTTAGTCACAGAATGGGATGCCCCGGGCAGGAATCGAGCTGCCAGGGTACAGTAGTGCTTTGGCCAGCAAAAGTGTCTTTATCAGGCCTAATTTCAAATATGATTAGAGCAAATGCTTATATGGTCTTAAACAGAGGCTGCTTTAGTCACAGAATGGGATGCCCCGGGCAGGAATCGAGCTGCCAGGGTACAGTAGTGCTTTGGCCAGCAAAAGTGTCTTTATCAGGCCTAATTTCAAATATGATTAGAGCAAATGCTTATATGGTCTTAAACAGAGGCTGCTTTAGTCACAGAATGGGATGCCCCGGGCAGGAATCGAGCTGCCAGGGTACAGTAGTGCTTTGGCCAGCAAAAGTGTCTTTATCAGGCCTAATTTCAAATATGATTAGAGCAAATGCTTATATGGTCTTAAACAGAGGCTGCTTTAGTCACAGAATGGGATGCCCCGGGCAGGAATCGAGCTGCCAGGGTACAGTAGTGCTTTGGCCAGCAAAAGTGTCTTTATCAGGCCTAATTTCAAATATGATTAGAGCAAATGCTTATATGGTCTTAAACAGAGGCTGCTTTAGTCACAGAATGGGATGCCCCGGGCAGGAATCGAGCTGCCAGGGTACAGTAGTGCTTTGGCCAGCAAAAGTGTCTTTATCAGGCCTAATTTCAAATATGATTAGAGCAAATGCTTATATGGTCTTAAACAGAGGCTGCTTTAGTCACAGAATGGGATGCCCCGGGCAGGAATCGAGCTGCCAGGGTACAGTAGTGCTTTGGCCAGCAAAAGTGTCTTTATCAGGCCTAATTTCAAATATGATTAGAGCAAATGCTTATATGGTCTTAAACAGAGGCTGCTTTAGTCACAGAATGGGATGCCCCGGGCAGGAATCGAGCTGCCAGGGTACAGTAGTGCTTTGGCCAGCAAAAGTGTCTTTATCAGGCCTAATTTCAAATATGATTAGAGCAAATGCTTATATGGTCTTAAACAGAGGCTGCTTTAGTCACAGAATGGGATGCCCCGGGCAGGAATCGAGCTGCCAGGGTACAGTAGTGCTTTGGCCAGCAAAAGTGTCTTTATCAGGCCTAATTTCAAATATGATTAGAGCAAATGCTTATATGGTCTTAAACAGAGGCTGCTTTAGTCACAGAATGGGATGCCCCGGGCAGGAATCGAGCTGCCAGGGTACAGTAGTGCTTTGGCCAGCAAAAGTGTCTTTATCAGGCCTAATTTCAAATATGATTAGAGCAAATGCTTATATGGTCTTAAACAGAGGCTGCTTTAGTCACAGAATGGGATGCCCCGGGCAGGAATCGAGCTGCCAGGGTACAGTAGTGCTTTGGCCAGCAAAAGTGTCTTTATCAGGCCTAATTTCAAATATGATTAGAGCAAATGCTTATATGGTCTTAAACAGAGGCTGCTTTAGTCACAGAATGGGATGCCCCGGGCAGGAATCGAGCTGCCAGGGTACAGTAGTGCTTTGGCCAGCAAAAGTGTCTTTATCAGGCCTAATTTCAAATATGATTAGAGCAAATGCTTATATGGTCTTAAACAGAGGCTGCTTTAGTCACAGAATGGGATGCCCCGGGCAGGAATCGAGCTGCCAGGGTACAGTAGTGCTTTGGCCAGCAAAAGTGTCTTTATCAGGCCTAATTTCAAATATGATTAGAGCAAATGCTTATATGGTCTTAAACAGAGGCTGCTTTAGTCACAGAATGGGATGCCCCGGGCAGGAATCGAGCTGCCAGGGTACAGTAGTGCTTTGGCCAGCAAAAGTGTCTTTATCAGGCCTAATTTCAAATATGATTAGAGCAAATGCTTATATGGTCTTAAACAGAGGCTGCTTTAGTCACAGAATGGGATGCCCCGGGCAGGAATCGAGCTGCCAGGGTACAGTAGTGCTTTGGCCAGCAAAAGTGTCTTTATCAGGCCTAATTTCAAATATGATTAGAGCAAATGCTTATATGGTCTTAAACAGAGGCTGCTTTAGTCACAGAATGGGATGCCCCGGGCAGGAATCGAGCTGCCAGGGTACAGTAGTGCTTTGGCCAGCAAAAGTGTCTTTATCAGGCCTAATTTCAAATATGATTAGAGCAAATGCTTATATGGTCTTAAACAGAGGCTGCTTTAGTCACAGAATGGGATGCCCCGGGCAGGAATCGAGCTGCCAGGGTACAGTAGTGCTTTGGCCAGCAAAAGTGTCTTTATCAGGCCTAATTTCAAATATGATTAGAGCAAATGCTTATATGGTCTTAAACAGAGGCTGCTTTAGTCACAGAATGGGATGCCCCGGGCAGGAATCGAGCTGCCAGGGTACAGTAGTGCTTTGGCCAGCAAAAGTGTCTTTATCAGGCCTAATTTCAAATATGATTAGAGCAAATGCTTATATGGTCTTAAACAGAGGCTGCTTTAGTCACAGAATGGGATGCCCCGGGCAGGAATCGAGCTGCCAGGGTACAGTAGTGCTTTGGCCAGCAAAAGTGTCTTTATCAGGCCTAATTTCAAATATGATTAGAGCAAATGCTTATATGGTCTTAAACAGAGGCTGCTTTAGTCACAGAATGGGATGCCCCGGGCAGGAATCGAGCTGCCAGGGTACAGTAGTGCTTTGGCCAGCAAAAGTGTCTTTATCAGGCCTAATTTCAAATATGATTAGAGCAAATGCTTATATGGTCTTAAACAGAGGCTGCTTTAGTCACAGAATGGGATGCCCCGGGCAGGAATCGAGCTGCCAGGGTACAGTAGTGCTTTGGCCAGCAAAAGTGTCTTTATCAGGCCTAATTTCAAATATGATTAGAGCAAATGCTTATATGGTCTTAAACAGAGGCTGCTTTAGTCACAGAATGGGATGCCCCGGGCAGGAATCGAGCTGCCAGGGTACAGTAGTGCTTTGGCCAGCAAAAGTGTCTTTATCAGGCCTAATTTCAAATATGATTAGAGCAAATGCTTATATGGTCTTAAACAGAGGCTGCTTTAGTCACAGAATGGGATGCCCCGGGCAGGAATCGAGCTGCCAGGGTACAGTAGTGCTTTGGCCAGCAAAAGTGTCTTTATCAGGCCTAATTTCAAATATGATTAGAGCAAATGCTTATATGGTCTTAAACAGAGGCTGCTTTAGTCACAGAATGGGATGCCCCGGGCAGGAATCGAGCTGCCAGGGTACAGTAGTGCTTTGGCCAGCAAAAGTGTCTTTATCAGGCCTAATTTCAAATATGATTAGAGCAAATGCTTATATGGTCTTAAACAGAGGCTGCTTTAGTCACAGAATGGGATGCCCCGGGCAGGAATCGAGCTGCCAGGGTACAGTAGTGCTTTGGCCAGCAAAAGTGTCTTTATCAGGCCTAATTTCAAATATGATTAGAGCAAATGCTTATATGGTCTTAAACAGAGGCTGCTTTAGTCACAGAATGGGATGCCCCGGGCAGGAATCGAGCTGCCAGGGTACAGTAGTGCTTTGGCCAGCAAAAGTGTCTTTATCAGGCCTAATTTCAAATATGATTAGAGCAAATGCTTATATGGTCTTAAACAGAGGCTGCTTTAGTCACAGAATGGGATGCCCCGGGCAGGAATCGAGCTGCCAGGGTACAGTAGTGCTTTGGCCAGCAAAAGTGTCTTTATCAGGCCTAATTTCAAATATGATTAGAGCAAATGCTTATATGGTCTTAAACAGAGGCTGCTTTAGTCACAGAATGGGATGCCTCACAGCAGACTTAAGATCAGTTCAGTATATATGCACAGTTAGTTACTATAAGCAGCCTGAAAACGCTAACAAAGGCTGGATGAAAAAAAAAAAATCTCCCTGTCAGCCAGCTCCGTTTTTCCTACCTTTCCCTGGCTTTCTGTCTGTCTCCTGTCTGTCTCCTGCCTGTCTCCTGCCTGTCTCCAGCCTGTCCCTGTCTGTCCCTGTCTCCAGCCTGTCTCCAGCCTGTCTAACTGCCTCAGCTACACAGCGTTCTGTCTGTCTGTCACGAATGCAATAGAGAAATGAGGAAAAGCAAGATGGCCGCCGTTAAATACCGCTGTGTGACGTCACCGGGCTTGCTGGCTGCTGATAGGCTGCATGTGACTGCCCCAGCTTGCACTGGCGCGGGATACATGTCCAGACATGTCCCGCCCGCCATCTTAGAATGCCTGTAATGTAAATGAATGGATGTTAAAGGAAAACTTCGAGTGATCGAATCGCGGGGAAATTCGGATTCGATCCGAATCGAATTTTTCCTGAAATTCGGATCGAATCCGGGTTCGTCCGGATCGATTCGCTCATCCCTACTCACATGTTACCAGCGCTCCCGTGTTGCTGATGGGGCTGCATGCCACACTGCGGGAGGCCAGAAGAAGATAGAAGAGCGGCGAGCTCTGTCCGCGTCTCCGCTGCTGCTATTGCTGTCTTTTCCGGCAGCGATAGCAGCAGCAGGGACAGAGGCAGCGCCCGCTGTTCCTCCATCTTCTCCTGCCCACCAGCTGCTGCCTCTTCTGGCTGGGGCACAAACAAGCACCCAGGTCTGTGCAGCAGGTTGGCATGGCCTGCACCGACTATCACTGCTGAAATTATGTAAAATATACAAATACAATTGCATATAACTTATCCTACTGGCCTCTGCCAGAAACAAATATTTGTTTTGAACAAACGGAACTGAATCCCTGATAATTGCTCGTTCAAGATTCTTATACTGTCACATTAGAGATACTTCCTTACTTCAAACGTAAGTATTATTTAAAGTGATCTAAATGTACTCTGACATTCTGTATCAATTCCTAAGATCATTTTCTTGTGCAAGAACATTTTATGTCAAGGTATTAGAGTACTAATAATGACATTACTAGACACTTGGAGGAGATCTAATTTAGCATGTGTTAGCGATGACTTGACTGTCATTGCTTATTTTCTATTCAAGTAAGCAATGGATTCTTTGGGCAGAAATTTTATTTCAGGTCAGATTCTCAAACCCTATATAATTTTAGGTATATATATATATATAATATATCAACTTGGTCAGTTGAAGTGTGTGTTTGGCTGCCAAATCCTGCTTTTAGGCTTTATATGTTACCTATATTGAAGTTACAGGTTGGAGAGTATTAGTATTATAGATATTTTCATCTGGCTACATTTATTGACAATGGTCTATTGCAGAAAATTATATATTTGGTTTGTAAGGGGTTATCTGTTGGCTAGCCCATTGTCACAGCAAAGTAAGGGCTCTGAGACTGTCCCTTTTTGCACACAATTTATAGATCTGTGTGTGACAACATCAGGGGGCAACAAGAAGATCTGGCAGGTGCAGGGAACACCGATCATCATCTTCTAAAGCACTGAGCATAAGTGTGAGCCCCCCCCCCTCACTGCCAGAAAGGAAGGGATAGGTTTTCCTTGCTTTTTCCAAAGAATGTTAAACCTTGCTTTTTCCGCTCTCAAAACACTGACTGTGTGTGATTCTAAATGGACAGCTAAACACTTGTCAGAGATTTTAGTAAACAGAAGCCCACACTTGTATTGTTCACCAAAGGAATCCAACTTTATACTTTATTTTTAGTTTTTTGTATTTTGTGAAACTGCAATACAATACAATAACAACATATCAGTACACATGGAATCACTAATCCAGCATAAATGACAATGACACAACAGAAAGGCACTTACAGGTGATGATGTCCCAAACCTCATGGGAGAGGAACAGACCTGCTGCGTCCATAAAGTATGACAATCTAAAATGGCTGAGGAATTTCCTGGAAGAGAGGTCATTTCCTGTCTGAGAAATGTACTTAACAAAAGTGGAAGCTGTTACCAAACCACTAGATGGCAGTGGGGCACTACACAAACTATAAGTTATACACTACCTATAAGTAATTATAACTCAACTAGCCTGAAGAGGCAGCACATTGCTGTTTCTTCTAAAAAGGGATTCTTTTAGTATAGCTTCAAAGGGTATCCTTTGGATTGTAAAACCAAATCTAATGACATTTTATCTTGCAACTCGAATTATGTGGTATAAATACGGTCTTGCCCTTGTGGTAAACAGTATGTAGGCAGAACAGGGAGTTTTCATTTTCTAACAAAAATTTCACAAAGTGCAGAAATTAAAATAATCTGTCCCCTTCTCACCCATCCTAAAGTGTTGCTGCTGTCCCTTATTGATATGTGCCATGTTGTGCCTCTGCCTTACCGGAGGACAGGGCCCTCCCCATGACTGAGCCCGGTATAAGGTGATGAGGGGCTTGTCTTATGGCATACACCACTAACAATGGCCCTGATTCAACTTCAGAAAACAGGGTGGCTGGGATAAAGGCACCCCCAATAGTTAGGCACCCAGGGCGATCATTCTATCTTTGTTTAATATATTTAGATACACTTATCAGTTGTTTATAAATATCTAACAGATTTTGGGGATAATAAAATTATATTAGGGACACAATATAGTTTTGGAACTGCCAAATAAACTTTACCAATTCAAAAAGTAGTAAATATGGAGAATATATGCCAAACTTCCATATTTTTTGCACTATAAGATTCCCCACACCATAAGACCTGCTCAGGGTTCAAAGGAGAAAAATAAGAAAAAAAAGGAATATTTAGAACAAAATATTCAAAACAAAATCCCCACTGCCCAGAACCTAATAACAGACAGTGTGACAGAACCCCCCCCCTCAGAACATAACAGACAGTGTGTGGAAAAACCCCAATGACCCCATAACAGGCATTGTGCAGAATATGCTCTAATGACCCCATAACAAGCTGCGTGCAGAGTCCTCCCAATCAGCCCCAAAAAAGCAGTGTGCAGAATCTCCACAACCCCCCTATAACAGGCAGTGTGCAGAATCCCCCCAAATTACCACATACCTGGCAGTGTGCTGAATCCCCCTCAATTAACCCATAACAGGAAGCAAGCATAACCCCCCATCACACTATAACAGACAGTGTGCAGAATCCCCCCAATCACCCTATTAAAGACAACAAACAGAATTCCTCCAATCACCCTATAATAGGCAGTATGCAGAGTCCCCCTAATCACCCTATAACAGATAGTGTGCCGAATCCCCTCAATCACGGAGCTTGATCAGCTATGCGCGAGTGCTGGTTATGTAAGTGTACTTTTTTTTGCATCCACTTTTTATTCAAATAGATTAAAACGGGGGGGGGGGGGCTAAAACTAATATTTCATGGTATTTGTTACGGAACACAAACAGTGGCTCAGGCGTGATGGGGTCTGGAAAGCAAAGAAAAAAGATACTCTTTGGAACACAAACAGCGTCCCCAGCATTGTGATGTCAGAGGACCAGTTCTGCCTTCACCCCTTCAGACCAGCTGGACCAAAAGCGAAAGGTCTAAGTTCGCCAGAAGGGTGATGGCAGCAAGTATGGCAGATATACAACCATTTAGACATCTTAAATTTTATAAATATATGTAACTTAACATTCTAAATCCAGCCTTGATAAAGTTCTTGTACGAGCAAAATGTGTTGGGGGCGGCTGTGATGGATACATTTTTTTTTTTCTTCTATTGTGACCATGTTTACTATTCTGCTGTAGCTGCCGGGATTTTTTGAATGCGCATTTTTAAGTAAATGAAATGTTAATACAACACTATGTCTATGTTCTCAATTTCTTCCTTGCATGAAATTAATGAAGCTGGAATGAAGGAATGAAACTGGAAGTTTAATTACAATAAGCTTCATTTTATATTAACTCTGATTTATAAAATTGGATTAAAGGAGTAGTGGATCTGGAGATTAAATTGTGATGAGTACGATTTTACTGCACCTCTGGTAAACCTTGTGAAGTGCTGGTGACGGGCACAGAGCCTGGTGTGACCAGACACAAAGAGGATTGTGATTAAACAAAAAAAATCTAAGGCTTTAAACCAAAAGAACTATATTTTAATATACGTGTATGAGAGAAACCATATGCTCCATGCAATGTTAGCATTTTCAAATCAATGTGTACATTGAATGATTCCTGCATCTGAAAATGATAGAACTTGGACCAGTTATAGTTGCCTCATAACTTGTATATATATATATATATATATATATATATATATATATAGTTTTAATATAGTAATTGCCAAATCTTTATAATATCTACAAAAAACTGACCTTTCTCTGTGACCCTACATACCATGTGCTTCTGGCCAGCAAACCTAACAAATATATAACTCCAGATCTGGACATGCTAGGATAAGCTGCCATGTGTCTTCACAAATAGGAGGGTGTGAACCAAATTTCTTCTGGGTCACATATAGGGGGGTTGGTTTCCACTGGCCACAAATTCTCCAGCCCCATGAGTCTAAAACAGAGGAGGTGAACATCATTTTTGGGCCGCATTGTGTTATCGTTCCAGGGGCAGCAATAAAACGTAAGCTCAGTAAACACAAACAGTGTCTGCAAGCAAGCTTTAACCTTTAAGCTTTAAGTGAGAAGTTGTGAGGTCAGCGGGAAGAGGGGAGGTGAGCAAAACTGAAGTGGGCAGAGGTATGGCAATAGAAGTGAGGAGGGCAGAGTTTAGATGGGAAAAGGTGAACAGAGGTATGGATAGAGGTAGGCGTGTGCCAGCAGAGGTGCAGTGGACAGGGGTAGGATGAGCAGAGGTGGATAGAGGTAGGCAGAAGTATGGTGGGAAAAGAGATGGGATCTGGGAGAAGTGAGGTGTGAATAGGTAAGCAGAACTGGGTAGAGGTAGGTAGTGAGGAAGAGGTAAGGAAAGAAGAGGTGAGTAGAGGAAGACAGAGCTTAACAGAAGTAAAGTAAGCACAGGTACGGTGGGAAAAGGTTAGAGTATGTGAGGTGGGGTGAGCCAGGAAGCATCTACAAAGGCATCTCTATATACACCCAACACAAACAACACACCAGTAGCACATGTGCGTCACACACCTTTTCATTGAAGTTAGTTCACAGCTGCCTCACTTCCTGTTTCTGGAATTATTAATGCACTGTCCTTTTGGCAAGGCAAGCTCAGCTCTCCAACGCCCTAGGGGTTCTGGGGACCACAACCAATGGTAGTGAGGCCACAGGTTGTGCATGCCTGGATCCCTGGTCTAAAGTTCCCTACAGAGAATGATAATGATGTCAGGAATTGTTATTTCGTATCGTTTTTTTACTTTTCATGATGGATTTTATTTGTCTTTTTATCTAATCTTCATCTAATTATTTAACTGGCAATTCTCTAAAGCAGAATGCAGTTTCCCGGAAGTTTACTTGGCCATAGATTGTGAAACTGGTTATGTAACCAATTCTTTATGACTGGTTGCAAAAATAATGCTAACCTTATAATATAAGCGGTGCAAAATTATTAGCCAGTTCAATCCTCAGTGCCGTGTGGTGTATGTGAGCCAGCAGATTGGTGATCGTGCCTGATTGCCCAGCAACAGGATAGATAGGATGCTCAGTAGGGATTGTGTAGGGATGTACAAATAGCTGTTTGGGGATATTGTGACAGTTACAGTATGAACTCTGTATAGCAGAGTTTTATTAAAGTGGAACAGAACCCAGGCTGGCCAGCCACTAGCATTCCCCCTGGCGCATCCCAAATCAGATTTCTTTAAAGCAAACCTGCTTCCTGTCACCTGAATGGCATTGTGGCTGCATGCCCGCATCTTCGGGGAGGTAGCATATTTCTTTCTGCATTCTCCAGTTTACATATGGCTTGGCAAGCCTGACTGTACACAAAGACCAAATGTCTTGATTATCTACATCTAGTTGGTTCAAGCCCCTGTCCAGCAGCCCTGACAAGGAATGCTGAAACAGTTGGAACAGTCGCTGGGGTATTTGGCATGGGATGAAATGGAAGGGACTTTCGTCCATAGCTGCTCTGTGCCTGGGAGGAAGAGGAGATGGTGGTTTAGCAACACCAATGTTTACTTGCTTCAGCATTTTTTATGTGCTGCAATAGTAAGGGATTACCAATACAACTTTTAAGATCTCCTTCAAGATATGAATAACCATAATTTGGTTGCACAAAAAACTGATTAAGGGGTGAATTTTAGACCCTATTCATCACATCCAGCACCTACTGCAGTTACCCAGTTCTTGCAATGCTAAACTATCCTTGGCTGTGACAGGTATAAAAATATGTTTTTTTTTTTACCCTTAGTCGGGCATTAAAACAGTTGATGAAGACATCAAACAGGAAGGCTGCCACTTCCAAATACATAAATGAAACAACTTTCTTATCTACATTGGCTGCTAATGTGTAGCTTATTGAACAGTGCTATGTGAAAGCTTGCTCCATTGAATTTTGGCAAATTTAATTGATAATGTTTCGTTCAAATGTAACCAATTTCAATCTGAATTCAGATTACCTTCTCCATGGTCCTGGACTCTGGGGAACATCACTGATTATTGTGCTGACATTTAATTGCAAATGAAGATGCTTTACTATAGTTAAAGAGTGCCTGTTTTGCCTTCTGAACTTCTCAACAAGTTAGCCAAAACATACATTAAACTTTATGCAAAAGTATATCAAATTTACCAATATGAGTCTAAATAATGGTACATATATAACAATAATCTGAATCCAAGCAATACCACAGTGATCACGTTAGGCCCAACATAAGTATACATTTAAGGGGACAGTGAAGCCAAAAGCAAAAATAAAGCTGCAAGCAGCTCACTTGATACCTGTCCCATGTGCCTCTCCTTAGCAGGGCTCAACATTTTGCCCTTGCTTTAAATTTCATTCTTCCAGGACCATGCAGAAAATGGTCTAACAGTCACCCTGTCCATTGGTGCTAATAGCGTGAAAGAGCACTATAAGCCGTAGTGGTCCCACAGCTGTCTTTTAGCACAGAAGAGCACGCAAATTACTCATAAAGCTACACTTTAACATGGCATTCCCTGCTCAGCCATGACCCAAAAATTGAAGCTTTAAATACATAAGGTATCAACTAGAGATGAGCGAACTTTTGAAAAGAAATTCGGGTTCGGCCGAATCGAACTTTTACGAAGTTCCCCATCAAAAATGCCGGCATGGTGGGAGCGGAGCCGGCCGGCGGGCCGGTAAAGCCGGCCGGCCCGCTCCCACCATGCCGGCATTTAAAAAACAAAAAAACAAAAAAAAAAAAAGCATTTTTGCCGGCATGGTGGGAGCGGGCCAGCCGGCTCCGCTGTCAGCGGAACCGGCCGGCCGGCTCCCACCATGCCGGCATTTTTTTTTTTTCATTTCAGGAAAAATTCGATCGGCACGAACCACAAAATATTCGGGTTCGTGCCGAATCGAATATTTACTGAAATTCGGAGCGAATTCCGGTTCGTCCGAACCGGTTCGCTCATCTCTAGTATCAACATATAATCTGAGCTTTTGAGATGCTTTAAAATTGCTTATTTTACACTGTTTCCAAGGGGAATAAGGTGGGGCCTGGTCTGGGACTGAGTGAAAAGTCTGCTTTCAGACTACATTATAACTTTATTACTCTAACAAGACATAGCACAATATGTACTTTTAGCCTCTTTTTTGTTTTTTGATGATAACATAGTCTTGGATGAAATACCCATCTTATCCATCAACAATGTTGTCATATATCTGTGATTAGCCTGAGACCTTTACAGATGGAGATAGGCTTCTCCCTTCACTGACAGAAAAAGAGAACCACATCCAGCAGTAGCCTGATATCGACAGTGTCTTTCGTGGAATTTAATTGCATTACAAGATATTTCATTACAAGCCAAATCGGTCTTGTCAGTTAATTCTTTCTAACTTTCCTTTTCTTATCAGTACTTTCCTATTACACTCTCTGTATAATTATCACAGCTCTGACAGCTATTCATTGGAAGGGGCTTCATAATAGCATTATCTTATCGCTTGCATCCCTTTAAGATTCTGAAAGCTTACTTCTGACTTAGGAAAACTAATATAGTCTTTAGTTTTCTGCATGGGCTTTGCCAATACTTACTTAGCTGAATGGAGGCTGCGGCTTAGGAGTCTTATCAGTGTCAGATTTAGCAGCAGTTTGAACTCAGGTGTTGAGAGATATGAGTCCTATAGCCACGGAAATTAACTTATATCCCATTACATGCCATCCAGTGTTTTACAATTTCTTGGCCCTGAAAAAATAAATTTTTAATAAAAACGAACAATATGATAACTGTAGGCAGGCAATAAAAGAAATTGCATCTTTAAATAGAGGAATGGACTTTGCTATTGTTGCAATTTGTCTTGGGGATATTTTATGAGACAAATAATGCTAATACGAGCAGGTACATAACAGTACTAACAATATGATTTATTGCTTTTTATACAGGGACCCTCCTTCAGCATATTTCATAGTAATATCTTTAACATTGCACCTGCTACACAAGGTAAGCTAGACTTGATGTATCTAATTAGCCCTTAAAGCAAATACAAAATGAGAGCCAGGGCTAACAATATTGTCCTGTTATTAAAGCCTAGCTTTCCCTAAATTGCTTCATTTTACAGTAATACGATCTCAGTTTTTAGATTGACCATACAATCTAAAGCAACTGCCCACTTGTTGCTGGTATTTCTCTGCCTCAATAGAATTTAGTCGCCCACCTACTTAGAGTTGTCGTTGTTGACTTCTACAGAAGCTAAATCCCAAAGAAGACTGTTAAATATATGTAACAGATGTTCTTAGAGTTGGTATTTAAAGTCAAAACACCATCTTTCTGACTAATATCCTCACATTCCTTTCTCTCCTTTTTGAACAATATATTCAGCAAAGTCCCGCCTACCTGGCAGATTGCTGGGGGTTTGAGTGGTAGAACTAGCAATTGCGAGATCATCATCTAGTGTCTGGGATTTGAACATGCCATTGTAAAGCATGGCACCTACATTAAAACAGTCTTCAAT
The DNA here is from genome assembly GCA_027917425.1 of Gastrophryne carolinensis. Lineage (NCBI taxonomy): Eukaryota > Metazoa > Chordata > Amphibia > Anura > Microhylidae > Gastrophryne > Gastrophryne carolinensis. The sequence goes on from CM051235.1 coordinate 459,196,661, forward strand.
CTTAATAACTCTTGATTGTGTTGAATTTATGGTCCTTACAAGCACAATTGTCAAGACTACTGACTGGAAGCGAGCACTGTTGGTAGAGGGTCCTGGTTCCCACTGCTGAGGTTGGCACTCGGGGACTACTACCCAGTACCCAAGCTCGACCCTGCAGAATTGGAGTCTAAGAAACACCCAGAGTCTTCTCTAGAGCCCCCCGCAAAGGAGGATAGGCTTGCTGCTTGGGTGGTCCCAGGTTGATCCCCAAAGAGACAAGGGACTGAGCAGACAGCAGTGGTTACCAGCCCAGAGGAAGAAGCAGACAAGGAGGGAAGCTGAGGTCATACATGTGGATATCAGACAGGCAAGGGTTAATCCAGAAAATCAGGAGCAACGGTGGCACAATGGAGAACCAAAAATCTTCTGGCACTGGGCTTCTATATAGGATTGTCCTATATTGGACCCAGATTCACCTGATTGGCCCCAATTAGCCAGTCAGGTGTGCTTGGGGCTGGGGATTGGTCCAGGTGTCCCCTGCAGGCATTTGCGCCACAGCCTGTTCCTTTGTGCAGGTGCCAGTTTCTTAGTTACAGGGCTCGCTAGCCCTGAATGAGAAGATGTGCACCCTGGGCTTATGCATGCACCCACTGGCTGTGCATGAGCCTCAGCAGTGACCGGCCGTGCACGAGCCTCAGCACTGTCAGGCCGTGCACGAGCGGCTGCGCTTGTGCTGGAGTGCTTTCTGCCTGTGCAAGGACTCTGGCAGAGTCCCCACATGTGCTGAGCCAGGATGGGCTAAAGCCTGTCCCTGTGAGAGGCATGTGATGGTGCCCCCCTTAAGAGCGGTTTCCAGACACCCCTTGGAGATGGCTTACCCACAGGTGTTTTCTGTGAAAGTCTTCCAGAAAATGAGGTGCATTAATAATTGGGAAGGTCCCATGAATTCTCTTTTAAACCAAAGCCTCTTCACTTGACGAGGTATTGTACCCCCATACCTTTGGATCAAGCATCCAAGATTTGCTCCACCTTATATTCTTCAGAACCTACCATAGCTTCTAGTGACTTATGCTGGGCCAGATTTTACATGACTGGCTTCAGAAGGGAAGCATGAAAGACCGGATGCACCCGATACGGAGAAGGCAGGAGTAAAAAAGCAACCTCATTGATCTTAATGAGAAATGGCCTGATGAATTGGCCATTGGAGTGTGGGAGATATGCTGAGGACAAAGCCAATGCCAAAGCCAAAGCCAACAAAGAGTTTGACATAGATGAGTCCAGACATAAATTGTGATCTGCAGTCTGACATGATTTCTTTCGGAAGACCATGGAGCCTACAATTTCCTTGATAAAGATGGTGGCCTGCTCAGTGGGTTATGGAATGGCCCTGAGAGATACGACGTAGGCGACCTTAGTTAAATAATCAACCACCACAAGGATGGTGGTAAAGGTGTCAGGGGTGGTGGTAACGCAACAATAAAATCCATCAACATACCTCCCCACGTATGTTCCAGAACAGGTAAGCTAAAGGTAATATGGAAGTTAAATAGTGAAAAGAAGAGCGACCAGCGAGCTTGTCGAGGTTTTGGCTGACTGCAGGTATTCCAGGTTACGGTGGTCAATCAAGATAATGATGGGATGCCCGGTCCCTTTTAACAGATATCTCCATTGCTCTAGAGCCAACATGAAGAGGAGTTTCTGATCTCCAACATGATAGTTCGGCATTCAGCCAGAGACAACTTCTGGGAGAAAAAGTTGCAAGGATGCAAAGCCTCCTTCTCTCTAAACCTCTGTTACAGAATGGCACCTACTGTGGTCATAGAGGTGTCGACCTCGAGGACAAAGAGAAGATCCGTGTCTGGGTGCTGTAGGATAGGAGAAGAGATGAAATGGCGCTTCCATGAATTAAAGGCGAGTTAAGCCTCCTCCGTCCAGGTAAAAAACTGCTGTTTTCTCATCAGGTCTGTGATGGGCTTTGCACATTTTGAAGAAGTCATGGATAAACTTGATACAGAAGTTGACGAAACCCATGAATCTCTAAACCTCTTGCCATGAGGATGAGCTGGGCCAATCAATAACAGCAGCCATCCTGACTGGGTCCACTGTGATGTCTGAATGAGAACTGATAAATCACAGGATCTCACAAATTCACGCTTTTCTACCTTGGCAAAAAGGCTTTGCTCACACAAACAGGAGAGAACTTGATGGATATGGCCCCAATATTCCAGAAGAGTGGATGAAAAGGTATCGTCCAAGTAGACCACAATGAACACATCCAGGTAATCTCAGCAGATTTTAGCTGGAGTGTAGTTGTAGGCACCACTTTGGTGAAAACACGAGAATTGCCTAAGCGCTGCAGGAGCTTTGGTATAAGCAGACAGCAGACAACAGCCCACGGCGCATGCACAGCCATTGCAGGAATCACTCGCCTCCCTTCTTGGCTGTGTGCAGCCCCACATTCTGCAACTGAATGGCTGTGCAGGATTCCATTCAGCTTCTCCCACCGCACATACTAAGAAGCTAATTGGATGAGCATCCACTTCTGCACCGTGGGCTTGAGGACAGGTGAGTTAGCTCAGCGGTCTGGGGGGTTTCACAAAGTACGGCGCTCCAAACTGGGGTGCCCCAGGGGGAAGGACCAAAACCTGGGATTGGGTTTTGTTCAGGGCCATCTGCAGTTTTAAGTGGCCCTTATAGTCTCATTCTACCTCTTAACACTGTGTCATATGGTAATAAAACTAAATGTTATGGTAAATATCACCATGACTTTTGCATAGATGCTTGATGTGAATTAGACCTTATGCCCCAGTCTTTTTTTGCCAGCCAGTGTTTTTGTCCCTCAGTTCAAGTCAGCTTTACCCCACTTAACAAAGAATCAGTAGACATCAATATCCTCCCAGTCCCAAAATATTAGTGGGCAGAGTGTGTTCAGATTCTCCCCACCCCCTAAAAATAGACAGATGTCTTCCCTTCAGACCCACAATAATTGAGGAAAGCATATAATGGGCAGAGTGCACTATGATCTAAAAGGCAGAGACCCCACTTTTCTCTTTCAGGATAGGCCTCCCGAAGCCTAGTACCCCCCCCCCCCCCCCCAGGCTGAATGGGGTGGCACAGGCTCACGTTTGCCTCTTGCGGGTGCCGGACATGGATTTATTGACAGAAATAAATACCCAAATAGTGTGACTTTTATAGAAGCAAATGCATCGGAAACCCTCCAAATGCTTTTGTTGTCCTTATAGCAGAGGAGTAACTAGGCTTTCTGGCACCCGGGGCAAAGATTGGAAATGGTACCCCCAACATGTTCTCTGGCTCCCCCTGACCTGCTGTACCCGGGCAATTGCCCCCTTTGCTCCCCTCTAGCTACATCCCTGCATTATAGACCCCAAATGTTTGCTCTTTTTGCAGGACTGAGATATTACAGTTGTGCCAAAATGTTGTATGTGCCAGTGTTCTAAGCATAGACATTATATACATACATACCTTACTATGAACTGCCGTGTGCTTGAAAAAATCTCCACAATCTGCTTGGTCTTTCATTTTATAACATATATTTTCATTAATATTGTAACAAAGCAAAGATGGATCACTTAACTGCATGTTGATTTAAAATGCAAATAAGCAGGCTCTCGGCAGTAGCCTGCCCTGTAATACCAGCAGTGCCCAAAGGACAAATTAGCCAGTCAAACTGAACCAGTTTATGGGCCTCTGCCAGGGACTTATTAGACTGTATTTATTGTAGACCTGGATACACTGCCAGTGAACAACACCTCCTGGAGGTCTCGGGACACTGCTAGTGAAACCAGGCGTTCTATTTAAAAAGCAAATAGAGCCGCCTCGCATTTTAGCTTTCCTTACATGAGCTTAATATGCTCTGCCGAGCTCAGTGCGTAGCTGGGCAAAGCTGACTAATGAACCCAGTCAACATGTTTGTGCAGGAGACAAATTTAGCTGCTTTGATTTTGCATGCATCCGTTCCTTACCACATAAATCATTTTGTTCACAACATTTTCCCAGCAAAATCACAAAATTATATATTTTCAGAGACAAAATGTTAATTAAGAATTGATGTAAAAAATGTCACATACAGAATTATAGTAGTTCTATAATATAACTGAAGAAAAATAACATTTTCTCAGCAAAAAAAAACCAAAAATATATGTACCGTATATACTCGAGTATAAGCCGAGTTTTTCAGCCCACTTTTTGGGCTGAAAAAAGCCACCTCGGCTTATACTCGAGTCAATACGGTAATTGAGCTGCACTTCCAGGCTGCTGCGTGCAGGTCGTCGGTGGGCGTGCCCCATATGGCCGGCGTCCAATGAAAACATTGGACGCCGGCCATATGGGGCACGCCCACCGACGGCCAGCGCGCAACAGCCAGGAAGTGCTGGCGGCGGCGGGAACGGCGGGAGCGGCTGGCGGGAACGGCTGGCGGAGGGAGCGGCTGACGGCGGCGGCGCTGAATGGAGAGAGTGACCGGCTGGAGGAGGAGGTTGGTGGCGGCAGCAGCAGCAGGTACCGTGTGTGTGTGTGTGTGTGTGTGTGTGTGTGTGTGTGTGTGTGCGCGCGCGCGCTGGTTCATGCTGACCTCCCTCTCATCTCTATGCCCAGTCCTTTAGAGCAGGGGCAGGGCCAAAAAATGTGGCATGGTGCAAGATGCCTTTCCTGTCCACAGCAGCATTAACCCTGTCTGTCCCTGCTTTCCCCCCAAGAATGTTTAATGCCTCGGCTTATACTCGAGTCAATAGCTTGTTCCACTTTTTTGGGGTAAAATTAGGTGCCTCGGCTTATACACGGATCGGCCTATACTCGAGTATATACGGTAAGTGTAAAATGAGAATTGCTGTAAAATTGTCACCTACAGTACAACATTTTTATACATAATAAGAGAGGCGACAATGGGAGAAATAATTTTCAATATACTCAACATAATAGTTTAAGTGTTAAATATTCCAGTGAAAACAGAAGTTTTTCTATATTTTAATTTAATAACAGATGAGTTTAGCTACATAAAACTAAGAAGCTGATTCATTACTAACGCCAGGTATCGGCAGATGAGCATCTGTATAGCGGCTCTTAGAGCGGCCGCTAGTAGACGCTGTAAGCAGGTATCGCCGCTGTAATAGAGCACCTCAGTCGCTGTAGTAACCTGGCCGGTATTGATGAATATGATGTATGTTGGGTGCTCTAACACATGTACAGCACTGCAGCGAGCGAGAGGTAGTGCCAGCTTAGTGCGACCGACTCTCGGCGCTCCACAGCATACTTCAGCGCTCTAAAGCGTTGGTGCAGTAAAGCTGGTCGCTATAGCATAGAGCGCCAGACGCTGTGTGATTAAAGTCTGTTTTTGAACACGTATACACCTGTAACAAAGCGAAAACTCATGGAATGACATTGTTTTAACACTGTGACATTAACACTTCACAGTCCAAAAAGTTTCTAAAAGTGTTTGTTTGCAGCCATGAGAGGTCACACAATGATTTGAGCAAAAAAAAAAAAAAAAATGTTAAACACGCTGTTTAAACACAAGCAAATGAACATCCATTGAAATGTATGGGAGAGCGACAGGTAGCGACAGGTAAGACCTGGCGCTCTGGAAGCTAGAGCACCGGCCCTATACGCTGAGCCGCCTGTGGTAATACATCGGACGCTACATGGCGCTGTTAGATTCGCTCACCAGATTTGCTTTCATAAATGTGGTACAGTGCCCGGCGTTCACCAGACACTGCCTGACGCTACGAGGCACTGCCTGGCGCTATCCCTCCTTGAATAACCCCCTAAGTAACCCCCTTCGTGGCTTTAGTTGTACTTACATTTTTCTAAAAAAAATGAAAAGGGCAGTTTTATATTTTACTTTTGTTTGACACAGTATAAAAATCTGTGTAATAAAATGGTATTTTATTAACAGCAGATCATGAAAGTGAGTCAACTGTCACAGCAAGTAAGTGCAGGGCAACCAGGATAAGCAGGTAGAGGAACCTAAACTGGTAATATAGTCAAGTATAGTATAGTATTGCTGGTAATATAGTCAATAAGGATGTACTAAATATTGGGTCTTGTGTTTCAGACTTAAAGCAGACAGAAACCCACATTTTTAACTAGCATCCCCGGAATTGCTCTGCCTATGAAGAGCACCTTTTGCCAATTTTCACTGCTCCTGCTTCACTCTAATCCCAGATAATGTTGCATGTTTTAACTGTAAAGCTCCGCCTCCTCCATTCATTGCCACTGTTGTGTGTGGCAAGGATGTCATTGCCGCACCTATGCCTGCCATCTTACAGAGAGGAACAGCAAAAAACAGTTTCCCAGGGCAATTCAGTAGATGAAAATAATCCAGTTCTAGTTCTACGCCCTAAGGTGGGGATTTGGTCAAATGTATTTCATAAGTTCAGTGGGTTTTGGTCTGCTTTAAGGAACATCTGAAGCTATGTATGGGTGCCTCAGGAAGCAGGATACTTTCACCACTCAAGTCCTAGATGCTATGGATGAAACATTGAGCTGCTTAGCCTGGGCCCTTGGACCCCCTATTTAAAGCAGAACAAAACCCATTCATTTGACTTTCCCAGGCTGTTTTCTGTTTGCCATGTTTACTTCCTTTCAGCAAAGGGTTCTGATTGAAATAAATGGGGAGCGTGCACTGGCACATCCCCTATATTCCTGCTGCGGATGCAGGGGACGGAACAACACATACTTTCCATTCAAAATAATGAGAGCTGCCTGCCGATTGACGTAGTCAGGACAGGCAGCTCTCCTTGGACAAGAGAACGCACATGTGCTGTTGGAGCATGGAAAGGTGAGTTTTTGTGGGATTTCAGACCGGCTGCTGGTTGGTTTTGTTTTGCTTTAAATATTTGAAGAGGAACGTTAATTGAAGCAACCCAAAATTTGTTATAAAAAAAAAAAATAACTGAGCAGTTTTAGAAAGACCTAGGTAGGGGATCCAGGAATGGCAATCAATACCAGCAAGGCAGCCAAGCAAGTAAGGTGATATGGAATAGAATGCAGCCAAAGACCAAAACCATGCTCAAATCAAATCCAGAAGTAACAACTAAAAGATGAAGATAAAAGAACGTGTGTCTCAGTGTCATTGGTTGTGCTGGTCAAATATGTCTCTGGTGAATGTGAATTCCCTTACTAAATATGGTTGACTGCATCCAGTTCGTGATGTTTATGTGATGAATATTGGGTAAAAACTAATGAAAGAAGAAACAAATGCTGTTTTGGGGCACTGGGCTGGGGATAGAAGGTGACTACATAAACTTCCTTTCTTGGTATAGAATCACTTTAACCCTTTTATAGTGCATCTGGTAAGTGCCATTAGCTTCTACTAGCTACTATGTGGACCTATTTTGCAGTGCTAGAAGACAGCAGGCCCTTCTCTATTTCAGCCATCTTAATTTATAATCTGCCATGCAGTCTGTACTTTCACACTTGTTATAGCCTGTTGTATTATATAACTAGAATCAGTTAATGTATGCTGTATATTGATTATGATTGTGGTTACTTTAGTGTACCTTGTGTGAAGTGTATTTTCCTTTGTTTCCAGTTTTACCCTATCCGATGCGTAAACGGCAAAAGCACTCAACATTGAGTCATTCCATTTATAGGAGTAGTTAGCTGGCAGCCACCTCATTCCACCTGTCTGGTGATGTTCTAGCAGATAACCCCTGCCCTCACCATTGTAGATAACATCTAGACTTATATTTTCCTTGCTTAAGATCAATAGTTACCGGTACTGTATATATGGTGGATCTAATCATTTTTATCCCCTTGGTGAAAGGGATGCATTAATTATCCAAACATTTGTCATAGCCTAGTAATATTAAACAAATGGTGCTTTCTCTTTGACTGCATGATCCCTTGTTTTCTGATCTGCATCTCCATTGATAGCCGGGAAGGATTTTAGTACACAGTTTTTTAGCCCTGTTGCTATGGAAACCCGCTGAGGTGCACAGATGATTGCTACTTATGATTTCTGCCGAGCATTGTTTTTGAATGCTCCATATTAATCACATCACAGGGATTAGGTATTGTCATAGGAAATAAAACGTAAGAAAGAATCTTATTGTCGTTTCTCATTGCTACAACTATCTTTGGGTCACAGCAAATCTCAGCTTATTTGAAGCTGTCTTTGTGTGTGTGGCAAATTTATTGCCACTGTATCTCTGTCATTGGGTATTACTTTGAATTCTCTAAAATAATTTTCCTTTCCTCCTGTTGAAATGGATATTGTATTGATTATCTGTCTTTATGTGATATTTGTTAGCACTTGCTACTTAGATCTTGATACCTTATATTTCATCCAGGAATTATTTTATATCATTCGTGACAAATTAAATGTACAGTGTGCTCCCCATTGGAAAGTAAGGTATTTGCAGTATGAGGTTAGATGTACACAATACTTTCAATATGTTGTAGACAAGATGATGGTCAATAAGGGTTCACCTTGCTTTGCAGAGTATGATTAAATGACCTGTATGTGAGTACACATATGAATACATATATCAGTATTTGCAGCGAGGATCCAAATGGTGCATGAAAATACCTTCTGATGGTTTGTGCCACCCTAGGCTGTGGGTGTGCAGTCCTATTTTACTTGTAGGACAGAATGGATCACTGTACCATTCTTCCTATCATACAATAATCCCATACAAAGTTTCACCTCCGCACACCTTTTGCTGTCATTCGAGTTTGTTGTTGTCCTCTTAACCACATGACATGCAAAGTTCAACAGTGGGGACGTCTCGGCCTAGGTGCTTAGTGATTTGCCAGAGTGATAAATCAAGGTCTATAAGTTTGATACAAGTGATGATAACTGACATGGTGACAAACCTTCCCACAACACTCACTCTGATTTTTGTGGTTTCATGTGACTGAAAATGTTTGCTTTCATTCTGTAGATCTCAATGACACATGCTACCTTCTCAATAGGTATAACCTTTTGCCTTGTCTACGGTATTACAAATTCCTAAGCGGTGCGTTATAAATATTTCAATGAACAGGAGATCATAACCAACCTAAAGTTTGTGGTGCAATAAAAGTTAAACCAATGCTTTAAGAGGTAGCCTAAACTAAGAACCCAAAAACTAATAGTACATTTCAAGCAAGATTTGCAGATGACACCACAGTAGTAGGTCTCACCATCTACAACAATGAATCTGCTTTTTGGACTATGGTGAAAAACATAGATGAAGATTGTACATATTTTATGAGAAGACACCAAAGGGTAATGGACACCAAATTCCTGAGCACCTTAAACTCTCAGAAACTGAAGTATGCAAGCATCTAAAGGTTATTTTGCAAGCAAAAGCTCTTTTGTCATCAAAAAAATAAGGCATGTTTTGAAATGTTGTGGTTACAATGCAGTTACTATGAACTTAGTTATTCCGAATGCTACCTATACTGTGTTACCATCAAATATAGACTCTGGTTGAGGGGGATCACAAGCAGAGCTGAAAAAATAATTGGTTCCTGACTTCCATCAATAAAAGCCTGCTTGAGCAGAGGTTTACATCTAAAGCAAGGGGTATAATAGAAGACCAGTACAGTTTTTATCTTTTGGGTCATTAAGGAGGCCACTGCATTCAGTTTAGAGCCATAGCAGACACTACAGCTGGAATATAAATAAATAGCAGCTTTGTATATATGACAGCACATCTCTGTTATGAAAGGTGGTAGATGAGCAAAAGTGGAGTGGATTAGAATATCCCAGTGCCTCTGACACTTGATGGAAACTACCGGAATAACATGTTATCTATATTTCCTATGTCTCTAAGTGAATGACTAGGGTAAACAGAGTCTGGTATTTTATTGACATATTAAATGGATTTATGTGACTTGTTATAAAGAATTAAATAAAAGGTATATGTCTTTATAAACTATAAATATCAATATAGGCACTCAGAGGGATGGGACTTTCCATTTACAGAACAACTAAGGGACCAAAGAATTAGCCAACCTTGGTGAGCCAGACTTGGTAAAGTCAAAATCTTGAGTAAATATGAGAGACTCTGCCCTTGCAAGCTTACGGTCTAAAAGATAAGGGGTGGGGACAAAAGAGAAGGGTCATACCATTTTGTGCCATGTGTCCTTTGGAGAATTAATTAAACCAGGTTGTATGCTTGACTTTGAGGCATCTTTGAAAGCTTGGAGGGTTAGGGAATGTCAAATTGAATGGGAGGAGGGGGGATTCCAGAAAATTGCAGAGGCACTTGAGGAGTCCTAGAGCTGAAATTGAGAGTCGCTGACCAGGATGGAGGACAGGAGAAGGTCAAAAGCAGAGCGGAGGCTGAGTCTATGTTGATATAGCTGAATTAGAGATGAAATGTAGGGAGAGCCTATATGTAGAGAGCTTTGCAGATTAGAATCATTGTGGGAGTGGCAGCAGGCAGAGGGACTGACAGAGCTAGATGAGAGATGGATGAGACTGAACATGTTTTAGGTCTACTCTTGGTCAGTTGACGCATTGCCCTTTAAAAGCAATACAACTATTGCTCATATAGCTTTGGGGATGCAACTGGGTGGGGTAATTAGCCATTGATATATATATATATATATATATATATATATATATATATATATATGGGTCGATTCAAAGAAACATGTAACAGCTTTGTTTTTGGTGCCGATCATCCTATTTTTCCCGTACGCTCGTGCGTTCGTATGAACTTGCGAGTGATTCTATAAGCAAATACGTTTCTATCCTAAAATGTACGTCCGTTCGTATGGCAGTTCGGGAATCAGACCTATGTCAGTTTCCATCCTGAATTTTCCGTTTCATTTCTCAGGTTGCAACATTGGTTTTGCCCTTTTTCCTTTTTTGTCTGGACGTAAATCCTTCTGATCTTGCGGCTGCGCACTACAAACTTACCTCATTAAAGTGCATTCTAAATATTTGGTCTTTTATTTTTCTTTATTTCATTCATTTTGTAGTAACCAACCATTAATGAATGCATTTGCATAAGTAAATCTTACTTTGTTTAATTTTTAGTTAACTTGCATTTTTTACTTGTGGATTTAATTTTAATATTTTGGCTTCAAATGGTACAAATTAAAATTTTGTGTGTGGTTACCCACACCCTCTCCATACAGATTGCTCTCAAATATTAAAAAACACCCAGCAACTTCTGCATGTTATGAGTCTAGAAACAGCCAAGATGGCGGGTCAGGTATTATCGGGCAACCTGCAAACAGAAAGGGCCTTGTGACTGTGTTGCTCTGCATTCTTTGATTTCTGACCTTTCCGTGCCCCCAGCTCTGCTGTGTCTGTGCAAAATACAGCAGTAACCCACATCCTGCACTTTATCCCGCTCTCCTCTCCTCAGTAAGTGTGATGCATCTGACCAAAGATGAGCTAAAATAATTAAACAAAGCAAAGGTAAACAACTACACCAATAAATTCAATCTAAAAATATTATTCTTGTGCATCAATTTAAAAATAAATAACAAAGGACATATATGTATTGCAAAATAAAGGTTTACATGCAAAGGACTAATTAAGGTCCACATTAAAATGCTTTTATAAGGCATACATGAATCAGGTATGCATTGCTATACAATTTATGGCCTCGGCCATGCTGATACATGCAGTTCATTGGAGCTCAAGACGCGCAGACTCCTCCACATAGCCAAAAAACCTGTTCAAGAACAGCAATCCGACTGCTAAAAGGTGTCGGCAGTGGCTTTCTTTTAAAACGTATTTAGAGGTTGGAAAACTGTTCTCTGAATCACACCTAAACACATCCGATTATCCTGGGAGGCCGATTCATCAATAGCGCCAGGTAGCGACAGATGAGCGACTGAAGTATGGCGCTAAGAGCGCCGCTAGCATCAGCCGCGGGCGGTAGCGATTCGCTATAGCAGGCCTCCTCAGTCGCTACCTGGCGTTGTTGCGAACAACGCCTACATTGCTGAATATGATGTTGGCCCTCAGCTTTGTAGGCGCTGTCAGTCAGTGTGACCACGCTATTCTACACAGCGCCTGTTAGCTTTGCTGTGTCCTGGCCATCCAGTACCTTCTGAATAAAACACATTGCCACATTTGTTAAAAATTTAAAGAGTTTTTATTTTGTGTTGAAAAGGAAATTAAATTCAACCAGATATTCGAATATAAATGCAAAATAAAACATAATTAAACACATAGCCACATTTTTTTTTTTTTTTTATTTGTTAAATAAAAAGGAAATACAATTAAACCACCAATGAGAAAGAAAATGAAAATAAAAACAGAACAGAGAAAAATGGAAAATCGAAAAAGAAAAGAAAAACAGAAATGAGAAAGGAAAATAGAAAAAAGAAAAACAGAAATGAGAAAGCAAAATAGAAAAAGAAAAACAGAAATGAGAAAGCAAAATAGAAAAAAGAAAAACAGAAATGAGAAAGCAAAATAGAAAAAGAAAAACAGAAATGAGAAAGCAAAATAGAAAAAAGAAAAACAGAAATTAGAAAGCAAAATAGAAAAAAGAAAAACAGAAATGAGAAAGCCAAATATTAAAAAGAAAAACAGAAATGAGAAAGGAAAATAGAAAAAGAAAAGAAAAACAGAAATGAGAAAGGAAAATAGAAAAAAGAAAAACAGAAATGAGAAAGCAAAATAGAAAAAGAAAAACAGAAATGAGAAAGCAAAATAGAAAAAAGAAAAACAGAAATTAGAAAGCAAAATAGAAAAAAGAAAAACAGAAATGAGAAAGCAAAATATTAAAAAGAAAAACAGAAATGAGAAAGGAAAATAGAAAAAGAAAAGAAAAACAGAAATGAGAAAGGAAAATAGAAAAAGAAAAGAAAAACAGAAATGAGAAAGGAAAATAGAAAAAGAAAAGAAAAACAGAAATGAGAAAGGAAAATAGAAAAAAGAAAAACAGAAATGAGAAAGCAAAATAGTAAAAAGAAAAACAGAAATGAGAAAGGAAAATAGAAAAAGAAAAGAAAAACAGAAATGAGAAAGGAAAATAGAAAAAGAAAAGAAAAACAGAAATGAGAAATAAAAGGAAAATGGAAAAGGGAAATAAAAACATAAATCAGCCAGAAAAATATAATTACAATAGGAAGTAGAATGCCAAGGAAACGTTCACCAGAATTAAACACATAGCCACATGTATCTATATATAGTAGATTTTTTATTCAAATCTACCTAAAATTAAAAATGAACACAAGAGAAATGGTAAAGTAAAATTAAAACAGAAAGGAAAAAGCAAAGTAAAGTAAAATAAAGTTGGGAAAGTCCGAAATATTGATCACGGTGCCCGTGTTTGTGCCTGAAAAAATAAGAAAAGTGCAGTTAGTATAGATCTTTAAAGTAGTATAGTTGTAGCAAATACAAAAATGCATTACTTGATAACCAACATTGGCGTCTTACACCCCCCCCTTTGAGTGGTTTGGGTCATCTTACACCCCCCTTAGAGTGGTTTTGGTCATCTTACACCCCCCTTAGAATGGTTTGGGTCATCTTACACCCCCCTTAGAGTGGTTTTGGTCATCTTACACCCCCCTTACAATGGTTTGGGTCATCTTACACCCCCCTTAGAGTGGTTTGGGTCATCTTACACCCCCCCTTACAATGGTTTGGGTCATCTTACACCCCCCTTAGAATGGTTTGGGTCATCTTACACCCCCCTTAGAGTGGTTTGGGTCATCTTACACCCCCCCTTACAATGGTTTGGGTCATCTTACACCCCCCTTAGAATGGTTTGGGTCATCTTACACCCCCCTTAGAGTGGTTTTGGTCATCTTACACCCCCCTTAGAATGGTTTGGGTCATCTTACACCCCCCTTAGAGTGGTTTGGGTCATCTTACACCCCCCCTTACAATGGTTTTGGTCATCTTACACCCCCCTTAGAGTGGTTTGGGTCATCTTACACCCCCCCTTACAATGGTTTTGGTCATCTTACACCCCCCTTAGAATGGTTTGGGTCATCTTACACCCCCCTTAGAGTGGTTTTGGTCATCTTACACCCCCCTTAGAATGGTTTGGGTCATCTTACACCCCCCTTAGAGTGGTTTGGGTCATCTTACACCCCCCTTAGTGTGTTTTTTTGCTCATTTTGATGGGAGGTCAAATACATTTAACCAGTAGTGCAGTACTTGCATTAGAGTGAAGGGTAGTTAGCTTACCGCAAAAAAAGAAGTGATCATCCTTTCCCTTAGCTCATCGCCAGTCTGGGTGTCCTCACTTCTTTCTGCGGGCAGGTTGGGGATTTCTGGCACCAGTGCTGTCTCCTCGGGGGCTTGGATTCGGTGACAAATGCAAATGTTGTGTAGCACACAGCAGGCAAGGATGATCTTGGAAACCTTCTGTGGGCTGTAGAGCATCTCTCCTCCTGGCCGTGCCAAACAGAGAAAGCGTGCTTTCAGCAGGCCGATGGTTCTTTCCACAATGCTTCTGGTCTTGCGATGCGCTGCATTGTAGCGTTCATGGGCAGAGGTCCGTGGGTTCCTGACCGGAGTCATGACCCACGTTCTCTGCCCATATCCCTTGTCCGCTGTAGAAAAAACACAAGGAGAGAGACAGCAATTAGTACTAGTACATGTTTTTTGGTGGTAGTTTGGTTAAAATTGGCTTACTAGGCCACATATTAGCAAAATACATTGACATGGTTAATTTATTACCCAGTAGCCAGCCAGCTGGCATTTCGTTGTTATCAAACTTCCGGCACAGGACTGTCCGCTGCAAGACGTAAGAATCGTGGCATGAGCCGGGGAACCCCGATCTCACCGCCCGCAGCCTCATGTCTGGGTCACAGACCACCATCACATTAATTGAATGGAATTGTTTCCGGTTTCTGTAGGACAGCTCCTGTGCACGGGGAGGGCGGAAAGGGATATGTGTACCATCAACGCACCCTAGCACATTCGGGATCCCTCCCATCAGATAGAAAGCATGTTTTATTTTGGCAACCTCTTCCTCATCCTCAGGAAACCTGATGTAAATTGGGATTAAATCACAAATTGCCAGAACTACCTGGATTAGTATGCGGCTCATAGTAGCCTGGCTTATCCCGCTGAGGAGGGCTGAGGTTGCCTGGAAGGTCCCTCGTGCCAAAATATTCAGAGTGGCACACAGGCGTACTATGCCTGGAATGGAATGAGTGCGTTTGGTGGATGGCTCGATTTTGGTCTTAATCTGATCATATAGGGACTGTAGTGCAGCACGATTCAGACGGAAGCGGCTCCTGATCTGCTCGTCACTTAAGTCCCATACTGAAAGGCGGATTGCAAAGGAGCGGGGTGCCCTAAGCCTCACAACACCCCGCTCCCTTTCCTCCTGCTCTTTCAGCATACACATACATCCATCCACCCAGACACCATACATCACCCTCTTATCCATCACACACACTAAAGATATATACAAAAACAAAAATAAACAAAAAAAACCACTAACACACAACACACACACAAAAAATCACACTCCACACACACCCGCTACAATGCAGCTCACCACAAAACCAGAACTATAGTGGTCCAAACCACCAGCCTGCTGAAAACCAGCTTTCTAAGTTAGGCACAACCAAGAGGGGAGTTGCTGCACAGCCCACAAAAGGCCCCAAAATCAAGCCTCACTTGCTGTATGCTACACAATATTTGCAGATGCCACCAAAACCGAGCTCCTAAAGAAACAGCACTGATGTCAGAAATCACCCAACAA
Source organism: Gastrophryne carolinensis (assembly GCA_027917425.1). Lineage (NCBI taxonomy): Eukaryota > Metazoa > Chordata > Amphibia > Anura > Microhylidae > Gastrophryne > Gastrophryne carolinensis. Next base: position 459,212,284 of record CM051235.1, read on the forward strand.
GCCACAGAGAGTGAGGACAGAAACCAGACAGAGGCTCAAATGAGCTAAGGGAAGCGAGCACAGCACCACACCACAGCCTTTGCCACAGTGTAAGAATAGCAGAAGCTATAACATTCCTTCCTTTTATACTTCATTTTCTAAAGTGACAGGTCCGCTTTGCCGCCTTTTGCGTCGCTCTGCTATTTCCGGGCGCCAATTAGCCGACCCAGGTGTGCGTAAAACAGAGTGCGCACGCGCACGCTAGTAGCGCTACTAGCGTACTTGAGCCGTAACTTGCGTGCATTAACGGACATGGCCCAAAAATCAGGGGTGGACCAATGAAAGGGAAGCTGATGTTTTTTTAAATAGCCGTTAGGCTAACCACATGTCACAAGGGTTTGAGATACATCAGTCCATTGTTGGATTTGGGTGTGTGTTGTTTGTTTAATGAGGTCTGTAATGAGTTAATTGGCTAACACACATGCTTCTGTCAGTGCAGTGGAGGTGTGCCTAGAAGGAACTGGGCTGTATGTGTGAATCAATTAAGTGGGCTGCTTTTGGATTGGCTGTTAGAGCACATAAAACCTGCCCAAGCCTAAGAGATTGCGATGCCATTCTGTAGTCTGCATGCGTGCTTGTTGGGTGTGTATTTGTGTGTGTGTGCAGCTACAGCATGGAGCCAAATTCAGGACATCTGCCGGCCACAGCAGGCCCGAGTAGGAGTTTGGTGGGTGCTGTGCGCAGACCTCCCTTACGGAAAAGGGCACAGCCTGAAGGTGGGGCAGCACCCCAGGCTAAGCGCCCAGGTGCCAAGAGGGAGCCTGAATTTAATTTGGCTGAGAATAATCATCTTGTGCGCCTTACACTTGCTAAATGGGAGCTGATATTTGGCTCCCAAAGCAAGTCCATAGGCAAACAAGAAAGAAGAAAACTGTGGGATGCCATTGGTGTGGAGCTTAGTAGCACAGCTCAACACCCACGTAGTGGCCCATCCTGCAGGAAACGCTTCTACACTTTGCGAGGGGCCCTTATGAAAAAGATGAATCACGATCTTGATGTGGACAGTGGGTTCATCCAGGCTCCAAAGAGTACCTACAGGCCGTATGAGGAGATGCTGAAGGCCAAAATCCCACTGGCTCGGCTGCAGGGTGTGGATCCTGGGGATGACACCACCGGTTGGACTGAAGGTACATATTTTCTGGCTTTTATAATAACCTAATGTTAATGTATGTGATTTGCATTTTTACATTCTGAACAACTAACAGTAGGACCTGTGAAGTATTACATTACAGCTCAAACATTTGTAACTTTTCTGTCTGTTGCTTTATGCATAGGTGCACATGCTGCTGTCCGGGATGTGCCTCAGGACACCCAAGCTCCTGCCCTTCCAGCAACCTCAAGGCTACCCCAGTCTGCCATTGAAGGTATTTACCCATAATTTGGTTGCTGGTTGTTTTGTTAACAAATGGGTGTGGGAGCAGCTCAAACAATCAAGTTTTGCCCTGTTGAGTATTAATAATATGTGCCTGCGCCCTAATTGCACGCCCACTGTAACACTCACAGCAACTAACTAACAAGGCCCTAACATGTGTAGATATGTAGGACGCCAGAGATGTGTAGCCATATATCGGCATATCAATGTGGGAGCCACACTGGGCTTGATTAGTGAATATTAGTGAAAGAGCTGCTCACACACCTTAATGCATGTTGTATTTTGGCACGCACATTAACTATGGCTCAATGTTGGGTTTATTTTGGCCTAGCTCCCATGCCCTTGGCCCCAGCATCTCCTCCGGATCCCACCTACTCTTTGGATGTCGGTAAGTGCATGTGTTCACCTTGCTTGATCCACTTTTACTCAAGTGCATGTGTCTCATTCCTCTTTTTTCTTGGTAGGCCAAGTGACTGGTTCATCTTTGGACCCCACTTCCGATGTTGCCGGTCAACAGGACCCTGTTGGTGTGTAGAGCAATACATAATGTATCCTTTATGCTGTTTATGTTACACTGGTTCAATTTGGTTAGTCTACTAAGCTACATGTTTGCTTGGTAAACTTGAAGATGCCTCTTGGGAGTGCTGGTTGCCTCCCCAGGGTCAGTCTATTAGTTATTTGAGTGATAGCAATGTATTTTTGCGGTCATCTTTTTAGCCAAACATTCCCCGTAGTAGTTTGCTGATTATTTAGAGACATTCCTTTTTTTTTTTAGTTGACCCGAATATCGGAAGTGGCTGTCCAGAAAGGGCCCCTCAAGTTCCGGCTGCCAGAGATGAGGGTAAGTGGTTTGGCCTTGCTCTAGTCTGTATTTTGGCTCTACTTTTGAGGCACTTGCTTCTGGCAACTTGTGTGTCCACATGTATTTTCAAGGTCCAAGCTCGAGTGAGGACCCCACTCCAGACATCTGGGAGATTGCGGGTATGTGTAATTTAAGCAATGTTTCTGATGTGATTAGCAGAAATTAGTGCGTCTTAGTCCTGTAACATACATGTTAACAATCTGAGTTTAACAGAGACCTTTGGTCTAGTGTGTATTTTGGAACTTTTTAGAGGTATGGCCTCGATAGCCTAACCAGGTTACATTTGAGTTTGGCCCACAGACCTACTAACCTGATTTTCCTGTTTAGCATATGCCAACTTGCCGGACATCTCGGATGTTGAATTGCCACTCTCTGGCAGCGAAACCTCGAGCCTACCTGTGCCGGAGGACACGCAGGTAACATGACTGATGTAGACGACCTAGAACCACATTGGCATCTTCGTGGGTAGTGGAAGAAGCAACATGTCACATTTCCTTTCATTGTTGTTTTGGCAGGAGGCGGAACCAGAACCCCAAGCTGGGACCTCTTCCCAAGTCCCATGTGGCCAAGCTTCCGAGGCTCAGACAAGGGTAAGTTGTATAGTGACTGTTTATGGGAATTATTTTGAGGGGCATAACTGCATTGGTTCTGTTTGACTAAAATGTGGTTTACTATTTGTTTAGCCTCAAACCACAGCAAGAGGAGGTGTGGCACCAACCAGTGCCGATTTCTACGAGCTAGGGGTCCGGATGCTGGAGGACTACAGTCGCCAACAGCCGCGTGATGGAACTAATGAGCGCATTGCGGCGTTGGAAAATCAGGTGCTGATGTGTCAGCAACAAAATGAGGCCCTGCAGCGCCAGGTGGACCAGTTACGCCAAAACCAACTACAGAACCAGGAACTTGGTCGGCTGGCAAATGTAATTGAGCAATCTGTACAGCGCCAGGAAGAAGCAATACAGCGGCAGGACCAAACTTTGTTGTTGCTACAACAGCTCATACAACAGCAGTCTATATTTTTTACTGCACTGTTGTCCCCCAACACCGCCCCTAGCAATGACTCCCAACCTCCCCGGCCACCCAGCCAAGAATATTAATTTTGTATCTTTTTGGTTATGTAAATATATTTGCTTCACCCACCTCTAAATTGTGTGTTTCCTAAGACCTCGCTAATAACACAGTCAGGGATGAGTATCTGGATCTACATATGTCAATGTATTGGTCAATTTAGCCCACACATTGGAGCCCATAGCTTACTATGGTTAACACCTGAAATGGCTCAAAAGGTATGGCTACATTGACCCACAAATGTTTTGGGAGACAGTTAAACTATGCTTTGCAATGCAACACACTGTAATGATGTGAATCAAAAAATTTTTAATCCAAACCATGGCCAACACGGCCAACCTTGGCCAACAACGGCCATCAAGAGACCAGCCTTCCCCCCATCCTAACGACGCCGTCGGCGCCTCTTCCTGGCCAGCAGCATCAGCTTCAGGAGCCGGATCTCCCGCCACAGTCTGCGATGCTGGTTTTCACAAGCTGTAGAAATGTAGAAACAACAATTTATTAATAATTTGGCAGTGACCTCAACAGACACAGATGTAGCAATGTAATGTCAGTGTGTCCAATTAGGTGACACTCACATTAACATTGTTGACCACTGTGTGCTTATTGGTTAACATTATATGAGTACTATTGACTGGCAGGAATGTGAACAACACATCCCAAGCATACATTTTAGCTTAAAGTGTACCAACACCCACGGGTGATCGGCCCGGGAATCTATCAGATTCCCTGCCCCATCACCTCCCTCCCCGCGGGACATCCAAGATCGGGATGTCCCTGGGTGTGAAACCCCCCCCAAACCCCAAAATACCTACCTCAGTTTCTGTGTGGCAGTGCCGCTGGGCCCTCCCTGGTGCCCCTCTAGACGTGTGCGTGCCTGCGCCGGCCGTCTGTGAATTGCCGGCGCAGGCACGCCCCCGTAAAAAGGGGCGCGGGGGAGGCCGAGGAGGAGGCAATTTGCAATGGCTTGTACATTTGTTGGAGTCAAAGTGTGTTCAGGGGGTTGTCACACAGCGGTGCCGATCAGGGGTGCCCCACCGTAGTGGAACAACACCCAGGAAAGTCAAAATCCTGGTTGTTGTTCCAGTTTAACTCTTGGGAAGCAAAGAAGGTCTAATTCCCTGTGTGTCCATTTTTGTGTTTAGTAACAGCCAAACATCAGGGCCTAAGTCCGAACGAGTCCACGAGTTTACCCTATAATGTTACAGGTCCAGACCTAATCGGGCCCATTTGGTTGTGTCTAACGCAAAAATAGTCTCTATGGGGCCTAATGAAGGATGTGAGCCAACAATCAAGCATGCAAACAGGCATGTTGGATTATTGTGCCAACACATTGAATAGAGATGTGTGTGAAATTAACACATAGGTAAATTTAAATTGGCTGCTGATGTGACTAGAAGACATAGGTTTCACAAGTCTTTAGGCATATGAAGTGGGATGTACTCACCATCGCAGCTGTGGCGGGGGCCCATGCTGCTGGCCGTCCCTGGAGCTGGGGTGGGGAGGAGGGTCTCTGGCTCCGTCTGCGTTGCAACATCTGTCAACATAAAGCAAAAGGCAAAAACACAATTAGTGGGCAAATGACACATGACTATTTGACATCCATCTGGTTATTGAGTCTGAAAATGCAAAGGCTTGCATGGTTACATACAGGTTGACCTAAATTAGCATATTTCCTGGACCATGAGTTAATGTCAATTTGTAAGGCTTCACACATGTATCCCTAAAGAGAATGTGCAAATAACATAGACAGTGCTATTTAAAGGAATCTTTTGCAGTTGTTTGGCTAATGTTAATAGTGGGCCACATGTTGGAGCGGGAACAACTTAACCCAAGAAAAGAAATGCAAACACCCATCATGGTGTTGGCAGAAACATAGGGGTGGTTGACAGTTGGCTAGCACTGTAGTGGGGTTTGTGAGGTTAGGGTACCTTATCAAACCAGCTGTGACAATGGACCAGGAAACATGTGTCTGTTACAAGTGGGCCTATACACAGGATTGCTGCTAATCTTGGTTTGGGTCCACTTTGGCCGAGCCACACAATTTGCATGAGCCAACTTACTCCGCGCCCGCTGCCTTCAACACATCACTCCTCGAGTGTGTGCGGACGCGCAGGCCATTTGGAAAAAGAGCGCAGGCGCACACACATCTACAGTGTCACACAGGAGGCTTGGACGGTGGCTTTGCCAACCCCCAAAGAGGTAAGGAGTTTTGTGGTTTTTTTTGGGTGTGGGGGGCCCTGGGTGAGGGATGTGATTGGTCCTGGAAGCTTCCAGAAACCGAGCACCATCAATGTTTTTGGGTGCACTTGAATGAATGTAATAACATTGGGAATGTGATGGGTAACCAATAACACTTACCATGACTATGCCCGTGGAGAATCCTACGCCAAAATGCCATGGAGGTGCCGCCTATATGATGCCCTGCAAATTAGAGAGGAATGGCAAGGGCTAAGGACACATTGCAAGATGAAACCTGTCACAGACTAACAATTAAAAAATGTACACTCACCAGGGGATGAAGCGCCACTTGAAGCCCAGGGAGGGCTCTGAGGAGGAGGCGGGGAGCCTCGGCTCCTCACACTCTGGTCGGAAGATCCACCAGGCAAAGGGCCACCCTCCTCCCTCTCACTCCCTGCTTGAGAGTGGCCCCTTGCCTGGTGAGATTCCTCACACTCAGAGTGTGAGGAGCTGAGGCTTGATCCAGCCAGCCCCCCAGCAGCACACTCCTCTGGGGCGTCATCCCCTTCCTCCCCTGGGTCCTCTAAATAGGACCCGCGGGAGGGACCCTCCCCCGATGACTCCCCCGAGTCCGCCTGCCTGGTTCGGGGGAGGAATCCCTTCCCACGTTTCCCCAGGGGAGGACGCTTATCTGTGTGGAGGGGGTGAAAGAAAATAATTAATCTAAAGAGCACAAATGGACAGAGCTTAGCAGATGATTCTGCACAAAGGCAAAACATAACATAAGCTTTAACTTACCTGATGCGTAGGCATCATATAGGCGGTACACGCCTTCAGGGTCCCGGCGCTTGAAATCGGACCACTTTTGTTGTATAGAGCGGATTGTGAGCTCGGTCTGGAAGCGCCGGGACACTGTGGCCTTCACCTCCATGGCTATGCGTTTCTTTCCTCCACGGGCATAGTCATATTCGGCGAGGCAGAAGTCCTATGAAAAAACAACAAACAAAATAACATAAATACATGACATCAGAAAACAGTCATAAACAGTTATACATAGACCACATCAAAGTGGACCCACACCCAGGATTATGACTATTCTGGGTTTGTGTGCACTTTGGTGGGCCACACCAATTGTGGGTGGTCCACTGTCTGCAACCCCCTTGGAAGGCCACAAATACACCACTGAGGCCACTCCCACGTCACTCCCCCAGCAAAACACAGGGCTCTGCGCCGCTGTGGCATGCGCATACAAGGCCGTTGGGACGTGCATACCAGCTCAGCTGGGTCTGCACGGCAAAGTTGGCATGTGGCGTTTGACTCTAACAGGGAGTGCGCCTGCACCCAAAATTACAATATGTCTGCCGCAGGGGTACACCCTGCTAGAGGTAAGCGCAATAGGCATCCGCAGATAACGCATGCACAGATGGGACGGGACTGAGGTAATATTTAGGGCCCTCCAGGGGGGGCATCCCAGCAGGACATCCACAATGGGGATGCCCCACGGGGATTGCTGAAATGTGTTATTAAAAGCAAAATTTTTCTTAACCAATACCCCCTGTGTGTTCTGAAACTTTTCAGCTAAAAAGACAAACCAAAAAATACTCACTTTTACCACCTGGCCATTGACTCGACTATCCACCCGGGTGCGCTTGGCCTTAATAGGCCCAGGAGGGGAAGGGGTGGGAGTTGTGGTGCTTGAGGAAGGTGAGGTAGGTTGGGGAGGTGGGGGAGGGGTGGTGGGGTCTGAGTCTGAGGAGGAGCTGGGGAGGCGCATGACTCTCCTTCTGGGCATCATATTGGAAACGCTAAGGAGGAAACAGGAACCGGAAATGACCCAAGCGACATTGGGAAAAAGTTTTAAAAAAAAAAACGCTCCGCGCACCAGCAACAAGCTATTCGCAGCTATGTGCAAGCTAAGTGGCGGAAAAACTAAAATGACGCTTGAAAACAAGCTAGTGGCATAAGCGCTAGACAGTTTTACCTTAAGGTGGCGTTGAAACGCAAAGGAGGAGCCCGGAACCGGATATGACGCTAGCAACTGTGCTTCAAAATTCAAACACAAACATGCGCGCAACAGGGCCAAGCTAATATCAGCTATGTGCAAGCTAAGTGGCGGAAATACATTAAAATGACGCTTGAAAACAAGCTATTGCCATAAGCGCTAGACAGTTTTACCTTAAGGTGGCGTTGAAACGCAAAGGAGGATCCCGGAACCGGATATGACGCAAGCAACTGTGCTTCCAAATTCAAAAGCAAACATGCGCGCAACAGGGACAAGCTAATATCAGCTATGTACACGCTAAGTGGCGGAAATACATTAAAATGACGCAGCAAAACAAGCTAGGGGAAAAGGCGCCACGAATTCTTAGCTTGATTTAGCAGGGGATTCTACATACTGTAATGCATAGGTCCTTCTAAAGCATACACCGTGGGCCTTACATATACAAATCTGAATCATTCAAAAAGTCATCACACAATCAAAGTAGACAACTACCTGAAAATGTGGCACACATGAGAATGCATAACGGGTTGTTATGAGCTGGTACGACTGAATGTTAATCCTGCAATATGTGGGCAGCCACGCTCACAACTACAGTGTATTCATTAACAACGACTGGGGTCGCTGGAAGTGAATTCCTGGCAAATGGCAGAAGGGCACATGTATGAACAGCACAGCGCCGCACAACGCAGCGCAGCGAGGCACAGCGACGCTTGCGCCGCCACATAGCGAATTAAAACAGCGACTGCACAAACACTGACCAACACAGATTCATCAAGGACAGGGCTGCCGAATAGCTTGGGCGCTGACAATTTCGAAGAGCGAACGTGACCGCCCAACCTGACAGGCTACAAAATAGCTTTACAAGCCCCGTTTGTGTTGAAAACAAGCGATTTTGATGCCAATGAGTTTGGGTGGAGGAGATGCAATACCCATGTCACTCACAACATTACATTGTGAAAAATAATAAAAACTTCAAATACATAAAAATAACCAGCCAGATTATTAAAACATATCAATATAAACATGTGTTGAATTTTGGACCAAAGAAAAAACCACAAAAACCACTAAAAACAATCATTGCAGCGTCTGCCATTGAAATGTATGGGAGAGCGGCAGGTAGCGCCAGGTAATACGTGTCGCTGTGAAGGAATTTGCAGCGGCGCTGTTCGGTCCAGGCGGCTTCATGATGAATGCCGCGCTAGCCGTCGCTCTCGCCGGCGCTAGCCTCATTTAGCTTGATAAATGCGTCATTGTGACCGCCGCCGGGCGTACTTGAGTCGGTAGTCGCCGTTAGCTGCCGCTACCTGGCGCTCGTCAGACACTACCTGGCGCTATCGCTTGATGAATAAGGGCCTAAGTTTTACGTTTTGATCCTAAGTTTTAGGATTTGATCCTAAGTTTTACGTTTTGATCCTAAAATTTAGGAACGAACTTCCGAGGATCGTAAGAGCATATACGAATTCGTACGTAGGCTCGTGCGAGTCGGAAATGGCCAAAAAAACTGGAAAAAATGACTAACACCCACCCAAACTTATGATTCTCGATCCGAAATCAATTAACTTTTGCTCTTTGAATCGAGGGGATACAGTGGAGGAAACTAAACACATCTGAAAAAACCCTGAACTTTAATAAGCTGTTTGGAAGCTCTTGCACAGATCTTGGGACTTGAGTATCATGTACAGATTGCAAAGGAGAGAAAAACAGGGGTCTCAATAGAAAAAAGGTAAAATTGTGCTTATCTAATATTGAACAAAGGGATTTCTTTGGGTCTAATTTGGTATAAAAGCCATCGTTGTTTACTTACAATAATGTGAATATAAGCAAATATTAATGTACCCATTTGCATTCTTAAAATGCAATCACATGGTTTTGAGAGATGTTTTCTTATAAAAGCATGCAGTATTTTAGCAGACTATGACCACCTAACCTAAACTGATACTAATCTACCGAAACTAGTGGGGAATTAGCTGCTACCCATAGAAATAAAATATCTACCTGATGTGTTAATGGTAAGTGGTCCTTTCTGCTTAAAAGAAAGCCTTGCTGAATGCCGTTTAATGGTCTAGAGCTTGTAATCTTTAACCACTGAACAGTTCAGAAGATCTTGTTTGATCATTACTAATTTACTGACAATGTGCTTGTTCTAGGTCATTGGATTAATGTGTATTGGAAGTAGAGAAACAGTATGGTGTTCAGGCTCTCTGTTTTCTCGTGACTGGTTTCCATTAAGCTTGATGATGACAGAAGATGAAATATGCATTAGTATATAAGCCAGACAAAAACATGGATGTTGTAGTTGCTTTTGTGAGTATAGGCATATTGATTGTTATCTAATGGCATTTTAGAATTGTTTAGTTATTATGGGGATATAAATTAAACCTTGATTTGGCATATCCATCCACTTGAAGGGACTGTCCAGAATGCAACAAATAAAACTCCATACTTACCTTTTGTCCCCTGGCAGATGATCTGGATTATTGACTGCTGTTATAATCAAGGCCTGACACGCCCCCTTCATTGCAGTAAATAGAGTGTGCAACCATCACTGATTGTGAGGGGTCAAAGGAGAGGTGGCAGCTGCTCAGACCAATTAACTAACCTGGGAGGTGCACGTGAGCAGGGCAATTAGGATACTAATTAACAAATTAATTTGCAGCCAAACCTATAATCTGTCTCTAAATCTGGTTAAGAACAGAGGTCTTGGTCCATACACATCTGCAGAAGTATGCTAATGCTGCACCCTTCCACCCCATGTGCTGTACTCGCTGGATCAGTTTTTAATGAGGAATTAAAAGATGCTGGCTCGCAAGCTCTACTTACAGGTGGGAGGAGGAAGCCATGCTGGGCACACTGAATTTAAACACTGGTTGTAAATTAATTGCTATAAATCTGAATAAAGAAAGACACACATCCAAAATGGGAATGCAGTGGTGTTGCTACAAATCTCAGCCCATTGTAGTTGGCAATCTAAACTCTAATTGATTGGTATAGACAATTTCTTTTTGTACATGGTCTGTGCACTTTGACGAAACTACTCTTCTCTTCTTCAAGCTTGGTTTACATTTCACATCAAAATCTATTTAAGATGCATTATCATCTCTAAATACATCCTGACCCACCGTTCTCATTAATATGTTGACAGCACACTATAACCAATTTATGAAGCAAATTCAATTAGTGTACGTAGCAGCAGCAAGGTTGCACTTAATCAAGAAGCAAATTTAAACCTGTTTCTGTGCCTTGACCATGACATTGTGCACTGCCCCCACAACATAACTGCATAATTAATTGTTTCCAAGCTGATTACTCATTCTGAAAATGGGCCAAATTGTTCAAACTGCTCTATGCATTGTGCATTTATTGACAAGTATATTCTGATTGGAAAATGTAACAGCATGGATCTGTTTGAAGTACACATCGGCCATGACACTGTTTTGTTCAGATGTTCTGTCGTTACTTACTCTAATATCATTAGTGATGGGCTTTAGATCTGGGTCAAATCTAGATTCTGGATCTTGCCGATTAACTCCAGTTTGCTACCAGCAAAATCCGGGTCAAATTAGCCGGCATGCCACCCGCCGATGCTGGCAGATAGTATGCCGTACAAAATTACCCTTAGAATTGGTATAGTGGTACCTGGACCCCTTACATAAACAGTTAAAAAATGCAGATCTAAAATAAAAAAAACTTATTATCATCGGGTCTTGTTCAGTTGCCCCAATAGGAGGCCTCCTCACTGTGGGTTCATTGGTTGTGATTCCCTCCTAATCTGCCGGGTGCTGGTCTGCTGCTGGTGGGGAGCCTCTATTACAGCCATTCCACTGGCATTTAAAGTGAAGGGAGACACAGATCCTCCCCTCCTCATTCCCGTCTAGCTAATGCAGGGCTGTCGGACATGAGGGATTTTATACAAGACAGGAGGAGCCTGTGTGGAATCCCCATGTGACTAATAACATCACTGGTTGGGAGGGGCATTAAGGGAGATTCCCTATATACCAGTTCACATGTAGTGGTGGCTGCAGGACCGAATGCTGGATACTGAGGACTTTCTGGCCAGATAGGGCTTATAAACAGTATTGTTCCCACTAAGGCTTATCACTAATTATCATCAGACCAAGAATGCGCAAACATGCCCAGATTTTAGATTCAGTGGCAATATTGTAGAGGGATAATAAGGGATAAAAACTGCCCAGAGCTATGTTCAGTTGTTTAAATAAAACAGAAATTGGTAAATTGACCTTGTAAACTGCTTCAGTTGGGCTACACTTTTTCTTGCACTGGTCTAGATTAAACAGACAAATAGGTATTTAAGGGGATACAGGCAAAGACAATTGTTAGACCACTATGTCTGGCTATGTTTGCCACTGTTCTTAACAGTTTTTCATTTTTAAATTGTAGAAGAAATGGCCAAGATATCAAGGTTTACAGTTCCAACATATGATTTATCTTCTGAAATATTTGGGCATGGCCCTTGGAGCTGTGATACCGCATAATTATAAGCATTATGGGTTGGGTCTGTAAGACAGGCATTCTCATCATCCTATCTGTTCTCCTCTCTCCCAGGGTCTGCAGTCTGATGATGCAGAAATTCGGACCACCAGCCTATGCCTATTATTAGTGGTCTATGGCAAAGGAATTCAGGGGGTGTGCCACTAATCTTTGCCTTGTTTCTACTTTCAGTAGCAGCTTTGTTCTGACAGGAAGGGAGAGGGCAGCCATGATGAGGTGAGCTGCTGAATGACAGTTTAGGAACTTTTCCTACAGAGCCCATTTAAGTCTTTTATGTGACACCTGCGGTAGCGGTGCTACAAAGTTTACAAGGTAACTATTGCTGCCCAGTGTTTTGGCATCCTTAGTTATCAACTAGAAAAGCATCCCACATAATATAATAAAATAAGTCTTATATATATAGTGAGTAAAGGGGGTGGGAGTAGCTCCATCACTATTATTTATACAAAATTATCATCATTATTATTCAGGGCCTAGGAACCAATTTACCGCCCAGTTTAACCCTCTCACTCTCTCAACATGCAATGCAGCCAGAGCTACTCACCTGGGAAGCTGCCAGCCTCTCTTTAGAACACTCCACAGGGAGAAATCCATATTGACTGAATTCCTACCTGTGTGTGTTCATGGCAATTCAAACTGAGCAAAGGGGGTGGGAGTAGCTCTATCACTGTAATTTATACAAAATTATCATCATTATTATTCAGGGCCTGGGAACCAATTTACCGCCAAGTTTAACCCTCTCATCCTCTAAGGATTAAGCACCAAACATGTCTAGCTATGTGGAAAGACAGAGATTTGGTTGCACATATCTGCAGATACATGTGGAAGCCACACCTCCCCGACAAGGCACTCTGTGTTTAGTGTGGTCGCTACTCTTAATTTTGAGTCCCCAAAGTTGGGACATGCAATGCGGCCAGAGCTACTATAATAATTTTGTATAAATAATAGTGATTGAGCTTCTCCCACCCCCCTTTATTCATTTTCTTTCATATATATATATATATATATATATATATATATATATATATATCTACAGGGCACGGTGTGAAGGGGTTTTAAATCATTAGAGAGGGATTAAAGGTCTAGGTTTCTGAGGTTCCTGCGCAGAATGGCAAGTTTGTGTGATGGGGGTAGTGGTGAGGGAAAAGAGTGTTAGTGTTAGTAGGTTGTGATCAGAGAGGGGAAATGGAGATGAAGAAAGACTGGATACAGAGCAGAGGTGAGTGAAGAGTAGGTCAAGCATATATCCATCTTTGTGGCTGGGGCTAGCAGACCATTGGTTGAGGCTAGAAGTGGTGGTTAGCTCTAGTAATTTAGTGGTTGCACGGTTGTTGGTGTCAACGGGTATGTTGAAGTAATCGAAGATTATAGCCAGGATGTCAGTGGACAGGAAGTGGAGGAGCCTGGTAGAGAAGTGGTCGAGGAAGAGAGTGGTAGGTCAAGGAGGATGATAGATAATGGCAATATTTAGGTTGGAAGGGAGAGTGGAGACGGACACAGTGAACTTCAAAAGATAAGAAGGGAAGGGAGGGTAGGGCAGGAGTTGGGTTAAATAAGCAGCGTTCTGACAGAAGGATGCTAACACCTCCAGGTGTCGAGGAGCAAGGAGGTGAAGGAAATGGGCCTGGGTTTTGAAAAATGTCACCAGCAGGACTGTAAATTACCAGAGGAGCATTGTTGGTGGATGAAAGTTCTTTACAAGCAAAGTCTAGTGCCTGGTTCCCTCGGGACACGTTGGGCTCAGTTGGGCTCAGTTTTGGCCTAATTCTTAGATAACTTGGTAACATAGGACTTGATAAATCCAGGACTTGTGAATCCAGGTATGCAGCCATGCTAACCTAAGATATTATGCGCTGATTAACAGCAATAAATAAACAATAAATAACAATAAATAAATAACGTAATTCACCCCCAAAAGGAGTTGATCTATAGCTATGTCTGTCTAACATATGTAACATTATTACTGGTACTAGTCAATCTGGTCATTATTTGCCTCTCCTGCTGTTAGTTCGCCAAGCCGTGGGAGTTCCGTGCCTCGATAAACACTCACCTGACCCCTCGATTGATCCGGTGTGGTCTTCTCTTCACCCAGGGAGCATCCAGTCCCTCCCCCAGGGCTCCTCTGGCTTCAAGAGAGGGCCCAGAATAGGCGCACCACAGCTGACATATTCACTTGCAGCCGTGATCCCTCCTGCCGGGTCTCCTCATCCCCGGGGGGCTTCCAATTCCCCCAGGATTTTCTGCCATGAGGAGAGGTCCCGAAATGGCCCCTCTCCCCTGCTTTTGCAGTCATCACCATTAGCCCCGCCTATTGTGGGGGCAGATTACAGCACTCCGTGACATCACCCCACCCCCGGCGCTGAGCTGTCAGATGCAGGTGTGATCACTGGGGGGAACTTGAAGGGGCCTGCCTCCCCAGCCCCCTCTCTAGCGATTACCCCCAGGAGCTGTCATCGGATCGCTGTGGGATAGGATCACCATGGGGCACAGTTTCGGAGGTGAGTGTTGACAAAAAAATAATGACAGTGTGTCTGTGTCTTTTTTTTACAGTTAAGCCTTTGTAAACTGGTAAGAGATCCATGAGACCACTATACCAGTTCACAAGGCTTGGGGACTGGCAAGGTGGCTAGCAGGTGACTTGCCATTAACCCCCAGCCCCCCATTACAAGCCTCCCCGAAGCCAGGGGGGTAGAAGAGCCTGTAGCCACAAAGGCTATGCAGGCTTGTAGGGGGGCCACTGAAGCTGGCCTCGACGCCCTGTTCTACAAGCCGCCATAGCTGGTCCCCGGGGCTGGTTATGCCCTGAAGGGGGACCCCATGCCATTTTGTCACAGTGTTCTTGGATGGATAGGAGATAAGTATTGAATAAAACTATACATCTCTTTGCCTCTGTGTGTTTTTTTACACTTAACCCTTTGTGTACTGGTAAGGTATCCTTATACCAGTTCACACGGCTTGGGGGCTGGCAAGTTAAATTACTGTTACCCACATGTCTTACTTTGGTGTGTTTGACAGCCTATGCATGTTGGATATTGTTCTGTTTGGGGGACCTTGCTTTTTCATATTGAACTTGTTTTTTCTTGTTTGCATGTTTTTGCAAATCTGACTTTGATTCGGCTTTTTTTTTTTTTTTTTTTTTTTAGGGAAACCCTGTGCAATTGCAGAATTAATCAAGGGATAACTTACAGAAAACTGTGTCCACATCAACAAGTCTGGTACGCCTTGAGATATGTATTTCCAGAAAATATATAGTTTTTGGGGAAATTTCAAATGGGAAGCGTTGTTTTTGATAAACTGCAAGGTGCGCTTAGCAGTTGTATTTTATCTGGCAGTTAAAGGGTAAAAAATCCATGGGGACATGGATAAGGTGAGTTTGGATACACGTAAACAGCTGAGGGATTGGGTAAATACCATAGAAGCTGGCCTGTAGTCTAAATTAAAAAAGCCTAAAGTTACGGTTTGGAAGAAGGCTTGGCAAATCTCTATTACTATATTCAGGTTAGCATTGTGTCATAAAAAAGGTGAGTGCTGCTGCCTGCACCTCCGCTGCATCATCACATTAAGAACACTGTTGAAACGTACGTTCCTAAAGCTGGTGCCCTTTGAAGAGGGGATCCAGCTTTAAATTGGACCAACAGCCTTGTGCAGGTGAAAAAATAACTCCCCAATGATCACCTGCCCCATGTGCATGAATGAAACTGAAT
This sequence comes from Gastrophryne carolinensis, assembly GCA_027917425.1. NCBI lineage: Eukaryota > Metazoa > Chordata > Amphibia > Anura > Microhylidae > Gastrophryne > Gastrophryne carolinensis. The sequence goes on from CM051235.1 coordinate 459,228,021, forward strand.
CATTGTCAACCCTTACATTTGCTCCTGCATCTACTTAAAGCTGAAATGCTGCCTCACCTATTTTCTCCTGGTTGCGGCCTTCTTGAAGCTCCCATGAGACTTCCTTTCCCAGCTTTCCAGCTGCGCTGCTACCTGGATTTAACTGGCATAACCCACAATGAACAGCGGCAGGACACCCAGCAGCTCTTTCTGTTTGTAGGCAGTCTGCAGCCCCACTGGATGCCATTTTGGTAGTAAAATTGACCACAGCAGGAGTTACAAAAATGTAATCCATTTAATCCATCAAGCCATAGCGCTAGGTAACGACTGGCAGCGACAGGTAGCGACAGGTAGAGAGTGGTGACCGCCGGATGCTGTACGTAATACCACATTTATCAAAGCGATTTTGGTGAGTGACTTTTACAGTGACACGTAGCGACCGATTCATTATCACAGACGGCTCAGCGTATACCGCTGGCGCTCTGGCTTCTGGTTTTACCTGTCACTGCCTGTTGCTCTCCCATACATTTCAATAGACGTTTCTTTTCTTATCTTTAAACAGGGTTTTATTTTATTTATATGTTTTATATTTAATCAAATGATTGTGTCACCTCTCCTGGCCTATAAAAAGTCAGTTTTTAAAACTTTTTAGATTTTTTATATTTTTATGCAGAATTGTCATTACAGGTCTGTTATTAAAGTGTTCATGTCACAATGTTACAGCAATGTCATTCCGTGTGTTTTTGCTTTGTTACTAGTGGATATATGTTCAAAAACATACTTTAATCACACAGCGTCTGGCACTCTGTGATACAACGACCCGGCGCTATGTGAGGCTGTTTTTGTGAGGTTACCTTTCGCTCCCATACAGCGCTGTACTGGTGTTAAAGCGACTCACATACAACATATTCATCAATGCCGGCCAGCGACTGAGGCGTTCTGTAACAGCGACCCATAGCCCATCACAGCGGCTACTAGCGGTCACTTTAAGCGCCTCACTACAGACGCTCGTTGCCGGTACCTGGCGCTAGTAATGAATCAGCCTGCCAATTTGTATGTGCAACGATCTGAATTGCTATGGTGGGGGGGAGGTCACCTCTTCTGGTAAGGATAATATTGAAAAAATGATGTTCATTTTGGTATCTGCTATTGTGAACGTACGTTGATTTTCGCACGTTCCACAGGTTTTCTAGAGACATCATTAGATCATCTGACATATTGTTAAGTAGGGTTATGTAGGACAGTTTGTTGAATTTTAGTGGTTGCAAAACACCACTAATTGAAATTTTTTAAACATTGATTTAAGTAATAAAAACAAATTTCTGGGCTGAATTTCATTAGTATGTGCTTTTTTTTTTATTTTGCTACTAAGCAACTCTGCTGAACAATAATCTTCATTCTAAGCAAGTATGCCTCCTCTAACTGAAGATTAGGTCTAAAAATAAAAAGTGTGTATGTCAAGAACAAGGAAAGGACACCAGAAGCACAAATTCTTTAATTAAATTGAAGGTTTAGGTGTATTTGTCAAGCTCAATTTACTAATTGCATTCACATAATTTTATAACCCTCATTTACATGCACTGTGCGGCTGTGCTAAGGGATATGTCTCTGCGGAGGATCTTTTTTAAAAATCTGTGTATCCTAAAATATGAGGCGCAGCCTGATGGTAATACTTTTTTTAACTTGTATTGTACCAACTAGCTTTTTGTTGATTTACAGGCAACCTTTTAACTCAACAAAAGATACAGTAATATCTACATGTTAGTTCTGACCTAAATATAAAACTGCTTGTACAGTTTTTTTGCTAACTGGGGATGATGCAACACCATATAGACAGGTGACAAGATGCATTTTATTCCTTACTTGAATACAGTGTCCACTCATATCTTAGCTTACCTTTGGTTAAATTATTTCTCATTATCAATTCAACAAAGCACCTCGATACTGTTACTTAATCTGAACCTGAAAAGCTCCATTTACATAGCGATCACCTGCCAGCCTCCCAGAGGGTCGATTCAGAGTCTGGTGAGAAAAATCACTTCTTTTTTTAAGAGAGAAAATTGCCATTTGCTCTCATTGTCTACCTTGGGGTAGATTAAAAGCCAGGTGAAAATTTACAATCAGTAGACAATGAAAGTGAATGTCAGACAATGAAAGAGAATGTCAGACAATGAAAGTGAAAGGCGTGTGGGGGGTGTAAACGTCCCAAAGCCATGTGAGGGAGACAAATCAATGGATCCCCACCCTCAGGTAGTTGGGATGAATGATGTCTGCAACGGCTTGATGGTAGAGCTACATGGGAGACAAAAAACATATGGTTGTTTTCTTTTCCCTTTAAAGTCGACTTCACAGATACTTCCTTAAGACAGCCCACAGGAGCATCAACAATCACCCTTACTGCCTTTATGACAAGGTAATTATTTTCCCTACTCATTACTGCATACTTATTATTTTATTACTGATAAATAATGCATTAATTTTTTCTATAAACCCTACTTGGGTAGCCATATATTTTGCCTCACTATCTTGGCACTGTGCCCTTTTCCCCCTATACTGTATTTATTATGATGTGTGCAACTTTTTATTGTACAGCACAGTTTTAATCTACATATTTAAACTTTTTTGTGTGGTGTGCACTCTTTATATATCGTTTTGTTTTAGTAAAGAATGGCAAAGCCTTCACAGGACAATCCTTTCTGACATTGGAGGCTATTTACCAAACTGTCATCTGTCACACACAAAACATCAGTGCACATACCATCTTGAAGGATACAACCCCTTCATACTCCCACCATCAGCCTTCATGTCAAAAGAGTATGATTTGTTAACTGAGGTTTACTGTTTGACACTAATATTCTTAAATCTTGGCAGGTTAACAGTCATCCTGCTAGCATTATGGTAATCACTTTATACAGTGTCCTGCAGGGTCCCCTACTGCGAAACTACAGTAGAAAAGAGAGAATACTCACCGGCTTTTCACCTACATCCTGGATTCAGCACTTCTGACCCTCCTTCCCGGGGGTCTTCAGTGAGGCAAAGAACACCCACTCTGCACTGCACAGCAGCATCTGACAGCTCGCTCCTGCCGCAGGGAGGGGCTTTTTGTACCAGCAAGTGTACTGACATCATCTTCCTCTGCCAGTATAAATGGACCCTCCCAGCAGCGTGAGATGTCAGAAGGCCGGAGTGATTGGCAGTAGCAGGGGACTCTGATCCTCTGCCTTGCATCCAGCTTCTGCTGATCACTTCCGGCTGTCAGAATGGCGGATGCCACAGGACAACAGTGATCGGCGATAGAAGGTAGGTAAAGGGGGGGGGGGGGTTAACAACTTTTTTCTTTGTGTGGCTGTTTTTTTTTTACATTTAAACCTTTGTGAATGGGTAAGGGGTCCTTGAGCCCAGAGGGGTGCATAAGAGGTCATGGTCCATGTGGGCTATGCAGGCTTGTAGCCTTCAGGGTCAGGGGCCGGCCACTCTGTCTCCATGCTCTGGTCTACCAGCCCCTATAACTGGTGCCTGTGCTAGTTTTGCTTGAAAGGGGGGGTCCCAAGCCATTGTTTTCTTTTAATTTTTACATTTTTAACCATTGATGTGCATATTATTTGCATTTCACTTAAAAATGTCATAAAGCGCTCTTTTCAGTTTGGGGTGTCTCCTTGGCAGGAAAAAGTGTCTACTAAAACATATGTGGTAACGTTGTAATGGGGAGGAATGGGGCTTTTACATTTTACATTGTAAAAAATATTAAGAAAACACTGAACCTAAACTTTGCCAAAAAATGAATATAGAATTTTCCTAGAAATCCCTGCAAAATCACAGTTAAATATATATAGCACAAAAGGTAGACTTGGCCGTGAAATGTTAAAGGCGTTCTATTACAGGAAATCTGGTCCCATCATAAAAATCTTTATAAATATGCTAGATAGTAAAAGGAGGGGTCACATTTATATCCTACATAAATAAATCCAGTCAAGTATATTTATTTTAATTTGCTGGAAGGAAGAAATGTCAGACTGTGCATGTTCTGTTACAGTAGCGATGTCACTCGTCAGACATTTTGGGAGGGCTGAGAATTCCCAGGTGCGGGAGTCTGGACATAGGTAGGGGCCTAGACAAAGGAATACCGGACTAGCAGTGGTGTAGCTGGGGGGAACGGGGGGGGGCACATGCCCTGGGTGCAGCAGGTCAGGGGGGCGTCAAAGAGGGGCCTGAGAACAGGTCGGAGGCTCCATTTCGAGTTTTGGCCCAGTGGGCCAGAAAGCTTAGCTACTCCTCTGTGGACTAGTAACAAAGTGGGTGGAGGACTAACAACCCACCTGCCCACCAAAGATGCAAGCTGTCGACCACCCGGGACGTGGACGGTCCCATACTCCGAGAGTTAGGGGTTGGGAAACAGAGGACCAACGTATACAAGAGAAGAACCGATGGACTGGGCCCCAGTGCAGACAATGTCAGGACTGAGGGCCCCAGTGCAGACAATGGCAGAACTGGGCCCCAGTGCAGACAATGGCAGAACTGGGCCCCAGTGCAGGAAATGGAAGGACTGGGCCCCAGTGCAGGAAATGGTAGGACTGGGCCCCAGTGCAGGGAATGGAAGGACTGGGCCCCAGTGCAGGAAATGGAAGGACTGGGCCCCAGTGCAGGTAATGGAAGGCTGGGGACACAGTGCAGACAATAGAACTGACAATGGAGGGCTGTGGGCCCAAAACAAATAGCAGCGTAGTCACAGGAAGAGTTGCAAGCCTAACTCAGACAGGTTACACAGACAAGGACAACAGAAGGGCCAGGGGCCCAGAACAGACAACACAGTCAACAGAAGGGCAATGGGCCCAGCACAGACAGCACAAACAATGAAAGGCAGTAGGCCCAGCTAGGACAAGAAAGGACATGGGCCTCAGCTAGCACAAGAAGGGCATGAACCCCAGTTCAGGATACCAGAGGGCCAAGAGAGCCAATCATAGATACTGGAAGGCCCTGGGCCCCACAACGACAAAGAGGTATATTCGGGGGTTCAAGAGCACAGCCAGACAGGAAGACAAAGCAATAATCCAACATAGGGGCGGGGCCAAGAACATGCATTTATAGGAACCACCACAGCATAATGCATGCCAGGTGAGGTTGAACAAGGCAGCTCTAGGACCCAGGGGGAGAACCACATCACTCCAGCAAGCACAGAGCAACATCACCGCAGCACTGTGGCTAGAATAGTGATGACAGAAGGAGGACCGGTTCAAGATGCCAGTCCTCACATTAACCCCACCTCTATAAGGCAGATTCCAGATGCCTTTTTGGAATTTTTTGCACCTCAACCTCTTTGGTTACAACAGGGAAAGTCTGATCAGAGCTTAGATGCTACTAGGACTCCAGAATTCCCTCCAGGGTCAATGTTTAAGGTGAAAGGGACCGGGTCCTTAACAGCAGCGTCCAGGGGGGACCGGGACCTTCATGTTTTTGGCTCTTGAGAATGAAACCCATGCCACTGACTCCCTTAAAATCAGAGCATAGGCAATCAGAATCAGACCTTTCTGTTACCCTAGAAAACCCTTCAAGTTCTCCTTGAACCGGGAAAATTCCCATGTGCAAACTGAGGCATTTTAAAATCACAGGCACGTAGGGAGTCTTCCTTACTATGATTACTAGGTGGAAAGATTCGGTTCAGGCTCAGGGCAGGTCTCAAATGGGCCCTCAGCAGGCCATGCATAGACAGAAGGGACTGGTTGCACCAGATTGGAGACAACAACTGGGTACGCTGGGGAAGAGAAAACAACTGTTTTGGGTGAGGCAGGCACTGACATTAGAGGCTTTAGCAAGGCAGGGACTGGCAATAGAGGATTAGAAAAGGCAGGCACTGGCATTAGAGGCCTGGGCAAACCAAACTCAGCCACTTCTAACTTGGACAAACCAGTCAGACACTTTTACCTCAGGCAAACCAAGCTCAGGCACTTCTACCTCTGGCAAATTAAACTCAGGCCATGGATCATGGATTAACAGATTTACCACAGACTCACACTCGACAGCGGATCCAAATTGACAGAGGACTCAAACTCAACAGCGGATTTAGACTCAACACATGGTCATAGACAGGAGCAGAGTCAGGGTCACAAACGGACTTGGAAGTAGGCTCACAGACAGGTACCGGAAGGAACTTACAAAGAGGTTCAGGAGTGAGCTCACAGAGAGGTTCACTGACATGCGAAATTTCTAGGGTAACATGCTCGGGGTGAGTTATTGGGTTTACTGGCATGGTTTGATGGGGAACAGTGGACTGGAGCACCCCAATAGACTGGACAGAGGAAGACAGATGGAGGACTATCATCCTCTGTATCTGATATATCAATCCAAGCACCTGACTTACTGTCAACCTCATCCTCTACATCAGACCAAGCATCTGATTTACTGTCATCCTCATCCTCTACATCAGACACAGAGGCAATAGACTCAGCTGATGTTTGACATCTTGGGCTGAAAAAATGCAGTCAGATTGAGGCCAACAAACACTGTCTCTAGAACACCCAAACAGGGTGTAGCTAGGAATGTAAGTTATTCATCCAAATTCTCACTCAGGTGTCTGTCAGCCCAGAGAAATATATTTTATATTCAAAAAAGAAAAAAGGTACCCCATGACTTCAGGTTGTCATGGGTAATTGCTGGATGTAAGGTTCTTGCGCTAACTTCAGGCAGCCTGGAGAAACCGGGGGCATATTGTAAAATATTCCTGTCTGTGGAAGATGTGGAACTGTCAGACTCTATAGTAAAAGATGCACTTGCGGACATCTTGGGGCTTAAGCCAGATTTGCGCACCCTAGTAATCCCAGTATGGATGGGTTGGATCATTCTATCACACCCAGGCAAATGAAGTCATCTTGGGAGGGGATCGGAACCGGACAGTGGAATTGCCTGGTTTAGGGATCGGGCCTCTAAGTCAGGCAGTAAATTTAACCCTGGAGGTCATGAGGCGAACATCCCGGGAGGCCTGGGAAGGTGTGGGAGTCTGGACATAGGTAGCGGACTGGACAACAGAATACTGTACAAGAAACATAGTGGATGGAGGACTAAAAACCCGTCTCAGGCACCAAAGATGCAAGGTCTGGTAATCGGAGAGCTCAAAACCAACCCAGTTCTTCAGCAGAACTCGAACTACAGGTGGAGTACACAGGCCACAGATATTCTTTTGGTGGTTGCAGGCTTGGGGGTGGGGAAACACAGGGCACAAGACAAGAACAGATGGACTGCACCCCAGTGCAGGCAATGGCAACACTGGGGCCCAGTGCATGCAACGACAGCAATGTGCCCCAATGCAGGCAATGCCAGCAATGTGCCCCAGTGCAGGTTATGGAAGGCTATGGGCACAGTTCAGACAACAAAATTACTGGACCCCATCGCAGGTAATGGAAGGCTGTGTGCACAGTACAGACACCGACAATGGAGGGCCGTGGATCCAACACAAACAGCAGCACAGTCACAGGAAGGGCTGCAAAGGGAGCCGAGTGAAAGCAATCGTGCTGGTTGGCTGAACCGACCACTCAGCCAATCAGTGCGCTCACTCAAGCCTTCACCGTAAGAGCAAATGGAAGGAGAGTGGATCAGGCAACTTAGGGGGATACACACAGTGGGGCATCCCAATTTGGGATTCCCCCGCATTAGGGAAAAATCAGGTGTGTTGTTCCTCTTTAAGCAGGTAAAAGTGGATAATACCTGTCATCCCTGTTCTTTCATTTTCCCAGTTAAGGAAAACAACCATCTAAAATTTTTTTCTATATTTTTTTATAAGTAAGCCCTCTCTTTGCTATCCAACATATTTACAGGCTTTTTAATATAAGACTATTTCACAATAGTGCTTCTTTAAAACTAGAGGGTATGACTAAGTAAAAACATTTAGCATTTTATATAAGCAGGCCCAAGGACAGGTAATTTTACATTTTAATTAGCTCAGTTTAGTTGGAGCAAAAACGGCACTAAACACTTTATGACGAAAATAGTTTGAGAATAAAACTATATAGCGCTATATAGCGTATCTCCTATCGCCTTTATTCCTGCCCGCAGTTATACCATCGCTCATTCATTTATTTCATGTTTTCCACACTCTGGTAAGAACTGGATCATGAACAGTTTTATGCCCCCAGCTGTAACGGCTTGCCATATTCCTAATCAGCTACGTAAACCCACTTCAGATGGCTCAGTGTAATATCATTTTGGGCACACAGGGAATAGCTTTACATAAAATTAAAAAAAACAGCAAATCTTAATAATACACTAATATGTTTGTTCAGTCTAATATCTTCTGTTGATTCTTCACAAGTATCTAAATATTTAAATCTTATCACTTCTATCTCCTAGAAATGTAATTCATCCACTAGCTTGCTATTGTTGCATTATTAAATATTTATTCTTGTTTAATTAAAGCTCTCGCAAACTGATTAAATTCTAACCTTGATCATTGTACAGGGTTTTACCAAAAATAAATTGAGCATATTTAATTAGCCAAAGCAGGTTTTTAAAAGAGGAGGTATACGGAAATGTATCAAAGGCTCCCAACTGCCAAGTATTCATTCAGGCACTCTATAAAATAATTCATGTATAAACTAGTATTACAGCCCCCAGAAGATTGTGTTCACAAAAACGTCTAAAGTAGACAAAACCTGGACCTTAGTTCTGATAGACTTTACAAAGCACCAATGTGACAGGTTGAAAATGGTGAGAAAATACAAGCAGCAAAGATTAAAATACTTTCAGTGGATTAAGCCCTGAAACAGACTCGTTAGTTAATCCACTTAGACTGCAAAGGGAAAAGCTATCCATTTGCAGTCATAGAATCTACACACTAGATGGTAACAGGGAGAGGTAGCTTTTTATTGTAAATAACAGGCCCCATAAACACATAGGATGTGGGGAAAAAGTCACTCTGACTTTTGGAGGGAAAGCTAAAAGTTCCAGTGAGAATTGGTTGTGACCAGCTTATCCGGGTTATGTTTAGCATGTGGATCACCCCACATGAGACACATGGTTGGGAGTGGTTATGGGAGGTCTTTGGGGTAGAAGTACTGTAAGTAGTACAAAAGAGGAGCCAGCCCTAACTCTTGGTTCTAAGCTTATGATGCATTTCAGTAGATAGATTGTATTAATGTTAGTGTAGTGTCCTGGAAGCCAGCAGGACTCGGGTGAGATAGATGATGCCAGCAACAGCTCAAAGGTGATGGGTTGTCTGGCAGCTTTGAGGGAAGTCAGCCTTGAACAAGACCGGAATACCTGGTCCTTGACAAATGGGAATAAGACCAGCACAACACTAAAGATTCCATTTGGAGCTAAAGTGCTGAGGAATGCTATGAACATGACTGGGATGCAACTGAATATGAAAAATGTCTGCTGTGCTAATAAGGAGGGCTTTTGTTTTAAACTAAACTCTGGAGACATTAAGGAGGATCTGCTAAAGAGTGAGGGCACCTCACTCTCACTCTCACGACCAAGTAACAATGAAACCCTAGGCCCAAAGAACACCCCTTGCTCCTCACACATCTGCCACTGGCCTGATGGAGGGACCTAACATTTAAATTTAGTTCTGGTCAACTTTGAAATGCGTGCCTTAAAAAGCAGGGGTCCGTCTACTGGCACCTCTCACGCTCTGCAGTAAAAAGGGAAAAATGCTGGTTGCTGCTACTGAGGGTAGATAGGGCTGGAATGAGGGTTAGATAGGTGGGTGTCACTACTGATTAATACACCTGCTGAAACCACTTATGTGTCACTACTAACACTAACTGTTAAATCTACTTGAGTGTCGCTACTTCTTGATACCAATTGTTCAGGCCATTTTGGGGGTCACTGCTCTATAATATCAATTGTTAATGAAGTATCCACTGGTTCAGGGCACATGTGTGTCAGTACAATTTATCATCACTTGCTCAAACCACTTGGGTGTCACTACTCTCTATTACTAATTGTTAGTCGAATATCCACTGGTTCAGGGCACTTGTGTGTCAGTGCTCTTTAAACCACTTCCTCAAACAACCTGGGTGTCACTACTCTTTATTTACTAATTGTTAGTGGAGTATCCATTGGTTCAGGGCACTTGTGTGTCAGTATTCTTTAATACCTTTTGCACTTTTGTGTCACCACTGTTTAAAACCAATTGTTCAGGCCACTTGACCCCCAAGTGGCTGCTCTTTAATTCCAATTGTTCATACTACTTGGAGGTCATTGCTATTTTATTACCAATTGTTCAACCAACTTGGATATCACTACACTTTAATACCAGTTGTTTTAACCACCACGTAACCACTACTCTTAAATACTATTCGCTCAAACTCTTTGATATCAATTGTTCAGGTCACTTAAGGGTCACTGCTCTTTAATTCCAATTTCTAGAAGAGTATAAACTGGATCAGGCTCTTTAATAATACTTGCTACTTGGGGGGGCACTGCTCTTTGGTTACAACTATTCAGGCAACATGGGGGTAACTGCTCTTTAACAACACTTACTCAGACCACTTGGGTGTCACTAATATTCAATATAACTTACTCAAACCACTTGGGTGTCACTACTGTTCAATATCACATGCTCAAACCACTTGGGTGTCACTATACTGTTGTAATTCAACGTCTAGAGGGGATCACAGTCATTGGCTAAATGGTTACTGAAGGCATTTTTACCTAGGGAGGTCATTACTGCTGCTTGAATTAGCTAAAGCTGCTGATAACCACACCTGTTACATTGGACAAATCTTGGGACTTTTAGTCAGTAGTTTTTACTCAAGGCCAGGAAAACCATTGTATAAACAGAGAGCTCCAGGTATATGAGTATTTTGGAAACAGTGTGTGGAGAAATAAATCATAGGTTTAGGGGCCTCCTTCCCAACACTAATGACTAATTTCACATTCTAAAAGGGCAGAATACCAAAAACCTGCCAAAAAGGGAATTTTCCTTTAAACATCCAGGCTGTAGATGGTGGCATCCGTATACACACGTCCACTAAGTTGATTATGTATGCATCCCAGGACTTGGCAGCGGCAGGCTAAGGCTGAAGAGGATGGCTTTACCCCCCCCCTGTAAGCCACATGTGGAATGGCCTGACATCTGTGTAAATGTGCCTTCTCCCTCTACCTTCTCTGCTTTCGCCTGTGGCATTATTACATTATTTGTCATGTTTTGACGTATTTTCTCTAGCAGGCAAAGGATGGGGATTTTAGCGCTGATGATGGCATTATCAGTGCTGCTCTATTGGTGGGATATTAGAAGCACAGCAGCATGGCACAAATGTCTATTATGGAGGACCACTCATAGTGGTGAAGTGCCGTTGGTCTGCACTTCGGCTCACCCGGGCATTTTGGAGCTGGAATACCACTATTAAGCACATGCCCCAGTCAACTGATGTGCCTTAACTTAGCTTGGCCCAAGACTGCTACTAGGTTCAGCCCGTTGTCGCACACCACATTGACGGCCTTCAGGTTCATTATCAGCAACCACTCATGTGCCTGCTCCTGGATCCCATGACTGGATGAGGTGGCAGGAAAGAAGGAAACAGAACAGAAGGCTACAGGAGGCAATAAATGGAGGCATATAATAATATTAATAATGTTTTTCTGTTTGTTTTGCAGGTTCCTGGCCATGGACATGGTGAAGACTATTCAGTGTCCCACCCTTCCTGTAATTTTTAGTTTGTACAGCACAAGCATATGATAGTGCTCTATAAATAATCAATAATAAAAATAATAACAATGTTTGTTTGCTTTGCAGGTGATGGACGTCGTGAAGAGATTAATCACAATTATGCCTCTTCAGTGACTGGTGGCACAGTGTGCACATGACTCGTGTCTTGCCGTCTGTGCACTGTTTAAAAAAATGCCATGCTGGTGAGATCCTTAGAGCTTTTTCAGTGCTTGGTCCCTAGGTGTAGTGGGCAGTAGTAGCAAGGGGCTGACCGCTGATGGTTTGCATCCCTCTCCCTCTTCTGGGACTGCGTGGCCACCACCTCTTTCTCTAAAATCAGATTGCCTTCAGTCCACATTGGGTCTAGGACTATGTCATCAGTCCTCTGGTCATATTCCACCCATTCCTCCCCGCTACCTTCAGTCTCAGTCTCCACATTGAAGAAAGGCAAGCCACAGCAGTCAGCACTTGGGTTTCATCCTTATCGTAGATGTCCTGTGATGGTCTGATGTCCACATCCTTATCCTCCAACACAAGTTGTTGGGCATCTGGAAACCCATATATCTGCATCTGGGGAAGGGCAGGTGAGGGCCCACAGAATCCCAGCTAGGAGTGTCATCATAGAGCATTTATGACTGCTCCATGACTTGTGGCTGAGATGGCTTTGCTGGGGGGAAGGGGGAGTTGGAGGGCTGTGCAGAAGTGGAGTGGGTTAATGTTGGAGTGGGTTGAAGACAAAAAAAAAGTGGAGGGAGAGGGGATGGAAAAAAAGAAATAAAAATTATATTACTAACAATGTTTTTCTGTTTGCTATGCAGGTTCCTTGGCATGAATGTGGTAAAGATTATTATTCTGTGTCCTCCTGAAAATTTTCGTTTTTGCAGCGCCACCAAATAAAAAGTTCTATGTAAATAAACAATAATAATACTGATATTTTTTTTTGTTTACTTTGCAGGTCCCTGGTGAACTGGAACTTGAAGCACTGAGTGGCATCTAATCTATCAATGCCTCAGCTTGGCCTGGTCTCACCATTCTGGCAGTGGTATTGGGGGCTACAAGAATACGCTGCAAACCCTGGCACTTGCTAGCATAAAGGGTAATTCCAATTTCAATGGCATTTTGAAAGTTTTCAATATTATGTGGCAAAATGATGCCTTCAATGTGCTAAGCTTATCTGTTTTTATGTACACCAAAGTGGTTATTTTAAGTACATATCATAGACTCCCTCACTCTAGGCATGGGTGACAGGTTTTACCCATCCTGCTGAAATTCAACTTCTTCCGCCGCCCGCTGACAGCGTAGCCGGCCTGCCCGCTCCCACCATGCCGGCATTTTTTTTTTTTATTTCAGGGAAAATTCGATCGCCACGAACCAAAAAAAATTTGGGTTCGTGCCGAATCGAATTTTCCTTGAAATTCGGAGCGAATTCCGGTTCGTCCGAACCGGTTCGCTCATCCCTAGTTTTTGTATAAAATTAAAAAGTTTTTCAATAAAATCATGTGTGGAAGAGCCTCCTTTCTCCCAGTTACAGTGGTATCACATATGTATTGGTAGACACTCTTTCCCTCCCAGGAGACTCCCTCAAACTGAAACAGTGCTTAGGGAGATTTCAAGATAAAAAACAACTACTAGGCACACCTTGAAATATCCCCACCAACTATATATTCTCTGGAAGTACACACCTCAAGCATTCTAGCTGTACCAGGCTTGTTGACATGGGCGCAGTTTTCTGGACGTAACCCCTCGATGAAATATTTGGTTGCACAGGGTTTCCCTAAAAAAAAGATTAAAAAAACAGAATTGAGGCTACATTTTTATAAAAAACTATATGCAAACATGAAAAAGCTAATTAAATATTAAATGCAGCCCCTCTAACTGATTTACTTAACCATTCCCTTTCAACTGGTGAGGTTCCAGATGATTGGAGAATGGCCAATGTCGTACCAATCCATAAAAAGGGGAGTAGAGAAGAAGCCAGTAATTACAGGCCAGTTAGTTTAACATCTATAGTGGTCAAATTAATGGAAACACTCTTAAAAAAACAGATAATTTCCCATCTAAAAATTAATGACCTATTGGACCCAAAACAGCACGGCTTTACTGAGGGCAGATCATGTCAGACTAATCTTATTGATTTCTTTGACAATGTCACTAAAGTGTTAGATGAAGGTGGTGCTGTGGATATCGCCTATCTGGATTTTAGCAAAGCCTTTGACACTGTACCACATAAGGAGCTCATAGATAAGTTATTGAAGGTAGGACTCAATCCCTGGATTGTTCAGTGGATTTTCAGTTGGCTGAGGGATCGGTATCAGAGCGTTGTTGTAAATGGTGTGCAATCTGAACAAAGGCGAGTTACAAGTGGTGTGCCGCAGGGCTCTGTCCTGGGCCCCATTCTTTTTAATATATTTGTAAGTGACATAGGAGAAGGCTTGGTAGGAAAAGTTTGTCTGTTTGCTGATGATACAAAGGTTAGTAATAGGGTGGATATTCCTGGAGGTGTCTGCAACATGGAAAATGATTTAGCTTTACTGGATAGATGGTCAAAACTGTGGAAACTAGAGTTTAATGTCTCTAAATGTAAAATCATGCACTTGGGTAGAAGGAATCCCTGCTCTGAGTACCGTATGGACAGCACTGTGTTAGCCAGGACCTCGGAGGAGAGAGATTTAGGGGTACTGATTACTGATAGCTGCAAGATGAGTGGACAGTGTAGCCAGGCAGTGGGAAAAGCAAGCAGGATGCTCGGCTGCATGGCTCGAGGCATCACCAGTAGGAAGAGGGAGGTTGTGATGCCGCTGTATAGAGCCCTGGTAAGGCCACAGCTAGAATACTGTGTGCAGTTCTGGAGACCTTACCTGCAAAAAGACATTATTCAAATAGAACGTGTCCAAAGGCGGGCAACGAAAATGGTGGAAGGACTTAAACTTAAAACTTATCAGGAGAGACTTAAAGAACTTAATTTGTACAGTCTGGAGGAAAGAAGGGAGAGGGGGGACATGGTTGAGACCTTTAAATATGTGAAAGGATTGAATAAGGTTCAACTTCAACTTAACGATAGAACAAGGGGGCACAACCTGAAGCTAGTCGGAGGGAAGATCAGGAGCAATGTTAGAAAATATTATTTTACAGAAAGAGTAGTAGGTGCTTGGAACAAACTTCCAGCAGAGGTAGTTGAAACATCAACAGTCACTGAATTTAAACATGCCTGGGATAAGCACACATCTATCCTAAGATAAAGAGTACATACAGTATACACATAAGGGCAGACTAGATGGACCGTATGGTCTCCTTCTGCCGTCAACCTTCTATGTTTCTATGTTTCTAAATCTGAAAATGCAAGGTTCCCTGAACAGAACAATACCCAACATGCATAACTACTTTCAAGGGTAGGGTTGCCAAACACCCCAAAGTAAAGCATGTACGTAAGGGTATTTTTACTTAAAAGTATCAGCTCTGCAGACAAACCCTTTACATTTGAAATACCCCCACAAACCATATATTCCCTAGAAGTACACACATTCCTAGGCATATCCAGCTTGTTGTAGTGGGCTCATCTTTCTGGAAGTAATCCCTCTAATAATTATTTGGTTGCACATGGTTGCAATGTATAAAAAGGCAGAATAGAAAACACGTATTCTTAAAATATCAATATGCAAATAAGAAAAAACAAGCTAAATCTAAACATGCATAGCTACTTTTAACCCTTTTAACTGCCAGTCTACTTGAGATGTTGTCACCCTCTGTTGACAGATCATTTTTCACCCATTTTTCACCATTTGTGCTATGTAAAAAAAATGTTTTTTAAATTGTGTCTCGTTTATTTTAAATAAAAAATGTTTTTTTTAATGAAAACTATTTTGCATGTAAAAGCCCAATTTCTCCCAATTACAACAGTACCACATATTGGTAACCATTACGGCCCGGGAGACCCCCCCAAACAGAAAAGAGCACTTTACAGCATTTATAAATAAAATACAACTACTATCCACATTATAAAAGGTCAACTTAAAAATTGTGCGGGGTCCCCCTCCCCCGGTTAAAACCCTTAAAATTAAAAAAATGGCATGGTGTCCACCACTCCCAGCATCCCAGCTTCGGTGGCCCTTGGCCCTGAAAGCTACCGGCCACGTAGCCTATATGGGCCATGGTCTCTTCTGTCCTCCCGAGCTTTGGGAAGGCAGGTAATGGGAGGCTGGGGGTTAATGGCAAGTCACCTGCTTGCCATAGGTGCCTTGCCAGGCCCAAGCCTTGTTAGCTCCTCTATACCTCGCTTATCTTGATGACAGATGCAGTGATTGGTGGAGAGGGACCAAAGGAGCCCTGACCATGGTAAACCGGTATAGGGGTCCCCTGGAACCCTTACTAGATTACCCCAGGTGATAAAGAAATGAGATACCACTCAAAAAATATATTTTAGTTTTCAATATTGTTTTTGAAAACTGAAAAAATACAATTAAAAAATAAAATTTCAGGCTATTCTTCATTAGATAAAAAATGTACTTGTAAACAAAAGATGCCAAAAAAAAATACCTAAAAATATAAAAAAATAAACCCGCAGGCAGTTTCAGGATTAAATTGTATGCCTTTAAAAGTGGCAATTAGTAAAACACTGAGAACAGGAAAATACCAATACAAATAAAAAGTCAGGCCAATCTTCTTGGATAAAAATTGTAAAGAATGCCTAAAAAATTACCCAAAAATATAAAAAAACAGCAGACAGCTTCAATGTTAAATTAAATGCAACACTAAAAACTGAAAAAATACATCATCCCTATAGCAGACGGTGTTACAGAACAACCATCATCATCCCTATATCGGAATGTGTGGCAAAACACCCCTATCATCACTATAGCAGACTGTGTGGCAGAACACCCCCATAATCGTCTTAGCAAACAGTGTTGCAGAACAACCCGCATAATCCCTATAGCAGAATGTGTGGCAGAACACCCCCGTCATCCCCTTAGCAGACAGTGTTGCAGAACAACCCAAATAATCCCTATAGCAGAATGTGTGGCAGAACAACCCCCGTCATCTGTTTCAGAACAACCCCCATCATCCCCTTAGCAGACGGAAGTATAGAAGAACAACTCCTATCATCCCTATAGAAAACTGTGGGGCAAAACAAAATCTATCATCTTCCATAGCAGACTGTGACAAAGCACCCCATCTTCCATAGCAGACTGTGACAGAGCCCCCATCATCTTCCATAGCAGACTGTGACAAAGTTCCCCATCTTCTATAGCAGACTGTGACAAAGCCCCCATTTTCTTCCATAGCAGACTGTGACAGAGCCCCCCATCATCTTCCATAGCAGACTGTACGAAAGCCTCCATCATCTTCCATAGCAGACTGTGACAAAGCCCTCATTTTCTTCCATAGCAGACTGTGACAAAGGCCCCCAACTTCCATAGCAGGCAGAGCTGTGTGCACCTGCCTGACTGCTGGTCGTGCTGGGAGCTGTCATCCCAGCTTGCGGCCATCCCCTGTTGCGACCTTGTGCCACCTACTCCAGGTTGGGGGATGGAGGTGCTTCGAGATGGTCGGCCCACTGGCTGACCAAATTGACTGCAGGGAGGGTAGAAGCCAGTTGATGGGTTGCTCAGCAGCCTGAAATGAGATACCACTCAAAAAATATATTTTAGTTTTCAATATTGTTTTTGAAAACTGAAAAAATACAATTAAAAAATAAAATTTCAGGCTATTCTTCATTAGATAAAAAATGTACTTGTAAACAAAAGATGCCAAAAAAAAATACCTAAAAATATAAAAAAATAAACCCGCAGGCAGTTTCAGGATTAAATTGTATGCCTTTAAAAGTGGCAATTAGTAAAACACTGAGAACAGGAAAATACCAATACAAATAAAAAGTCAGGCCAATCTTCTTGGATAAAAATTGTAAAGAATGCCTAAAAAATTACCCAAAAATATAAAAAAACAGCAGACAGCTTCAATGTTAAATTAAATGCAACACTAAAAACTGAAAAAATACATCATCCCTATAGCAGACGGTGTTACAGAACAACCATCATCATCCCTATATCGGAATGTGTGGCAAAACACCCCTATCATCACTATAGCAGACTGTGTGGCAGAACACCCCCATAATCGTCTTAGCAAACAGTGTTGCAGAACAACCCGCATAATCCCTATAGCAGAATGTGTGGCAGAACACCCCCGTCATCCCCTTAGCAGACAGTGTTGCAGAACAACCCAAATAATCCCTATAGCAGAATGTGTGGCAGAACAACCCCCGTCATCTGTTTCAGAACAACCCCCATCATCCCCTTAGCAGACGGAAGTATAGAAGAACAACTCCTATCATCCCTATAGAAAACTGTGGGGCAAAACAAAATCTATCATCTTCCATAGCAGACTGTGACAAAGCACCCCATCTTCCATAGCAGACTGTGACAGAGCCCCCATCATCTTCCATAGCAGACTGTGACAAAGTTCCCCATCTTCTATAGCAGACTGTGACAAAGCCCCCATTTTCTTCCATAGCAGACTGTGACAGAGCCCCCCATCATCTTCCATAGCAGACTGTACGAAAGCCTCCATCATCTTCCATAGCAGACTGTGACAAAGCCCCCATTTTCTTCCATAGCAGACTGTGACAAAGGCCCCCAACTTCCATAGCAGGCAGAGCTGTGTGCACCTGCCTGACTGCTGGTCGTGCTGGGAGCTGTCATCCCAGCTTGCGGCCATCCCCTGTTGCGACCTTGTGCCACCTACTCCAGGTTGGGGGATGGAGGTGCTTCGAGATGGTCGGCCCACTGGCTGACCAAATTGACTGCAGGGAGGGTAGAAGCCAGTTGATGGGTTGCTCAGCAGCCTGGCTGAAGTCCATGTTCAGGGACCCAAACTCGCAAAATTCATCGGCGAGTCGGGTCGGCTCAACCCTACTTGGGACAGTAAAAATGCTGATAGAGAGCCAACTTGTGTGTGTAGCAGACATGCAAACTGTCCATGTTGCCACTGGTGGCCAAAAGGTTTTAAATGGTTGTACAGGGCACTGGTCATGTCAGATATTGAAGCTGTGCGGGAACATAGTAAAGGTAAGTAAGTAACAAGTAACAAGTAACAAGTAAGTAACAAACTTTGTTTTGTGGATATGTTGTGAACCAATTATGATTAGGAGCTTTGGGTAAAAATATTACAATTCTATAATATATGTATTGCAACTATTTGCTTCCTTATGCTCAGTTCTACCGGTAGTAGAAAAGACACAAAGTGGGCTTACTTACAATAGGGTCGATTCAGCACCAGTGGAGGATGCATTATAGTCCATTTTTTTGTCCTGTTTATTACTGAGAAAAACCCATTCCCACCCATCTTCTCCTCTCTCCCGATTCAGCAGACAATTTTTCTTGAGCCTGATATTACTTTGCTAAATGTTTTATTAGGTGTTAGGAATCATATAAAAATTCCCCCAAAAAGTGTGATTCAAGGAGTGTGTTTTTGGGCGATCTACATTTTTCTTTGTGTGAGGGAATTTCTTTGCTGCTCAGGGAAGCTGATGAGAAATGCACCCGTGGAAGAACCTCATGCCCATATCAATGAGCACTACGCTCTTTTGCACACCAGGTCCCCTGAACCCCTTTACCAGTTTACCCTAAGTGTCCACAAAATAAACATACCAAACAAAAAAATGTATTATTCTTACTTTTACTACTCATCGTTTTCTGTCTCCTTTCTCCTGTCCCCTACCAGACAGTCCTCACCTGGTCCAGCAGGCTGGTCTCTGTCCCACATCAGGGCTCTTGGTTACCCCCTCCGCAATCCTCTTTTAATAAATTTTATGCCCACAATACCAGTTCTAGAATGGGGGGGGGGGCACAGGTCCCCTCACTTTTTTATTCCTAGCTGGGGAATAATTGATGTGCCATGGGCAGTGGTCTTTTAGACAGCCAGATGGAGCCCTTCACCCAGTCCCCAGCTGTTGAAGCGGGGATGAAACAAGGGGGACCCCCTTGGCATTATTTTGAGTAAGTCAGAGTGGGACAAAGGACGGTGAAAGTTAAGTAGGAGTCAATTTAGAATATAAAAGTATTCTTTTACTTTATTTTTGAGCTGGTAAGGGGTCCTCTGTTATATTCATTATGGGGTGAGCTGTCATATTCCTGCCGGGGTGAACTCATATTCATGCAATTGGTTTAGAATATTATTTTTCTTATTTTTCTCCTCTAAACCTTAGATATGAAAAACCTAGTGTGAAAAATACATTTTAACATTTCTTTTAATAGAAACAACCATAGATTAAAGCAGAAATGAGTACCATATAGAACAACCTGAGATGTTGAGATGCATTGTAACACATGGGAGCCATTTTCTAGTTTGGAAATAAAAACTGCAAAATATGCAGTGTGACAAATCTTTTAGTCTGAAAAACCAAGATAAGTAAGTCTAGCTCATTTATTATCAGTTATCAGCTTTCATTACAGGCCATTTCTTTTGACCCTAGCGATTGGGTGATTATTTCTTTTTACAGATGTGGCAAACAAAATTTGAGGACTGGGGCTTAGGGACACTTAATAAGCTTAATAAGGCATAGTGATGAGTCAAATAGTGATCTGGTTCAGATCTGGTTCAGATGTAGTTCAGCCAAATCTGCTCAAAAATTCAGGATTTTGGTCTTCCCGAATCTAAATCCTATTAATGTCTATGGAGGGATAATTATGGTATGCATATTTTGGTCTCTGGAAAAAAAGTAGTCATTTTCCTCCAATATGCATTGGCAGACCACAAACATCTATGAGGCTGATTCATTATTAATGCCAGGTATCAGCAGATGAGCGTCTGTATAGCGGCGCTTAGAACGTCCGCTAATAGACACTGTAAACTGTAAACGTATCGGGTATTGGTATCGGTATCGGGTGCTGTAACAGAGTGCCTCAGTTGCTGTAGTAACCTGGCCCGCATTGATGAATTTGGTGTATGTTGGGCACTCTAACACCAGTACAGAGCTGCAGCAAGCGAAAGATAGTGCCAGCTCAGTGCGACCGACTTTCAGCGCTCTAAATCTGGCCGCTATCACATAGAGCACCAGATGCTGTGTGATTAAAGTCTGTTTTTGAAAGCACATGGAATGACATTGTTTTAACCCACCAACACTTTAGTGCCAGACCTGTAATGACAATTCTGCATAAAAATATAAAAAGTCAAAAAGTTTCTAAAAGTGTTTGTTTGCGGCCAGGAGAGGTCACACAATGATTGGAGCAAAAAAAAAAAAAAACGTAAAACACGCTGATTAACCCTTTAACCGCCAGCCTACCTGGAGTTTTTGTTACGCTTTTTTGCCAGACCATTTTTCACTATTTTGCACTATGCATGTTCAACTGTGATTTTTGAAGGATTTCCCGGGATTTCCCAGGAAAGTTATATATTGTTTATTTCAGCAGAGTCTGGGCTTTAACATGAAATTCTCTTGTTTGTCATTTTTTAAGTGTATTCTTTATATTTTGGGGTGAGATATGTGCAAAAAAATAAAAATAATCTATTTTTTACAATTTGTAGTGTTTTTTTGTAATAAAAAATGTAAGTTTGTCAATTAAATCTTATTGCGTGTGAAATCCCAATTTCTCCCGGTTACAACGGCACCACATATGTATTGGTAGACACCCTTTCCTGCCCAGGAGATAACCCCAAACTGAAACAGCACTTTAAGAGATTTTCAGATTAAATACAGCTATGCTATGCGCTATGCGCACCTTGCAGTTTTTCAATAAAAACAACCCTTTACATTTGAAATAACCCCCACAAACTATATATTCTCTTGAAATACACACCTCAAGCTTTTTAGGCATACCAGGCTTGTTGATGTTGCCACAGTTTTCTGGGAGTTATCCCTCAATGTATTCTTTGGTTACACAGAGCTCCCCTAAAAAAGGATAAAAAAGCTGAATCAAAGCCACATTTTTCTAAAGAAAACTAGATACAAGTTAATCTAAAAAAGCAACATCCCCTGAACATAACGATACCCAACATGCATTGCTACTGTCAAGGGAAGAGTTGCCAAGCACCCCGAAGTAAAGCATGTGCACAACGGTAATCTTGCTTGAAATTTTCAGCTCTGCAGACAAAGTGGCAGTGCGCTTTTTCTACCAAAACAACCCTTTACATTTGGAATACCCACCACAAACCATACATTCCCTGAAAGTACACATGATAAGCTTTCTAAGCATACCCAGCATGTTGTAGTGGGCCCATCTTTCTGGAAGTAATCCCTCAAAGAATTCTTTGGTTGCACAGGGTTTCCTTAAAAAATGTATAATAAAGCAGAATAAAAGATTAGTTTTCCTAAAATATCAATATGCAAACAAGAAAAAAAAAGCTAAATTTGAAAGTGCTAAATCCCCCGAGCAGAGCAATACCCAACATGCATAGGTACTATTAACCCTTTTAACTGCCAGCCTACTTGAGGCTTTGTCACCCTCTCTTGACAGGTCATTTTTCACCATTTTGCGCTATGCTTAACTGTGATTTTTGCAGGAATTTCCAGGAAAATCATATATTTTATTTTTGCGGCAGAGTTTAGGCTTTAACATGAAATGTTTTGTTTGTAATTTTTTTAACTGTTTTTTTAAATATTTTTGAGTAAATTAAACAAAACAAAATAAACAAAATTCTTTTTTAGAAAATTGTCTCAAATAAAACATTTGTTTTATTAAAGAAAACCATATTGCATGTGAAAGCCCCATTTCTCCCGATTACAACAGCACCACATATGTATCGGTAGCCCCCCGTTACTGTTCAGAAGACCCCCCCAAACAGAAAAAACACTTTATAACATGTAAAAATAAAATACAACTACAATCCACACTATAAAGGGTTAAATCAAGAAAATAATTGACCTGGGGTTCCCCTTCCCGGGGGGGGGGGGGGGGGGGAGGTAACCCCCATTTTTTTTTAATTTTAAGGGTTAAAAACCCTTAAATAGGGGGGCCGGGGTTAATGGCAAGTCACCCGCTAGCCGCAGGTGACTTGACAGACCCCGAGCCTTGTAAACTGGTATAGGGGTTTCATGGACTCCTTACAAGTTCACAATGGGTTAAAGTGGACCAACACCCAGGGCTGATTGGCCCGGGAATCTACAAGATTCCTGGACCGTTCTATTCCCTCCCCCCGGGGCATCCAAAATCGGGATGCTCCTCTGTGTGAAACCACCCGGAACACCCGCTACCACTTACTACGGCGCATGCGCGGGCCGCATCCCCGCTATGCCTCTAGCAGGGTGCATGCCCACGCCGGCTATTTATGAATGGCCGGCACGGGCACGCTCCCTGTTAGAGGGAAGTGGGGGATGCGGCCGCCAGCGCGCTCAGAGCGGCTGAGCGTAAATTTTACGTGGCTGGCGTTTAACCCTTTAAGTGACAGCCTACCTGGAGTTTTTGTCACACTCTGTTGCCAGACCATTTTGCACTATTTTGCGCTCCCCATGTTCAAATGTGATTTTTGAAGGGATTTCCAGGGATTTCCCAATAAAACGATATATTGTTTTTTTCAGCAGAGTCTGAGCTTTAACATGAAATGTCTTGTTTGTCATTTTTTAGGTGTATTCTCAATATTTTTTGGCGAAATATGTGCAAAAAAATAAAAAAAAATCTATTTTTTACAATTTGTAGTGTTTTTTTGAAATAAAAAATGTAAGTTTGTCAATAAAATCTTATTGCGTGTGAAATCCCAATTTCTCCCAGTTACAGTGGTACCACATATGTATATGTATACGCATATATAGACACCCTTTCCTGCCCAGGAGACTCCCCCAAACTGAAACAGAGCTTTAGGGGATTTTCTGAAAAAATACAACTGTGATATGCGCTATGCGCACCTTGCAGTTTTTCCAGAAAAACAACCCTTTACATTTGAAATACCCTCCACAAACTATATATTCTCTGGAAGTAGACACCTCAGGCTTTCTATTTGTACCAGGCTTGTTGATGTGGCCACAGTTTTCTAGAAGTAATCCCTCAATGTATTCTTTGGTTGCAAAGAGTTTCCCTAAAAAAAGGATAAAAAAGCAGAATCAAAGCAACATTTTCCTAAAAAAAACTATATACAAACAAGAAAAAACAAGTATAATCTGAAAAAGCAACATCCCCCGAACAGAACGATACCCAACATGCATAGCTACTGTCAAGGGAAGAGTTGCCAAACACCCCAAAGTAAAGCATGAGCATAACGGTAATTTTTCTTGAAAATTTCAGCTCTGCAAAGTGCGCACCTTGCGATTTTTCAACCAAAACAACCCTTTACATTTGGAATATCCCCCATAAACCATATATTCCCTGAAAGTACACATGTTAAGCTTTCTAAGCGTACCCAGCTTGTTGTAGTGGGCTCATCTTTCTGGAATTAATCCCTCAAAGAACTCTTTGGTTGCGCAGGGTTTCCCTAAAAAAGTTATAAAAAAGCTGAATAAAAAACACCTTTTCCTAAAATATAAATATGCAAACAAGAAAAAACAAGCTAAGTCTGAAAGCGCAAGGTCCCCCGAACAGAACAATACCCAACATGCAGAGGTACTACCCTTTTAATTGACAGCCTACTGTCACCCTCTGTTGACACGTCATTTTTCCCCATTTTGCGCCATGTTTTGCGACATTTTTGCTGGAATTTTCAGGAAAATTATATATATATTTTTTGCAGCAGAGTTTAGGCTTTAACATGAAATGTCTTGTTTGCAAATTTTATTTATTATTAATTTTATTTATTATTAAGTAAAAAAAAATAAATAATTAAACATTTTTTTTAGAAAATTGCCTCCTTTATTTTAAATAAAAAATGTATTTTATTAGGGAAAACCATATTGCATGTGAAAGCCCCATTTCTACCGATTAGAACGGTACCACATATTTATCGGTTGCCCCCTGTTCCTGCCCAGGAGACCCCCCTAACTGAAACAAGTAATTTTTAACATTTACAAATATAATACAACTACCATCCACACTACAAAGGGTTAAATCGAGAAAAAAAATTACATAGGGTCCCCCCTCCCGGGGGGGGGGGGGGGGGGGCATTTTTGGGGGGGATTTTTAAGGGTTAAAAACCCTTAAAAATCCCCCCAAAAATGACATGGGGCCCCCCTTACCCAAAGTAACCAGCCCAGGACCAGCTATGCAGGGCTTGTAGGAACAGGGCGCAGGGGCCAGCTTTTGTGGGCCCTGGCCCTGCAGGCTACAAGCCCGCATAGCCCGTGGGCCCGGGCTCTTCTGCCCCCTCCTGGCCTTTGGGGAGGCAAGTAATGGGGGTGCCAGGGGTTAATGGCAAGTCACCAGCTAGCGCAGGTGACTTGCCATCCCCCCAGCCTTGAGAACTGGTATAGGGGGTCTCATGGACCCCTTACCAGTTCACAAGGGGTTAAATGTAAAGAAAACACAGACACACAAAGAGAAAAAATATTTTATTATTATTATTTTTTTTTTTTTTAATACTTACCTCCCATCCATACTGGAGCACTCTGTCCCTCGGCAATCACTGGCTTCTGCTCACTTGCTAGAAGCCTTTTATAGCTGCTGGATGACAGAACACAAAAGGGTTAATTAAAAAAAATGACATAGGGTCCCTCCTCCCGGGGGGGGGACCCCATTTTTTTGGGGAATTTTAAGGGTTAAAAACCCTTAGAAATCCCCCCAAAAAATTACGTAGGGTCCCCCCTACCCAGCATACCGACCCGGGCCAGCTATGGAGGCTTGTAGAACAGGGCGCAGGGGCCAGCGTTGGTGGCCCCTGGCCCTGCAGGCTACTAGCCCACATAGCCACTAAGTGGCCCGGGTCCTTCTGCCCCCCCCCTGGCCATTGGGGAGGCAGGTAATGGGGGGCTGGAGGTTAATGGCAAGTCACCCACTAGCCGCAGGTGACTTGCCAGACCCAGAGCCTTGTGAACTGGTATAAGGGGTCTCATGGACCCCTTACCAGATCACAAAGGGTTAACTGTGAAAAAAAAACACCACACAAGTAATAAAAGTATTTTGTTAAAAAAAAAAACATTTTTACTGTACTTACCTTTGATTGTAAGCTCCTTTGTCCCTCGCCGCTCTGATGACAGATGCCGGTGATCGGCATCCAGAGAAGGGGGAGGCAGGAGATCCTCCTTCCCCGGCACCGATCACCGGCATCTGACAGCTGAGAAGGCTGAAGCCAGAGATCGGGCCGGGATGACGTCATTAGCCCCACCCCCAAGGGGGTGGGGCTTGGCGGCAAGATGGCGGCCGCCATCGAGGATGAAAGGGGAGAGAGCCTCCCGGGCTCACACAGAGCGCACACAGAGGTAAGTGAATGTCATTTTTATTTTTATTTTTTTTTACAGTTAGCAGCTGCTGCTGCAGAAGCGGGGGGGGCGGCCTATTCCGGGGGCTCTCCTGGAGCCATCCGACCCCCCACGGGGGATCGGATGGCACCAAATTAAAGAGGAGACCTGGCCGGATCCAACGAGGGGTCAGGTGAGTATTTTTTTTTTTTTTTTTGCAAACTAGCAGGGGTAAATGCCAGGCACGTAAATTTTACGTGGCTGGCACTTAAGTGATGGAGAGGCAACCACGTAAATTTTACGTGGCTGGCATTTAAAGGGTTAAAGGGTTAAACACAAGCAAATGAATGTCCATTGAAATGTATAGGAGAGTGACACTGAGCGAAAGGTAATACCTGGTGCTCTGGAAGCTAGAGCGCCGGCGCTATACACTGAGCCACCTGTAATAATACATCGGATGCTACATGGCGCTGTTCGAGTCGCTCCCCAGATTCGCTTTCCTAAATGTGGTTTTGCCTACAGCGCCCGGCGTTCACCAGACACTACCTGCCGCTACGAGTTACTACCTGGTGCTATCCCTTCTAAAATAATCCCTTGGTCTCTCGCTAAAGTGGCTTCAGACTATATACTCTACCCTAAAACTCTAAAAGACTATAAGCTCTTTCCTCATCTGAAATACTTTCATAGAAATATATTTAACCCTTTGTACCAATGTAAAATATACTCAAAAACATGGTATGCTTTTTCACCTTTTGTATTTTCCCTCTTAGCTTCAGGGCATAAGCCATAAGAGGGGTATCATCAGAATTTTGCTACGGGGCATCGATATTTGTAGTTACAACCCTGTATGCTTATATTCTTGGATGGTAACATATACTTTTCTATAGTTTGCATAGCATGAATAGACAAAAAGGTAATAAAGAAATCATCTGAGGTCCTTGTGTATGACTGAGTAGCTTAACAAAGCCCGAAAAAAATGCCTGTTTCTTTCTAATCCACAAACCTATTAAAATGAGTTGCTGCTATTTAGCCAGTGTAAAACATTCCTGCTTTTACCATCATTTTTTTTCTTTAAAATATACAATATTTTATTTTCATTACACAGGTCTGCTGTAATAGTCCATGATGAATAAAGCCAGGCATTTCAGTTCAGCAGTTAAAATTTTAACATTCATTTTTTCCATTACTGTACAGTATATTGATGCACATATCCATTTAAAATATGATGTTTAGATTTTCATTGAGGCTTTGGGAACAATCAAGGCAGCGATGCACATTTCGTCTATGAACTGCAGAGAAAATTGATTTGCACTAGTTCATATTTGTTTCACTGCCTTGAAATTCAAATCAACAATAGATGCTTTTTTCTGAAAATGGCATGCAGGGATAAACTGATATGGCAGTGAAGCGATGTCGTGTTATCAATAGAGGGCTGACCTCTATCTGAGAAAGGGTTAAAATATTGTAACGCATTCATATTTGTAAAAGAAAATGTGGCTGTGAGCTTGGGTCAAACTATGCTTGTATTTTGGTCTGCCATTGACTCTTAAAGTGGACCAACACCCAGGGGGGATCGGCCCGGGAATCTATAAGATTCCCGGGCCGATCAGATCCCTCCCCGCGGGGCATCCGAAATCGGGATGTCCCGCGGGGTGAAACCCCCCAGGAAATCCACAATCCTACCTTTTCCACGTTCCAGCGGCGCATGCGCGTCCGCCGCCTCCCGTGCGTCCCTCTAGCAGGGCGCGCGAATGAAAGGATTGAAAGGATTACACTTTTTGAGAGCAAAACTGTGTCTAATTTTTCACTATCGCCATATAGTTCGCAGTGCGGGATGCTCTTGTTTAAGCTGCGCGTTTTATAGTGGTGCTGCAGGTTAAGGCAGGTCAAAAGTCAATAAGCAATTTCAGTAAATTGCACCCCTAAAGCTCCACTCTGATAATCAGTGACATCAATTATTTGAGAGGGCTTAAACGGGACCTTCATCGTCATTTAATATAAACCCAAATCCTTTAAAATTCCCCAAATGAAATAAATTAAATAAACAAATGAATATATTTTAAGGTTTTAGTCACTTACTTGTTATTCTTTCACCCGCTGGGCTTCAACTCTGTTCAGGGCTCTAGGATACGGGCGCCACCATCTTGCGTCAGAAGCATTACATATTGAGGAGAGGGGAGGGGTGGGAAGTGCAGGGAGGCGGGGTTATAATTCTGCTTTGCATAGACAGAGCAGAGCTGGGGTCAGGAAAAGGACAGCAATCCCAGAATGCAAAGCAGCATAATCAGAAGGCAGCTTCATGGGACGCCATCTTGGATGTTAAAAAGTAAAAAAAAACACAATAGGTGCAGGTAGGATGATTTTTAATGTGGGCAATATCTATATAGGGAATGGGGGAATCATATAAGATAGACTCTAATTCAGGGTGAAGGTCCGCTTTAGCTCCATGCAGATGTTGTAGAATAGAAGGCAGCTTAGCTTCCATGCTGCATAATTCCACACACATAGCTTATATGAAAAACCCAATTCTACAGTCACAATTCTCACATAACAGTGCAACCCTCCTCTATTTCTAGTAGAACCCATCAGAGATTAGATGATTCACTGTTCTGCTGCACAGCTGAAAGAATTGTATCATTTTAGAAGATACACTGCCTGAATATTGGGCAATAAATCCAGAGTTGGCAGTGAACAGTAATAAAGATACATTGTGGCAGCTTTCCCTTCACACAATCTCTGTAGTAGCTGGTTTTTCAGTATGTGTGTTTATATCATAATTCACAGGCTGCCTGTGGTTCTGAGGCATTTATCTCTCTGTTTGGTGCTGACTGCTGCTGGCACAGCTCTGCCCTCATGCTTGTGTGTGGGACAAGACGGGGACTCCCATGCAGTTCTGCAGCAAAGTATCGGCCTGAAAATCCTAGAACAT
Organism: Gastrophryne carolinensis; assembly: GCA_027917425.1. Classification (NCBI taxonomy): domain Eukaryota; kingdom Metazoa; phylum Chordata; class Amphibia; order Anura; family Microhylidae; genus Gastrophryne; species Gastrophryne carolinensis. The sequence continues at coordinate 459,256,818 of CM051235.1, forward strand.
CTGCGTGGCCCTCTCAAATAGTTTTTTTAAGCTTCAACAACTACAACGCAGTCTAAACACACTGTAAAGTGTGTCCTCTTTGTCTCCAGCAGTGATATTGTGTAATTGAAATGATGATAATCCATCCAGTGCATGTTACAAACAGCAGCAATCTTTTCAGCATGAGAAAAATGTATAAATATAATATATAAATATGTGCAGCATGGTTGCTACTGTATCTGTTTTAAGGAAGCTCCATTTCCCTAAGCCATGTAAATTGTTTTCCTCTCTATGGCAAACTGAATCTGTGGGTTTGTAAGCCCAAATTGCTGGCAAAAGGAGCAGTGCCAGTATACAAAGTTGTTTTGACCACTGCAGCACTCTATACCACATTTACAAAATGTGCTTGAATTTGCACCTACTAAGTGTTTTCATCTACTAATTGGCTCTGATGCATAAAGGACTATAGAGCACAGTGGCAGGAAATGTACTGAAGTGTTTTATAACAAAAAATGTTTTTAAATAAAATGCGAAAAGGGAAATATTTTTTGAAACATGTTGAAAATGCCAACGAATGACTTTGCTATGACCAATTGCTATTCCTTTATAAAACTGATTATCACACCAATGTGTTCATCTATCCTCAGTAACTAAAAATGGTCTGGCATGAATGGGGTCTTGAACTAGAAACCAGCGCTCTAACCACTGGAGTGAAGTGGTTCTCCCCTGGGTCCTGGATCTGCCATGTTTAATCTCACCTGGCTCTTCAAACCCCTGCTATACTTCTTTGTCATTGTGGGACCCACAAGCCTTCCTGAATCTTGCAATTGGCTCTCAGGCCTTCTGGTATCCTGAATTGGGGCTCATGCCATTCTTGTCCTAGCTGGACCCGTGGCCCTTCCTGTCCTAGCTGGGCCTATGGCCCTTTATTGTTCGTGTCTTGGTGTGTGCTATTGTCTGTGCTGGGCCCACTGGCCATCCGTTGTCCACGGCGTCTGTGCTGGGTCCACAGCTCTTCTATTATCTGTGTAGTCTGTCTGAGTTAGGCTTACAGCACTTCCCATGACTGTGCTGCTGTTTGTGCTGGGTCCACAGCCCTCCATCGTCAGTGCTATTATCTGCCCTATAATCGTAAGCACGAAGGAAGACGAAGCACACATCAAGAAAAGCACACATCAAGAATAAGGCTCCATGTATTGGCTGCTAAACTGTTGCAGCAAGTAGAGATGAGCAAATCTTTCAACAGTCGATTCAGGCGATTCACATAATTTTCATTTTCCCAATAAATTTGGGTTTGTTGGAATGTAACGAATCACAAAAAAAAAGCTTACCATGGTTTCTTCAGCGGGACAGAGGAACCAGACCCTCTGCCCTTCACTGGGCTCCAGGAATCTTGCTCCCTGCCACAGGGAAGGGTTTTCGCTACTGGCAAGTGAGCTGAAGTCAGCTTATTCTGCCAGTATCAATAGCCCCTCCCTTTGGCGGGAGTGAGCGTCAGACACCAGCAGTGGGCGGCAGAGGGTGTGGAGAGCGGCGAATAATGTGGGACAGCACCTGGCGATTGAACATGGTAAGTATTGCTGTAAAAAAAAAACTAAAAATTAAAGGACTTTCTCTGGTGTGTGCGTTTGCTTTTCACTTTTGTGAACTGGTAAGGTTTACAGGGCAGGAGGGGCTGGCAAGTCACCTTCTAGCAAGCAAGTGCAGAAGAGCCCAAGACCCATATGGGCTATGTGGGCTGGTAGCCTTCAGGGTCAGGGACCGGCCACCCAGCCTTCGCATTCTGGTCTACCAGCCCACATAGCTTGTGCCTGGCTTGTGTAGGGTTCCCACATCCGGGACCGCCCGGCGGCCAATTGCGGGACTCTGTCTTCGCTGCTGGCTCGTTATGAAGGTGAGTAAAGCAAGCTATTTATGAGTTTTGCTGCGAGGGGGGCTCCAGCATTCTGGATGCCCCCCTCACTTCTTACAATGACCACACAGCCAGACCAACACCCAGTAAGGTAAAAGGGGTGTTGGTCCGGTTTAACTATTTATACAGTTCAAACTGTTCCAAATACTGTACTGTTCCAGTTCATACTGCTGTTTCAGGCCTTTTGGCCAACGTAAAAGTATATTACCATGTATATCACTTAGTTTGCTTTTCAAATATTTGAAAAGTATTCTAAACATCTTACAATCCAAAAGCACAGTATGACTTTGCCCAGCAGCTTTTGAGATTTAAAGAGGAACATCAGACCAAAAATAAAAAGGGGACGACCCCCCCCCCCCCACCATCGGGCCATACTTACCTTTTGGATGATGCCACAGCGACAACATCTGGCTGCTTCAGGGCCCGTTCCTCACCCCGTCGCCGGCTTATCTGAGATTGACTGACAAGCACAGAATTAGCCGTGCTCTTCAAAGTCCCACAGCAATCTCCGCTCCGCAAATTATCTCCGGATTTCAGGTGGCTCCATTGCATTCCATTCTGATCGGGGCCGTGCACAGTGCCTTATGGGATGCATGATGGCGCCGCCCGTCGGGAGGTCCTCCGGAATCCGAGGGACTCAAAAATGGATCCCCCTGATGTTCATTTTTAAGCCTAAACTAATCTGTTCTTTGCTGCATGGCAAATCAACTTTACCACTCCTGTATGTGATATTAAAAACCAGTAAATAACATTGGGGAAAATGATGTCTCTATTCAGCCATTCCTAATGCTACAAAAGTCTTTGCTTGTAAACTTTCCGGCCTCCATCCTTTTTGAATAAAAAGTCTGACAGACAAATGCTGTAACATTTTGTGAAAAGATATAGCTGTAATAAGCTAAACTGCAGATGATGATGCTTCATCTTTAATATTTAAAAAGAAAAAAGTGCAGCTGCCTTTTATATGTCTTATTGTATAATGGATATGTTTGTGTGAAGCTGAATGAACATTAGGACACAATGCTCAGTGATAGTTCCTTTGTTAGTCCATGTGGACTCATCCACGTCCTTCCAGATGTCTTTGGAAATTATCAGAATATTGTCATTGCAAATACACATTTTTATATTTATATCTTCCATAATTTACTGTGAGATGAAAGCGCACTAGATGTAATTTCGGTGGATCTCGGGAAGCATATAATAAGGCAATGCTACAACATTACTTGCTTTCCTGTGGTTGTCAAGGCGTATTTATCAGAGTTCAGAGGACTACAGCAAAAGGTCTCTGACTTTCTCTTGCTTCTTATGACTAATCTTAGTTAAATATTCTGAAGTTGGTAGACCAGAATCCAATTATTTAATATGTGTATTCATGATGCTGTAAAAAAGAAAAAGTATTTTAAAATGGCATAATTATTACATTTTGAATAATTACTGTATTTGTATTTGCTCCATAAAACACACTTCTTTTCCCCCAGAAAGGGGGGGGGGGTGTTTTGGGGCTTATGGAGTGAATGTAGCTGAACATTTTCTTTTGTTTCCTTCTCTGGCAGACCCAGAAACTGCTGCACTCACACAGTGTTTGTGTGGTGTGTTTCAGTGTGCAGCCATTTCTAGGTCCCCCATTGGAGCAGAGCAAGGAAGATAAGGGGATAACTACTTATCACACTTATCCATAGTGTAGACAGCCAGTCTAGGGTGATGGTGTCACTGCGCCAGCATGTCCACCATGCAAACATAATTGTTCATATGGGACGCCAAACCAGCTGGCAGCAATGAAAATCCATCAGAATTACCCATAATACACTGGGCAACAGATAAAGAACCAGAAACTAAAGGGGAGGACATTCACCATGAAGGTAATGGGATGCTATTAGACATGTGTATCACCTGGTATTGGCCCTACCCATGCTATAAAATAAGCTCTGCTAGGTTCAGGTTGCACTACTGGAGAATAGGTAGCTACCTAGAAGGATCTTGAGGGAAGTGAATAAGTGCTTGCTAGTAGTGCAGCTCCTGAAAATATTATTAGCCTAATAATACTGATGCTGTGCCACAAAAAACTTTTACAAAAGATGAGAATACTCGGACTGGGGGAAAACTTGTGTACATAGGTGAGTAATTGGCTTCATCATAGGAAACTGAGGGTGGTTATCAATGATACAAAGGGGTAATTGAAAAACCAAATTCAATATGGCAAATGTTGTTTAATACAGATAAATGCAAGGCTATGCACATGGAAAGGAGAAATTTGTGCCATGATTACACACTAAATATGAATCCAGGGCAATGCCAGGCAGCAGCTGCCAAGGCGAAGAGGATCACAGGGTGCATCAAGATGGGCATTAGTGCCCATGACCAGAGCATCACATTTCCCCTCTCACTGGTCAACCCCACATGGCCCAATATGGAGTACTGTGTACAATTATGGGCATCAGTGCAAATGAATGACATATCAGAACTTAAATGCATTCATAAGGGCAACTAAAATAATACATGGAATAGGGGGTTACAAAAAAAAATAGAACAATTGGTATTACAGAGCAGTGATCCCCAGGAGGTTTGAACAATTGGTATTACATGGTAGTGATGCCCAAGTGGCTTGAACAATCGCTATTACAGAGCAGTGACCTCCAAGTGGCCTGAAAAATTGGTATTAAAGAGCAGTGAACCCCAAGTGGACTGAACAATAAGTATTACAGAGCAGTGACCCTCAAATGGTTTGAACAACTGGTATTAAAGAGTAGTCACCCAAGGTGGTTTGAGCAATTGGTGTTAAAGAGTAGAAACCCCCAAGTGGTTTGAACAATTGGTATTACAGAGCAGTGACCCCCAAGTGGCCTGTACAATTGGTATTACAGAGCAGTGACCCCCTAAGTGGCCTGAACAATTGCTATTACAAAGTACTGACACACCAGTGGTTGAAGCAAATGCTATTAAAGAGTACTGACACATCAGTGGTTTGAACCAGTGCACACTACACTACATGTTTTTTTCAAGAGGGCTTAACTACCCTGAACCAGTGCATACTATAAAAACAATTGGTATTACAGAGTACTGACACACCAGTCGTGGGCGCAAGTTCTATTAAAGAGTACTGACACACCAGTGGTTTAAATCAGTGCACACTACACAAAAATGTTTATTTTTTCTTTTCAAGAAGGCCTTAACTGCCCTGACCCAGTGCATACTCCAATAACAATTGTATTACAGAGTACTGACACACCATTGGTTGGAGCAAGTGCTATTAAAGAGTACTGACACCCAAGGGACACTACACAATGTTTTTTTTTCAAGAGCGCCTTAACTGCCCTGACCCAGTGCATACTCCAATAACTATTGGTATTACACATTACTGACACCCAAGGGCTATTACAGAGTATTAACATGCCAGTGCTATTACAGAGTACTGATACCCAACCTATCTAGCCCTTACTCCAGCTGCTTTCCCTGAATAATTGTTCTGAAAAGGACAATAGCATGCTTAAACATCTATCTAGTCCTGACTTCAGATGCTTTCCCTATATAAATGTCCGTACAAGTACAATTTTAGTTAAAAAATAAAAATAAAGCCCTGTCTCTCAGCAGCAGCCAGCAGCACCTTTCCCTATCTAATGCAGAGTGAGCAGCAGCGTGAGCAGCGGGACACAGACTTCACCTTTTATATGACGGGGTCATGTGTCCCGCCGGGCCAATGGTGGGGAGGGAAGGAAGAATACTGATTGGCTGCTGAGTGGTGAGGGCGCACTCGAATTTCAATTTCGGGTTTGCCCAACCCTACTAGTCACACCTATCAACTCGACCTCTGTTCTGTTGCAAGCACAACTGATTAATTAAAGGTTTGTGTTTCTGTTTCCTTATGTAATTACAACAAGACCTTATTGTAAGACCTTAGAGAGTCACTAAAGTCAACAACCGGTAACTTGCAACATATTCCTTAGACATGTTACAATCACTATTTGATCACTGGCCCAATTTATGGAGTTAGGGTCATAGGCTGGATCTTTATGACTGCCTGTCTGTTCCGTACTGCTGTTCTTTAGCAGGTAAGCCCAAATTACTACAGGACATTTATGGTGCCATTCAGCATCTTTCTGGTAGCTATAGCTCCAGCGTCTATTCTTTTTTGGAACTGCTATTTTGACTACAATGGCGCTGGAAGTCACAGCATCCAATGTTTACTTATCTAATTTGCTTTTATTGTTGGATTAGGTATTGGTTGGCCTGTGTCAGTGCTCGTTGGACCCGACTGCCAATTGTAACAGCGCCTGTGAGCGCCACTTGGAACTGCTGTCTTTTTGGTGCTGCACAACGTATTTATAAATATTTGCTGATTTTTATGTTTTTTTTTTAATCCCAAACTGAGTGCAGGTGAGGCAAAAAAAAAAGTTGGCACTGAGTGGCATTAACAGGCGCTGATGCTTCATAAATCAGGCTCATAAAATACAGCCAGACCATCTAGGACCTTATACTTAAGTATTGCTAGGTTAAGATATACCATTTTTTTTGCTGTCATCCATAGTAAGGATCATCTAATATTTTTACCACAACATATATAACTCAAAGCGGACCTTCACACTAAATAAGAGTCTATTTTGTATGTTTCCCCCACCCTGTAGATACAGATTACCCACATTAAAAATCATCCTACCTGCATCTACTGCATGATATAAGCCTTTAAAGTGGACCAACACCCAGGATTTTCACTATCCTGGGTTTTGGCCCACTTCCCAATTGGGGGTGTCCCGCTGCGTGAAACCCCCCAGAATGCCCGATAAAACTCACCTCACCCCTCTCCTACGGCGCATGCGCGGCCGCTCGTCCAATCAGCGCGCTCTGAGCCTCTGTGGTATGCGCGTCCAAGCGGCGTCCAACCACAGCGGCTCTGAACACGCTGGCGGCCACATCTCGCGTTTCCCTCTAATAGGGAGCGCGCCCGCGCCGGCCATTCACAAATGCCTGGCGTGGGCACACGCCCTGCTAGAGAGAAGGGCGAGATGTGGACGCATGCGCCGTTGGACCAGGAGTAAGGTAAGGTTAGAGGGCATCCTGGGGGTTTCACACAGCGGGGCATCCCGATTTTTGATGCCCCGCAGGGAGGGATCGGATCTGCCTGGGAATCTTATAGATTCCGGGCCGATCAAGGAGGGTGTTGGTCCCCTTTAAACATCCAAGATGGAGGCTCATGGAGCATCAGGCAGCCTGCAAACAGGAAGTGTCTTCTGACTGTGTCACTCTGCATTCTGGGATTGCTGACCTTTTCCTGACCCCAGCTCTGCTCTGTCTTTGCAAAGCACAGCTATAACCCCTCCTCCTGCACTTTATCCCACTCTCCTCTCCTCAGCATGTGATGCTTCTGAGTCAAGATGGCGGCGTCCGTATCCTAGAGTCCTGAACAGAGTTGCAGCCCGGTGGGGGAAAGAATAATAAGTAAGTGACTAAAAACTTAAAATTAATTTTTAGATGCTGTGGAATATTTTTTAAGGATTTGGGCTTTTCATTAAATTATTAACATTAATAATATGAAACTTTAAAATATTATTAAAACTATTGTTGTTGGGTGTATGTTATGTGCACGCAAAAGGACTTAAACATGTCAAAAGTCATCATCGTTTACTGTCACTAAAGCGAAAAAATGAATTCAGCACAAAAAAAGAAAAATGCTACGTTTTCACAGCAATTTATAATAATGAATTCTATAACTGGAAAGCAAAGAGAGAAAAAAGAAGTCGTGACTACTTAGATGGCTTTTATTGTGTATATTGTGGATACTTATCCTTGAGCAAACCAGATATTGCATTTAACATCAGAAAATCTTCTGATGCAATTATGTCAGAATGAGGGAAGAGGGAGAAAAACATACTGTACTTCATATCTTAGATCGGAAAAAGCCACACATGTTCTAAACTATATGTTCTGCCTGATGGCTTTCTAATTTGTTGTTGCTCCAGTAACGCAGACTTTAAAACAATGTTAAAAGAACACAGTTGCCCTACTTTTTCCATTTTAAGGATCCTGACAGAATTTTCAGAATATACAATTCATGAAGGACAACCCCAGCTAAGCTTTTAATTTAACTTTTTGATAGAATGGGACCAGGGCTGGATTAAGTGTGGTGGAGGCCCCTGGGCACAAAATCTGGTGGAGGCCCCAGATACAGTATTTTTTTCCTTTAAAATAATAGTCCAGCCAATTAACTGACTGGTGGTTGTCTGGCACCCGTACACTTACTGGAACCTCAGATTGAGTGTCAGCTCTGCACGCACCCATTGCTGTAGCATTGCTGATGGTGGCTTTGCTGCTCTAGACTCTCTGTCCTGCCCTATGGTGGCTTTGACTGCCCAGACCAAGGGGGACCCCACTGCCGCCGATAGCTTTGTTGCTGGCCCCACGGCCCGTCACACCAAAGACTGAAATGCCTCCTGGACAAGATCATAACCCAAAGGTTGGTGGAGGTCCCCTTTGCAGGGCAAGTGGTGGAGTCCCTGGGGCTCGCGCCCCTTGCGCCCCTCTAATAATCCGGCCCTGAATGGGACATTTGTGTTTTCGTGGTGTGTGGGAAAACAGAATGGACTTCTTAAGGCACTGGGAGGCTGTCACCTTCTTATAAACACCCCCCAAAATAATAAATTTTAAATAATAAATTTAATAAAATAAATTGAATAAAATTTAACCTATTTTATGATAAGATATATGTTTAAGGTATACATTAAAAAGAAATTAACCATTCAAAATAAAAATATTATGAATACAATTTAAAAAATACAGTATGAATAATAATTTAATAATGCATTATGAAACAAAAAGAAATGACCCAATAAAAAATGAAGAGGCTGATTTTGCCATTTGAGCGTCTTTGTAGCGGCACTTAAAACATCCGCTAGTGAACGCTGCAAGCAGGGGTGTCTGACGCTATAGCCTAGCATAGCGGGCGGACAAGTAACGCTGTAGTATCCACTTTTACATTGATAAATGTGATTTTTTGAGGGACCTGTAGAAGCCCTCTCTCTCAATCTATGCAGTGTCTGAGAGTTCCAAGGCTGCTATGTTTTTATAACCAATCTGCAGCAGCGTTCTTTTCCACCCACATTACCCAAACAGCTTAAATCACACCTGAGTTATATTTTTTAAAATTTATGTTAAATCTGTATCTAAGCAATATATATATATATATATATATATATATATATATTCTAACACAATTTCTTTTAATTTTATTTTTTATTCTACCCAAGTCATGCTCCCTCCTCAAGAAGGCCTAAATGATTTAATTTAGGAATAATTTAGGATTTAATGTAAAATATGTTAGACTTTTAGCCTTTAGTTTAGGCCAAACAAATTTTTCACATTTCACTTTTCACATGCAAACCAATATCATATAATTAACATGTATGTTATGTCAAATTTTTTTAGCCTTAAACAAAGATACATATGTGGACAGAGGCGTTGCTAGGAGGGAGCTTGGGGGCAATTGCCCCAGGTTAGGAGACCAGGTCAGGAGACGGGTCTGCGAATAGGTGGGGGCGGCATTTGGAATCTTTGCCCCGAGTGCCTTAAAGCCTACATACTCCTCTGTGTGTGGACACATACAATACTATGGGACAAAAAACATAAGACAGATTTAGCTGTGAAAAAGCAGCAACATTATCGTTTTCCCCACCATGCAATTTTTGCTGCAGCTCCAGCAGCATATCCCTGGATTCCAAGACAAATTGCCAGAGCCTATGATGCTCTTGAATACAAGCTGTGGGAAAGAGAAAACATAAATAAGTTCTACAGGTCTACACCTAAGGTATATTTGTATGATATATGTTAAAAAATGTTTGGCAGAAAGAGTTTTGGGTATGCACAACAGGGCAACCTTTTTAAATTAGGGAATCGGAACCACAATTATCTATGGATGCATGAAACACAACCACCATAGTCTTACATGACAAAGCAAGCTGAGGGTAGTTAAACCACAGATTATACAACAGTGATTGTTTATGTGACTTAAACTAAACAATGGACCATAAAGCCAGTTCAGGGTGACAAATGGACCAGGAATGTAACAGCAGCAATGAAAGTACGCAACCAACTGTTGGCTTGATCAGGCTGGCTCTTGTTACATTAACAGGGGCAGGAAATGTGCATGCTATGACCCAAGTATGGTTGGGTGGGCATAAAAGTAGCAACTCTTATCTGGGACTAACATAGGTACATGGCCACGGATACATACATATGCATGTCTACAAGATTGGCACACATCACATTACTCACCATCAGAGCTCTGGCATTGGCCCATGTTGCTGGACCCTCCTTGAGCCTGGTGAGGGCATCTGGGATGGCATCTGGGATGTACCAAAACCAGCATTTTGACTATCCCAGAGTTTTGGTCCACTTTAATCACACAACAATTGATTATAAAAATAAATGATCAACACTAAAATACCATACATAACAATTTAAATAAAAAAATAACGATTTACAGTACATAAAAATAGTCACAAATTAAACAACAAATGCAAATCAAAAAATGTGGAAGCCGAAATTACATGAAATTTGAATGCAACATCAAAAAATGTTAAAGTTAAAAAATCACACAAAAATAATCTAAAAAACGCTAAACAACGGGTGGAAACACTAACACATTTTAAGAAGGCCACAACACAGTGGAAAACATAGGTTTACAAAAAAATTACCTTTAATATCTGTCCGTTGACCCTAGGATGAATCCGCTTCCTTTTCTTCCTGTCCCCTTCCTCATCTGTAGAACTGGAAGAGGTGCTGGGGAAACGGGCAATGCAGGATCGGGGGGGAGCCATCTTCACTCCACAGAGGAAAACCAGAACACATAAAGCAATTCCATTCACTACGCTGCTAAGAAAGAATGCTAAAGAGCGCCCCAAGGGCAAAGCGCCCAAAACGATGCTACTTCTAACAACAGGACAACGCTTCAGCAAACGATAGGTGGTGCTATGATTTGATCCTAAAATTGAGGTTGAAAAAAAAATTAATTACAAAACGCTATTTATACACAACCAAAAAATAAAAAAGTGCATGTGCTAACACTGCTGAGCAACAGGTTGTACATGGCTCTCCTGAACATGAACATGGCACAAACAGCACTGCTAGTAACACATTTGACGCTACATGACGCTATTAGAGGCACTCGCCAGATTGACTTTCATATATATATTTCACATAGTGTGGCCAGCGTTCACCTTACGCTATGTGGTACCACGTGGCATTAGCATTTCTTAAATAATGCCCTATATAATGTGTTGTATTTCATTTAATATAATAAACAGTCAGAGTAATGTTTACATTATATCCATGTGGGCATCCCAAAAATTAGGAAGAATTAGAGAAGAATGTATGGCAAGCATTAAAGTGGTTAAGGTATGTTTTAGGAATAAAAAAGAGGAATGCATTAAAGTGTTTATGGTATGCTTTAGGAAGAAGAATGCATTAAAGCCCAGCCCTGGGAGCACTATGAGGCCCAGCATGCCTCATAGCCATGACCTGGATGCACTACAATGCCCAACATGCCTCATCGCTGAGTTCCGGGTGCACTACATGGCCCTAGCCCTCAGCCGGGACCCAAGTGCACTACAAGGACCGGAATGCCTCATAGCCTGGTCCCAGGGAGCACTATGAGGCCCAGCATGCCTCATGGCCAGGACCCGGGATGCACTACAAGGCCCAACATGCCTCATAGCTGTGACCTAGAGGCATGTGGCACTTTGTAGGGGTGTAATGGAGGCACAGGGCGCTTTGTGAGGGTGTAATGGAGGTGTGGGGCCCTGTGAAATGGAGGCGCGGAGCCCCGTGTGAGGGAGTAATGGAGGCACGGAGCCCTGTTTGAGGGTGTAGTGGAGGCGTGGAGCCCGGTGTGAGGGTGTAATGGAGGCGTGGGGCCCTGTGTGAGGGTGTAATGATGGTGTGGGGCCCTGTGTGAGGGTGTGGGGCCCTGTGTAATAGAGGCATGGAGCCGTGTGAGGGTGTAATATAGGGGTGGGGCCCTGTGTGAGGGTGTAATGGAGGTGCAGGGCCCTGTGTGAGGGTGTAATGGAGATGTGGGGCCCTGTGTGAGGGTGTAATGGAGGTGTGGGGCCCTGTGTGATGCTATAATGAAGTGTGAGACCCTGTGTGAAGGTGTAATGGAGGCCTGGAGCCCTGTGTGGGACTTTAATGGAGTCGTGAGGGTGTAATGGAGGGTGTAATGGAGGCACGGGGCCCTGTGTGGGGGCGTAATGGAGGCACGGGCACTGTGTGAGGGTTTAATGGTGGCTTGGGGCTCTGTGTGGAGTGTGTCAGTCTGCAGTGGGGGGAACAGGGGTCAGTATGGGGTGTTAGACAGCAGTGGGAGGCACTGGGGCAGCATGGGGATTCATGCAGCAGTAAGGGGCACAGGCATCAGTATGGGGTGTCAGTCAGCAGTGGGGGGCACCGGGGTCAGTATGCGGTGTCAGTCAGCAATGTGGGCTCAGGGGTCAGTATGGGGTGTCAGTCAGCAGTTGGGGCACAGGGGTCAGTATGGGGTGTCAGCACTACAGGGCCCAGAAAGCCTCATAGCCTGGCCCAGTGGAGCACTATGAGGCCCAGCATGCCTCATAGCTGGGACCCGGGATGCACTGCGAGGCCCAACATTCCTCATAGCCATGACCTGGGATGCAGTACGAGGCCCAGCATGCCTCATAGCCAGGACCTGGAGGCCTGTGTAATGGAGGCACTGAGCCCTATCTGAGAGTGTAATGGAGGCGTGTGGCCCGGTGTGAGGGTGTAATGGAGGTGTGGGCCCTGTGTAATGGAGACATGGGGTCCTGTGTGAGAGTGTTATGGAGGTGTGGGGCCCTGTGTGAGGGTGTAAAGGAGACGTGGAGCCTTGTGTAAAGGCATAATGGGGGTGTAGGGCACTGTGTGGGGGCATAATGGAGGCATGGGGCCATTTGTGAGGGTGTTATGGAGGTGTGGGGCCCTGTGTGAGGGTGTAAAGGAGACGTGGGGCCCTGTGTGAAGGCATAATGAAGATGTGGGGCCCTGTGTGGGGGCATAATGGAGGCATGGGGCTATTCATGAGGGTGTAATGGAGGTGCGGGCCCTGTGTGGGGTCGTAATGGAGGCATGAGGTCCTGTGTGGGGGCATAATGGAGGCGCGGGGCCCTGTGTGAGGGTGTAATGGTGGCCTGGGGCCCTGTGTGAGTGTGTCATTCAGCAGTGAGGGGCACAGGGGTCAGTATGGGGTGTCAGGTTGCAGTGGGGGGCACAGGGGTCAGTATGGGGTGTCAGTCAGCAGTGGGGGGCACAGGGGTCAGTATGGGGTGTCAGGCAGCAGTGGGGGGCACAGGGGTCAGTATGGGGTGTGTTAGTCAGCAGTGGGAGGCACAGGGGTTAGTATGGGGTGTAGAATGTAGTGTGTAGAAGAGGATTTGGGCTGGAGTGGAATAATAACACAGCAGACAATACTTGTGGTTTCATGCTGCTTTAATTTCTATGTTTGACCACATGGTGTTGCTCTTGGTCTGGCCCATCAGGTGTCTGGCCAGGGCCCACTCGGAGCTTCCATTACAACCCCAGTTAAGGGTGGGGCATCACCTATGATGGCGAGTAGCAAGGACACATGCTCACTGACAATGAGAGTGGAGAGCTGTTCCCCAAAATAGGGCTTCCCAGGGTAGATACAGATGGCCACAGGTCAGGAGGGAGGTGCCCTGGACATGGGCAAAAGGGTCCCTGTCCCAGACTGTTTCCATCCGCCCCGTCTGCTGCCACCTATAGCAGGATGGCGCACAACCCTAAGATGGCGAGCAGGTGCCAAAATACAGGGCTCTCCATGAGATGGCTATCAGTCTGTACAGGGAGGCCAGTGGCCATGGGGAAAGAGCAGTGTGCTATGCATTTTCTCCCACTGCTAGTAAATGAGGCTTATACCCCCCTTACATCCCTGTCCGGGCCTGCATCCATCTGCTATCTCCCCTGGGAATGACCACGCTTCCCCCATCTGGTGCCCCATATAGAGGGGTGGTGCACCACCTAAGACGGCTGGTAGCAAGAACTGTCCAACTCCCACTGGGGCCACTAGCCAGTCAGCATGTCTCCACAGTCCTCATCTGATGCCCCCTATTGTTAAGGGTGGGGCATCACCTATGATGGCGAGTAGCAAGGACACATGCTCACTGACAATGACAGTGGAGAGCTGTTCCCCAAAACAGGGCTTCCCAGGGTAGATGCAGATGGCCACAGGTCAGGAGGGAGATGCCCTGGACATGGGCAAAAGGGTCCCTGCCCAGCACTCTTTCCATCCCCCGCCGTCCACCCTATAGTTGGATGGGGCACCCCGGCGAGCAGGTGCCCAAATACAGGGCTCTCCATGAGATGGCTATCAGTCTGTACATGGAGGCAAGTGGGGAAAGAGCAGTGTGCTATGCCCTTTCCCCCGCCATGCTAGGCCTACACCTGTCCCCTCCCCCCACTACCACTAACTAGGCCTACACCCCCACTAGCAGGTCGGGCTTGTGTCTGTTCCGCTTGGAGAGGAATGAGTGCTGGGCTGCAGATCTCCTCTATTTATACTCCTCTGGCCCAATGATGTCATCAGCCTGGAAACATGCTCATTTGCATAGTATGCTGGTAAACAACTGAAGCTGTTGCCATGGCAACATGATTTGAAAACAACTCAGTGACTGTAGCCCTCGTCAGACCCATGATTTGAAAAAAAAAACACATTTCCCGCCATAAAAAATTAAGCTCTAGAAAAGGAAGTGTGGTAAAAAAAAACAAAAACGCTTATTTCTACTATAATAAATATGGAGCATAACAAAACCAGATGAAAATAGAGAAATCCAATTGTGGAAAGAAGTAAAAAAAAAGTTTTACAGAGTTGGTTTGAACCTGCACCCTCTGGGAATAGAAGTCCAACACTTTAACGGCTGTGCTATGCAGCCTACTGAAGCAACATCCCACAATAAAGATAATAGGGTTGATTCAGAGAGACAAAAAATTACTTTCGTTTTAGTGCTGATCTGTTTTTTTTTTTTTTTAATTTTCCCGCTCTCGTATGAGTGTGCGAGCGATTCTATGCATGTATTGCAATCCTTCTGTAAAGTTTCCATCCGTTCGTATGCCAGAGTACGAGTACGAGGATGTCATTTTCTAGCGTGACTTTTCTGTTTCATTTTCTCATGTTACAACGTCGGCTTTCGTTTTTGCCCTTTTTCCATCGTCTCCTTCTACGAATTCTTTACATTTCCCGATAGATTCGGTTTTCCTTTTACAATAAATAATCGTCCGGACGACAATCCTTATGATCTTACGCCTGCGCACTACTAACTTAACACATGCTCGCCTACATATTTGGCTCACTCACTTCTAATACAATGCTTAGCTATATCACTTTGCGCTTTCCTCCATCTTCCATGTATCCCTCCTAAAACTTACCCAAACCACTTCCCGGTTAGGTTCTTCTTCCATTTTAGGCCCCTAAAACTTACCCAAACCACTTTCCGGTTAGGTTCTTCTTCTATTTTAGGCCCCTAAAACTTACCCAAACCCCTTCCCGGTTAGGTTCTTCTTCCATTTTTCGGCCCCTAAAACTTACCCAAACTTACCCAAACCACTTCCCGGTCATCTGAATCTTCATCTCTAAATATGTATTTTAGCCTTCATTTGTTGTTAATGTAAAATGACACTGAAACTTTTTTTATTTTTTTTTATTAGAAGGCCAATTTTTTTGGCTCGTTAAAAACATTAATACATTTAAAAACATTAAAATTTAAAACTATTTACAAAGAAAAAATTCAGTGATAGGACCCAGGACACTAGTCTTCTTCTGTTGTCCCCAACGAGTCAACCAGCTGTTGCATATTGGCCACCAACTCAAGGACCCTTCGATTCATTGCTTCGACTCTTGCCCATGTGGTCCCTGTATAAAATTGCAAAAAAAAAAACATTAGTTTGAGACAAATACATGTTTCTCACCTGTGGATTGAATGTTTGTTAGTTGGAAACTTAAATCATGACAACATATGTCATTCTGCTAAGTCATTAATCTAAGGAAGTGGGCAGAGGTAATTCTGCTAAGTCATTAACCTAAGGAAGTGGGCAGAGGTCATTCTGCTAAGTCATTAATCTAAGGAAGTGGGCAGAGGTCATTTTGCTAAGTCATTAATCTAAGGAAGTGGGCAGAGGTCATTCTGCTAATGCCATTGATTATAGCTTGATGTATCTGGTTGATCATGGCAATTACCACATACTGCAAAGAATGACATTACAACTTACTTGGTTGGTGGCCGATGGATGCCTAGTTGGGGACAACCCTACGTCCTGGGCCCTGCCACTGCTGTGAAGTAGAGGCTGTTGAGACATGGCAAATAGGGTCACTTATAATGTCTTAGTCAACAGTAATCAAATGTCTATTTCAATGTGTGTGTCACATCACTCACCTTCTCCCTGTGCCTCCTGGGCGAGATCTGCTGCATCCTCCACATCTTCACCCGCTCCAGAAGCATCTAGAAAAACAGATGAAGGGAATCAGCTTTGGTGGAAATAGCATGTATATGTGTGTGCAGTTACATGAAGAGTCACATACCAGAGGCTCCAACATACGTCGCTGGGTACGATTGCCTGCCCACGCCGTGCCGCCCCTCCTCTGTGGAAAGGTCCAGGGGCTGGTCGGAGGACCCAACAGAGGAGGGGTAGGACCGTCGCCCTGGAGATCCACCACCTTCACTTCCAGCTGCAGATTCATGCAGCACTGGTCGGCCTGTGCACCTTCGGGTGCGGCTGATTCCAACACTAGATAAGAAAAGCAAATATAAATAAATGCCTACCTTCTGGCATGCAATTGCTATGTACTTACTAGGGAAATGGAGTCCGAAAAACCGTCGCACCCGGGGCATGGGCAGCCACTTTCATGATGTGCGTGTGGGTGAAGGTGGTGTCCGTCTGAAGTTGGATTTTCCCAATGATCTCTAGGGCGACGGTGCGCTTTTCAAAAGAGTAGTCGTACCTGCGCCCCAGCATGGTCTACAAAACACAAAAAAACATAGGATTTAGTTCAAACTGCATACAAATATCTGTCACCAATCGATCATTTGACTAAATGACATTAACAGACACATTTCTAGCCTAATCCAATCCTTGAAGCTGGCCTCAATGTTGGTTTGCACGTGTGGGCCCTCACTTTTTTTTGCACGGAGTTTTAGACACTTTTAAAACAAACCGTTTCTTCCTGCGCTTCCTTAAAGTGGACCGTCACCCAGGGCCGATCACCTCCCTCACCGCAGGACATCCGAGATCGGGATGTCTCGCGGTGAGGGACCCCCCCCAAAACCCCCCAAAAACTTAACTCATCGGCGGCGGCTGCCGTTTGTGAATGGCCGGCGTGGGTGCGCGCACTGTCAGAGGGGCGCGCGGGAGGCGCGCTTGTCCGTCAGCGGTGATTGGTCAGCGCGGCCACGTGGGAGCGTGGTGAGGTGAGTTTTGGGGGCTTTCTGGGGGATTTCAAACAGCGAGGCACCCTTAATCGGGGTGCCCCCCTGAAGTGGACCAAAACCCAGGATAGTCAAAATCCTGGGTGTTGGTCCACTTTAAGGGCTAGGCATGCATTTAGATGGCAAATCAAAGGCATTAAAACACACTTACAAGCATGATGATCTCTTCTTGTTGGCGGGTGAAGATTGTGGGCGCCATCTTGCCTCTTGTCTGCAGCAGATAAGTAATGCCCCTGTGGTTTCCGGGTTCCGCACAGCCGGAAGAATGGCCGTACGCACGCGTACGCAAGCGTCAGATCCCGCCAATCTTATTTAAAGGGTCCTGGACACGCAGCTCATTCTCTTTGAGAGTCCGTGAGTAATGGCACCAAAAAAATCCCAAGCTAAAGCAGCAAAGGAGGTGAGCAGCAAACAGGCATCCAAGCGGCAGGAGCCTTCTGCAGGCCCAACAACTCGTTCACAGATCCAAAAAACTAAGCTGTGGGCAACCCGCATTGCTCAGCCAAAGGCACCCACCACAACCACCAAAAAAAAGGAGCCAGCGGGAAAGAGGAAGCCACAGGCCAGCAAGCCAACCCCATCGGAGTGGAAAAAAGGTACAAAGAGGGTGCGAAGCCCCAGCCCCCCCGAGTCCCCATCACCCCCCCCCCCCCCATGTGGCTTAAAATCAAAGGCGAAGAGCAGAACCCACCGGGAAAGAAGCCACAGCAGGCCAAGAAGCCACAGCAGGCAAAGAAGGCCAAGAAGCCACAGCAGCCAAAGAAGCCACAGCTGGCAAAAAAGCAACAGCAGGCAAAGAAGGCACAGCAGGCAAAGAAGCTACAGCAAGCAAAGAAGGCACAGCAGGCAAAGAAGCCACAGCAGGCTAAGAAGCCACAGCAGGCAAAGAAGGCCAAGAAGCCACAGGAGGGCAGGAAGCCCAAGAAGGCCAAGAAGACAAAGGTCGCCATCCCCACCTGCACGGGTCTACAAAACCTTTGGCAAGAGTGCAAGGCACTGGGCAAGAAGCCAAAGCTCTGCATCACCCCAGGACTGGCCTACAACATCCAAGGGGCATGCCACTTCTAAGGGCCCACAGAGGCACAGGGCCCCAAGCCGTAATTCATCCAGCACACCCTCTCCTTCTCGACCACATTCTCCACTGGCACAGGTGGCAAGGCAATCACCATATGCCACATCTACACCTGCTACTTCAGTGGCCACCCAGCCACGAACACCCAGTCCCTTTCAAAGTCCTGTTCAATCTCCAGCCAGCCAGCAGTCCGTAATTTCACCCCAACACAGCCAGGCCAGAATGTCCCGAGATTTTCCTCCAAACACTGAGGAGCCAGAACCGCAACCAACAGGGCGCACATTGCGCAGAGGCCAGTTGAGTGGCAGGTTTGTGGAGGCCCAAACTCTGGCATTGGCTAGTGGGCTTACCTTGTATTATGATGATCTATATGGGCGCAGATCCAAAGCTACCAGCAAACAGCGCAGACAGGTCAATGCAGTGGGGGAAGAGCTAAAAGATGTTGAGCAGATTCAAAGGAAAATATCGGACCTCAAGTATGCAGCACGGAAGAAAGAAAATAAACGGCCTCATTACAGGTACATATATACTTTGTTGATTTGTCTTCTTCTTGTATTGGCACCATTTTGCTAAATGTGTAAAACTATCTTTTTCAGCTTACAAACTGAGCAGATGGTGCTGGTGCTGGGCCTGCTACATCCTGTGACCTTAGAGGGACACTCGGCCCGACAGGACACGGACATTCCAAATATTCCTGCAGGTTAGTAATGTTAGTGTGTATGTGAAATGTGAGCTACGTGTAAAATGAGGCTCAAAGCCATATATTAACACATGCCCCTAGGGTGTGCCTTGTAGTGGAGGTAACAATTTTAACAGGCTCTGTTATGTCTGTGGACTCATCATTTGCTAATTTGCTTGCCCATACATGACCTTTGAGAGTCTTTAGGAACACTATTGAGATTAGCAAAGGACTGCCTGTTATGTATTTAAAGTCAGTTACATCCAACACTTCCATCTTTATCTGTAGGCCACTTGGGTTGGAGCTGTGCTTTGGTCAGAAAGACTTGATCTGGGGTGCTTGAAAGGTTGACCTAGAAAGAATGGCAACCAGCATAATCTGAGGCCAAATGCTATTTGCAAGCTGAGTTTGGTCCCCTAATGGGCTTTTAGGGATGTGTGAAGCCTCAGAACAGCCAGTACATGCATGTTTAGTTGGGTTAAGGTGACCAATGTGTACTTGTTGACTAATACATCTAACAAATAATGGCATTCATAGTGAAGGTCAACTTGGTCCGTTGGGGGAGTTGCCATTCATGCTTGGCCACGTGTTTTAGTGAAGCATATGTTTTATTACACATCAGCAATGCATAGTTGTGTGTTTACATGCCTTTTTCAACAATGCAGCCCAGCATCACCCCTCAGCTAGTGGGGAAGCCTCAGCCAGTTTGTCCATGCCGTCAGCTTCCGTGCTGCCTCGGACCCCGGATCCGATATATACGGTAAGTGTCTTTTTCTGATTTTGCTTATGCATGTGACTTGCCATGTTTCTTTTGCGGAATTACATATGTATTGCCTAAACTGAACCTTTCTTTTTTACATGTCCCAACAGACCCACACACTGATGGAGGTAATCCAGGAGCTGGAGGAGGATGGAACCTTCATGGGACCTTCTGTACAGGCCCCCTGGGACAGAATCTGCAACTATCCCAACATGTTTCTCCAACAAATCCTCAGCAGCAGAGTGAAGCTGGCTGCATGCTGCCAGCCCATCGTGGGCAGCATGCAGAGACTGAGCCTACAGTCCCCAGTGTTAGCTCTGCTGCTGAGGATTTGCCAAGCAGACCTGTGGCTGTTGGTGGACCTAGAGGCCCATCATCTGCACGCCCCACAACCCGGGCGAATTAGGGGAGGCCCCGGGGGAGACTTAGTCAGCTACGTCGGCCAGTTTCCCAGGGGAGGGGCGCGCCGATGATGGAGTCAGCATGGCACCACGAGAGGCGGTTATTTCACCTACAAAATCAAAGAAACCATGAGCATCTTCATGGCCAATTAGAGACATTAAATAACACCTTAAACTCCATGCTGACTGAATTTAGGTCCAACAACAGCCACATGGCCACCTTATCGAATTATTACAGTGTCATGCTTGAGGAAGTTAGAAATAGCAACAGCCACATGGCCACCTTAACTAACAATCTCAGTGCCATGATGGCTGATTTTCGAACTACCAATAGGAACATGTTGGAACAGTTGCAGATTCTGAATGTCACACAGGCCCAGGTGAGGGCCAACCTCCAAGGGCCCCAACCTGGGTTTTATGGGCATTCCCCATTTTAAGGCCTATTTGGCCTGTAACCGCACAACATCTTTGCTCTACATCCCCACTGTATTGACCTGTCTGGTGAGCCCTACCAATATACCCTTTTGGTATGGCTTTGCTTGTATGCTTTGGATCTGCGCCCATATAGCTCATTAGAGTGCTGAGGTAGCCCACTAGCCAATGCCGGAGGTCAAGCCTCGCCGAACCTGCTACTCAAGCTGCAGGCTTGGCCTTAATTACATTGGTTCTGGCTCCTCCTGTTTGTAGGCATGATTGGGGGACATTCCTGGCTGGAAAACTACTACCATTGGGCCATTGAGTAACAGGTGTAGATGTGGCATAGGTATGGCTGCTTTACACCTGTGCCTGTGGTAAATGTGGCCAAGCAGGAGAGGGTGTGTCTGTGGCCCTATTTGTTTGTTAAAAAATCTGGACATGGCAATGCTTGTCACATATGTGTTTGTATTGAAATTTTGTATGAAACTTTGGCCTGGAGAGCCTTACTTTGAAACTCCTGCCTGTGGCCAATTGCTATGTGGCATGATTTGCAAAAACTGACATTTGTTGTTTGACCATGTATTGCTTTTCAAATAAACCCCCCAAATTTTTACTTAACCTGTTGTTGACTAAGTTGATGCCTTTAGGTTTTTTGGGAATAAAGATTACTTAAAGTTTGCACTAACAAATTGGGCACAAAAAAGACATGAGTTTCAAATCAGGTGTGAAGTTTTTATTAATTAATACCTTTTTTTTTGTACATAAAAAATAAACAAACAAACACAAAGGGCAAAAAACAAAATTAACAATCAATATAGTGACAAAACAAAGGGACAACAAATTAGGAAAAATGTGTGACTATCAAATTTGACCGCGCGGCTTGGCCAGATGTACTAGGTGGCCCACGGTAGTCCTCCTCTGGGTCATCGGTAGGTGGAGAGGGGGGGCAAATCCACATACCGGGGGACACGCTGCAATATGGCAAAATTTTGCAACACTGCACACGCCATGATAATTTCTATGACCTTTTTAGGGTCATACTGAAGGGCTCCCCCGGTATGGTCCAAGCATCTGAAGCGGGTTTTTAATAGGCCAAACCCCCTGGACTTCCTATGTGCCCGATTGTAGGCATCCTGGGCGGCATTCTGGGGCTGAAGGACGGGCGTCAGCAGCCAGGGAAGCAGTGAATAGCCTGAATCACCTGAAAAAATTAAAAAAGAATAGCATCAACTACACATTACTCCCTAAATTGAATCCAAAAAACGGTCCTTCCCCATGACTAAGAGCCTATGTTACATTTGAGCAACACCCTGAGCATACAGATTGCGCAGCCCAAAATAAACCCTAACCCCATCTAACGGATGTTGGGACAATTTAAGCATCAAAGATGGCGGATGATGGTCAGTCAGGCAGACTGCTAACAGGTATTGGTTTAGGACTGTGCTGCTCAGCATTCTTGGATGTCTTAACTTTTCAGGACCCCGTATCTGCTTTGTGTGAGGCAAAAACAGCTCTAACCCGGCCCCTGCACTTTATCCCGCTCTCCTCCACTCAGTAAGTGTAATGCATCTAAGCAAAGATGGCGCAGACCCTATCATAAAGTCAAGAACATAATTACAGCCGAGTGTGGGGAAGCCTAATAATTAATTTACTATAAAGTAGAATTTGTCAATTTGGAAATGCGGGACAAACATTTGTCAAGGCTTTGTTGTTTGATAAATGTAATGGTTAAGGTTGTGTTTCACATGTAAACGAGGGGTCCAAATAGGCATAGTTTCATACATGGGTCAAAAATTAAATTCATAGGCATACATTGAAAAGTCAATGACGTTCTTGGCGTCAACTTACCAAGGAGCCATCCACCGGAAAATTTTCCAGACTCAAACCGACCGTACAATCCAGATCTTCTAAGAATGTAGGCATCATGGGATGAGCCTGGGAACCCGGCGAGGACACTAAGGAACCGCATGTCCGGGGCCACCACTGCTTGGACATTCAGTGAGTGGCCCATTTTGCGGTTCCTGGAATAAAAGAAAATCAAAATATCAGCAAGGCAAGGAAAACTAGTGAAACACTAACTAATAACACCCTCCCCAAAACCTGTGGGCCAATACAAATAACACTAACCAAGTACATAAGTATTTTGTAACCAAAAAAAGGATATGTATGTTGGATCAAGTAAAGCTTAAATTGTAAATGGCTCTTTAAGGTCCACATTAAAATGTTTCCCTTTGGGCCACATGGTAAAAATGTGAGAGCCTAAATACGGGCCATTGTTTCAAAGGGACTATTTACAAGGAGGGATTAACAGATATACCATGTGAACTATTTCACAGGGACTATTTATGAGGAGGGATTTTACAAGGAGGGATTGTGAAAAATAACATAAAAAATTTTGGGAAACTATATTAAAAAATGTCAGATTGTACTTGTCTGTAGATATACTCGTCAGCTGCCGGAGGCACCAGGGCAACGTGGGTGCAGTCAATGGCACCCATGACATTGGGCATGTCGGCGAAGTTATAAAATGCCAGCTTAATCACTTTCCTGGCTACCATGTCCTCAGGAAAACAAATATATTTCCGAGTACTGGTAGCCATGCCTTCCAAAACTGGATAGCGCGCGGCTCAGCGTAGGCTGGGAGATCCCCACGGAGAGGGCACTCAGCCTCTGGAACGAGCCGTTCGCCAAAAATTGCAGGCAGCCAAGCATCTTGGTCATACCTGAAATTGCTTGCCCCTTTCTTGTGGTGCGGGCTAACCATGGACGCAGCTCACTATACAGCTTATGGAGGGAAGCGCGTTTAAGTCTGGTGAGCTCGAACAGCTCAACGTCATGCATGCCATCGATGTGCATGCGTCGCTGGTGCAATCTGGTCTCAGCACTCCGGACAATTTCAATGCCCATGAGCTGCAGATCTTCATGCTTCTCAAATACACTAGAGTCATCCATAGCTGCTAGTCTCAAGGTCAAAATGGTCCCCTAAGGGGATCACAAAGGAAACGGGTTTATAGGGTGGTGGTCCGTCGGCAATCAGCTCTCTGAATGAGACGCAAGCCCATACCAATAATGTAAGTTATCTGAACGAACGAAACATATCAGATTTGGATGGGAAAATGATCCGAACTAACGCAAATGATCCAATTTGCTTTCGTTCATCGAAAGCGCATATACGCATTTGCCCGAACGTTCGTATGAATAAAAAATGAACGAAAAAAGCAAAAAAATGACAAACACACACACTACTGTCTCTCTCCTCTTGTCCCAGCCAGCCTGCAAAGAGACAGACACACACGCCATCTGCTGGCCGGCCAGGCAGCCTGCAATCACACACACACAGCCACGTCGAAGGGGTAATTGTGACATGGTGGTGGGACATGTCTAATAGCCAGCCTGGGGTGCATTACAAGGCCCAGCATGCCTCATAGCTGGGACCCAGGTGCACTACAAGGCCCAGCACGCCTCATAGCCAGGAACTGGGTACACTACATGGCCAAGCACGCCGCCTGGCCGGGGCCCGAGTGCACTACAAGGCCCAGCATGCCTCATAGCCGGAACCAGGTGCACTACAAAGCCAGCATGCCTCATAGTCAGAACCCAGGTGCACTACAAGGCCCAGCATGCCTCATAGTCGTTACCCGGGTGCACTACAAGGCCCAACATGCCTCATAGCCAGGACCCAGTTGCACTGCAAGGCCCAACATGCCTCATAACTGGGACACGGCTGCACTACAAGGCCTATCATCCCTCATAACCGTGACCTGGGTGCACTACAGGCCCACCATGCCTCATAGCTGTGACCCAGGTGCACTACAAGGCCCAGCATGTCTCATAGTTGGGACCGGAGTGTCAAGCGGTATATTGTTACAATGGTGGCAAAACTCTACTGAGGGTTAAAAAGGGGAAAGCTTTGTGTAGAAAACAAGCACAAAACGAAGCCTAAAAACAAAATAAATGCTGCTTTACATCAACCACCAGGTAAGAAACCTGGGACAAATACCTAATCTACATAATGGAGTCACAGCAAGCTGAAATGTTTAACTCATCTCCACTAAACTAAAATATAATTTTGTCTGCAGTAAGGCTGTAATGCTGCTTAATACTGTATTTGAGTCATGTAGCTTCTGGGAAGAAGCATCTTGAAGAAGACACACAAGGAAAAGGTAAGTAAGCATGTTTGATGCTGATTCATACCACCACTGTCTGTCATCTCCCATTCCTCTAGCCGTGGTGACCCCTGCCACTTGGGGGGTGTGGCTAATTGGGACAAATATCAACAAGCAACTCTCCACATACCATATAGGTTGTTTTGGTGTGGTATAGGTGTCCTTGGGCCCCTTGCCAGGTCATGATCGATTAAATTTACATGTTAAATTTATAAGTAACCTGGGAGGTGCATGTGAGCAGGGCATTTAGAATTGACAAATCTTAAAAGAGCCACAGCCCTCGCCACTGTTAGCCAGCATCAATCCTATAAACGGTCTCTCAAATCTAGTTAAAAATGGTTCATACACAACTGTGCAGATGTTTGTTGAAGCTGAAGTGCCAAATGCCATGTCACCTCTGTGTAATTGCAGTCCTAATCTATGTGAACTGGGAGGTAACTGAAGAAGGCTGGTCTGTCAAAAAAGTTGCTAGTGCTCTTCTTCAATGCCATCATTGGTTCTGTACTATGTTTTTCTTTCTCTGTCTGGTTCGAAGGAGCTACAAAAAGGGACAAGTGTAGACTCCAAAGAACAATAAAGACAGCAGAAAGAATAATTGGAGCCCCCTTACCATCCCTACAGGAACTGCACAAATGCAGAATCAAGACTCGGGCAGAAAAGATACTTTGGGATCCCTCCCACCCTGGACACACCCTATTCCAGCACTTACCATCTGGGCGGCGTCTCGCGGTACCAGCTTGCAGGACTTCTAGGTCTAGGAAGGGTTTCTTTCCTTTGGCTGTCCGCATACTTAACAATAGCCAGGCATTATAGGCCCAGACTCAAGCCGGTATCATTTGTACTTTGGAGGAGTCTGGGCCTGTATCTCTGTTTCTATGTTCCCCTTCCTATGTTACTGTAACTGTAGTTAACTGTTAACTGTTTTTTGCACTGTGTATATGCCAAAAAGAATTCCTTGTTCATCTCACGATGTACTTGGCGAACAATAAATTGAATTGAATTGAATTGGTATAGGACACTACACTGCAGGTATAGGGCAACCTCAGGTAACCTGCTCCCAATATATCCATTGCTGTGTATGTTGCAAGCAGGGCACTAAAAGATTACAGTTTGGGCTTTACCTACACAGATACACTGTGGCATTCATGTACAGCTTCATCTGCTAACCGAGACCTCTGTATTTAACTAGATTTTAATGACAGGTTTGGTGGCTGGCAAACAGGGTTAAGTGCCGCGCCTCCTTTAAAATTAAGGTGAATTACTTCTATGGTGGTAGAAGTTGGCCAAGGTGGCCAAGAGAAAGTTTGGACTCTATGCCCAGAGAACCTAGCTGGCCAATTGACCCAACTTAAGGAGGATATCAATATGCTACAGAAAGTAAATGGGCTGAAAAAGAAAATATGGAAACATGGCTTGTTCAGGAGTATTAGATCATTTTTAGATGCATTTTACCAGAAACAATCTTTAGCACTGATCAAAATATAAATTAGGAGATTTTGGTTTCGCACTGGTGTGTATGGACCTCAGTTTTGAAGTAGTATTATTCTCTAGCTATAAATCATTAATTCCTGTTGATATATTTGTATATATTAACTAATAAACCAACCTATGCAAAATATATAAACACATAAATAACATTGTGTCATAATCATACAGTAGCAGAATATTTGAGCTAAGGGAGAAAAGACTCTTGGATAGTAAAAGAAAGGCTATACAACATATAAATCTAGGGCAAGATGGGTTGTCTGGTGGCACTGGTAAGTGAATCACGTCACTGTACAATATATAATTGATGTGTGAGGCTGCCTTGATGGTAAAATAACAATACTTTCCATTACAGATGAGAGGTCTGACAGCTCAGACAGTGAATCTGTGAATTTTATGGGTCATGTGGGCTCCATTCAGACCTACAGGTTGTTTTCACTCCTTCATACTTGAAAGCATTTAATGGATTATAGTAATAGAACAAGGAATATGCAATAAGCGTGTAGCAGGCTGAATATATCTCTGTCTATCGCAATATTTTCAAAGCATTACAGGTAACCATTTTCCTATCTTGCAAGCTGGACAAATGTGTAAGTAAAATATAACCGTTTAATAGAACCTTGACTCTTCTCTTTATTGCTTAACATTTGCAGTTTGCTCAGATACATTAAGGAATATGCATTAATATCTAGCCCTAATGCATTATATCATTGATTAAAAAAAATGTATAATGAACTTTAACCCACATCCTTTCTACACACTTTCAATGTAATTTTGACTGTTCTTGATAGTTTAAAAACTTGAAAATATGCTAATGAACATCCTACACTGCTTTTTTAATAGAAGAAATGGGGGCTATAAAATGTCAAAAAGCTTGATCCCACCAAGTGACAGTTAATGAATAAAATACATTTCCTGTTAATTTTAGTGCTGGTCAAAATGCTACCTGGTCTGTTCCAAAGCACACCCCTGCTACCTGTTGCAAAGAGGATCCAGCTCCCCTCAGTCCTGGTGTGACCCCAGTAGGTAGTAATCTATAATCCATAAAAGATAAATCATGCATGTAGGAAGAGGGTCTGGACATGCTTCTGGGCACAAGAGGGCAGTCTTCCTCATTGCTTGGGTTGCACCACCTGACTGCCCTAAGCTGTGGACAGTGTTAATTTGCTGTCTGTCCTCAAGGTATACAAGTCTTAAAGGAGCCACAGCACTCAACCCTGTTAACTTGCAGACAAGCCTATAATCTGTCTCTAAATCTGGTTAAAAACAGAGGTCTCTCGGTCACACACATCTGTAGGGTTGAGTAGGCTCCTTTAAGAATTGTGTATCCTAATTGCTCTGCTCACGTGCACCTCCCAGGTTAGTTATAAATTGGTCTGAGCGCCTGCCACCCCTCCTTTGTGCCCTCAAGGTGTATTCTGTCGGTTAATATACTAGCTAAATAAATGTTATCTTGTCCATGCTGCTACATATTTTTACTGCAGTCTGTGTACAAGATTAGTCAAAACCCCCCTAAAATTCATACAATAGTGAAAAGAAGTATTTTCCCCGCAGTGGACCAGACTTACAGACCACGCTTTATTCTTATTGTTCCAGACCTATGGGCTTCCCTTTCAGGTACAAAAACTGCTTTGGCTTGCCCTGGGTCTGGTATTCTGATATATGGGGGTATTGGTGATATTTTTTTTGTGTCAAGCACTGCCACAAACACACTTCTCCCGGCATTTGTACTCAAAGGCACACAATAGGGTTGATTCAGAGACGCTTACAGATGCATGTGTACAAATATATTTTGTCTCAATTAGTCATGTTCCTTCACATGCATCACCAGTTACAGCACAGTACACTTACCAGATTCAGCCGGTCCTGTGGCCTAGGCAGCAGGGAAGTAGATGGCGTGGGCAAACTGGAGGAGGCTTCCACACTTGCAGAGGCATGATGCTGAGCTGGAGGTAAAATTAAAAGTCATGTAAACACACAAACATCCCTTGATGACCCTGATTAGTAGATGTGCTTTAGAACACACGGGGCAAAGCAGGAATCACTAAGCCCACAACGGTTAAAGCGGACCTTCACCATGAATAAGAGTCTTATATGTTTCACTCACCCTGTACATACAGACTGCTTACATTAAAAAACATCCAACATGCATCTACTGCATGTTATGAGGCTTTAGACCTCCAAGATGGCGGCTTAGGGGACAACAGTCAGCCTGCAAATAGGAATTGCCTTCTGACTTTGCTGCTGTGCATTCTGGGACTGCTGACCTTTTCCTGACCCCAGCTCTGCTTTGTCTGAGCAAAGCACAGCTAGAACCCCATTCACAGACGGCCGGCGCGGACGCGCGCACGTCTAGAGGGGCGCGCGGGAGGCGGCGGCAGCGGAAGCGGCGGCGGATCAGGTAAGGAGTTTGGGGGTTTTCTGGGGGGTTTCACCCCGCGGGACATCCCGATCTCGGATGTCCCGCGGTGAGTGAGGTGATCGGCACGGGAATCTTATAGATTCCCGGGCCGATCACCCCTGGGTGTTGGTCCACTTTAAAAAAAACATTACTAACCTGCAGAAATGGGCTGGTTGTCCGTGTCAAAGGTGTCAGAGAGCCCCTATAATGCTGCGGGGTGGATCAAAGCCAGGACCATTTCCTATGCTCTTGTGAATTGCAATTTGGTGGGGAAGCCTCCGCCTGCTTGCATCCTGAAAATCATACATTAAACATTATTTGTCATATTGGGCACAACAACAACCAGTACAACTCAAACAACAATATTTACCCATGCTGTCTGCATTTGTTCCGCTTCTGCCTTACTGCATATTTGAGGTCTGAGACTTTCTGCTGGATCTGCTCAACATCTTTCCTCTCGTCCCCCGCTGAATTCACCTGTCTGGTGAGCTCTTCCCAGATTTGTGTTTTGCGCACTTTGCTTGTAGATTTGGAATTCCGCCCATATAGCTCATCAAAATGCACAGTTACCCTACTTGCCAAGGTGAGTGTTTGTGCCTCACAAAAGCGCCCGCTCAAGTGCCCTCGCCGCAAGGTTCGGTCTAATGTTTGCTGTTCTGGCTCTTCCCTGGTTGTTGGGCACTCAGGGGACATTCTTGGCTGAGTGTGTGCCGAAGAATAGGCCGTCATGTCGCTCGAAAAGGAATGGACTGGGCTGGCATTTGGGCTGGGGGTCATTGGCTGGCTGGCCAGAGAACTTGCAGAAGACTCGGTTGTTTCCACGTGTTCCAGTGGCAAATGTGGGCGAGCAGAAGAGGGTGTGCTTTGGGGGCTCGGGCTTCTCGGCCTTTGCTTCCTTTTTCCCCTTGGAAGTCGTGCTCCCTCGATGTGGTTGGTTGGGGAGCCTTCTTCCTGGAGGAAGTTTCTTGCCTTTTCCTGGTGCTTGCAGATTTGGATGGCCCAAGAGTTGGGCCCAATGTAGCCTTGTGGTGGCCACTTCTTCTCCGCAATTCTGGCACCTTTGAACTTAATTTGTGGGCCCGACTGGTCGGTCTTGAGGATGTGTCCTCATGGCGCTCCGGCCTTTTTTGTCCTGCACTCCTTGGCTGTTGGTTGTTTTCCGCTACTTTTCTTTGGTGCCATGATGACATTCAGAGAGAGAATGAGCTGTGTGTCCAATACACTTTAAATAGTATTGACTGTGTATGACGCTTACGCGTACGCGAGCGTACGGGCGTGCGCATCCCAGAAACCGCTGGGGCACTACCTATCTGCTGCTCAAACCAAACAACATGGCTCCCACTAACTTCACCCGCCAAGAACAGGAGACTCTGATGCTCGTAAGTGTTTTGGATGGACAATAAATTGACATCTAAATACATGCATATGCATTAAGGAAGCGCAGGAAGAAACAGTGTTTTTTAAAATTGATTTAAACTCCGTGTCAAACAGAATTTAGTGCGCACATGTGCGAACCAACTAACTTGCATCTAGTTTGATCTAATAATAATGTTAGTTCATGACTTTTATGAAACATTAATAATAATTCGATCCACAGCTGTGAAACATGTATTTGCACCACAATAATTTATTATTTTTATTTACAGACAGAACACAGGCTGTGTTTCGGCTGGTGGGCGACATCCAGGAGCTGGCTGCTTCGATGGGGACCACTGATGAATAATTATCTGGGATCCGCCATAGCTTTGTAAATAGTTTTATTAAAACATTTAACGGGGACATGAATGAGTTAATTTAGGTGCGCGCATGCGTGAGTTATGCCAGATTTCCGTCTGGACGTATATTTATAGAAAGCGGAATGCTGAATCTAACGGGACTCGTAAATATTTCGTTAGAGGCTACGTTGGAAAAAGCCCAATAACAGAAGGGTACGTTGTTTAAGAAGTAACGTAAACGAAAACCTCGTCCTCTTGAAGTGGAGTTTTACTCACAGCCCAGGTATGTGAAACCTGGGCCGCTGATATCCACAGACGCCTTTAAGATAGAAGCCCGCTGGTCGTCTCCAGCTGCATCGGTGGCCATTCCTCCTTATTCCTTTGCAAGATGAAAAATCCTGTTTTGTCGAATGATGCCGCCACTCATATTTTAAGGGATTCTTTTATTTCAGCAACCTCAATAATGCACATTAAATGGGTTAAAATATTCGTATTGTCCCACACACAGCGTGTTCAATGATACAGTTCCTTCTACTTCCTTGTTCAGCTATATTATGACCTGACCCACATGACGACCACTTGCAGGGCCACATTTTGGCCAAGAGTTCAGGTTCAGCTAATAATTGCAGGGGTTGATGCATGGGGGGGATCTATCAGGATGCCCCCTGAGCTTGTAACAAACCCTTTAGGCAGAACATGGGTGTGAGTCTGCTTTAATGCTCCCATAACCCAACACAGACAAAGTGTTGTTTTGCAGCTTCTGTCTCTACAATGCCTTGCTGCCATTGCTGGTGGTAGCATAGTGCCCCTCTAATAGTATGTAATACTTGCTAGGAGATGTGGTTTTGCTTATTACTCCCTATTGGACAATACCCATCACTTGTACATGTTTTCTTTTTTTTTAACAGCTGCTTCGGTCTGGGCCCTCAGTGAGGGCAGAGGAAACTATAGGTTTTTCTCTCTTTAAAATATATATCCACTTTCTATTTAATTAGCTTAACCCAAAAGATACTGGAACCAAAGTGTGACTCACAAGGTCAGCACATAAGAATCCACAAACCCCCCTTCTGTCTGCTGACCTTCAAAGACTTTTTTTTTGTTTATCCTATTCTAAGCTTGTGTGAAACAGTCCCTGGCATGGATGAAAGGACCATGTCTCCATTCATTTCCTATCTGGCAGAATTGCTTTCACATTTCATATCATTGGTACCTAATCCTATTCTCTCCATTATTTTCTTAATATCAAGTACAGCGGAAGATAATGGATAGATGCTGTAATAACAGTGTGGCCTGTAGGAGACCCTCCAGGGAAATAGCTTTGATGCCAACTGAATATTAATGTCGCTCTGGTCCCTGCTCGTCCTCTTTTACTTTATCTCCTGTTTTCTAAACTACATAATGACTTTTATATACAGTACACAACTGAAGCATTACAATAAAAAGAAGA
Organism: Gastrophryne carolinensis; assembly: GCA_027917425.1. Lineage (NCBI taxonomy): Eukaryota > Metazoa > Chordata > Amphibia > Anura > Microhylidae > Gastrophryne > Gastrophryne carolinensis. The sequence goes on from CM051235.1 coordinate 459,288,722, forward strand.
AAACTCCAGCAAGCAAGAAAGCACTTTGTCTTTGGCACTTTTTTCAATTACTCACAATGACAGTGTAATCAGTTTCTGATAAGAACAATGAAAACGAATATATATCATGAGATTCAAATCCTGTACAATATTCTGAAATAAAAATTAATTTTAAAAGGTGCTCTGCAATAGTAAACAAAAAAAAATAGTTAATTACTGATAGCTTTTATTAAATATTTTGCATTTCTATCTTTTTTCTACTGACCTGGCCTGCTTAGCTGCTGAGATCAGACGAGATGGATTCAGGGTGATGTGGCCGTAGGCTAAAGCCTACAGCACCTGGTATTCCCAGGTAGTCTCCCATCCAAGTACTGACCGGGCCCGGCCCTGCTTAGCTGCCAAGATGAACAGGAGCATTTAGGGTGGTATGGCCGTAGGCAAAAGCTTACAGCACCCGGGATTCCGAGGAGAGCTCCCATCCAAGTACTGACCGGGCCCAACCCTGCTTAGCTGCTGAGATCAGACGAGATTGGACGCATCCCGGGTGGTGTGACCTAGGCAAAAGCCTACATACCCGTAAAAATATATTTATTTTATCTTCCTTGGTAAATTGACATTGATACAGTTTTTAATCCATTGTTCAGACAAATTTTTAAGGCATGGTAAATAAGAAAACACATGATATGGTAAACCTTAGGTTCAACAAGCAATCCTTATTGGCAATCACAAATTATTGTCTTAAAGTGGAACAGAACCCAGGATTTTCACTATCCTGGGTTTTGATCCTTGACCTGGAGAAATCCTGATTTGGGATGTCCCGCTATGTGTAACCTCCCGATCTAATCTGTTGTGTTAACCCTTAAATGGTTTAATTAGAAGGCAGGCAGAGAGAAAAACATTATTGGGCCAAGGTCTTAACCTACTACTGTTAATGTAAATGAACAGTCTGAAAGAAAGAAGAGGGCTAAGATACTGTAGGGCAGTAGCAAGTGAATTGAAAGTTTGAAAAAGCAGGGGACAAATCATCAGGGTAAAATGTAAAGATTAAATCAAGGAGAGAAATGCGGAAAAGGGACCTTTTGCTCTGCATGTCAGGACATTGTTGGCCACATTTGTTAAGGTTCTACATTACAGATTCAGTAGAGTGTACATGGTAAAACCATTTTGTAGGGGGACTACATGTACTTGCCAAAAAAAGATGAAATTTTATAACTTATAAATGGTATGCCCTGTTATACCTTACTGTCATCTCTTTTGTCAATGGCTAGTTAAATATTGTAGTATAATAATAATGTTGGTATATCAATCCTAATCTTAGTTCACATTTTAAAGAATTGCAGCTTCCCATTTCCCCCTGTGCTAAGCTTTATTTGAGCAATAAAATAAGTACCAGGCTCATCTGATTTCTGCAATCTTACTTTGTTGTGGATGGGGAGGGGGGTCAGTCTGTACTGCAGCCATGACATGAAGATGGATGACAGACCAATCACCCAATCCCACATTGCTTCAGGGAGTGACCTGCCACTCCCAGCTCACAGCTTTCGTGCAGTGCGTCCATCACCCGGCTGGAAATAAAGAAGGGAGGCGGGAGGACAGATAGCTCTTCTCTGTGCTTGGATTTGAATGTCCAGGGTGCTTTTAGTCACAATCTAGTGTTAATAATATATTTTAGAGATGATCGAATTTTTGAAAAATTGGATTCGGCCAATCCGCCGAATTTTCTGGAAAAATTAGTTTCAGTCTGAATTTATTGCGGTAAATCGCTATTAAACACAGCTATTTCTGCCTTGCTGTAACATGCATTGGATTTGTGCTGGGTTAGTGAAATAACACTGTAAATAACACAAGGAAACCGCTGCACCAACAAAAATTAAAGCCAATATAAATCAACAAGTGTGCAGCGGTCCCGTGAAGTAACTATACACAAAAAACCACCACGTGGGCAGAGCCTCTGCTCCCCACAGCCACACAATGGGACCACCGCACCACTGCTTAATCTTCCATTCTTTATTCATGTTTCACATAGAGCTTACAAACACAATTTAAAAACCATTTAAAAACATACAGTCTAGACAAAACACCATAATAAATTGTTGGGCACTGTGCAATTCTCTATAAATCCCTGGATATTAAAGAATCAAAGAACAATATTTGTTGTCATGTCCCTTTAAGTTATCCTCTACTTAATCCCTCACAAAAATGATCTCTCTTACTAAAACCTCCTATAAAGTGCAATGTGCTAACTCTCACAAAATATTAACTGTGCAAACCAGAATAATATGATCACTTATACATATCTAGATCACCAGCTCCCCCAGAAAAACAGGAGGACCCCCAAGGTGCAATGTGCTAACCTAATCTACCGTAAAAAAATACATATACATTGTTCAAAGACTTTATCCAGAGGGAATAACCATGACCAAAAAATGGAATGAGTATATTATAGATTATTAATTACCAGGATATGTACAGTGCCCGCCTCCCACGCGTTCTGTGATGACGGCGAACAAGCGTCACTTCCTCAGGGCAAGGTGTTGCAAAGATCCACTTGTACTACTGTACTGTAATACTGTAAAGAAGTATGACATGCAGATCAGAGGCATCGCTATTAGCATCGGTGTTGCAGAGCGGCACAATTACAGAGCCTTGAGGTGGCATCAGCATGAGGAGCCCATATATTGCCTGAAAGACACACCCTGGAGTTGGCAGCAGCACGGGGAGCCCATATATTGCCTGAACGACACACTGGAGTTGGCAGCATCATGAGGAGCCCATTTATTGCCTGAAAGACACCCTGGAGTTGGCAGCAGCATAAGGAGCCCATATATTGCTTGAAAGACACACTGGAGTTGGCATCAGCATGAGGAGCCGATATATTGCCTGAAAGACACACTGGAGTTGGCAGCATCATAAGGAGCCCATATAGTTCCTGAAAGACACACTGGAGTTGGCAGCAGCATAGGGAGCCCATATATTGAATGAAAGACACACCCAGGAGTTGGCAGCAGCATAAGGAGAACATATAAAAAAGTTTTACGTAATGCATTTCCTCAATAATTACTTGTGGTCTAATGCAGAGGAATGTCTGTAACTGGCGAGCAGCAACATAAATCTGTTTTGCACTATTTGTGAAGTGTTGGTGTGGCACCATGATCAATCTACTCGCATGCATCAGCCAGTGGGTGGAAATCCTGGCTGATCCATGCCTGATTCATCTTCACAAAGATGAATCTCTCCACATTTTTCATGGACAGACGAGGTCTCCTTGGGGTTATTATGGACACCGCCGCCCTAAACAATGGGAGGACAGGGACTGCTCCTGGTCCATGCCAACTGACTGGCAGTGTCAGATGTCACTTGTGATGAAGTGGATGACCGCGTTAACCAATCGATGACGGCAGATGCGTTGCTGGTCGAGACATGACCACTAGCTGATACTGCCCCTGATATATGAGGCGCTGACATCAGGTCTCTCACCGCGACTCCTGCTGCCACCCGCCCCGAGTCTGCTGCGACCTCTGCCTGATGAATCTAGGCCTCTGCCACTCCTCTGTCCATATCCTGGTACTTCTCTGCCTGACATATTTACTGCAGTTAGGAGGGGGAACAATACGCTACACTACACTTAAAACAGTATTTCAGCAGCAGGTGTGTAGAAAAGCTAGAGCAAAAAAGGCAGACGCTGTAGCTAAAAGCTAATGCAATCACACTGTCAGATGGCCTTAAATGGGATACCCCTGGTCAGAGTTAAATGCACCACAGCCAGCTTTAAAACATGGTTTTGGTAGAAAAGCAAGAGCAAAATATACAGGTTCTCTTACTAAAAACACATGCAAAGACGCTGTTATATGGCCTTAAATAGGATGCCCCTGGTGAACGTGATTTAAAAGCACTACAGCCAGCTTTAAAACATGGTTTTGGTAGAAAAGCAAGAGCAATATAGACAGGTTCTCTTACTAAAACAAATGCAATTCCAGTAGTGGGTTTATTAAGGGAGGTTGGAGTATGAAGGCCATTAAGACCAAGCCTTAAGCCTGTCCTATTGATGAATTGAGTATGGTTGATTTCTATTGTTCCTCTCATGAAATTTGATAATGCACAGATGCCTTTAAATTGGTTTTACGGATTTCTGAACTGGCATGGGGGTTGCGAGCATTGTTTGTTGTACTCTCTATTGATGGTTATCAATTGTCCCCCTCATGTAAGTTATGAAATTTAATAATGTGAGTTATATATTGAATGTGAGATATATATTGGCTTATTAGTATATATTATGTATCCAACATATGTAGATATTCTCTTTTTGGCCATGTAAGGTAGTAAGGAGTATTCAGTGGTAGTTATTGATAGTGCTGTATTTGTTATTCATATTTTATATATGTTAGTCTTTGTATTTATGTGTTTGTCCATTCATGGGATTATGCTCGCCCTAGCACCTTTTATTCCTCCTCACATTTGACAACAGCATATGTCCGTAACTGAGACCGGCTCCGGCTGCCCCCGCCCCCTCCTCCTGTGCGTCCGTCTCCTTGGTAGCATGCAGCACTGCAGCGTTGCTGCATGGGGCGGCTGTGACGGTGGTCTGGGGGGCGGGTGCAGGCGGAGCATAGGTGTTTCCTCACCAGCAACGTACTGGAGAGGGGTGGGGGGGAGGGACGGACTTCGCTCCCGCTTTTCTTCTGGCATGTGTGTGGATGCCGGCCGGGGTCATGCTGCGTGGGGGGCGTGGATGCGCTGTGATGTTGTCCTCATTTATTGCTATAAAAGATGAGTGGTGGTTAGCAGCATTGTTTTGAACCTTGAGAAAGGGGCGTAGGTGGCCTCGGAACACGTGGGTGAAATTATCTATCTGGTCCAGCAGGGGTGACTCTCTTATCACTTTTTGGGTCTTTGTCTCAGATAGTTCTGTCTTGTTCATTTGTCATATGCGGATATTTGCACATTAAACACTTATAGCAATTTTGTCCGCAACATTGCAACTTTTGCATTAGCACTTTAGTTTTAGGGTTATGGGATTCATTTGGGATTTATTAATTTGTATATATAGGTCATGAATTTTGGATTTGTAATGAGGGTTCCCTGCTGTAACCGGGTCTTTGTGTAAATGTTTTTTAAAGAAAGTCTGTGGTTGTACTGTAATTATGTATGTGTCTGTGTGTTTTTTAACACATTCATGAATTAAAGATGATTATATTGATTTTATTAAATTCTCAATGATTGATTATTGAGGGACATTTGGTGCCATCCTGGGTATCCCATTTACGGTTCACTGGGACCGTTGTTGTTTGTACAAAAACAAATGCAAACATACTGTTAGATGGCCTTAAATGGGTGCCCTTGGCCAGAGTTATATGCACTACAGCCAGCTTTAAAACGTGGCTTTGGTAGAAAAGCAAGAGCAATATAGACAGGTTCTCTTACTAAAAACAAATGCAAACACATCATGGCCTGCAATGGGATGCCCCTGGTGAAAGTGATTTAAAAGCACTACAGAACTGGTGGCTTTGGTAGAAATGCAAAAGCTAAATAGACAGGTGTGTGTGACCTGTATTAACACTAAATAGGCTTGAAAGATCTGGGCATGAAAGCAAATGCAAACACACTGTAAACTGTCTCTCTTTGTCACTGTCTCTCTCTGTCTCGCCCTGTCTTTTTATTTTACTGTCTTTTTCTCTCCCTGGCTCTATCTCTCCCTGGCTCTATCTCTGCCTGACCAGTTCTTGCCACAATACACAGCTGAAATGAGCGCCTGCAAGATGGCTGCCGCTTATATAGGGCTGTGACATCACCAGGGAGCCTAGCTGCTGATAGGCTGCATGTGATGCCTACCCAGGATTCTTTGCCCCATGGGACATGTCCTGACATGTGGATCCACCAAGGCCTGGACCACACTAAATGGAGTTTAAGGAAGTGATTTGAGCGATCAAATCGTGGCGATATTTGGATTCGTTTAGAATTGAATTTTTCCTGAAATTCGTGACGAATTCGGATTCGTCAGATTGGATTCGCTTATCTCTAATAAATTTGCTCATATTCTTTATCTTCATTTTTTCTTGTCTTTAAAAATTAATGAATGAATCACTAAAACAAGTATGAAAAGAGTGCTGCACAAACATAATTACTACTTCCACTGTATGTTGATTATATCAGACACCAGTTTTCTGACACAGTATAAATGATTTATAGAAGTCTGTAAAATTACAAACACACAAGTACAGTTGGTAAAGTATCAAAGCTGTGGCAAGTTTTTCCAAGCAGAATTAATAACCTGATATAAAAACCAATGGGATTCCAAAATTTGGAGTAGCTTTGCTGACTTGGAATATCTTCACCCAGGCGTGTCTTTACAAGTGGTAGAACACAGCCGCCGTGATCTCCAGGGACATTTCACAACCACACTGTTCAGGGAGAAATATTTCATACCACTTTAATTATGGAAACACAAAAACAGCTCCGTGGATGAAAAGGAAACATGCAAATATGTTGGTAAGCTATTTGCTTCTTTGGACTGGGGAACATTTACAGGCTGTTTTTATTATTCTGTACTTGTACAGTGTTATTACTGATGTGAACACTTCTTCTGAGTAAATAATTAAAGTGATGCTACTAACTATAAATATACAACAGAAGAAAACACTTTTGGAAAAGCTATAAAAAGTTGACATTTTGATATTGTGTTCCTAGCACAGTTTCTGTTCACAATGTATCTTCAAGAAGCTGATATAAATTCAGGGCAAGTTTGACCTGAACCCATCCTGGTGACTCTGTGCCAGGGAGGGTCCTGTTTTACAGAGACACTAAACTAATCCACCCATCAATCTATCAGTGAACCCCACATTAAGGAAATAATTACTTTTCCTAGCAATCACTCTTCCAAAATGAGACATGTATCACTGCAGTGTGATGTTGTCTACTACCCCCATCATACAGCTCTCCCTGCCCAATGTTGTCTTTCTATGGGCATCCCAAATACAGATGATGGCATTAAGGTGTTTTTAATTGGCTTGATCAGTCAAACCTTATGTTGCAATCTTGCACTGGAAAAAGGACAAAGTGTATACTGGTAGCATACAGTCATATGTCATAGCATACAGTCATATACAGTCACACAATGGCAACCCTATAAGCACTTAATGAAATTAAGCAAGTGGGAAAATTCCCTTCATAAAATTCAACCTTCATTCAAATTCAAATTCATGGGGCCACACTTTCAGAATCTGTTCATAGGTATCGTTACAAAGGGTAGACAACTTTTTGTTAACCATTATACTTGCTATCTAATATCTAACTGGTTGAAAACAAAGAGTTGGGTTTTTCCAAGCGTTAGCTATAACTTGTTTTACCATGCTGAAAATAAATTGTAACAGTATGAGTCACATTTTAGGTAACTTGTGTATCTTTTGATTGAGTAGTGTTTTCCCATTGATGCCATTGACTGTTTCATGTTGTATGCTCTTTGCTTTGGGACACGACCACCAAATATGTTTGGATCTCTCATAAGAACATCGCCTGAAATAGTTTGCAGGACAGGATGGCAATGCCCTATGGCGGGGGTGCACAAACTGTTTTGGTCCAAGAGTTGCATTGTCTTATTTGTTCACTTTAAGGGGACCCAATAAAGAGTAATATTTGAAGAAGCAGTTTATTGCAGGCAAATTTTAACATTGAAGCATTACATATTCTTTTATATATATGCAAAGGTGAGAAGAGGTGGGCAGAGCTGCAGTGGTAAAAGGTGAATAGAGGTGATAAAGGAAGAGGTGAGTAGAAGTGAGACAGGATGAGGTGAGAGAAGGAGAGGTGAGATGGTAGAGGTGAGAGGAGGTGGGGCAGGATGAAGTGAGATTAGCAGAGGTGAGGGAATTGGAAGGGAGATTGGCAGAGTTGGGATAGGAAAAGTTCTGTTTGCAAGAGCTGGGGTGGGTAGGATGGAGGTTAGCAGAGTCATTGTGGGAAGAGGTAAACTGAAGTGAGCAGAGGTGAGATGGGAAGTGATGGACAAAGGTGAGGTTAGCAGAGGTAAGGTAGGACATGTGGGGAAGAGGTAAGTAGAAGTAGGCAGAGTTAAATAGAGATGAAGTGAGCACAGTTATGGTGGAAAGAGGTAAGAGATGGTGAGCTAGGCAGAGATAGGAAGAGTCTAGATAATCATCTCCAGACACACAAACAACTCACCAGTAGTACATATGGGTCACCCACCTCTACAGAGAAATTAAATAGTGCTTCACTTTCCGATTTTGTGATGCATTGCCCTCTAGAGGCCAGCTGCTTGCATTGCAGGAAAGGTAGGCCGCAGGTTGTGCATCACTACCATATAGATACCACCACAGGAGTGCCTTCTAATTATTCTCCATAACATTTTATATGTATTACTATTCATCTGCACCAATGGATGTACCCAGCTTCTCCTCCCAAAGCTTCACGTAATTTAAATCAAATATGATACTCTTCAACTATGTTGTGCTAAATACTAGTTTGGATTTGGATTTCGGTGTGTGAAAATAAACTAGGGGGGTTATTAGTATTGTTTCTACAGAGGCTGACAGAGCTTTTCTCATTTCACTCACAATATAGTGAGATAAAAATAGATTTCTTATATTTAAAATTAAAACACATGCTGTGGGGCAGTTCTACGGGTGAGGTGCAGATTATTTCTGATTGGTGTAGTTCTTTTATTTAAGAAGATAACAGCAGCCTATGAGGGAATACAAACTAATTTGCATATGCTTTGGATTCCCCATAGGCTGCTATCACATTGTAAATGTAAATTCTAAAATAAAATATCTGCCACATTAAAAAATAATTTGCATCTCACACAATTCCTGCTCTAGCCACTATCCAAACAGGATCTACGGCCCACACAGCATGTAGTTTCCAACAGACATAGGCCCTTATTTAAGAAGGGATAGCGTCAGGTAGTGGCTGGTTAATGACAGATAGCGACTGGTGAACGCCGGACACGGCACGCAATTACACATTTATCAAGCAGAATCTGTTTAGCGACTGGGATAACGCCATGTAGCGTCTGATTCATCATTTTCACAGCCTCAGCGAACAGCGCCAGCGTTCAGCCTTGCACAGCGCCAGGTATGACCTCTCGCTACCTGTCGCTCTCCCATACATTTCAATGGACGTTTTTTTTGTTTTTTTCCCAAAAAATCACAAATAATTCTGTGACCTCTTCTAGCATTGGAATAGCAGTTTTTTCATAATTTTTTTAAATATTTCCTCAGAAATGACATTACAGGTCTGCCATTGAAGTGTTCATTTTACAATGTTGCTACAATGTAATTCCATATGTTTTTGCTTTGTTACTAGTTGATAGATGCTTGAAAACAGACTTTAAACACACCGCCTCCTGCGCTCTGGGCTTCAAACAAATATTTTTCAGCGCCAGAGATTTGTGAGGCTGTTTTTTTGCTGAATATGGTGTGAGTCGGTCGCTATGAGCAGTCGCTAACATGCGCTCCCATACAGCGCTGTACTGGTCAAATAGCGACTCCTCACAATGTATTCAACATTACTGAACAGCGACTGAGTCGCTATAAAGTAGCGACTCACGGCCGAGCACTGCGACTACTAGCGGGAGCTCTGAAAATGCCTGCTACAGACGCTCATCTGTCGCTACCTGCCGCTAATGATGAATCAGCCTGCCCGTCTGTCCAGTGAACCCAGCTGGGCCACCCCAAAGCAACACAACTGCCAAACTCTTTGCTATCAGGCTGAGTTACTGGTCAGAGTAAACCTGATCTGGCAACACCCTTGCTACAAACCTATTGGGATACAAAACCAAAAACTTGGTAGTACCAGAATAACACTCCTGAGGAAGTCCTCATCAAGGGCAAAAGGCATCAAGTTCTCCCACTTAGTCACCATACCTTAAAGAGTCACGCAACCAAAATAAGTCAAACATCTGACCAAAGCACAATATGTTTATGGAATATAAAAAATGGTCCCGATTTACTACAATCTTGCTTTAAACCTACTTTACAGCTTATGGCAGCATGTAATTTGTCTCAGAATATACAGTATGGGAAGCCTCAAAAAATTCATTCATTCAAGTCATGTGAATTTTTAGTTGTTTTTCCAGTACTAGTTAGCTACCTGACCTTCACACTCGTTGTATTAGTGAAAGATGTAAAAATTACAGAAAGGGACATTGTCGCCGAAAATAACACTGATTCCTATGGGGAATCAATGGGAAAACCTGAAAAGCCGCTCAGCAGCATTCGCCTGGCGAAAACATCAGGAAGTACATAAGACAAACGCAGCCTTAGCCTGGCGAACTAGGCAAATGGTCGGCAAACACTTAATTCAATGTTTTTACACAATCCTCTTTATCCTTTCTGTTACTGGCATATGTGAATTGTACACATTGTTGTAAGTAGTATTATAAAAGCTTGTACACAACCAACATATTAACCAAGTGACTTAACTTTCCTATAAATGTTCAAATGATTTTGCAGTCAGCCTGCATCAGCCCATTCATTTTAATGTTTGTTTGAGTAATTGATCCCAAGGTGGGACAGACTAACAACTACCAATGAATACTAACACCAAAACCACAAAAACAGACACTCCCTAACTTTAAAATACACCGCTAACACCATGGTGGACCTCCCTGCATTCACAATAGCTGTAGAAGCTGCCACCCTGACCATGATCAACTGCCGATCAGCAGCACCACTGTTGCTCCGATTGACTGACTCAGAAGTCAGGCACGGCCAATTTGGCAGCTCAGAAACACCGTGCTACTTTCGATGGTAGATCAGGCTTGCCTATGTTTAAGAAAAAAAATACAAGGCCAGCATCGGCACTCTAAAACTGGGAGACCTAGCGACGAGCGCCAGACACAATATGAAAAATGTCTGTTACTGAACACATATACACCAGCACCAGAGCAAAAACACACTAAATGATATTGTTTCAACACTGTAACATTGACACTGCAATTGCAGACCAACACGTACAATTCTGACAAAAATGTAAAAAATGTAAATATATGACAATATAAGTCTTTGGGCCTTATTTATCAAGGAATAGCGACAGATAGCAACAGATAGCGACTGGGGAGCCGGCCAGTAAAGCCAGGTACCGCAACTAGAACGCCGGCTCCCCTCCACAATCACACATTTATCAAGCCGATACTGCTTAGCGACTGAGATAGCGCCACCTAGCAACTCATTCATCATTATCCCAGCCTCATCCCACAGCGCCAGCGAACATCCTTGAACAGCGACAGGTATGACCTCTCGCTACCTGGCGCTCTCCAATGCATTTCAATGGCAGAATGTATTTTAATTAATAATTATTTTTTAATATATATATTTTTTTTAAATTTAAAAAAAAATCTGTGAACACTTCTTCCTTTGAAAATGTATTTTTTGGGGATTTTTAAAAAAAAATTTTATTTTTTTGCAGAATTGATATTACAGGTCTGATTTTAAACTATTCAGGTTTGAATATTATTTCAAAATCATTCCATTTTTTTTTGGGGTGGTTAGGGGGTAAAAAACTACTTTTAACACATCGCCTACTGCGCTCTGGGGTTTAAACATGCATTTCACAGCGCTAGGAATTTTTAAGGATGATTTTTTAATGAATATGGTGGGTGCCGGTCGCTATGTCCAGTCGCTATCATGCGCTCCCATACAACAGCGAACCTGTCAAATAGCGACTCAGCATCTTGTATTCAACATTACGGCACACCGACTGAGTCGCTATCATCCACCGAACAATGGCCAAGCACAGCGACTACTAGCGGTCGCTGTCAAAATACCGCTACAGTCGCTCAACAGTCGCTATCTGTCGCTATCTGTTGCTATTAATGAATCAGCCTCTTTGTTTGTTGGATCCAAACCCTTATACACAAACAAATTATACTCTTTATACACAAACAAATTAAAGACCATTGAATTGTATGGGAGAATGCAACTGTGCAACAGGTGCTATGTGGCGCTGCTGGACACGCAGAGCCGGCGCTTTACACCATGCCACTGCTAGTGAAACATGTGACGCTACATGACGCTATTCGAAGCGCTCACCAGTTTGACTTTCAAATATATGGTTTTCACATACTGTGCCGGCTGTTGACCTGTGCAATGTGGTACTACGTGCCATTAGCTCTTCTTAAATAAGGCCAATAAAAGATATCCTGTGAATGTCACTGCTCTGCCTCTGCCAGCAAACATAGTATGGTTCTCTGGCATACAGGGTGAGGGTGTTATTCAGCAGCAGAGAAGATTCAGCTGGGTGCCTGGGCAAAACTGTTAACTCAAGCAAAATGTAATAACGGTAAAAAATAATTTGGGTGGAAAATCGCAAATTTTATCAGCCAAATGCGAGGTAACTTATCAGTGCATGGTAAATGTATTTAACCAGCCTTGTATTACCATGGAAAACAGGACTGCGCCATGTAGAAAAGCGTCATATTTTATCAGCAACATCTAATTAATTAAATGGCTCCTGAGTAGTGAAATCACAAATCTTTTTAATAAGTGAATATTATAAGAAAAGCTCTTCTCTTGCATCGCCTTATCGCAACAATATTTGCATATCCCCACCTGTGATGGTTAGGTAATAACTACCTGCCACAAATCAGAATTATGAATTTTGTATGCCTAACAAAACCGCAGGGGAAATTATATCTCAGGCATTCCGTAATAATTGCAGCTAAGCTGTTTAGTGCCATCCACTTATTCTGCATGAAGTGCTTAAAGCTGCAACAGTTGTCTATAAGCTCAGCTGTATATTTAGGAATATTGATCTTTGTTCGTCCTTTTAAATTATTATTTCATATTTTGTTTTTTAAACATATGCATTAACCACAAAGAGATGCGCAAGAGATGCTGTGGATTACCGCAGGTGCAGACACATTGACATTCTTCCATTGTGTACTGTTAATCCAGAGTTGTCGCTCACTTGTCCCATCTTCAGGTCCATATTCACAATAGCTATTTCTGGTCTATGCACATGAAGTCTGTTACTGGTCTATATTCTGCTCTACCGTCCTTTTCGGGTTTTTAGGTTTGTGTCCCGAACCGAGTAGTGATGAGCCGAATCCACCTCTATCCTGTTATGGTGAAATGTTGCTGAATAATTTGCAATATTCTGATTCTGTATTCCTGAAACCAACCCTGTGTGCATCTGGGGCTCTGGAAAGCAACTAAAGCAGGCAAATCCTCTCAAAATGCGTAATGGGAAGATTGCAAAAGCTTGTGTAATTTAAACTAAAACATCAGAGGTCTTCAAGCAATGCATTTCTAGAGAAAAACATTTCTTTAACTCCTTTAAAGCATCTTTTTGAAAAGCTAGAGGTTTCCTTTAACAGAACAATGTAATTTTAAAGCAGAGGAATGTCTCTTAGTTTTTAGTACATTTGTATATGAAGCTAGACCTTCCCTTTATTAACTTTAACAGCTCCATTAAAGTGATTGAGCAGGATAATTAAAAAACAAAAGGGTACTTACCCTTTGTCCTGCATAATTTTGGTAAAAGAGTTCTCTAATATTAGTTTGGGTAAAGGGGGGTTCTTCTATCTTTTTTGACGTTCAAATGCATTAGAGGTCTTATAGTAACCTTTATCATCATCTACAGGCAGAATACTGGCAGTAAAAAAAATCTGCTTAAACAAAAAAACATAGCTGGTTGAATTGGACCCAAATTTAGCCAATATTCTGTTTGGCTGAACCAAAATGTGTAAATTCTGTCAATTTTACTTTTGAGCTGGATCCAAAGCCCAACAGTAGAAGAGGGACCCTGTTCCAAGTTAGTTTTCTGGATCTAGAACTTGTTCCTAGTTAGTTCCTTGCACCACAGCTTTCTATTCAAGTTCAACTCCTGCACCAAGGTCTTTTTCCCAGTTTCCTAGTTTGTATCCAGCATTGGGATTATCTTCTCGGTTTGTATAGTGCACCAAAGTCCTGTTCAGGATTTGTATCTTGCACCAGTGTTCTGTTTGTGACACTATATGGTGTTTTGGTCCCCACTTGTTTAATTCTGACATAATAACAGGACTTACTGATCTTTGACCTGCAGGCTGATTCATCACTAACGCCAGGTAGCGACAGATGAGCGTCTGTAGCAGGAATTTCAGTGCGCCCCCTAGTAGTCGCTGTGCTTGGTCGTGGGTCGCTAGTTCATAGCAACTCAGTCGCTGTGCAGCAATGATGAATACATTGTGAGGAGTCGCTATATGACCAGTACAGTTCTGTATTGGAGCAAATGTTAGCGACTGGTCAGTGCGACCGACTCACACCATATCCATCAAAAAAACAGCCTCACACACCTCCGGCGCTCAAAAATGCTTTGCTGCAGCCCAGAGCGCTGGAGGCTGTGTGATTAAAGTTTGTTTTTTACCATGTATCCACCAGTTACAAAGCGAAAACATATAAAATTACATTGTAATAACATTGTAACATGAACAGATTAATGCCAGCCAGACCTGTAATGTCAATTCTGCATAAATACATAAAACATGAAAAATATTTTCAAAAATAGCTTTTTCTAGGCCAGGATAGGTCACAACATTATTTGAGATTTAAAAATAAAAAATAAAAACCTGTTTAAAGAGAAATAAAAGAACGTCCATTGAAATGTATGGGAGAGCAACAGGTAACCAGAGGTAATACGTGGCGCTCTGCAAGGCTTAACGCAGGCGCAGTTTGCTGAGGCTGGGGTAATGATGAATCGGACGCTACATCTGGTCAGTGTGAGCGACTTAAACCATATTCATCAAAAAAACTGCCTCACACAGACCCAGCGCTCAAAATTGGGTCGCTGTAGCCCAGAGCGCCAGAAGCTGTGTGATTAAAGTCCGTTTTTTAACACATATCCACTAGTAACAAAGCGAAAAACATATGAAATTACATGTTATTACATTGTGACATTAACAATTTAATACCAGACCTGTAATGACTATTCTGCATAAAAATAAAAAAAATTAAAAACGTTTTCAAAAATGTATTTAAATAGGCCAGGAGAGGTCACAAAATGATTTCATACAAAGCAAATAAAAATATTAAAAGAAAACCCTGTTTAAACATAAGAAAATAAATGTCCATTGAAATGTATGGGAGAGCGACGGGTAGCGACAGGTAATACCAGGCGCTCTGAAAGCCAGAGCGCTGCCGGGATCCGCTGAGACGTTTGTGATGATGAATCAGTTGCTACGTGTACCTGTAAGAGGCGCTCGCCAGAATTGTCTTCATAAATGCGGTATTGCGTGCCGCGGCCAGCGTTCACCTGACGCTACCTGTGGCTTACAAGGCACTACCTGTCGCTATCCCTTGGTGAATAAAGCCCTTGGTGAATAGTACTATACCTGTAGCTGCCCCCATTTGATGGACATGCTTGCCTCATCCCATTCTTAATTGAAATCAATTTTGAGAACTGTCCATTTGCTATAATCCTAACTGATGGCTTATTATACAGGGATAATATAAGGTTTAAAAATCCTTCCATAGGACAGATCCGTCTCATAGTTAACTCGTAAAAAAACGCTAAAAACCAGTAGTCCAATCACAAGAGCTTACACTTCACATTTTATCTTCCTATTTCTGAACTCATTCCATTTGTTATCCTACACTACACTCTTTAGACCATTTACTGTATCTACACCTCAATATCACTATATGTGTTCTATCACTCCTCTTATTAGATCGGTGGTGCTCACCTCTTTTTATATACAGGACCTCCATCTCTCCCTGGCTTGTACTCACCTTTTACTCCATCAATGCATGTTAGTCCTTCCAGGGCACACACCTGAAGTGGAAGAGGTGGTAGGTTAGTTAAGTGTCTTGTTTTGGTTTTGGTCTAGCCATAACACAAGGGCTTAGTCTAGCACAAACTACCAGGCTACGAATTCCCCTTTTTCTCCTCAATGACCAATGTTGCTCCTAACACTTGCTGGTGTGGATGTGTGTCGTTGGACTGGCTATTACCGGCTATTATTACTATTAGTTTGTACCTGTCATTTCTTATGGGGCCCAACCACGAAGGGGGGCCCAGGTGCTGGCAAGGTTGTCATAGGGTTCACGTTCACCTCCTCTCATCCCTGGGACGCTCCCTGCCCATTGTTATGCAGGTTTATGTAACTGCAGCTCAACACCGTGGGACTGGCCACTGTAAAGATGGAGGGAGGGGGCCCAGGTCAGGATGCTTTTTATGCTCTGAGCTGCGTTCCTTCACACCCCGCCACATTCTTTGCTTCCAGGCTGGACGGACAGAGCAGGGCTGCTGATTAAGCAGGACACACTTGGATCCCAGGCACGGCCAGAGAGAGATGCTGCTCAGCATAGATGTTAGTGTTCCTTGAGCTGTCACCACTCACCAGGGTACCCCCTCCTAGATCTGCTGCCACACAAGTCATCATTTTTTGGGGCTTTTAAAAAACATATACACAAAACATAGCCTCCATTCATAGAGTTTTGAATCCAATTTTTTTGAATAGGTTCTTTGACTGGGCATCTAAATTTCCCTCCTCCTGCCACCCCAGAGTTCAGCTTACTGACCCCTTCTTTTTCAGGGCCAGCATGTGCTGGAGGGGACAAGAGGCTGCAGCAAACAACACAGTAGGCAGAGAACCTTACTGGATGAAGTCTCAGCCACTGTACAGTACACTACTGTTTCCAGTGCCCATCCAGAATTAAAGGTTATGATGGTGTTAGTATGTTTGGCCACTCGAGAGGTTGCATGGGATGTTGGATACTAGTAGTGGTTGCTATAGGGCCCGCCATTAAGAAGATTTCCAGTCTAAATACAAACCCCCACCCTGCAACCGTTTCCTGGCACTGAGGCATGATGGGGGGTTACAAAGAAGAAAACCCCTTAGCTCACCTACGGTCAATCGCGTCATACTGCTCAGTAAGGCACAAGGCAGCAACCCCCAACTAATTTTGCATGCTCCCGCCACCCATTCAAGTGAAGAGTTGGGGGACGCTGTATGGCGCTGAAATTCCCCAGCTCCGTGCGCACTCAAATAGAGATAACTCACCCATTCTTGGCTTGGGTGAATAGGGTTGTTTGGAGTCACAGTGGAGCTATACTTTCCATGGGACAAATCTCTCAGGATGGTGCAGGTCTGTTTTCAGTCCCCACATTTAAGGTCAGGATGCATGTGTCATCTGTGTGTAAAGCAATCCTCCAAAGCATTGCTGACTACCCCATTATATTAAAGGATTTCTGCACATATGCTGGTCAAGTATCCAGTCTGGCATCAATGGGGGGCAGGAGCATACACAGCCCTGATGGTGCCCCATACCAGGGTTCCAACACAGGCCCCCATCATCACCAGCCCCCAACCTCACTCCCCCACCCCACCGTGCACCCCGACACTCAGTGGTCGTCCGTTCCTCGACGAGAGATGACATCAAAGAGCGTGAAAGAGGGGCACTCATGCGTCACCAGAGGAATGGCCATGTGCATGACGCTGCGGGGGAACACAGAGGCAGGGCCCACATTCAAGTGGGAAGCAAGCAGAATGGAGGCAGCATGGCTGGGTAAGTATTTGCAGCAGGTACATACCGCAGCGTGCACCTGGCCGTCTTGTTCCACGTGCCTGCACTGCCCTTATGGTATGTACACCCCTGGGGGGGGTGTTATTTAAAAAATGGGGGGCCAACATTGAGGTTGTATGGAGCCCAGAAATTCCTGAAGGCTGCCTGTAGTTATTTGTTGATAAACCATGCGATGGGAATAGACTTAACTCCACTCTGAACACACATCATGGGTGAGAACCTAAGCTCTCGGTCCAGTTAGATCTGTGTATTCACCTTAAGCAATTCCACTCTCAGTGAGTAGCGCATCTGCAGCAGCTACTAACCTCCTTCCAACTAAACTAAACCCTGTGTGGCCACAACTCCCATGGGCTAAAGTGACCCTTTTACAGATGGCTAAGCCGACGGGAGGCAAAGGACCGGACCCTGAAGCAGCAAGATGTTGCCGCAGCAGGCAGCGGCAACATCCAAATGGTAATTAGGGGAAGATGGGGGGGGAATCCACTCCTTTTTATTTTAGGTCCGATGTTCCTCTTTAAAACATTTACCTTACCTGGAGCAGAGACCATTCAGTTAAATATTTTACATTTGTCCACTGTTCAACGCATGTAAACGCCCTTAAAGGAATAAAGACACTTCAAGGTTGATGCTGTAAACTGTTTACTTAAAAAGATCTACGTAAAGTTGCAACTGACTTTACTAGTGACTTCACACTATTTCCTGTATGGAGTTTCAATGCCTCGTGTTGCTGCACAACATTCTAGACACCACTCTAAAATGTAATCAACAATTTTGAGAGCAGAGAGTTCCCTCCCGGGCTGTTTAAACATCAACCATGAGGGATATAAAACACACATTATTCACTATAAAGGCACACAATGACTGAACACTCCCGGCACATAACAAAAGCTTCAAATAAATTATTTAACCTCTAAATCACTGTTTCAACCACTTCCTTCCTCCTGTGCATATCTTTAAGCACATTTCCAACATTTAAAAGTGCAATTTCGATCAACATTTTTACTGTAGTTCCATCATCCCACAGTCATCATAAAAAACAGTTTAAAGAGGCATGAACATTCTTAATTCTTAAGTATCGTTAAGTATCAGAACAGTTTACACCAGCAGCATTGTGCACTTTTTATCTGCACATTTACGGGCGGTACTACTCTGGGCCTGGTAGATCCACCTTAGCTCCATTGTGCCAGACCGCAATTCTTGTAAACTTAAAGATGTTTCTCCTGTGACACACAAAATTAAATGTTTTCTGGCTGTTATCCCACTCAGCCTGGGACAAGCGGGTAGTCTCAACTTGCACCTCGACAGTTTGTCTACCAATCGTCCTGACTGGCTTCCACCCAAATCATCTCCTTAGGGGAGACGTAGGGGACTTCCGCTATGCTTGTTCAAGGGTTGGGGACGGCATAACAAGACCTGAATTCCAGTGCCACCCCCCCCCCCCCCCCCCCCCGCAATGCATGAAAGGCTGCTTTCACCATAGTCACGCTTATAGTAGCTATGTTAAAAGGCTGTCCTCCTTGGCTTAAACTGTGAAGTATGTAGTTGCTCCCTTCCTCCTCTGTGTCTTCCGATGGGAGCACAACTGCACCAGCACTGGCTGTAGCCCTCATGTGCTTCACCACTTTCCCTTTGCTTGGGGAGCTGGAGGAGCTCACCATCATGTCCAATGACGAGGTGGGGGCAGCAACAGACAAATCGTCCATATTCTCCTCAGGAGCGGCTTGCTCCTCTGGTTGCAACTCAAGCATCGGCATGTGCCCCGACTCTACCTCCTTTCGCACGGTGGGAAGGTTTTGCTGGTTTCCTTGGCCTCTGTCGCATCCTCACCCTTGGCGATGGACTCAATCCCCTACAGTTCATTGATCACTCCCTGGGGCTTGGTCACCTCTGGGCAGTGATGCTGAGACCCTCCAGGGAACGGTGTAGACAAAAGGTTTCCCTGGGTGGGCTTGGGCAGCCTGAGCAGCTTACTCCAACCCGGTGCCCTTTTCGCCAACATTACCCCTTTCAGTATGGCCAGGGGCTCCTGCAGCTCAACTGCTTCAGCCCACATACCTGGTGCTCTGCGGTCCCGCACCAGGGACAAATAGGATAGTCTTCTCGTCCGTCGAAACGCCAGACATCTCTCCTTCCAGTGGCAGTAGCACCCCGCAGTCACTATTACAGTCAGAATAGTGGACAGAGTAGTGGCTCTGTGGGAGAGGATGTGGGAGAATGGATATGTGACTAGATGTGCGTGCCTCTGCCGCTGCCACTGGTCCGTAATATGCCCGTCCCGCTTGAACAAGACTCACCACTACAACACTCTGCAAACCCTCCCCGATACCCCCCATGCCTCCGCCCCACGGCTCACTCAGTCTGCACTGATCACAAAGCATACAGGTACCGTTACATTGCTCTGTTCAGCTGCCCAGCTCCTGCTCTTATTATGGGGCTATTTTTACACCCCAGCTGAGTGGCAGCCTCTTATCCCCGCTTCGCTCACTCTGTCCATCCAACTCTACACATGCAGCTGAGCGGCAACCACTGATCTCTGCTGCGCTTCTGCTGTCTGGCCATCTCCATACTGCAACTGAACGACAAACACTGATCCCTGCTGCACTCTCACTGCCCGGTTATCTCCACACCGTAGCTGAACAACATGCTCTGATCCCTAGCAGAGCAACAAACACTGATCCCAGCTGTACTCTCACTGCCCAGTTATCTCCACACCGTAGCTGAACAACATGCTCTGATCCCTAGCAGAGCAACAAACACTGATCCCTGCTGCACTCTCACTGCCCGGTTATCTCCACACCGTAGCTGAACAACATGCTCTGATCCCTAGCAGAGCAACAAACACTGATCCCAGCTGTACTCTCACTGCCCAGTTATCTCCACACCGTAGCTGAACAACATGCTCTGATCCCTGCTGCGCTCTCTTTGCCCGCTCATTCTCACATCGTAGCTGAACAGCAACCACTGATCCTCGGGGTGCTCCTGCTGACCGGCCATTCTCACACCTTGGTAAATTGACAACAGAGTGCGGCTTAGGGCAATCGGTGTATAAAGATGTGCTAGTCTGACTATCTTCTGATGAGCAGTAGCAGTGTTTCTCCTGAATAGCTTCCAGTGCTTAGGGCTGATCATACTCATACTAGCCCAGACCGCCCACTGCATTTCCTTAGCCAAAGCCACGCCACGCCACTGATAAATAATCCAGGCATAAACCCTGCTGAATGGCTGATTTAAACTCCCACTGTACTTTACTGCTCTGCTCTTACTAAACATTTACCATCTCGCTCCAGCAAAGCAAAATAGGAGGGCCAAGTAAAAGAGAACAACCAACCCCACAGCTAATTGAGGCAATTCTGGTAGTACTGAAATATCATTCCGCTTCAGCAGGCCCATTTCCAGTTCTGTATTTGACACTATTTGCAGTGCTTGACCCTATCTACCACCCCAACATCACCTACGAGCATGGCCACAGATTATCGACTTGTAAGCTGCATTTACAAACTTGCCAAGCATGCTCAAACAAGTTGCCCACCATTTCTGGGCTGGAGACACCAGTGGGAACCATAGGTTGCTGGGCATTAGAATCCACTCCAGGACAGGGCACGCTGACAGTTCCTTTAGTTGGACGTAGACTTGAGCTGCAGATTTTGGCAACTATTAAGAAAGGTGAGATGTTTTTAATGCTGAATATCTATACTGGAAACAGTTATCAATATGATTTAACAGACATGGGGGGAGAAAAGGGCGGGGGTCAAATAAGGCTGTTAAAAATCCTGCCCACAATGTGGCGATAAATTGAAATATCCCAAACTAAGACAAATTAGGAGAAAGCATTACCAAACCATCCAAAAAAAACCTTTAAGGCAGACCTCAACTACACCTTGACAGCTTAGCTAAAAACTAAACTTCAGTACCGGATCTGCAAGCAGAAAGTTAGCCGTGGCCAGGGCACAAATCTAGGAACTACAGCCCTACATAAGCACTTGGCTGCTTGGTACAATCAAAATGCCTCACACGGGCAGTAGTCTCAGTCTTGTCATCATCATCTAGTGATCCTTCTCTATCCGTCAGTTATCCATAATAGAATCTATATCCACCAGAGAACAATACGTCATCTTGTTGTTGTGCGGCTGAACTCGCACCTGGCCCAGTTGTTGGTGGTGCAATCACTGCCATACCACCTGGTTGAGTCCACCTCATTTAGGCAACTAATGGGGTGCGCTCAGCCTATATGACGTGTCCTCATTTGCCATTTCTTCTCCGAAAAGGCCGTCTTCTCCTTGCACAGTTATGTGGAAGAGAAAGTGGGGCTGCCTATGCAACTGTCTGTCTGTCAGTTTCCAGCACAGTGCAAGCAGCAGTAGATACTTGGAGCAGTAGCTACGGCCAAGGGTTATACATGTGTGTCAAGGTCCACTGGGTTAACCTTGTGCAGCATGATGCTCCAATGCTACAAGGTCAGGCTTTAGCAACACCTCCGCGGATGTGCTGATCCTGTTCAGCTTTGGACACCAGGCACCTATTCTCCTCTATAACAGACAGGAGACAGCAGGGCTTAGCTTACCCTCTTCCCGCTGACAGCGTAGCCGGCCTGCCCGCTCCCACCATTCCGGAAAAATGCTGGCATGGTGCCAGCGGGCAGGCCGGCTACGCTGTCAGCGGGCTGCCGCCGCCGCCCGCTGACAGCGTAGCCGGCTTGCCCGCTCCCACCATGCCGGCATTTTTTTTTATTTCAGGCAAAATTCGATCGGCACGAACCAAAAAAAATTCGGGTTCGTGCCGAATCGAATTTTCCCTGAAATTCGGAGCTAATTCCGGTTCGTCCGAACCGGTTCGCTCATCCCTAATAGCCACCACAGGTTTCCTGTGCCACGACCTAGTCTTTCCTCAACAGCTGCAGCCTCTGCTAATGCTGCTACTACTACCACCAACAGTGCCTCCTCTGCCAGCCTGCCACCCTCTATTACTGCCAGGCCAACACACATGCAGGTCAACCCTGTGATGCCCAAAATGGGCACATTTTTCAAGGCTTTGAAAAAGCCATTGCTTCTTCTTCAGCTAAAACTTCAGGGTGCTAATCCTGCTGCTACACCCCCGTTACAAATGGGACTTTTTTGAGGACTTGCTCACTACTGTCAGGCCTACACAGCCGCAGGTCTACCCCCTGTGATGCCCACAATGGGTACATTTTTCAACTCTTATGAAAAGCCATTACTTCATATCATTTTCCAGGAATGCCAAACCCAATGCTTCTCCCTATTTTTTATCTGCTTTAAACTTTAGACAATATTACCGTGTAACATATCTCCTCCGTATTTACAATTGGACAAAAGAGGATGGAATCTGGACCTGAAGATAAGACCCTTAGACAAAGACATTACGACATTGAACCCCACAATAATGGACACATTTTTACCACAATCGCACAACCCCATTGTAAAAGCTACACTCAATACATTTAAGCTACTTACGAGCCAGCAAAAATTCTTCCCATATCCAAACATGATGCGGTCACTTTCACTAGACCCAGACTTTCCAGTTGGTTTAGACAGCTGAAATTGGAGATCTCATGGAGAGAATATAGACCCATATGTCAGGGTTATCCACACTTGGAATTCTCTGCAAGGATTTACTAAATTGAGAGTAGAATGTAATAAAGAGTAGTTGGGTTCTTCAGTAGCTTCAGATATATCAGAAAACCCTATATCTGCCCACCACCAACTTCTCTCCATTTGACCTACACAATTTATAACACCAGAAAATTTGCCAAAAACACTAAAAGACTTCTACCAACTACTTTTGAAGACCATACATCTGGACCTGTCTTTTCATAGAGAGAAGTGAGAACTGGACCTTGAACAACCACTACCTGCCCTAGAATAGGGTAAAATATATAACTCTAACAGCATCATACGTTCACCTCCATTAATAAATCTTTCATCTAAAGTTTGTAGGTTCTTTCTCACTGCTAATTATAACCTCACTACTCAAAAACTGGGTCCTACTAGCGCTAAACAACACCAATTTATCTAAAGAGGAGGCAGACCTCCTTCTCATTATGACATGTGCCACAAAAAAAAGTCAACCAACTGGAAAGTCTGGGTTTAGTTAAAGTGACCACATCATGTTTGGATACGGGAAGAATTTTTGCTGGCTCGTAAGTAGCTTAAATGTATTTAGTGTAGCTTTTACAATAGGAAAACACATGGAAGGACATTAGGAAGATACAAATGACATGACACATGACTGGCAGGCACAGACATGCAAGTTAGCAGCTGGTAAACTAAGTACAAGAATGAACGCAAAAAAAATTCTGAACAGCCAGGGATCCTGTGTCGCTTGACTGAGCAAAGACATAAATAAAATACATACGGTAACCAGAAGTCACCAAAATAAACAGGACTGGAATGGCTTATTGAAGTCTGATGTGATATGGCGTTGTAGGTAACACAGCACCAGCACTAACGGTACATGAAACACTACATGAGGTTAAGAGAGGTGCTAAACATTTTCTTGCATCATAAATATGACTTGCTGGTGGCGCTCATGAAAGACACCTGCCGCTACGTGCCACTACGTGGCCTTAGCATTTCCTAAATAAACCCCTTCGTTTTGTCATTTGAGTTATATCTTTAAAGTCTTTTCTGGTGAATTTTTTCCCATGCCTTTCTGTTAGTATTGAAAAGGGAGACCCCCATTGGTACTGGATATTCTCCCGTTTGAATTGATCTAATGAAGACTTCACCATAAACCTTTTTCTTTCTTGTAAGTCTAGTGTCAGAAAACTGTAGCTGTAGGCCATTTTATGACCAATCTGGACTTTCTCTAGAAGCCTTCATGATAGCCTCTTAATCTTGGAAAAAGCTCAGCCTACATATCACATCCTGAAAGGGAAATCATTTCCTTCCAGCTCTTACCGTAGGCCTAGATAGACCTCTTTCTATTTGAATAGTTTCCTTGCTGAGGGTTGTCGCTGTATCTCAATAAATATAACTTGCACAGTTTCTAATAGGATATTATTTTCAGAATTTTCTGAATCTCCCAAGATAATTAATATAAAGCTTTATTCAGAGCCTCTTTCGCACACAATAGGCGTGTCTTTTGGGCTGAGTTGCCCATTTTGGAGGAAAATATGTGTAAGGTTCAAACTTACTCCGGAAAAAACACGCCTTAGGCTGGATATCAGTCAGAAGACCAATCAGCAGGTGTTCAAATTTACCAGATTCAACCGTTTTTTTTCTTGAGAAACTTAATCAGAGCTGCGGTCATGGTTGGTCCCCGCCACAAGAAAGGGGCGTGCAATTGGAGGTATAACCAAATTGGTTTGATGCCTCCAATTTTTAGCGAATGGCTCATTCCAGAGTATAGGGGCACTGTCATTTGGCATATCCCAGCCTTCACTGAGCTGTGCCATGACTAAATTACTTGATGGTATGGCTGTCTTGCAGGAGAAATACATGTCTTTTCCTGACAGTATGACATCCTGGAACACCATGAGGCTGGGTTTTTTTTCGAATAGCGAATATGCCAAGTGTCATGGGCAGCATCATTTTCAGGCCCTGGTTCCCCCAGCTGCTCACGGCTATATGTTTTGATTTGTTTAGGTCCACATTGCTCCTGCTTCTTACCTACTGTCCTCTTTTTAGGCTAGCCTGGCTTCACTTATCCTAAACCAGCTTCCTTATGTTGCCACTATGTTTAGGTCTACATTGTTCCTCGCCCACTATCCTCTCAGCTTCCCTGTGTCACAATTGGCCCTGGTTTTGTTTTATTTTGCCTGTTTGCTTTTTATGCCAGTCTATTGACTCTTTTGCCATTATTTTCAGCAACCACAAGATGGGCCACTCTCTTAACGTGCAATGCGTAGTGGGACTGGATCTTCTTTTTAGCGTTTTGGCTGGCTACCCTGGCTCGTCCCACTACACATTCATCTTGAGGAGTTCCAGTTTGTACACCTGTTTTGAGAGTGGCGAGCTTACTGGTGGTTTACTTCTGGGTAAGTCTGTTTATTTTAATAGTTGATCTGCCTGTTTATTTCTGTTATTTGCATGTATGCCCTCCCTCACTTATACTGTGTTCATGGCCCTCTTTTAATGCCCCCTTCTTTTTGTCAATATTACAAATACTTGGCCTCAGCATCCTGCCTTACTTTTAGCTTTATTTGCCAACGCAAATATTTACTATTTGGTTTTGGCTGTCTTGTTGTTGTGTTATATATGAAGATTTAAATATTCTGTTTCTTGTTACCTTTAGGGAATTCCAGTTATCTCTTGCTTCCCTGGCTCCTGATGCCCTTTTTAAGGCCCCAGATTGCTGACCAGAAGGCTTATAATCGGGCCCACTGCCACACATGGCCTGTGGAGCAGGTGGGGCTGCTGCTTGCAGAAGGAATATCTTGATGCTGGGAGTACACCTATTGTCCGTGGTGCCAGCAGCTCGTGGAAGAGTACAGATGATATAGAGGGTCTCAGCTACCTTCTTCCAGCTCATTAATTTCAGCCTTGAGAGGTGCCGTCTGTATGATGAAGGGTCAACATTAGTGTTTGTATGAGTCAATGTTACCACACAGTCTCACGGGCCCACAACATTTCCATGGGATCACCCTCCTCCTCCACCCTGCCTCTTGGCCTTGTCAATTTAGCACACACATTTACCTTAGCGCTGTCTGGACTCCCTGGGTGGCTGGCTGGTGGGTGGGCCTGGCATTCATGACTCACTGGTAGGCACGCCAGATGGGGCAGCTGTGGCCACAGGTGGAGGGTCTTAAGGGCAAGGTGCTGCTGGATGGGGGGTTGCTTCAATGTCAAGATAAATGTACTGTTAGTTTACTCTTTACAGTATATGGGCCCCTTCAAATTCACAACAAGAGCTACACATTGGGATCCACATCGACGTGGGGGCCCTAAAATGGTGCTGCTGCCACCATGTTAGCAGTTATTTATATATTTACAAATGCCCATGGTGCCCATGTGTGTAGTATGCCAACATGTGTGTCCCAGGCAAGTCCTCAAAGTTGGGTGTGCATGTGGGCACACAGGTTGGTGGGTTTGATGTTTGGTCTGCCCACCCCGTGCCAAGCTACAATTAGCAACCAAGTCATACCACTGGTGGACACATGCCGCCTATTGGTGTCCATGGTGCCCGACACCCCCTGGTAGGTGTTGTAGTTGAACATCCCCGCCAACCGCTCCTCAGTATGTGTGAGTCTTGAGGAGGCCCCCACCAGTTTTCAAACTAGATTCAAACAAAGGAAATGTTCAGAGAGTTGTCCAGTGTTTCAGGCACAAACATCCCTCTGGTTGATCACTACTTAACCCTCAGCCCATCTGGTGCCGAATTTCTGCCGAACCACCACATTCAGGTCGTCCCACTTTTTCTTGGCCTGAGCACCATCCTTGGGTTCCTGCCCTGCCCCTGTCATGCTGTGGGTAATCTCCCCTCATAACTCCTCCCCCAATGCTTTGGGGGTCGAGTGGGACTGGGACCCAGCAAGCTGATCATAATTTGGCAACACCATCCAGCAGAACCTCCACCTGTGCATCATTAAATCAGCCATGTGAGTGGCGAGGGGATGTCTCCTTACACCTTCACCCAAATAAAGTAACACTGGTCGGACCACAAATGGCAAATGTGGGCCATTTCACAGGAAAGTGGATGTACAACAGAGAATGTGAGCTGTTTAACAAAATGTTATTCTCTTTTGTAGCTTGAGAAGTGCTGGTGTGTTGTGCTTCTCTGTCCCTACAGAATTATCCGAGGGGGAGTAAGTGATGATGAGGGCACCCAAGACAGAAGCGGTGCAAGACTTCAACTCAGTGAAGCCAAACACTCACAAGCATTACACAAACAACATATGCACAGACTCACTAACTCAGGATGGCCCCCTAAAACTATGCTGACAACAGCTGGGGTAAGTATGTAAAAATGTGCGTGCATGTACAGGCACACGTGTAAAAACAATTGTTAATTTTTATTTATTTCTCTTTGCATGTTGCTACCCCAAAAAATGTTGTTTGTTTTTTTTTCTTTTAAATGTCATATTTTTAGAGATTTTCTACATTTATAAAAAAAAATACTTGAGAAAAAAAAACAAACCCCCCAAAAATTAATCAAACAATAGTTTTAAACTTTACATGTTGAGTGGGGGGCCTTAAATGCAACAAAAGCATACGCAAACCAAA
Organism: Gastrophryne carolinensis; assembly: GCA_027917425.1. NCBI lineage: Eukaryota > Metazoa > Chordata > Amphibia > Anura > Microhylidae > Gastrophryne > Gastrophryne carolinensis. The sequence continues at coordinate 459,316,395 of CM051235.1, forward strand.
GAAACAACTGTGTATAATGGTGAGTCAAAACAGAAGGTGGCCTAAGTATGAGGTGAATAACAGTGGGTAAAAGCAGATGACATGGCAACCAAGGAACAAAGGTAAGTATGGTGAAGGACATGCACACTACATGGGATGCCCTAGATTCCAGCAGGAGGGGAAGGTAAGTATGTAGAAAGAAATGCAGACTACATGGGATGCCCTAGATGCTAGCAGAGGGTAGAAGGTAAGTATGTAGAAGGACATGCACACTACATGGCTACACTGGCAGGAGACAGTGGGAAGCACCTTAAAATAGCAGATAAAACAAAAAAGCTGTACGCCAAAAGGCAAAAGAAGGACATGGCACACCAATGGACTCCAAAGCAAATTACGTTCGAAAACAGGTACAAACATGGCTTCCAAGTCGAGTTCGGCAGCAAATACCGTAAATGAGTACGCAAAGCAAATACCTTTGTGTACGCATAACTTTTCTCAGAATGCGTCTCTGAATCATACGAGCGTTCGCAAGTTCCGGGTTTCTGAGTTCAGTTCCCCAAAAAAATGAGCATTCACGAGCAGGCTCTGAATCAGGCCTATGTTTTTGTTAAGGTCTACCTGCTGGCTCGATCCTGGAGAAACTTAACTTTCAAGCTTAAATTAGACTGATCATTACATACAGGAATTCATTCTTATCCTAACTTAGGGGCAAATTGTACTTTAATTTCTCGACTTTAGCCAAGCATGTACTACTTTTTTTCCCTCCAAAGCGCTTGGGTCAGCTTTAGTCAGGAGATCCCGTAAATGCTTCCACATTATTATTCAATGTTATACTGCACCGTAAAAGGGCTCATCACCCTTCTGTCTTGATTCAATGCCTCCCAACATCAACGGCCTGCCTGTTAGTCTTCCGTTGGCCACTTAATGAGCAGTGCTCACGTCAGCTCTGCCTCTGCTCGCACTTGCTCGTTTGCTTTACATCCTACTGCGAACTGGTCCACCCAGGGTTTTTTGTTTCACTAAACAAACCCCAGTTTTCCTTTTTTTCTTTTTTCTCATTAATCATATTTTGACCATAACATTTCTGTATAAAATCATGCCCAATTTATTGTTCTCCAAACAAGTACAGTTTCTGCAAATTCCTTAAAACGTTTGGAATGTTTCCCTGTTATGTATGATGGTGACAACAGAAGCATTTGTTTTAAAGTGTGTTTTGTGGCGATTCAATTCCCTCTTTTCCAAACATGAATCCAAAAAAGAAGTACATTCTGCAACAAGCTTTATTCTTCGATCATTATTATGTACAAATGGCAAAATTCTTTCAAACTAGACTCATCTTCCTCCCAGAAAAATAACACATCATCAATTTAGCATTGCCGAAATAACAACTACAAGTTTTGTCAGGATCAGGTTTGCTATTGGCAATGACAAACTCAGGAGTAAAATAAAGTACTATGCATTTTATTGAAAAGACAGTCCAACAAAAGTGGCATGCAGCGCAAGTCTCTCCAACACATGCTTAAACACTCTGCTCCCTCCCACCATCACTGTTTTTTTTTTCAGCCCCGATACTGCCCCTGAATGCCGTCTGGGTGGGTGAGGAATGGGAGGAAGTTCGCCCCCAGAAGCAGAATCGTCCCCCAAAGTTCAGGTCCCTATTGATTTCAGGGGGCAGCGGGTTTGGGGCCCCAAACCTGAACTTTTATTCAAAGGTCGGCCAAACTTGCTGACCCCAAACCTTTTTTTCAAATCTATTTTTCTTTGACATTTTTCACTAAAACATACAAAAATATGCAGGGAAAATAAAAAAACAAAAAAAGGAGAGGAGACTAAGGAGAGGGGGAAATATATGGTCAAAAGCGAGTCTCAGGTTTTCATAGTGCATACATACACATGAAATTATTATGTTTCCAGTTTTAACATTGTACATCAAGTGATTTGTTAACCTTACACAAATACTTCATTGCCTGTATGCCAATTCCCCTCCCTGTTTTATACTTATCATTATAGTCATATGGGTAACCAAAGGCTTTACCCCTCTGTTCTGAACAATGAACCTGCTTCCAGTTAACATTTATAGGGGAGCTAGTCAGCTCTACCTGTTTTTGTGTAGGAGTTTGAGAAAGCACAACATTAGTTCAAGTATCTCTTTCAGAGCTTTGCTAAATATGAGGGATGGCTGCACTGTGCTAAGGAAAGGGAAAACGAGGGGATAGATAAGGAAGGACCATTGATTCATTACAAACTCTCTCATTGGGCTATGGAAGAGCCTACTGTAAAGCATAACAGTAACAGAGAAGGCTTGCTCATTAATTTATGCTTTAGGATATCTGCTTCCACAAATCAACGTTTTGGGGTATATATAAAAGGCTTATGATAAAAATGCTTGCTTTTTTTGTCAGAAGTCTCTTTCAAACCTGCAGTATGTTCCTCCGTTCTCATAATATGACCTAATTTCATGTACTATTCAATTTTAAAGGTGTCTTTGTTGAGTGCCAATAGTGAGGGATCACTATTTTACCAACCCCTAAATGCTTGTGAGCCCCCTTGTGCCCAACATCTCCAACATGTGTCTGATTTTGAAGGAAAGATTTGATGTATCCATTGGGGATTTCGGTGCCATTTAGATAACAATTTGAAGTTCTTTTCTTGCGCTCGATATTTCCATTTTGTGGGTTAAAAAATAAGATTTATTCCATGCTTTACTGTCAAAAGACTGACCAATCTCTTACTCCCCTTCCTTGGCAAATTCTAGCAAAGCAGAACATGCTCAAAGTCAGTCAGATCTCTAGTGAAAGCAGCTTTATTTGTAACGGTGCTTAAAAATTGATGTGAGCGTTTTATAAAACGCCGGCACTGTTCCTGGCCCCTTTCCACCCCCCCTTAGCCATCGCTGAGCGAAGGCTGCAGGCTTAGCCATTCTTACCTCTAGCCATCCTCTCTTCAAATATCCTGTGCCGCTCCTCAGATCTCGCACTCTTCTGCACGGAGTGTCATTGTAGTGACACTTTGCATGCACGAGATCTGAGGGGAGGCGCAGTGCTTGCCGGGGCGGCAAGATGGTGCTGCCGGACGGAGACGGGGTGGGACCGAGGGATGCCGGAGAGCAATGTGACCGGACAGGACAGATAAATCAAAAGTCCTATAATGTTAAACCAAAGGGGCGGGGGGTGAGCAAGCCCGGATTGGGGAGTTTTTATTAACTCCCCAATACCTGAAATGTTCCTCTTTAAGCATACTAAATGGCTGTCTGCCCATAACCTTTAATGGCCTTTAGATGACCCATCAAAAACACTTTGTTTCCTGAGCTTTGCTAACATTTTTGATGTTTTCATCCTGGGTGTAGGGACATCTGCTCTGATGAGTTTAACTCATTGCTTTCATCATGGGTAGGGAAAATGGCAATTCTGAGTTAGGGATGGCAGCAAGGGGAACATAAGCCAGGGGAGCTTCCAGATCAGATCAGAAGCTGTTTCTCGATGCATGGGATCATTCTCTGATCTGTCACCGTGGCTTTGGCAGTTGATGTTACGTACATTAGATGATGTCATGATCTGTGCTGGGGTAAGCAAGTCACTTTGATTATCATTGAGTATATCTGATTACATAGAAGTATTTAACCTTTTACTACAGTTGAAAATCAAAAATGCACTATAGGACCTGGAAGAGGTGAGTTTTATATGGTGATCTGCAGGGTTTCACACAGTGGGCATCCCAAATCAGTATTCCCGCTGGGCATAAAACATGCTTTAAACATGCTTTGCTTTAAGTCCCCCTCCAAGTTTCCAGCCACCAAAACGACATTTAACTTCCGCAACTTTAAGTTTATCCTTTACTGTTTTTAATAATATAAAGATAAAGGGACAATTTAAATTGAAAACATTACATTTGGATATATGTGAGAATGTCTTTTAGGGACACACTTGAATCTTATGACAGGTTCCTCTAAAGATGCATTTTCAGGTGCACCAGAGAATACAATTAGAAGGATCATTGCTATGTAGAGATGTAATAGTTTCCTGTAAATTAAGGATGTAAACCTTTTTAAATACATGTTTTAAAGAAAATGATGTCTCTTACCTGTATGTATTGTAAATATAAGTATTATGGATAGTTATATTGTAAATATATGTCAGCATTTCTGTAATTATGTATCAGGTTGTATGTTTTGCACACCAACATTTATTATACCAGTAATAATATATGTAAATTGGTTTTGACTAGTTTTTGTAAATATTTTTGATAGATGCTGTGGAGGCATATGTATTTCGAGAGTCACTCTTGAGGGTGGTGGCATTGTAGCTAGAGACGAGAAAAACTGAACCAGTAGAACTGGTATACGGCCCAAACTTCAGTAAAAGTTCTGTTCACCAAGAACCCGAACCGTCCAACAGTTCAGTTCTAATGGAACATGGTGCAATGTCACTGACGTCGCTCACATCACCCAAGGAGAGCAGAGTCAGTGTCGAATGGTCACTCACATCACCTGATGTTGTGCATAGCCTCAGTCAATCAGGAAGCAGAGACAGGCTGGGAAGTGTCTGCAGGAGAAGGCCATTTGCTAGGTTGACTATCCACCATTTTGGTGCTGGCTGCGGAACAGAGAGGATTGCTGTTCGGAGCTTTAGCAGTCGGACAGAGCTGTTCAGAGCTTTTAGGACAGAGCTGTTCAGAGCTTTTAGGACAGAGCTGTTAAGACAGGCACAGGAAGGACAGGGAAGGTTTGCTATTGTTTGAGAGAAAAACTAACAGAATAGTAGAGTCAAGACACAAAAAGTGTTTTTTTTTGTGAGGGGCACAGATAATAGCAGACAGTGTAATTTGCCTGGGAGCTGTGATCTTTTGTCTGCAATTCTGGTGTGATGTGTCAGTCTGCTCTGAATATTCCATTTTAAAAATAAAACACATTCAATCTTGTTCACCATCCAAGGGTTTTGAGGGTACACCTTCTTGTTTAAAGTTAGCTGGGCTGAGAAATTCTATTCTATATCATTCGGAGTGTGCTCTGTTCTGCTGTGAATTTTCCATTTAAAAAATAAAATACATTCCATCTTTTTCATCAGCCAAGGATTTTGAGGGTACACCTTCTTGCTAGGCTGTGTATTTCACACACTTGCGGTCTTCTCTGCTCTGATCTTCTATTTAAAAATTCACATAATACCGCTTTTATCCCCACTTCTGCAGGCAAGTTTTTTGTGGGGTACACTTTCTTATTTAACCCTTTCGCTGCCAACCTACCTAGAGTTTTTGTCACCCTTTGTTGCCAGACCATTTTGCACTATTTTGTGCTTCACATGTTCAACTGTGATTTTTGAAGGTATTTTGGAGTCTGTGCTTAACATGAAATGTCTTGTATGTAATCTTTTAGGTGCATTCTCAATATTTTTGGGTGAAATATTTGCAAAAAATAAAAAAATGTGTGGTGTTTTTTAATAATGAATAATAAAAAAATGTAAGTTTGTCAATAAAATCTTATTACGTGTGAAAGGGTATGTCAAGCCCTCTCCTGAAGACTGAGCCCCGGGGGGTGATCGAAGGCCCCCCGGAGAAGAGGAAAGCCGGTGGGAGTGATCGCAGCTGCAGGTGAGTAAATGCCCGGAATTGCTGGTGGCTGAAGTGGGGGTATACCCTATTCCGAGTACTCTCCTGCAGCAGGAGTAGCTTGGGGATCAGAGGCACCCCAGATGAAGAGGAGAGCCGGCCTGATCAAATGAGGGTGCAAGCACTTAAAAGGGGTGGAAGCGAGCACGTAGAATCGACAGGCTTGGCACTGAAGGGTTTAAAGCTTGCTAGGCCATGTATTTCTTGTGGTCTTCTCTGCTCTGATATTCCATTAAAAAAATGAAATAATATTGTTGTTATGCCCACTTCAGCAGCCAAGTTTTTCGGGGCTACACCTTCTTATTTAAAGCTTACTAAGCCTTGGGGTCAAAAACTTGGGGTCTGCTCTGCTCGGATATTCTATTCTAAGTCACATAATAAAGTTTGTATCCCCACTTCTGCAGGCAAGTTTTTTGTGGAGTACACCATCTTATTTAACCCTTCTATTGCCAGCCACGTAACATTTACGTGGCTGCCTCTCCAACCATTAAACACCAGCCAGGTAAATTTTACGTGCCTGACATTGCCCCCTGCTAGCGCATAAAAAATAAAACAAAAGCACTTACCTGACCTTTCATTCGATCCGTCTGGGTCTCCTCTTCAGCCTGGGGGGCTCCGATCCCCCATCGGGGCTCCCCCGGCTGCAGGAGAATGCCGAGAATAGGTAGCCCCCCATTTCAGCCGCCGCCGGCTTTTCCTGTAAAAATAAAAAAAATGACATTTACTCACCTCCATGTGCGCTCGCTCTCACTGGTCCTCCTCTTCACCCGGGGGGCCCCGACCCCCCCGACCCCCCCCCCCCCCAGGACTCTTCTATCTTCAGGAGAGAGCCTGCCAGGCTCTCTCCCCCTCTTCTCCCGACGGGCGCCGCCAAAAATTACAAACAAGACATTTCATGTTAAAGCCTAAACTCTGCTGCAAAAAAAAATATATATTTTCCTGGTAATTCCGGCAAAAATCACGGTTAAACATGGCGCAAAATGGGAAAAAATTACCTGTCAACAGAGGGTGACAAAACTTCAAGTAGGCTGGCAATTAAAAGGGTTAATAGTACCTATGCATGTTGGGTATTGTTCTGCTCGGGGGACCTTGCACTTTCAGATTTAGCTTGTTTTTTCTTATTTGCATATTGATATTTTAGGAAAAGGTGTTTTTTATACATTTTTTAGTGAAACCCTGTGCAACCTAAGAATTCTTCAAGGGATTACTTCCAGAAAGATGAGCCCACTACAACAAGCTGGGTATGCTTAGAAAGCTTAACATGTGTACTTTCAGGAAATATATGGTTTATGGGGGATATTCTAAATGTAAAGGCTTGTTTTGGTAGAAAAAGCACAAGGTGCGCACTTTGTCTGCAGAGCTAAAATGTTGAAGTAAAATTACTGTTACGCACATGCTTTACTCTGATGTGTTTGGCAATTCTTCCCGTGACAGTAGCTATGCATGCTGGGTATTGTTCTGTTCGGGAGATGTTGCTTTTTCAGATTTTCAGTTTTATTTTAGGAAAATGTGTTTTTGATTCAGCTTTTTTATTCTTTTTTTAGGGAAACCCTGCGCAACCAAAGAATACATTGAGGGATTACTTCCAGAAAACTGCACCTATGACAACAAGCCTAATACGCCTAGAAAGCTTGAGGTGTGTACTTTCAGAGAATATATAGTTTGTTGGGGTATTTCAAATGTAAAGGGTTGTTTTTCTTGAAAAACTGCAAGGTGCGCATATTGCATAGCATTGTTGTATTTTATCTGAAAATCTCCTAAAGCATTGTTTCAGTTTGGGAGAGTCTCCTGGCCAGGTACCTGTGTCTACCTACACATATGTGGTACCGCTGTAACCAGGAGAAATTGGGGTTTCACACGCAATAAGATTTTTTTGACAAACTTACATTTTTTATTACAAAAAAACACTACAAATTGTAAAAAATAGTTTTTTTTTTTGCACATATTTCATCCAAAAATATTGAGAATACACCTAAAAAATTACAAACAAGACATTTCATGTTAAAGCCCAGACTCTGAAAAAAACAATATATCACTTTCCTGGGAAATCCCGTCAAAAATCACAGTTGAACATGGGGAGCACAAAATAGTGCAAAATGGTCTGGAAACAAAGGGTGACAAAATCTCAAGGTAGGCTGGCGGTTAAAGCTTGCTAGGCCATATATTTCACACACTTGTATTCTTCTCAGCTCTGATATTCCGATCAAAAATCAAATAATATTGTTGTCATCCCCACTTCAGCGGCCAAGATCTTTTGGGGTACACCTTCTTGTTTAAAGCTTGCTTGGCTGTATAATTCACACTCTTGCAATCTGCTCTGCTCTTGTCCCCCCCGCCCAAAAAAAAATTATTGTTATCCCCACTTAAGAAGCAAAGTTTTTTGAAGGTACACCTTCTTCTTCTGTTTGCTACTTTAATTCTGGCAATTAGGGTGTGCACTTCTTTGACTAATCTGGGATATTAGGGAATGAGTGGTAAAAGATAGGGTAGAGGTAAAGTAGCAGCTAGTAGCAGCAGCAGCAGCAATGTACGCAGTAGTAGTAGCAGCAGCAGTAATGTATGTGGTAGTAGTAGCAGTATCAGCAAGCAGAGGTGTCCATTTCTTCCAGTGGGTGTGTTATTTCAGACAATGCATCCATTCTGGCCTGGTTGACTTGCTCTCGCTCATCTGCAGAGGAGGAAGACTCTGACGCTTTGATGACTTTGAGCCAGGATTCAGTGGATTCTTCCTCCACTGCAGTTACTTGGCCCAGTAATAGAAACCATTCTAGCCCTTCACTTCCATCATCTCTCTCTTCACTTCCCCTTCCTAGTGGAGCGCCACCTTCTCTTCAAAGAAACAGCAACCCAAGACTGAGGATTTGGATAGTGATGAAGAAAATTTGTTTGAGGACAGTCAACCTTTGCAGTTTGTTGAGGAGGAGGTTGAGGTGGAAGTGGTGGTAGCGGGGTTAGTGGTGGGCATGGACATACTGCCAGTTATGCAGGTGGTTATGGAGCACGGGGAGGGGGGTAAGTAGACCATGCAACATCAAGTGGCGTGGATCAGGAGGATGAGCATTATGTTGATGATTTAGTTTTTGAAAGAACTCCAGAACCAGGCAACACAGAGGCTGCTTCATCAGAGCAGGATGGTAGTTGTGGCACTGACATCAATAAAAAGCTGAGCCAAGGTAAGGCCAGATCATCTGCAATACATCACAGGGCTGGGCCTGCTGGTATGGTTCATTTAGCAGCAGGTGACGGCGACACTGCTGTTCCTTTTGCAGATGCCAGAAAAAAGCTGGCCAAGGAGGAGCAAATTCGGGTGGTGGCAGTATAAATGACAGATCTTTTTATTTAAGGTCTGGCAATTCTTTTGTACCTACCAGAGGAATAAAACCTGACACAGTGGCAGAAAGGTAGCTGTGGCTATGCACAAATCTAAGATTAGTGACTATGGCACTACATAGGTACCTGGAGAGTCATCACAAGGCTGCATGGGACAATCAAATTGCCCTTCTTCACTTTCCAGGTAGCCAATCCTGTTGCTATCCCCATAAACAAAATCTTTTAGGGCTTGCTGTTACTAGGCCTACACAACTGCAAATCAACCCTGTGATACCCAAAATGGTCACATTTTTCAACACTTGAAAGAAGTAATTGCTTCATCTTCATTATGATTTTCAGGATATGATTGTCAATCTTGCTGCTACCCCCATTACAAATGGAATAATATTTAACTTGCTCGCTACTGTCAGGCTTACACAACCGCAAATTAATCTTGTGTTCCCCAAAATGGGCAATTTTTTCACAACTTGTTTCCAGGAACGCCAATCCTGCTGCTTCTCCCCTTCAACTTAAAATTTTAACATTTTTTTGTTGTGCTTTACAAAATCTAACACACAAAGGTGACCATAGGCTATTCATATGCTAATCAGCTCACTAAAACATGTTTCAAAGGACTATTATGGCCATCGGGCACTGTTTTTCATGTGTTTTAGTCAAAAGTCCACCACAAAATAGGTTGCATTTATTTTTCAGCAAATTTGTCTCTTGAGTCTCTGTGTTTGGGGATTTTCCAGCACCAATTATGTAAAGTTTTAAGGTTTGATTAAAATTTCCTATTGTGTCCTCTGTGATGTCCCCTGTGGTCTTTGATCTCTGTAGTGCAGACACGTAGCTTCTGTTTTTGCCACTAACGTGGTTTCTGGTTTAATAGCTGATGCTGCTTTCGGTTTCAATTATGTTTACTGCACTCGATCATGATGTTGCCACTCTGTGTGGCCTAGCGCATGCGCATCCTTGTGCATTTCTTTTTTTTTTTTTTTTAAACAATAGTTTTTATTGTACGAGAAAAGAAAATAATACAGCAAAAGTCAACAGGCAAAATTTGGGGTTCATAAAGCACAGCATAGGCAAGAAGGTACGCCGGATATACAAAAACCAACAGCCTCCGTGAAATAACCATAACATACAGCCTATGGTTAAAGGAACCAATCAAAGGGTAGCACGGAGGTAAGAGCAGAAGGAAAAGGAAAAGAGTGAAATCAGAAGAAGAAGAGAAGGAAAAAGAGAGAGAAAGAGATGGGTACCAGGCCTCCACCCAACCAACGGAATGCAGTTCATACCGATTATACAAATTCTTGCTTTATCACTGATGCGACCCCGCACTAACCACCCTATTACCAATGATCTTAGATGGGACACAGGATACAAAGGCCTATTACTTCGGCACCCTTTCCTTGTATGATGTGCATTTCAATTGGTTGTTGAGGGATATAAATTTACTAGTCTGAGGTATGGCATCAGTTGCCGATTAAGTGGTCTCATGGAATGCGTGGATTCTGGGGGTTCATTACAGTTGAATGAGAATGGTGCTACCTTTGATCCAGTGATGCTGGTTTAACAGACTGTATTTCTTTACTTTTGTGGCAATCATAACTACTTAATTAGTCACTAGGAGTATGTATTATTGCAATTAGGTACTTTTTTGTTTTGAGAAGTGCATTTAGGTTATTTAGGGTTATATTGATCCAGATCAATTGGTGGACAGTTACTGGATTTATATGTTGACTTATGGGTAAGATTTCAATAGTTTGCCATCTGCATCCTAGTCTTGGCCCATTGTCTGTTTTGTGCTTTAAATGTGTTTTAAATTGTTTTTAATAAACCACTGATTGTGGGGCATCCCACATTATTTGGTTCTCATATCTGTATGTACAGATTCAAAGGTTCTGGTAGGTAAAAGTAGTGTAAATTCAGAATTCCTTAGATTTCCTTATATTAGACTCCCAACTTTCAAGAGATCGGAAAAACACCATTATACAATTGGACACTCTGGGAGTTTGGAGTTTTAAATGACATGCTGAAGGAATATGCAAAACTTACCTGAAGTGAAAGGGTGGAAATGGAACATATCCTGAAATCAGTGACATAACTTGAGATAACTTGTACAGGGCAAACAACCAAAACCCTGAAAGTGTGCAATGAATAATGGACAAACTCATCTTACCCCTCTCACGAAATTACCCCTGTGTGTTGCAGCAGCTGCCTAGCCACATTATTACTGGTGACCAAAAGGGGGATGTGCATGATGGCTTCCCAGTGAACATAACTGACTGATCACATGGGGGATCAACAGGGGGGTTGGGGGGGATTTTCTGTTAGATACAGTAATAACATTCACTGGTTCTGGGTACTTTTCTGGTGAATTTTAGTGGTCTGGTTTCCCAAATTAGGATGGCCAGAGGGTGGAGAATGCAGCAGCCAAGAGGTTGCAGGCATTTTGACTATAGGGGCTGCTTTAACAAATATTATTACTATTATTATTGGATACAAAAAATGTTGTAACTCGCAGTTTTATATGTTCTCTTGAGTCAAACCAATAAGCTATAGCTATTGTTTGGTATGCAGTAAGGGTGTATAGGTTATTTCAAACCATTCTTTACAAACGGTGTTGTACCACATTCTGTCTCAAATCAAAGCTTGCATAATGTTGTGCTGTGTGAATAACTTTTTTCAGAGATCAAGGCTATGAATCTGGTATGTTTTTTTTCTCAAACTGAATGTTTTATCAGAAGTACTGTGGTGTTTTGGGAAGCATAAAGGGCCCGGAGTTATCATTAGTTTACTGGAAATGTAGGGATCTTAAAAATGTAAAACACATTCATCTTATTTTAGAAATCTCTCTGCATTTGAAATGTTTTTCACAGTTAGACACTTTATTTGAAGTGAATAATCAGTATTTGGAGAACGGTAGGGGACATATTTAGCTTTGTTTGCCAGTATGTTCAGCTATTCTACTATCAGAGTCCATGCTGAATTGTTTAGGGACCATGTAGATTGACATTATTTTATGTATGGATAGTTTATCAAAGTATAAATTCTTAGAGAAATTCTCCTCAAGCTAATTGTAACTTTTCATACAATAGTTTTAGAATCATTTTTTAAATTCTGTTTATATTTTACAAGTGATATGAAAGAACGGCTGGGACAGCCTTGCCAAAAATTGCAAATTAAGTTTGATTGTAGCACATAAGCAGCATAATAAATAGTAAAAGGAGCAGTAAAATTCCACTTCTATTGGACTTCTCAGTTCCCAATGCATCTAGTTTTACGGTAGCTGAAACGCAAGTTACAAGCCACCTTTCTTGGGCAATATTCTACTGGTGGAACAAACTATTATTTTTTTTTTTTGAAGCGTCAACCAGTTGGTCACAAACATGCCTTATTCTTAGACTGTTCTTCCAATCAGAACATTAGCATTTAAGTGTTTAAGGAAGGCTGTTAGTGCCAATGTGGGCATAAAATAGTTTGTAGACCACAACAGATACATGAACATGTGGGAGGACTGATTTTTTAGATTTGACACTTTTTTAAATTAATGCTAAAACAGAACAACTCATATTAATCACCTGGAGCTGTGTAGAATATCTGATGCAGCCTGTATTATCTTGGGCCTGAGAAGCTGCTGTCTTGGAACAAGTCCTGCCAGTAGAAACAGTCTTTACTAATACAGAGATATTTTTCGTAAAGCTTTTCAATGCTCCTTGTAGGCAGCCCCAACCAAGCTTTACTCCTTTTTTCTATGAAGACATAAGGCCAAATGAACTACATAAGAACGTGGCCCACCATTAGAACAGCGCACAAGTAGTTTAGGAGCTAAAACAACAGAATCATAAGCATCCAAGATTTTTTAGATTTTGAAAAAGGATTTTTAATTCATGCAGGAGTAGAACCTCGCTTAATCCTATTTTCTGTTGGCATGGAAAATGGGACACGTAATACAGTGTCATGCGCCTCCTGTGAGACTAGATGGAGTGCCCACCAGACAATCCCTCCCACATTCTTCTTTGGTTAATTTTCTACAGCCCTCTTCTGTTTGTGCTAGATGGTTTGCTGCCACTCAACAATGATTGGTGCTTCATGCTCCACATATCCTAGGCTTACTTCTCTAACATATGCCTGCTGCCCCTCTACATCCCATACCCTCTCCTACAACAAGAATGCTGTCCCTCCATATGTTATAGCCCACCTCCTCCTCCCCCATATACTTCCTGCTCCTTCCCATCCAAGCCCTCCTCTGCTCCACATACATACTGCCTGTCCACACACCTTAATCCCCCCTCTACACATATAGCCCTCAGGGTCTTTCTGTTACTGGAATCCTCAGCCTCCACTAACCCAAGCACACTAAGCCCTCTTCTTTAACCTCAAATACCAGCCCCTCTTCACCCTCACATCCCCCAGGGGCTCTTCTGCCCTCTACCCTGCACCCTATAACCTTGAAAGATGAACCCTGCAGCTCCCTCCCTCTCCCACATCCCCCCCCCCCCCACAATGTCTTTCTATGATTTATGTCCCCTACAACAAGTTGATGTCTGACCCTCGCACTTACTTCTCAGCTTGGTAAACTTCATCCTTAAAATAACCCCTAACTTTCATATTGCTCCCATCCCTAAACCTCCAACACTTGCGTATTCTTCACTCTAACCTTTTTATCTATTTCTTAAACTTTTTATCTATTTCTTAAACTATGTGGCACCTTGGAATGTTTAGCTTCCGGGGTAGAAGACTCGTTTTTTTTAAACTCCAGCTATTGGCTCAGCACGCTAAAAGTTACTTTCTTATCATTCCTTTGAACTTTGACTGCTTAGACTTTTGCCACTGGCAACGACATTTTATGTTATTGTACTAATATGCCTAATCTGTTGTTTTTTTTAAAAATAAATGTTAATCATTGGTTTCTCTTTAGGATGTTACTCTAGGCTTAGTTAGTAATAAATTTATGTATTCCGTCCTCATCTAGCGTCTCCAACCTAGAGACATTGCTCAACATCTCTGTATTGTTTTATTCACAGTAGCTAGTTTAGCTTTGATGAAATCCATCCACATTACCAAGCTCGGCTCCAGAGCTACTTGGTATGCTTACAAACACTTTGCAGGACATTAAGCTGCACGCTACCTTGGAAAGGAGAATTGAAAATGATTAACAACTTATTGTGCTACAATAAATATTTTATTGAAGGTATTATCTGTGTAATTTGCAAGTTTGATTTTCTCTAGGAATTAGTTTAAAGCCTTGAAGCTAGAATATTTTGTCATTTGCTGATCGTATGTATTTTTAATAATATGCTGTGTGCCCGTCATGAACCAAATCAATGGCTTTTTGCAGAAACTATATTTAGCGTTCCCTTTTGCTTAATATCTGTAAATCAGCATATGCATTTTTTAAAAGGCAACAATTGCACGGCATGGTCTGAGCCATAAAAAACATTGGACCATGTGTCCCCTTTTAAAAAATTATTGCCCATCACACACCAGGGTTTTTGTAATAAGAACAGGGATTTTATTTACATTTTTCTCCATTACGGTTAATGATGTCACTTATCTGAATTTATATTTACCACATTCCCTACTAGTCAGTTTTTTTTTCATTCCTGCATGCTACAGTAATGAAGAAATATAACGGCAATTTTTCTCCTCCCCAGTGCTCCAATTCAAGTGTTCACTAAACTCACCGTGAATTAAAAGTGATAAATTATAAACCCCCTTAAGACCACAGAGTGATTTACCGGATACATTTTTGCCTGCCTCCTGTCTCAACAATCACAGCTTTGTGTGTTGCTTGCTCCCAGAATTTTCATTTTTGGCTATAGCCAAGTTCATATTTTGGAATTATTCATGTTGGTGCATGGAAATTAAGTTAGGATAATAGGAAACAAAAGAAATATAAATAACGCTTTCCTGCCTTTTATGTCTGTATTTGCAATTATGAATATTTTGTAACAATACAGGCAGACTATAAGCCATATGGCAATGTATATTACGATGTTTAATCCAATGAATGTTTTATTCCCATTACTAGCTTGTTCTTTTGGCAGGCATGGTATTGGTAAAGAACGCAATAACAATAAGAAACCATGATAGTGAGAGTGTATTTCTAAGCCAATCAATTAAGACATACCTACTGTACTGTTTCGCTGAGTAGCTGCCCCCATTGCTTTACTTCAAACCCTTTTTGGAATAGAGATTTGTTTAAACAGGGGTGCAATCTTAGATTCTGGAGAGTGTTCTTCAGCCCTTTTTTGTGCAGCAATCTGAATTTCCCTGTTTCTTGTAACAGTGATAGTCCCGTGTAATTTCTACCAAGAGTGGATAAGTTGTTCTTTCCTGCTGTAGAGCAGGACATGTGCACGTGCATCCTGCAAATTATATCACTTCCAGGTTACATCTGTGCGCTGAAGGTGTACCGCAGGAGATTTCACCAGTAAAATGGCGCCCACACTGTACAGCCACCAGCAGGACTGTATAATCATCCATGTATATATCTTAGCTGCAGGCAGATGTATTTTTTTACATTTTTGGGGTATGGGGGTCTAGTTCTGTCAGGAGTATGGCTACAGGTACACAGTGTTGTAACTGGCCTGCCACCTTTCTGGGTCAGTTCTGGACACCAGGCATAGGTAGGTAAACCAACATACTACCCCAAACTTACATATTCCACACTCCAAAAAACACAATAGACAAGACAGAGACAACAGGTAACGTCTTACCAAGAGTTGTCCACAAGAAACCAACCATACAAATCTTGGCCAAGTGTTAGCCAATTTTGTTGCCACAGAAAGCACTAATGCCATTGCTCGTTCTCATTGCAATTGCATTGCATTCCTCGGGAAGGATGGAAAGGTGAGTTTACTTTTTTTTTTACTTTTGCTTATGGGGAATGCCACACTGCCTAAGGGGAATGAGAGGGGGAAATGCCACACTGACTATATGGGAATGAGAGGGGGAATGCCACATTGCCTATATGGGAATGAGAGGGGGAAATGCCACACTGACAATATGGGGAAAGGGAGGGGGGAATGCTACACTGCCTATGGCAATGGAAGGGGGAAATGCCACACTGTCTATATGGGGAATGGGTGGGGGAATGCCACACTGCCTATATGGAGATTGAGAGGGGGAATGCCACACTGCCTATATGGGAATGAGAGGGGGAAATGCCACACTGCCTATATGGGGAATGGGAGGGAGAATGCAACACTATCTATGGGAAATTGGAGGGGGAATGCCACATTGCCTATATGGAGTTTGGGAGGGGGAAATGCACAGTGCCTATAGGAATGGGAGGGGGGGAATGCCACACTGCCTATACAGGGAATTGGAGGGGGAGATGCCACACTGCCTATATGAGAAAGGGAGGGGGGGATGCTACACTGCCTATATGGGAATGGAAGGGGGAAATGCCACACTGTCTATATGAGGAATGGGGGTGGGGGAATGCCACACTGCCTATATGGGGATTGGGAGGGGGGAATGCCACACTGACTATATGGGAATGAGAGGGGGAATGCCACATTGCCTATATGGGAATGAGAGGGGGAAATGCCACACTGACAATATGGGGAAAGGGAGGGGGGAATGCTACACTGCCTATGGCAATGGAAGGGGGAAATGCCACACTGTCTATATGGGGAATGGGTGGGGGAATGCCACACTGCCTATATGGAGATTGAGAGGGGGAATGCCACACTGCCTATATGGGAATGAGAGGGGGAAATGCCACACTGCCTATATGGGGAATGGGAGGGAGAATGCAACACTATCTATGGGAAATTGGAGGGGGAATGCCACATTGCCTATATGGAGTTTGGGAGGGGGAAATGCACAGTGCCTATAGGAATGGGAGGGGGGGAATGCCACACTGCCTATACAGGGAATTGGAGGGGGAGATGCCACACTGCCTATATGAGAAAGGGAGGGGGGGATGCTACACTGCCTATATGGGAATGGAAGGGGGAAATGCCACACTGTCTATATGAGGAATGGGGGTGGGGGAATGCCACACTGCCTATATGGGGATTGGGAGGGGGGAATGCCACACTGCCTATATGGGGAATGGAAGGGGGAAATGCCACACTGTCTATATGAGGAATGGGGGTGGGGGAATGCCACACTGCCTATATGGGGATTGGGAGGGGGGAATGCCACACTGCCTATATGGGGAATGGGAGGGGAGAATGCCACACTGCCTATGGGAATGAGAGGGGGGAATGCCACACTGCCTATGAGAATGGGATGGGGGAATGCCACACTGTCTATGAGAATGGGATGGGGGAATGCCACACTGCCTATGGGGAAAATTGGGGGGGAAAGCAACACTGGTCATGGGGTATGGGGGGAGAATACCACTCTGCCTGTAATGGTGGGATTCTGCACCTAGACTATTGTTTGGTTCTTGAGGGGATGATGTTTTAGCACATCATTTGGTTCAGAATATTTATTTTCTTATTTTCCTCCTCCAAATGCTAGGCGCGTCCTATGGACTGGTGTGTCTTATTAGGGTAAAAAATATGGTAATAGATAGCATTGTTTCTCAACTTGTGGTGCTTGTACCCCAGGGGGTACATGACAATGTTCAGGGGCACACAAACAGGGAGTGTCTGACTAGCCTGTTATTATTTTAACAGAGAAATAGTATCCCTTGTTGCTTTTACCTTACCTGCACCTTGGAAGGGCCCACCTAATTCCCTCTACCCTGGTTAACCCATGTGAAGAACACAGGCCTGTGCAGTAACCAGTACTAAGGACTGTCAGCCAGGGGCAGACTGGCCATTGGGAGAGCCTTTCTTTCCTTCTGTCAGTCTTTCTATTGTCAGTTTCTTTCCCGCTGTCCTTTTCTCTTTCTTTCTTTCCATTTATTCTTTCTTTCCATCCATCTATGCTTTTTTTCTCACCTGTTCTCTTTCTTTCTTTCTTTCTTCAATTATTCTATCATTTCTGTCAGGAAATTCTTTTTCTTAACTTCTATTCTTTTGTTCTAGTACTTTTCTTTCTTTCTGTATATTCTATATTCTTGTTTTTTTTTTTGCTTCCTTCTTTTTTTCACCCATTCCTTTTTTCCATCTTTCCTGATTTTTTTCTTTCCTTTTATTCTTTCTTTGTTTTTGTCATTCATTAGTTTTATATTTTTTTAGTGTTTCCATCTATTCTTTTTTCATTTCATTTCTTTTACCTTTCATTATTTCCTGCTTTCTTTTTTTCTGTCATACTTTCTATTCTTTTGATCTTTATTTCTCTTTGTGTCTTTCCTTCTATCACCTCTACACTTTGTCATTCCTTCTATTATTTTTTTTCTTTCTATTCTTTGGCAGTATTCACCATACATGCAACTTTATCACCATGTATAGAGTATCATACTATCGCACTGCAAGTGGCCAAAGGCGATAAATGTTTCCATCAAGCACAGGAACATAACCTTATCTGTGGGACACAATCCATTTACACTTTGGGCCCTGTGGAGGATGTTTAACAAGGGCGGTGGTGGTACAGGGGCAAGAGACCTACTGGCTGTCTCACCAGGGTACACTCATCTTCCCTCAAGTGCTCACCCTCAGGCAGGATTCCAGTATCGGCTCACACTAAGTCCCAGGACGGCTTCTCTCAGAGTTGCGCAGGTTTTCACCAGCCTTTATTCATTGTTACAAAAAAAGCACAGAGCAAAAGTCAGTCTTTCCAGGGGCAGGTGGTTACTGAATCCAATAGGAGAATGCAGCAGTCCCACTGTGCATGCACAAATTCACGCTGTGCCCGTCACCTTTAAGAAATACTCTTACCAGATTGTTGAAAGATAAAGGCAAAATCAAATCTCCTCCAGGTTGTTTGTCATCAAAATCAAAATAAATCCAATCCAACGCTACAGGAGTGATGAACTCAATGCAGACCAAATGATTGTAGGATCTAAGAGAAAAACAAAAGCATCTAGTGCACCTCAGATAGACTAAAAGACTACTTTAATGAAAATAGGTGCACTTACAAACGAATGCAAATACAAGCATAAAGATCACTCTGGGAGGTTTTCCCATAGGTCCCCAACGTGGCCACTCACAGGGGAGTAAACAGGGTCCCTCCAAAGGATAAGTGAGAATATCCCCGCACTCGTCCGCCTAACGCGTTTCGTTGACCAATTCAACTTTTTCAAAGGCAGAGTGCTGGGAAACAAGAAGCATATTTATAAGCAAAAAGAAATTTACTCACCACTCCGTTTCCGGGGTTGGGGCGACATCCAGGAAAGCGAGACGCGCTGCTGTGAACGTAAAGCGCGATCACAGGCAGAGCGGTCGATGGCCGAGTAGTGACGTCGGCAACTAACCCGAAGCCTCCTTCGGGTATTTCCGCCGGAGTCCGGCGGATACCGGCATCAAAACGATAGCAACAACTTGCCAGTGCCGCCTCCCACACCACCGGACTGCCGCAGATGCTGATCGGCAGGGGGGCAGGAAACCAAAAACAAAATAATTGATTAAAAAAATATATGCATAAACGGATTAAAAAAGCCAAGCAGCCTTACAAGATCAGTATTAGATGACCAAAAATAAAATCCAAATGCAATTAAATCCATGAAACAGCAGAGATAAACAGTGGTTAGAAAAAATATATATATATAAAAATAAGAAAGGAAAAAGGGGAAAAAAGCTAAAAAAGTCCTAATGGGGGTCCCAGGAGAACACCAACCAGTCCACATAACATCAGCTTAAAAATCTATCAAACAATTAGACAAGGTCATTTATAAAAGCGATCAAAAATTACACAAATAAAATTACCATAGAGAATAGTTATTTTAGGAATGTTTATAAGCAAAGACAATAAAAGCAAAAAGAAAAACATCAGGCGGTATCTATAAAGCAATTTAAATCCAACTCTATATTGAGGCCTTTAGGTGATAGAGTCCCCAGTTTGAAAATCCATTTTGTTTCTCGTCGGGAAACCTCCCGTACTACATGGGAGCCTCTCCAGTGTTTTTCCACTTTGTCTATCCCCATAAAGGTCATTCCCTTAGGGTCACAATTATGTTTCTCTTTAAAGTATGCTGAGAGACTATGTTGCACATAATAACGAATGTTATAGATGTGCTCCCTAATACGCACCTTCAATTCCCTCGTTGTCCTTCCCACATAGAACAATCCACACGGACAACCAATCAAGTAAATAACAGAGATGGAGTTACAGGAAATAAACTTAGTGATTCGAAACTCATTCAATCCCCCATCTGTAGTAAATGTTTTTAAAGATTTAGGTTGACCAGAACATGCTTTACATCCCATACAAGACCCACAGCGAAAGAAACCCTGCATAGGCACTATAGTCCCATCCGTCCTCAACGGTGGATCAACAAAGCTCTTTGTAAGTAGATCTTTCAAATTAGGTGCCTTTTTAAAGATGAATTTAGGGTTGTCCGGTAACAATGGGCCTAAACAAAGACCACTTTTTAAAATATGTCATTGTTTAGAAAGAAGGTGTTTTAAAGCCTTATGTTGAGCAATGAAAGAGGTGATTAACGCAAAATCAGTCAGAGGGGGCTGTTTATTAGCAGTAGTGGGTTGTAAAAGGGATGCCCGATCCAGAGCCCTAATCTGATTTCTCTGATTAACAGTTTCACCCATATTATACCCTTTGTCACAAAAACGTTGAGTCAATTGCAAGGATTGTACATCAAAATCATCCAAAGAAGTGCAATTGCGTCTCAACCGGGTGAATTGACCTTTGGGGATGGCATCTAGCCATTTCGGGTGATGACAACTGTCCCTTGGAACGTAGCCTTTATTCATTACCATGCCACAAGTTTCTGCCAAGGCTCCGTTTTATACCAGGGACGGAGACCACGTATACTCACCTAGGCTCCACCCCTCTCTAAAAGGACCCCGCTCTAGGAGGAAGAGTGGGGACCCACCCAAGCCATCCCCCTTTTCAGTTGGTGATTTTGCATGCGCCACCCCACAGTTATTGACTGGAGCTAAGAAGGAGACCCTGGGCCACCCCTGGGGGCTCTATACTTAGGGATACCAGCCCCCACAAGCAACAACCTGGTGATTAACCCATGAATTAACCTTAGTTGAGAAGGCCAGGAGGAGACCAATAGTTACCTTAGGATCTAGGCTCCCACCTTTCCTAACAGTTCCTCCCCGGTTCTGTATCTACAGAATCCCTCTACCCAACACACCAACTACAGTCTGGAGGAAGAGCCCAGGATGTCTAAAGCAGGGAGCATCTTCAGGACACCAGATACCAGAACCCACTTCATTTGGGGGCCTGTTGGATCCATTTACCTCCCTATACCCTTCCCCTAATAAATCCCAATGCTTGTAAAGCAACCGTGGTCTTGTTAAAAACCCTTAAAAATCCAAAAAAAAATGACATGGGGCCCCCCTTACCCAAAGTAACCAGCCCGGGACCAGCTATGCAGGGCTTGTAGGAACAGAGCGCAGGGGCAAGCTTTTGTGGCCCCCCTTACCCAAAGTCACCAGCCCGGGACCAGCTATGCAGGGCTTGTAGGAACAGAGCGCAGGGGCAAGCTTTTGTGGCCCCTGGCCCTGCAGGCTACATGCCCGCATAGCCCGTGGGCTCGGGCTCTTCTGCCCCCCCCTGGGCTTTGGGGAGGCAGGCAATGGGGGTTCCGGGGGTTAATGGCAAGTCACCCGCTAGTCGCAGGTGACTTGCCACCCCCCCAGCCTTGTGAACTGGTATAGGGGTCATGGACCCCTTACCAGTTCACAAGGGGTTAAATGTAAAAAAAAACCACAGACACACAAAGAGAAAAAATTATTTTATTAATTTTAAATGTAATTAATTTTTTTTTTAATACTTACCTCCCATCCATCCTGGAGCACTTTGTCCCTCGGCAATCACTGGCTTCTGCTCACTTGCTAGAAGCCTTTTATAGCTGCTGGATGACAGAACACAAAAGGGTTAATTAAAAAAAAAATGACATAGGGTCCCCACTCCCAGGGAGGGTGACCCCATTTTTTTTGGAATTTTAAGGGTTAAAACCCTTAAAAATCCAAAAAAAAAATGATGTAGGGTCCCCCTACCCAGCATTACCGACCCGGGCCAGCTATGGGGGCTTGTAGAACAGGGCGCAGGGGCCAGCGTTGGTGGCCCCTGGCCCTGCAGGCTACTAGCCCACATAGCCACTAAGTGGCCCGGGCCCTTCTGCCCCCCCCCTGGCCGTTGGGGAGGCAGGTAATGGGGGGCGGGGGGTTAATGGCAAGTCACCTGCTAGCCGCAGATGACTTGCCAGACCTAGAGCCTTGTGAGCTGGTATAAGGGGTCTCATGGACCCCTTACCAGCTCCCAAAGGGTTAACTGTGAAAAAAAAGACACAACACAATTAATAAAAGTATTTTATTAAAAAAAAAAAAAATTTTTACTGTACTTACCTTTGATTGTAAGCTCCTTTGTCCCTCGCCGCTCTGGCATCCAGAGAAGGGGGAGGCAGGAGATCAGAGGATCTCCTGCCACCTCCTTCACCGGCACCGATCACCGGCATCTGACAGCTGAGAGAGCTGAAGCCGGAGATCGGGGCTGGGATGACGTCATTAGCCCCGCCCCCACGGGGGATCGGATGACACCAAATTAAAGAGGAGACCCGGCCGGATCCAACGATTGGTCAGGTGAGTATTTTTGATTTTTATTTTTTTTACTAGCAGGGGGGAAAGTCAAGCACGTAGATTCTATGTGCTTGCCACTTAAGTGGAGTGGAAGCGAGCACGTAGAAACTACGTGCTTGGCACTGAAAGGGTTAATGGGTGTATTTTGGCCTGGAAGGTTACAGTTTTTCCTAGGTTATTTTTCACCCGTGGGTATAGTTTGACCTAGGACAATTTATACCATGGGGTATAGTTTGGCATACACCAATTCATACCCGGGGTATAGTTTGGTCTAGGCTAATTTATACCCTGGGTTATAGTTTGGCCTAGGCCAATTTATACCCCAGGGTATACTTTGGCCTAGGACAAACAATACCCAGGTTTACTCTGGGACAGGGTTACTTTGACCAGGGTTACACTGATCTGATTCTGCCTCTAGGGGCCCCTTGACAAGTGGGTACCCCCCCCCCCCACTCTTCACCCACCTGCCAGTTGCCACGCATGTGTTTTTCTGGGTCATTTTTGGGTCACCAAGTTCGGGTCCCTATTGATTTCAAAACTTTTGTTTAAAGTTCGTCTGAATTTGGTGAATGATTTCGCTCTTTACTAATGGGATTGTTCAAAAGCCAGGCGACACACTTCATAGATGAGGTCCAATAGCGGAGGTCAATAACCAGGCAGATGAGGGGGTATGACTGGGTAGAGATAGATGGATACATAGTGGTGGGGGGGGGGGCTGGATAAGGGGAAAGGTCTGATTTATTATCTATCCTACCATCTATGATTAAGGACTGCTTTTTTGCACTTTAAAAGGCTAACACCTAATATTCTGTCCTTGGCACATGATTTTACATGCTCTGTTGATGGACTAATTTTAAAGGATTGGAGTTGTGTCTGAGCGGTTAATCTCTGAATGTTTAGCTATTTACAACGTTGTAGATGCCTGCAGCCTTTCAGAGAGACTCATGACTCAATGTGATGGTGCTAACTAGATCCTATTTTCCTTCTATTTCCACTTGTTTTTTGTATAACCCTTAGTTAGGGATTACTCTCGGACATTTCCTTGTATCGTCTATATATTTGTTATCCTCTAGTCTAGTGGCCTGGATAAATGACTTCAGTATATTAAAATAATCACGATTTACTCCTACGATTTATTTAACTATGAGGGTTCTAACATGAGGGTTGCCAACTGACCGACTGACATGAGACCATTTCCAAATTGGCCACATCCCCACAGTAGCACAAAGTGAAGTAGCTCAGCACTGAAACATTCTTTGGAAGGGCAGAGAAAGTAATGGGCACTGCATGACTTCTAAATAGATGTATGTCTAAATGGATAAGGAAAATCTAATTCTCTGACAGAAAAGAAAGTAAGAAAGGGTCATTTTTTTTGTCAAACACATGTATTAAGAATTGTAGCCCTGTTAGGATCACATGCTGCATTGATCACCGGCCATGTGTGGCATAAGAGCATGTAGCAGTTGAATAATTCTGCTTATTTTTTGTCTTTTTAGTGCTTGTTAAGGAGCTACGCATCACAAATTTGTATGTTTCCGGAGGAGAGGGTTAAGCCTTTTTTTAATTAATCTCTGCTTCAATAGCGGGATTTTTGGTCTCATTTGGTCCACTATATTAGACCTGAAATTGCCCCCCTAAGATGGCTTGCTAGTTATGTCTGAACAGGTTAGGTCTTTAAAGCCATGAACTCCATACAGAGTGCCAAAAGTCCAAAATATTTTTGCAATATGCACGTAACTGAGAGAATTAGGCAGGGCATTACACCTCCCAGTGATTCTAAGTCGCTCAGAATGGTATAAACAGATCATTTGTATAGCTTAGTTACGGGTAAACCAGTTATTCTATTTTATGTTTTATGAAGGTACGTCTTTCATTTTTGAATGTAATGAAACATACACCCCTTTTTACAACCCCAAGGCCAATATTGACAGCATGATTCTTTTCTTATTAGCCATTATTTAGATACCACCAGCTTGTTGTATATTCTTAACTTGTTCAGAAACCGATAAACCTTTTTCATGCCATGTCGCATTAGCGACAAGGTGGGGCCACACCGCACTTCTGGATTATTCTACAATTCGGACACTTAATAAAAATAAATTTAGAATGAGGAGCTTCACATTCAATATCACTTTTTACTTCTTGTGTCTTAGGATAGTTGTTATGATTATCTACTCTTGCAAAACAAAAATACTGTCAAGGTATTTACTATTTTTCATGAGCATCAAAGATGAATAGATCACCTGAGTGGAGTCATGCAGGAATTCTAAATTTCCTTTCTACAAACAAGCTTTAAGTTCTAACAAAAATGTATGCTGATGAGAAGTAATCGTCACTCTAAAAATAACAGGAAATGTAGAGAGTAAAGCTGAATGTGAGTTGTAAGTTACACAAACTGTTGTTTATTATGTTTCCTTTTATATTTGAAATTTGATCTTTAAATGTATTACACAATATGTTTACACTTAATATGCAAGTGCTCTGCAGAGGTAAACAGCTTATTAATGCTTTATCTGTAGTATCCAGCCAATCATGTGCCAGTGATGCACCAAAGAAGTTAAAGGGTTAATGGCCAGATTGGATCCAGTTGAAAGAAAGCCACAGACATTGAGCTGGTTAGTTGGGCTAAAACAGCAGGCCTTGAACTCTATTGATAGTGACGGGCTTCAGATGTGGAGCCATTTTAACCCTTTAACTGCCAGCCTACCTTGAGATTTTGTCACCCTTTGTTGCCAGACCATTTTGCACTATTTTGCGCTCCCCATGTTCAACTGTGATTTTTGAAGTGATGTATTGTTTTTTGAGCAGAATCTGGGCTTTAACATGAAATGTCTTGTTTGTCATTTTTAGGTGTATTCTCAATATTTTTGGATGAAATATGTGCAAATAAAAACAAAAAACTATTTTTTACAATTTGTAGTGTTTTTTGTAATAAAAAATTTAAGTTTGTCAATAAAATCTTATTTCGTGTGAAACCCGAATTTCTCCTGGTTACAGCGGTACCACATATGTATTGGTAGACACCCTTTCCTGCCCAGGAGACTCCCCCAAACTGAAACAACGCTTTAGGAGATTTTCAGATAAAATACAACTGTGCTATGCAATATGCTCACCTTGCAGTTTTTCAAGAAAAGCAACCCTTTACATTTCAAACTATATATTCCCTAGAAGTATACACCTCAGGCTTTCTAGGCATACCAGGCTTGTTGACATTGGTGCAGTTTTCTGCAAGTAATCCTTCAATGTATTCTTTGGTTGCACAGGGTTTCCCTAAAAAAAAGAATAAAAAAGCAGAATCAAAACCCCATTTTCCTAAAAAAAACTATATACAAACAAGAAAAAAACTGAAAATCTGAAAAAGCAACATGCCCCGAACAGAACAATACTCAGCATGCATAGCTACTGTCAAGGGAAGAGTTGCCAAAACATAAACCATATATTCCCTGAAAGTACACATTTGAAGCTTTCTATGCATACCCAGCTTGTTGTAGTGGGCTCATCTTTCTGGGAGTAATCCCTTGAAGAATTCTTAGGTTGCACAGGGTTTCACAAAAAAATGTATAAAAAAAGCAGAATAAAAAACACCTTTTCATAAAATGTCAATATGCAAATAAGAAAAAACAGGCTAAATCTGAAAGAGCAAGGTCCCCCGAGCAGAACAATACCCAACATGCATAGGTACTATTAACCCTTTTAATTTCCAGCCTTCTTGAAGTTTTGTCACCCTCTGTTGACAGGTCATTTTTCCCCATTTTGCGCCATGTTTAACCATGATTTTGCCGGAATTTCCAGGAAAATATATATATTTTTTTTGCAGCAGAGTTTAGGCTTTAACATTAAATGTCTTGTTTGTAATTTTTCTACTGTTTTTTAAATATTTTTGCATAAAAAAACAAATAAATAAATAAAATTATATTTTTTAGACAATTGTCTCCTTTATTTTAAATAAAAAAATTTTTATTAACGAAAACCATATTGCATGTGAAAGTCCCATTTCTCCCGATTACAACAGTACCACATATGTATCGATAGCCCCCCCATTCGTGCCCAGGAGACCCCCCCAAACTGAAAAGAGCACTTTATAACATCTACAAATAAAATACTACTATCCACACTATAAACATAAGGGGTTAATTTAAAAAGAAAGTGACATAGGGTCCCCTCTCCCAGGGGGGGACCCCATTTTTTGGGGGAATTTTAAGGGTTAGGGTTAGGCTAACCCCAACCCTAACCCTTAAAATTAAAAAAAAACCCTAACCCTCAACATTTTAAGGGTTAGGGTTAGTATTGGGGGGAACTTTAAGGGTTAGGGTTAGGCTAACCCTAACCCTAACCCTAACCCTTAAAATAAAAAAAAATGACGTAGGGTCCCCCCTCCAAGGGGGGGGGGACCCCATTTTTGGGGGGAATTTTAAGGGTTAGGGTTAGGCTAACCCTAACCCTAACCCTTAAAATAAAAAAAAAATTACGTAGGGTCCCGGGGGGGAGGGGGGGGCATTTTTTGGGGGGAATTTTAAGGGTTAGGGTTAGGGTTAGGCTAACCATAACCCTAACCCTTAACATAAAAAAAAAAAATGACGTAGGGTCCCCCCTCCCAGGGGAGGGGACCCCATTTTTACCGCAGGTGACTTGCCAGCCCCCAGTCTTGTGAACTGGTACAGGGGTCTCATGGACCCCTTTTATTAAAAAAAAAATTTTTTTTTTCTTTATTCACCTCCGATCGTCAGCTCCTCTGTCCCTCGCTGATCTGATGACAGATGCCGGTGATCGGCAGCCAGAGGAGGAGGGGAGGCAGGAAATCAGAGGATCTCCTGTCCCCTCCTTCTCAGGCCACCGATCTGACAGCTGAGAGGCCTGGAGCTGTCATGACGCCGGCCGAGTGACGTCATAAGCCCAACCCCAAAAGGGGCGGGGCTTCGCAGCAAGATGGCGGCGCCCGTCGGAGGAAGAGGGGAGAGAGCCTGACAGGCTCTCTCCTGAAGATAGAGGGCCCTGGGGAGGGGACCGGAGCCCCCCCCCCGGGTGAAGAGGTGCCCCCCACCCCCAAGTAGAGCCTGCAGTGGCCCTTAACCTAGGAGTCACTTCAAAACCTGGTAAGAAAACTTATTTCAGAGAAAACTGCCTATCAGGTGTAAATTTATATCTAACTCTGAAACAGCCCCAAGGTAAAGAATGAACGTGAATGGCAATTTTCTCTCCTAAAAAGAAGCAAGTTTTCTCACCAGGCTCTAAATCAACCCCAATGTCTGCAACATCCCCTTCAGTGTCTGCAGTATCCCCAATAACTTTAATCTGTACTTCAGAGGCATTTAGTAATTAAAATGCGAGTGGCCCTATATTTTAGGTGATAAGTAATGCTCCAAATCAGGGACTAACCACAGCGCCAAACTTATTGAAAAACTGGACATAAAAATACAAACGGGTCACAATGACTAAGGCTATAACACTACTTTATTAATAGAAAAATAGCACACAATACAAGTAACCAAGGCATAGAAAAATCCTCCCCAAAAATATAAAAAACACAGCCCTCCCCCTGCACACAAACCCTAATCGACAACCATGCCACACCACATCATCTGCCACACCTAAACCAGTATAAACTAATTTGTAGGGGGTCAGTTTGGACCTCACCAGCTAATGGTAGCTTTAGCTGCGGAACTGCACAGAGACACCAGCAGACTGGTAGAGGACCATTCGAAACGTGGAGTTGAAGTGGGTAATTCCAGTGCGGTGCAGCAACTTGCACACCATTTACAATGCTCAGCAGGAGAACACATGCTGATCAATGGGCACAATGGTCACTTTGTAGCATGGGCGGCCAGAGGAGCACAAACACTCAATTGCTAAAGGGCCCAGTACTAGAAGAACCTCTGTGATCCCCACATACCACAGCGGATTCTTGGGGGGTTTCTTGCAGCTCCAGTGCCAACATACAGTACACTACAAAGCCCCAAAGGAGGGGCGAAACCTGCAATAGAAGATGGCAGCCTGGCCTACCATGACCTCTCTACACTCTTGGCCTAGAAAAGTGAGCTATGCAGGTTTACCTAGTAGATGATGTCACTGGAGCTGCAGAAGATGCCCAAGTTATTGGCTGCAGCATGTGGAGATCCCAGAGGTGCTTCTAGCACTAGGCCCTTGAGTGGCTGTGGCATTGTGCTGCTCAGGCCCCCTGTGCTACGAAGTGGCCATTAATCAGCGTGTTTTCTTGCTGAGCATGGTTACTGGCGTGCAAGGACGATATCTTTCAAGCTGGGCCTGCTGCTCCTCCTTGAGTACTGATCCTGTGCTCATAGGGGTTGGTATACCTGCAGGAACGAGGCGAGGAACTTTTTTTTAAAAAAAAAAGCTAAAATAACAGCCAATTCATAGCTTGGCTTGTTCAAACAGATGGCTGTCAGACCAGATAGGCATCTGTCCTGTTCATCATTATCCACTAATAATATGTTCCAAAGTGCTCATAAGTGTACAACCTATTTTTTTATATAATTTACATGTTTGATAAAATGAAATATTACAAATAACTTACCCATCAGAAAAAACAAGCCACCATACTGTATTTGAATGATACTTTATTGTTCCGCTCCAGTTTCTGGGTCATGGCTTAGCGGGGAAGTGTGCGTGTGTCATGGCGCAGCTTGAGTCTTGAGCATACTTTGCTGTGACTTGCCATGATCATTCATGCTATGATCACCAAGGGACAGAGTGGTTGGCTGAAGGAATAAAATTAAAAGATGGGGCAAACATTGATGCCCTGCTACAGCTTCTACTCTGTACTGCAGGAAATGGGGGAGAGAAACATAGGATAAGCATCAGGTGAGATACCTGCAGCCTTATTATTGTCTTTAAGCACATTGGTCTTGGACTTTTATGTGGACTGTTAGTGCTCACGTATATTTTGTATGGTAGCACCTATTCTCTACGTGGAAGAAAAAGTGCTGCTCTATTGTAGAGAGACAAATGTGTTCAGCCCTATCAAACATTTAAAATTTTGGAAAACAGTAAATATCATGGCGAAGGGCCCTGAGCCTACCAGCCTTCCTGGCCCCTGGGCTGCTTGGCTCAGGGAGGAGGGACCACCTCCTAATGTAGGAGTAAAATGAAAAACTCTCATGTGAGTTGAAAACATCCTTCATGCAGGCTCACACGATCTTTCGCATATGGGTAAAATATTTGGGTGGTTGGGTGGTGAATTACAGGCAATGCATGCAGGGAGCAGACGGGTTTTATGTGGCCATCGGCCAATCAGAGATGGAATGCAGAGTCAGCCCACTGAAGTACCTGTGGAAATGCTGGCCTGTAATGAATAGCAAGGCACAGCCAGAATGCATTCTAGGGAAACAGCACGTCTAAAGGTATGCAGGGGATGTGCAGGGAACAGCCAGAGCACAGTACAGGTGATTAGCCAGCATATGGAGGATCTGAAAGCCTGACATGGATTTTATGGACTTTTTTATGGCATCATTCCATGAAATAAATCTCGACAAGTCAGGATTTTCTTTTGTGTTCTTGTTTTAAAGCAATGCAGCGCGTCTGATTTCTACTGTAGTTTAACAAACAGTACAGCAGATGGGGCTTTATGATGATATTGGAGGAAACATTTTGCAGTGGATGCAACATTATAACAAAAATCAAGCATGTAATTATGCAAATATGTATGCCTTTATAATAATCAAGTTTCATTGTAAATGGCTGATGCACATCAATTTGATCCTGTAGTGCTGCTTTAAGTGCAGTTTAAGTGGCTTTTCAGTGCACCCAAAGGCAACGGAAATGCATCTCCCGAATATTAATAAAATCCTCAATCTCTAAGACACCAACTGGAACATCATTGTTTAGCTGATTGAAATTAAATGCTAATCCCTTTTTTTAAAAAAATTAAAGAACATTTCTATTTTTCATTTAAAGCATTGAACATAAAACATTGATATAACCTCATCCTAAATTAATTAACTGTGACATAAAGTATGCACTTGAGTTACTACTTACACACACACACACACACGCACACACATGCACACACACGCACACACACGCACACACACACACGCACATGCGCAGGCGCGCACACGCACACACATGCTTTGGACAAGCTCTGTCTATGTATGTATGTGTATTAAAATATTATTTGTGAATACTGGAATAAAATTGAATGAATTACACTGTGTTGGTTAAATGAGTAGTTAAATAAATTATCCATGCAAAAAACAAAAATATATATACTCACAGCTTCTCCATGCAGGCCCGGTGTTCCCCCAAGGCTCCTCAATCCATATGACGGCATCTTTATACTAATCAAGGATTCTGAGCCAGCAATTAAATCTTCCAGCACAGAGGCCTTTCATGTCAGCACCCATGGTGCATTTTTTCCACCCCAACACTTCTACTTAATTCATTGCAATGGGGGGCATGCCAAGCCAGGCTGGCACACTCCTTCTCCATGGACAACACCGTTTCTGCCCAGCACTAGACAATGAAATTACTAGCTCTCCCTCACTTTTTATTTTTATGCCTAGACAGGGAATTTAATATGAACATATAGTTTCCAAAAATCCTAAAAGTTTACATTCCATGGTCAGCCTTATGTTGGAAGGTGTTCATGGCAGGGCCGGCTTCAGATTTATGTGCATCTCATCAGGTCTTCTTGTGGTGTGTCACATCAAGTCATGTAGCCCTCTAGCTCTGCTGCCACTGATTCTGTACCGCCCCCAATTGTCTTAAGCCCTCGTCACCTTCTCTGCTAACGTTAATTATCATCTATTCAATGTCTCCTTTTCCATTCGTGCCAGTTGTCCATTAGTCCTTACTGCTTTTTCTGCTGCTGTCGTCGCCTCCTCCTTAGCTACCACCAGTTTTCCTTGATTCCTTGCCTTCTTCACCATTACCACTATTGCCACAATTGTGCTCTGGTTCTGGGACCAGCCATGGGCAGGCGTGTACACAAGATCCTCACCTGTCCACTGGAGAATTATCCCATAGCCCAGTACCAAGCATATCTGTACTCCCTAAAGATGCCAGGGGCCCCCGACACTTTCCTGGAAATGCACAGTGCTGACGCCGGCCTTGGAGTCAGAAAACTGGGAACAATACTGATCATTCCAGGTCAAGTTCCACCAAAAATCAGACAAGTGCACTCACCCAGTCTGCACTCCGGCATCCTGTGCATGGCCCACATGACCACCAACAGCCAATGGGGTTTGCCAGTTTGAGATGCCTGGTAGGTGGATTTTTGGTGGCTCCCAGGACCTGTGTAGAATTTACTAGCTGGAAGTCTGCTTGAAATGTACCCCAAGGCTCCTGAAATATGCACAATGGTTACTACATTGCTATGGCTACTGTTGTAGATGGTGACTTTGTGTTAAGAATCATGCTAAACCTAAATTATAATTGTTTTAAAAGAGATAATTTCATTATTATACCAAGATAAAGAAATGGAGTGCATTTACATTATTCAAAGTTAAAAAAAAAAATCAACAGGCCAAAGTCTGTGTAAACGTCTGCCTAATGGCTAAAAAAAATCACTTAAGTGCCTTCAAGTGATGTAGCAGTTTGCAAGCTTGTTGCTGAACATATTTCAAAGTGGGATCATGCATAATACATTTCTTCTCAGAGACTATCAAAATATGCAGCCGGTGAAGGGATATTATGATAAATCCTACAATATGTGCTCGCCCAACCATTTCACAAGTCACTGCTGAGTCTGTATTTATAAAACCTTAAAGCATCATGTTTATAGAGGCTGACATAAAGAGTTAAAGTCCAGCTGGATCACATATAGATTGAATTTAGCTCATAGATTACTCTTTCGCAGAGGATGTAGCTGATTTACAGATCTTATAAGGAATATACCACAGCAACTATAGCTGTTCAATATCATGCGCCTCACATTTAATAGCGGTAACTTTGCTGGAGGGGAAACGGAACCCAACTGAAATCGGGGCACAATAAGAAGCCATGGGCCACAGCTAGGGCTGATGCAAACACAGAGAGGAAAAAGGGTAGCATAGATTTTTATATTTCTGTTCAAAAGGTAAACTGCTTTAAACCTTCAGTACTGAAAGAATTAATAAATAGGCTGCAACCCACAAAAAAGAAACATAGTTAAGATTTTACACACAAGGTTGCTGCCTTCTGCATTGTGCTGTCCTAGGCAACACCATTACAGATGTCACACAGCTGATAAAGCTAGTGTTAGGAGCAGTATTTGTGAGGCAGGTGTAACAGAATGGTGGATTACTCATCACGCTTGGTAAAATAGTTAGATTTATTTTAGGAATAGTGTAAGAAAAGATAATTAGCAGGGATGGCAATAAGAGCTTGGCCCCTAGGGGTCACCCCCACTTCACATGTTAGGACCTAGGGGAGGTAAAAAACAGAAAGAGCCTGTTGGTTGGTTTCCTAGCCTATAGAAAGGTTCAGACAATCTGAAAGAGACAGGGTGTGATGCATACTAGACTGCCCACCTTGGATTCTTGGGGACAGGCTTCAAGACTACTCCCCTGCAAGGAGCACATAAGACCAGGAAGAGCCTCTTTTCAAGCATGTCCCTGTCTGAGGGTCACTTCCCAGCTTCCTCTTAAGCATACCCAAACCCGTCCCTTTTACAACAGTACTGGTCAAGATGTGCCAATAGAGAAACATGTTTTATGCTATTTAAAACTGTTCCTGTACCTACAGTAACTATAGTTCCAACTACGTTCAATATCCCAATTGCCCAAAACAGGTGCTGTTGACCATACCATTACTATGGAGATGTGCTTTCCTTTACACTAACTACAGTATCCCCCTCTAACACTGTAAGAATTAAGGGGATCCCACTAACTCCTACCTGCTACACATATACTAGGCAATTTGAGCAAGTAGTTTAGGCAAAACAAACCAAGTATGATGCCAGTATATTAGCTAAGGGTTGCTCAACCAGATTGTATATAGCACAGATGTCAAGGCCCGGCGGCTGGATGCAGCCATCCAAGCATTTTTTAGACTGTAACAGCTGCCAGTTTGACATGGGCAAAATCATTTTGTGACTGTCCAGGACAATCGTAATTCTGTCCAATTCTCTCCTGGCCAAAATTATTTTGTAGTTGTTCTGGGCAAAATCATTTTTTGACTGTGCAGGGCAAAATATTTCTGCATCTGTCCTGAGCAAAATAAATCCGCTCTGCATCTGCCTTGGGCAAAGTAATATAGCATCTGCATCTATCTTGGGCAAAATAATTTTGGGACTGTCCTTGGCAAAAATATTCTGTGTCTGCATCTGTCCTGGGGAAAAAAATAGTGTCTGTCACCATACTTTTTAATGGTGATCAAAATTCTGATGTGGCCCTCAGTGAAAATGAGTATGATACCCCTGGTGTATAGCAATCCAGCACAAGGTTTCTCGACTGCTCAAAAAAGGCTAGATACGCTGGAAAGTACAAAACAGTTTCAACCTTATCCTTATTGGTTAATAGTGGATGGAAACCTGTCCTTGGAGTCCCTTGTGCATCCACAGCTCTTGACTCTCATAATTGCATTGTTGTATCACGGAGCATTTCATGGTTTTCTTAGTTTTCTTTCTTATCTTGTTTGTTGTATAATTCAAGGGCTCCGGTGGCAATCATTATCATAAAGTTTGCAATTAAAGGTGATTCAGTTTCCCTTCTGCTAGTAAATCTAGGCGAGCAGAGATCACACTCGCTTATAAAACAAAAATGATTTGTTTCATGGTTGAAATCCTTCCCATTTCCTATGTTTATTGAATGTGCTATAAAATTTTATATGTTTCTGCACAGAGCAAATAAAAGAAGCAAATATGCAAAGATAACATGTTTATTTTTGACATTCAGAATGCTATAATTGTTACAAGCATGTCGAATGGAGCCATGCTAGGTCATAGCAGTGGTGCGTAGTAACTTGTACGTTGCCGTCATCTCTGTAGTGTTGTATTTTAGCATAATGTGCTCTCATATTATTGGAAACATCCATCTTGGCCCAGTTCAGTTCACTCATATGCAGAACAGCAAAATATTGCCTAATTTCCTCGCTGATCCTGTCATTCAAACACTTGTCTTATGAGTACAGAATAATCAATGCAATGAGCTGTGCACAAGCTCTAAAACCTACAATGGGCTCGGTTCCAAATCATGATTTTTTTCTTTGTCTGGAAAAAAAGATCTTTACAGCTAGGTAATGGTAACATTCCATGGAACATTACCGAACATTGCAACATTGTTATTTGGTTTTATACTGTCAGCTGAAGAGATTTGAAGATTTTAAAATAAGTGGAGGTTGCCGTTAAAGTCACCATGCATTATCCAATTTTCTGCTGCATTTAAAACCCATGCCGCCCTACATGGGCAGCGTGTGGCTATCAATAGCCTTTATAAGGAGATGCTATTTTAACAGGATAAATTACCCTTGACAGCAGCCGTATTCTTTTGCTATGGTTTTAAATTGTAACCTACATACTGCCATGGCTGTGTAGTACACTTCATGTTATGCTTTCACAGATAGTCAGGGAGGTGTAGAATATGTCATGCCTCATTCTAAAGCATCAATAGGCATTCTAGGCATCATTGTTGTCTCAATACAAAGAGCACCTTACCTTCATAAAGATTACTTAAAGAGACAGTTCAAGCCAGATAAAATAGAAATAAAAATACTTTTTCTCACCCTCCTCTAGGTTTGTATGTTGAAAAATACATTTTACTGAGATTTTTTACTGAGAGTCCTACATCTTGCATGTGTCTGGGGATTCCTTGGGAGCTCCTACACAATTTGCAACCAGACTCTATCCCTTGGAGTTAGAGGGACCCATGTACTGCTTTGAACTGCAAAGAGAATTCCCAGCAACTGAGCTTTAGACACCATACGGCCTACTGCCTGTTCTTAGGCAAAACAGTGCTCAGTGCAGGAAGTAAAAAATGGTGCCCTCTCAGCACCCACCCAGTGATGCTGCTGCTGTCCCACACCAGTATGTGCTGTGTCTGGCATATAGCCTGCACCACTAAAAGTGGCCCTGACTCATCTGCAGAAAACAGGATGGCTGGGACAAAGGTGCCCCAACTGCATTTTCACCGAGGGTGGTTGTCCTGCTCACCCTCCCCTAGAAACAGCCCTGTTCTTGAGTGGTACAGATTCCCCTAGGTCACCTGTTACAAAATGATTTGATGAAGGGTAAATATATCCTCACCTAGTCCACATTCTCACTTTTTGCTACTGGTCATGGTGTGTGAGTGTGCAGATAATAAACTGCTGTTCATTCACGCCCCTTCCCACAACAATGAGAGAACAGAGTGCCAGTTTATCAATTGTCAGCATTGCATGACTTGAAAGCTTCCACACTATGAAAAAGCTAGTGTAATGCTGGTCAGTTTGATATAGGTAAATTGGAAGCTTTAATTTGCTGATTGGGGCTTTATAAGAAATTCCTGAAATTCCTGTATGCTGAATCAGCAAAATCTGCTGTTCAGTCCCTTGAAAAGGAAGCATATAGATATAGCAATTGGGCCACAAAGAGGGGCCAGAGGTGTGCCAGGAAATAGCAAAACTGGCCATCGTCCCCCACAGAAGCACTCTCTTGTCTCTCGCTGTTCATACAGCTGATGCAGTAATACTGTGGATTAGTGAAGCTATCCCATTGAGTCCCTGTAGGTGATGTTCTCTTAAATGGTGAAGTGATAATGTTACTTTTCTTGTATTTTTAACCTTTGTTAAGCTTACTTTTCTATATATAAGTATATTATATATTTTTTGTATATCTTATTTAGAATAAAAGAACATTTTATTGGTTACGCTCTGATCTCCTTAAAACAATATAAAATAATCTGCATTTGTAGTATCTTGGGCATTTATTAATAAAATATTTGGGCATGTTTTGGACACTAGCAAAACAGTAAGGAGGAGGAAGAACTTCTAATTTGTGCTTAGCAGACTGAGTTTTTAAACCGTTGATAAGAAGTAATGTACACCACTGTGCCGAATAATAATATTTTCCTATATAGCACCAACATATTCTGCAGTGCTATACAGTCAGAGGCTTCCTATACAAACAGAAATATGTACATTATCACAAAATATAACATAAGCCATTGAAACACAAGGAATAAGGGCCCTGCTCATAAGCTTACAATCTAAATGGAGAATGGACCATGGTTCGGGCATCTTAGCAATAATAAGTGTATATAAAAGCTGTATGGGCAAGCAACCAAATTATTCATTTTTATGCCTAGAGATGCCCTCTTTAACCCATTAAATGGCAAGCCCCTAAATTTAATGTGCTTGACTGCGGCTAGTGGGTAACTTGCCATTCAAGCCCCAGCCTCGCATTACCTGTCTCCCCAAATTCGGCGGGGGGGGGCAGAAAAGCCCAGGGGCTATGATGCCAGTGCTAGCTTGTAGCCTCCAGGGCAGGGGGCCACCCAGGCTGGCCTCTGTGTCATAGTCTACAAGCCCTCCATAGCTGGTGCCGGGCTGTATGGGTTGGGAAGCGGGGACCCCACACATTTTTCTTTTTCAATTTTTAGGGGTTTTAACCCTTAGAAATAAAAAGAAAAGCATGGGGTTTCCCATGACATTTTTTTATTTATATAACCTTTTATAGTGTGGATAGTTAGCTATTTGTAAATGTTATTTGTAAATGTTGTAAAGTGCTCTTTGGGGGGTCTCTTGGGTAAGAATGGGGGCTACTGATACATATGTGGTACCATTGAAATCAAGAGAAAAGTATCTTTCGTGTTAATAAAATAAATGTTTTATTTGAAATAAACAAGACAATTAAAAAAAAAAAATGTATACATATATTAATAAAACATATTTTGAAAAACACTGGTAAAAATAAAACAAGACATTTCATGTCTAAGTCCAAACGCTTAAAAAAAACAATATATAATCTTCTTGGAAATTCCTGCAAAAATCACTGTTAAACATAGCGCAAAATTGAGGAAAATGACTTGTCAACAGAGGATAACAATCTCAATTAGTCTAACCGTTAAAAGGGTTAAATGTATAAATGCATGTTGGGTATTGTTCTGTTTGGGTGACCTTGCGCTTTCAGATTAAGCTTGTTTTTTACTGTTTGCATATTGATATTTTAGGAAAATGGGTTTTTTATTCTGCTTTCTTAAACATTTTTAAGGAAACCCTGTGCAACCAAAGAATTCTTCGAGGTATTACTTTCAGAAAGATGAGCCCACAACAACAAGTCTGGAACACCATGAAAGCTTGAGGTGTGTACTGTACAGATCACAGATCACAGTTGAACGTGTATAGTGTAAAATATTGAAAAATGGCCTGGCAACAGAGGGTGACAAAATCTCTAGGTAGGCTGGCAGTTAAAGGGTTAAAAGACACTTTTAAAACATTTTACTCCTCTGGGCCCAATGTCTTGTTGAACTCTTCAAAGTTCCATTCTCAAGGGAGGCATGTGTGGAGTACAGAACGAGACTGATGTACCCATAGAAATCTATAGAAATAGAAATAGCCTAGACCAAAGCTGCAGGTGTGGCACTCAGCATGGAGATCAACAAAGACTCCAGGCCCAGCACCAGCACTTTATACTACAGATACGGTAGCACGGTAGCAGCTGCCAGTAAGTGGGTTTGTGGATCTAAGCTTGAATAATCACAAATCTGGCAGGAGAAGCAACCGATTGGAGACAGGGACACAAGGTACGAGAGCAATATCTGCCTTCGAAATATTTTTTAGTGTACCTGCACAATGACTTCAATGGTTCAATAATGGAAACGCTGAGGAACATGCGAAAAGCAAGAAGGTGTACTTAAAAACCTTGCAACAAATAATTCCACCTGTTTCTTTCTTTAATTGGAAGGAAGATGAATCAAGGGTGACAGGTGTTGCATGCATCATTTAGCTTTTATGGGGAGAACTGCTTAAGCCCAACAGCATGTCACCAGATCCAGCCTGTGCTGGAATAGCAGACTATTGCTGATGCTATTCTTCTGATTTGTGCAGATAGTCATCATGCAATGCTTTGAGCAGTTAGCATGTAAGGAGTGGAATGTAAAACAATGACTGCTTAAGCTTTAGATTGTTTGGTCTAAAAGCAGTTTAGCGAAAATCCTTGAAGGTTCAGCTTTGGCAGGCATCCACAGCCATTCACTGTAAGCATGTAAAACATTTTCGTAGTCTAATTAGAAGAAATAAAAAACACAGCTCACCTAGTATGAATAACTGATGATTAAGCAGCTATCCAGGCGCTGTGTGCAACCCCCTCCACACACTCTGATAAACCCAAATTTAGGGTTAAATAAAATCACCTACCCGTACGGCTTATGGTGGTGAAGATGCTGACAGTGACTAACTGCCTAGTCATATCTAGCCCCCACCAAAATCAATATTAAAACCCAGTCAGCAGTACCAGAACCTAAGCAGCTAAGCATGTGTAAACAATAAACCAATATTTAACTTACACTTGTTCCCCCACTATACAGATATAGACATAATCGAATCAATCCAGATGTAACAGTAAACTATTCCAATAAACCACAGTGCCCATTATTAAAGGGTCAGTCCAGGCGATGACAATAGTAAAGCAGCCAGGAGTTCACCTGAAGCCTGCCCTATATGCCTCCTTTAGCATGTGAGAGATGCTTTAGCAGGTCTCCAAAGTCAGCCCTTTCTTTCCTTTTCGGCCTCCCCGTCCCTTAGCGATCCCAGCGCGAGCAAGCCCGGCAAAAGCAATCACTGTGGCTTGCTGGGCTTGCTCATGCTGGGAGTGCGAGGGACAGGGGTGGCAGTGCGACCACATTTTTAAGTAGAATTAAATGGATAGGTGGGGCAAATTTTGGAGATCTACTACAGTATGTACATGTACAGTGCACAGACACATAGTACAGACTTCAGGTAAGCTCTTTGATGCCTTATTATTCCTATTGCATGGGCTGCCCTTTAACAATAATCACAAAACACCTAGTCAGACAGCCTTACTATAGTGGCCCCTATGCAAAATGATTGACTATTTGTCAATCAAGCTCTCTGCAGCAACTTCCTCTGTGGAAACCACAGCAAATCTAGGGAGAAGAGTTCCATATTCCCTACTTCAGTTGTGGGATTAGGGGACCGTTGGCAAGAAGATGAGTAATACCTATCCCAAACTGGTCCCAGCTCGAGGGAAGGGATGGGATGGGGCAGCTAAATTTTAGGCTGGATGTCTACCTTAAAAGACAGCGTACAGCAAAGTTGCTAGGACAACTCAGTTAGTCTTGTGAGGGTTGTACTTTTTAAAGGTGCCAACTGCAAACTTGTTCCTTATGGTGTCTTTAATAAGAATATGCCTAATGGAATCCACCTTTAACGATTTGTATTCAGATATGTTTCTCAATTATTCCTTTAGGATTACATTTTTTTTAAGATTCCAGAGAACTGATTGAATTAAGGGGATGTTGTATTTAGAGTTTCACAATCAGCAGAATGGAAAACCAAAAAGGCACAACAAAAACAAAGCAAAAAGAAATTAAAATGTAATGCATTGCTAGCACCAGAGTGATTATCTTTGTAAATAATTTCTTGCGACTACAGGAGTTCTTCAAAGGCACCCGCAGAACAGTAAATCAACACAGAGAATCTGGGTTACTTAACAAGGCTGATGACTACAAAAACAAATATATAGTTTCACTAACCTCGTTTGATTATGCGTAGGGAAAAAGCATTGTCTTGATGTCTGAGACTCTCCGAGTGGCTTTCATCTGTACTCTGTACAATCTGCTCATAGAAGAAAATCAATATTACAAGACAGTGTTTGTTCCAATATGTAAATACAAAACAACCCTGCCAACTGTTTCAACCTTTCATTTTAGGCCATTTGTGACTGTGCCTAAAGAAGAAAAAAATGATAAATCCATTACATTGATTTACCAAGTAACAAATAAGGCTTTTTGTTGCATTAGGAATATACCTTGTGGATCCACAAGCCTATAATTAGAAAGGAGGAAGGGTTTGCGGGGGAATATTAGATGAACATTCCTCGCTGCAGTAAATCATTTGGCGCCTATTTGCCTAAAGTATCTTAAAGATTAAGCCACGCATTGTAGGTGTAATAGAATAATCAAGTACTAAAAACTACAAATTACAATTGGCTATACGGAATTATAATTTAAGGGGCTGTCCAGGCAACTGAAAAAAAAATGCTTAATAACCCTTACTACCCCGGCAGCTGATCAGTCCTATTACCAGTTCTTCAGATTGAGTCCTGCAATGTGCAGATCAGTTCTCCATACACCAGCAACCTCAAGGAGCAATGGCCACCCCAGCCCACAGGATTTGCAGCATGCCCGCTCAATGTATTGCAATGAAGGAGGTTTGACAAGGTCTGAAAATTTCCTTCAATTGTAGTGAATTGGGTTGGTATATTACCGACACTGAAAATCACAGTGAAGGGAGTGGCAATGGTGGAGGTAGCCAGTGAATGAAGGTTGGTGTGGTACATAATTTTAAAGGGAATGAAAGTTCAGTAGGTTTTTCAGTTGCCTTTTAAAACAGCATTTTTCACTACTTTCATATTGTTGGACCCCGTCTACCAAATACTGCAGAACTTTCAATTACTTCTGCAGTGTTCACATAAAAAGCTGTATACATGCTGAATATTTCCTGCGCGTTAAAGGGCTTTTGTTTTTACTGGAATGAGTAACTTACTAAAACAGTTACCTTATATACGTGTTACCTTCAATTTGGATAAAGACTCCAATGTTTCTTATATTCTGTTCAATACAATATAATTGTACTGTAAGGAAGTCCTTTAAAAGGAAATCATACAGACCTCAAATCAGCAGTGCCGTCATAGTATGACTTTCCTCTGCTTACCTTCTGACGCTCCTATGGCGCCTTACTTTCACAACCACAGTATCTGACATTAGTGTCCGCCCTCCTTTCTTTCATCTCTCAGAGCTATACTAGATCACAGATCACTACAGAATAATATGAAACACTGATTAACCTGTAAAAGCTTTACATAAGAATCCAAAATTACAGAATAATAATCACAAAAACATTATGAAAGGGTGGCTATAGCATGCCACACATCTCCGAACCTAACTGAAGCCATGTGGATAATCAAATGATTGGTAAAGGTGGGTGAGCATTATCATGTTGCTGTTTTAAAGTCTTATAGCACTACCATGAGTCAAGAGGGGTTTTACAGAGAGGCTCTCACGGGCCTTGGTTTTAGATGGTACATACTCTCTTTGGTAGGCAGTGTTGCTGTTCGTATGCAGGTTAAATTTGACCACAATCTTTTTCAGCTTTGATATGAACAGAACTTTGGCACAATTTGGGTAATATTTGGTCAATTTGTAGCTCCAGTGACGTGAAGCAGCTGAGTAATGTTGCAGCAAGTCATTAGTTAATTTTAATCCAAATAGCAAATATATTTGTTGCAA
Source organism: Gastrophryne carolinensis (assembly GCA_027917425.1). Classification (NCBI taxonomy): domain Eukaryota; kingdom Metazoa; phylum Chordata; class Amphibia; order Anura; family Microhylidae; genus Gastrophryne; species Gastrophryne carolinensis. The sequence continues at coordinate 459,358,285 of CM051235.1, forward strand.
TTTGGCATGTGGGCTTTCCATGCTACACAGTACTGTGTATTCATTTTTGTTACCACTTACAGATACTTTCATTTTTTTCTTATTAAAAATAGAGAAAATCGAATTCTTAATAAAATGTTTTGCTGTATAAGAAAATGTATGTAAAATGTTTGCTTGACCCAAATCCAAATGGCAATGCTTTCTTTACCTTTTATGTATCCTGTATTTCTGTCTTCTCAATAAAAATAATCACCTATACACTTGATTGCCAAATATCTAACAAGTGACTTTACTGGGCACAGTAAGTCATTCCTATTAATGAAATGAGAACAGAATAAATACAGTCTTCAATCATTATGATCTAGTAAAGCTTAAAAGCGATATTGGTGAGCCACTTCTTTGGAATGAGACATTTTTGACCCGCAGTAGTTTTAGGCTTGTGGGGATAGCAATTTTGCTTTGAATTGTTCTTCAAAGAAAACTCAGTGATTTAAGAGATGCTTTATAAAATATGCATGCTGGTCAGTAGTACATCACTGTGCCGGGCTCTACAGTGGAAGTACTTTGATTCAGTGCTTTCTGGAGAATTGCAGAGTATTAGTAGTGAACTATTCTTACATAAGACATAATACAACATTAAAAAGTCCTATTATGTTTACTGTAAAGTCATTTATGTCTAAAATTGGTCAAGGCTAAAAACACAAGAAGGTTTTGCATTTAAAAAATGATAGTGTGCTGTTTAATGAGTTGGCAAAGGTCAAGCAGAGATAACAATTCTGGCCATCATGTAGCCTGTTCTTAGAATTGTGGCGCAAAGCCTCACCCAGTGTATTAGGATTAATACAATTCATACAAGTTCCCGTCCAGCATAAAAAATTCTCAAACTTTCTCCATCACAGCAACTTTCCTGAAGGTCTGGTGCTTTAAGACTTACCGGTGAGCAATGGATCACATTTACGCCTGTGCATACCCTATGTTACAGTAAAATGTGAAGAGTGCACAAATGTGCAAATTAGATACAAAACACATTCACATATTAGGTCCAATACACATGTACATGTCAGATCTGACACACATGCGCATTCTACACATAAGGACATTATAGTGCATCATAGCATAGTAACATGAATGCATGGATTGCAGCATGCACTCAGTAGGCAAACAAATGACATTTGAATTAGGATGCCAGTCTATTGGCCTTTGAAAATAGACATCACTATATAGAAAGTGGTGTTTGTTTTCAAATTCTCCTGAATCTGAAGCTCCTGTAACTCACAATCCTGCACACTCGTATATCTTGCCCTAGCTTATTTACCTCAAAACTGACTTTCCTGATTTTCCCTTTGAATTTACTTGAGCTGCCTCCCTCTGACCATAGTCTGTTTCACCATTCAAAAACCTGAGCTGTCTGCCCTGGACGTTTTGCTTTGCTCCTGGTCGTGATTATCATGTTGCCGTGCAAAGTCCCTTACGCCTAGTTTCTAGCATCCCCACAGCCCCCCCCCCCCCCTTGGGGGCTCTACTGAAAACTGGAGGACCTCATAGATTCCAGGAACTTGGTAGTCTTGGTTTTCAGTGTTTTTGCAAACTGAGCTCCACTGGCTTCCAGAAATGTATGCCTTCTGCTCTCTTGCATTTAAATTGAAATAACATCCTTTGCAGTAAAGGTCTATTTTAGACTCCAGGGGCAGATGATTGCAACCCCCCCCCCCACCAGGAGAGTGGGGCTAACCTCGTCCCCTGCTCCTGCTGTCGTGTTGTAAAGCTGAGTAAATTACGAAATAATACCTGTCAAATACCTCTCCCAGTGAAATCAAGGCCCATGATTGGTTGTCATGGGCACATGATCGTCGAGACGCCATCTGCGACCATGTAACCACATTGGCCAAATGCAGGGCCTGATTTTGATAGGGGAGCAATTTGAAAGGTATGATTTTAGCATTAGTATGACTGTTGTTTTGGTTTAATGTCACTTCCTGGTGCCACAGAGGCCTGTAACTCCTTGTCCTCAGCCCATTCTGCATTGTGCCCAGTAGGATGGTACAGTACCTGACAGCCTCCTTTATAGTAAAGTAATTCTATTTAGTAGGTAGGAAGATACATTTTACCATGTTTACCACTGTGTTGTGTGTGATCATCATGTGGCTTGCTATGACTCCTTTTTTAAAGTAGTATGGCTAGGGTGTATTGTGACTGAGTCTATGCAGCGTCATTTGCATACATTGCTCACACTAAATATACAACATTTCAGTGTCAGAAGAGCAGTTTACTTAAAATGGACCAAAACCTATGGGACTCCAGGGCATACTTTCTCCCTCCCACCGGGGCTTCGCGAACTGGAATGCCCCACTTTGTGAACCCCGCCTAAGTTGTCGACAAATCTTATCTTTTCCCCGAGCTCAAAGCACATGCGCAACCACTGCCAGCATCACTCGCCTCCCATCTCAGCTGTGCGCGCCCCCCTGCCACAACTGAATGACTGTGCACAGCTGAAGAGAGCCAAGTGATGCCATGCAAAGCTTGCAAGTGTGGCTAGGATTTCAGCCAGTGGCTCTAGCTGCACCGCGGGCTCGAGGAGAGGTAATTGAGCTAGGCAACTGGTGGGATTTCATACAGCTAGTTAGAAGAGGAATAATTAAATTCCATGCACAGGCTCTGGGTGAGGTAGGATGCTGGGAGCTCAGTTAGTCCTAAAGTAACGTGGCTCACTGGGAATACTCCCTGTGCTCCATGTGGCCTGTCCCTTTCTGACTCTTGTACTGTGCTAGCTACAGTACACCCAATGTTTTGTACTTGGGCTTAGTGGTGGTTTGGGGTTGTTGAATTAGGTCAGTTAATGTACAAGTTTGAGTTCATTGTATTCATGTTATTTTGGAGGTTTTGCTTTGTTGGGTCACAATAAATCACGTCTGTAAGTTCTTTCAGAACAAAGCTTAAAATCCTTGGCAATATAGGTAAGTGTGCTCCCGTGCTTATACATCCTACATGGCCACCGGTAGCCCAATGAGTTTGCCAGGCACCCAAGTAGTGGACATGCAAGTGTGTATTACAGACTTTTTGGCCACGCCCAGGGCCCCCCTCCCCAAATTTCCTGGTTGTCTGGGTTGTGGCTCCTTTGGTTATGTGGGCATTTGAATGACTTATTATGCCCTTGCACGGGCAAGCTGTGCTATAGTTTGATGGCTTGATTCCAGCATGACCTTGAATGTGTATTTCTGGTGTGGCTGCTATTTGAGGGATACGGGCATGGCGAGTTTTCCCTGGTGGCTATTATTATTGCCTGTATTTATGAAGTGCTAGTGATATCACTCTTTTCCAGCAAGTAGTTTACCAGTTTATATGCATAAACAGCTGTCATCTCCATTGGAATAGGTTTTAAATGTACTCTTTATGTGTTAATAAATGTTCATCATTTTGATATTATTATTGTATTTATTCACGGCTGTTGAAAGGTAATTTGTGGGGTGTTTTCAAGCCATAACTGTGGAAAAGCAGAAGGTGAAATATTTTTGTATGTCTTGATATTAGGTCCACTTCACTTACTTACAGCTTGGTTCCATTTCTCTTATTTTGCATTTGTTTTCCTAAAACAAATGTTTATACTATTTCAGTGGGACATTATAATCTATTTTAGGAAGCTGTCTGCCCACCTGGACCACTCATTGAGCATCAAGTATCTAACTTTATTTGAAAGAGCAGCAATAAAGTTGCATCTAGGGGATGGATAACTAAAGGAAATTCAATTTTGTCAGTTCTTCTGTTTTTTGCCTTATTGTTTTCCTTCTTTGGAATGTAAAATAACCATTAGTGTTAGGATTTTGCAGCAAGATGTGCGTTGCACTATGCACATAAAGTCAATGAGCCCTAATGGCCAGCGCTTATGCAGCAGGAGTAAGAGTCCATTATCGGACTCCAGAAACACCAAGTTGCCATTAGTTAGTCTGGAACCCCCTGTGTAGTGTATCGAATATTGTGGACAAAGCATTTCCCAACCATGGGATCTCACAGATTATAAAGAATAGAGACCAGACATACAAAGAACCCCTTACCCTTCTCCCCCTGCATTGAGATTCCCCTCCTCGTGGATGCCCAAAATTTGCCTATTTTCTCATACCCTCAGCGTTTGCTGTGCCCACCATGAAATCTGTGGGAAACATATGAAGTTCAGCTTCCTGTTTTGGAAATGTGCCTGTCCAACCAGTGACCCTATTAGTCTACAGCAGATCACATGACTGGGGCTTGCACTGCAGAAGAAATGAGAGGTAGGTAGTTTAGGTAGTCCACTGTTAGACTACAAGGACGCTTTGCACCATTCTCAGCTGAATGATCACCAGTGATAGCACATCAGCAATGGGCATCAGTCACCTCCTCTCCCTTTCTCTGCTCCTACTTGCTGCTGGTGACATCGCTCAAAACCCAGGTCCATTTCCTTCACCCCCCCGCTCCTCTACACCCCACAACTCATCACAGACTAACCTTCACCGTAGTATCAAACCAGCACACACATGAAACCCAGCCAACCTCTTAACAATCACCCCCTCCCCACGCACTCCCCCCATTGTCACCTGTGCACTGTGGAATGCATGTTCAGTTTGCAACAAACTTGCATACATCCATGACCTCTTCACTTTCATGGCCTTTACTGAAACCTGGCTCACTCCCTCTGATACAGCCTCACCCACTGCCCTCTCATATGGGGGCTTACAGTTCAGCCACACCCCAAGATCAAGCAACAAACAGGGTGAAGGGGTTGGCATCCTTCTGTCTGAATACTGCTCATGTAACCCAACCCCTGCTCTACCCTCCCTTTCCTTCCCTTCATTTGAAGTTCACTGTGTCTGTCTCTACTCTCCCTGTAACCTAAATATTGCCATTATCTATCGCCCTCCTGGACATGGCAGTCTCTTCTGGACCACTTCTCAACTTGGCTTCTCCACTTCTTGTCCTCTGACATCCCGGCTATATTCATGGGGGACTTCAAAATACCTGTTGACACCAACAACCGAGCAACCACCAAATTACTATCCCTAACCACCTCCTTTGGCCTAAAACAATGGTCTACCAGCCCCACCCACAAAGATGGACAGACGCTTGACCTACTCTTTACTCACCTCTGCTCTGTATTCAGTCTTTCCTCATCCCCACTTCCCCTCTCTGATCACAACCTACTAACACTAACACTCTCTTACCTTACCACTACCCCCCTGCACACAAATCTGCTATTCTTCGCAGGAACCTCAGAAACCTAGACCTTCAATCTCTCTCCGATGCTTTACATCCCCTTCACACCCTGCCCTCATTTACCAATGTAGACACTGCAGCTTCATACTACCATAATACACTAACAGCTGCCTTTGACTCTGTTGCTCCCCTTAACTACAGCCACCCTAAGGCCAAAAAAACACAACCCTGGCTTAATACTTACACTGCAACATTGAAACGGCATTCTCGAGTTGCTGAACGGCATTGGAGGAAATACAAAACCAAGGAGGACTTCCTGTTATACAAGAAAGCCCTTAAGGAACTCAGGACTTCCCTTTCATCTGCTAAACAGGAATATTCACATCACTCATATCAGCACAGGCCCGGAATCCAAAACAGCTATTTAACACTTTCATCTCCTTTCTCCGACCAACGCCACATCCTCCATCCTCACAGCTAACAGCTGAGCAATTTGCCACATACTCCAAAGACAAAATCGACTTGATTCGAAGTGGCTTCACCCCTCAGAACACCTCTCTCCTACCAACATCCCCCCTGCCCCAATCATTAACTCATTTCACACAGTTAACTGCTCAAGGTCTCTCCTCTCTGGTCTCAAAGGCTCACCTGACCACCTGCTCCCTTGATCCCATTCAATCCCACCTTATCCCTCAACTGTCTCCATCTGTCATTCCAGCCCTAATATCTTTATTCAACCTCTCCCTCTCCACTGGTACCTTTCCCTCCGCCTATAAGCATGCTGTTATAACTCCACTCATCAAAAAACCCTCTCTGGACCCCTCTGCCCTCCCCAGTTACTGCCCAATCTCTCTGCTCCCTTTCTCATCCAAGCTTCTTGAACAGCATGTCCATACAGAACTTGTCAACTATCTGTCTACAAGCTACCTCCTAGATCCCCTCCAATCTGGTCTCTGCTCATGTCACTCTACCGAAACTGCACTCACCAAAGTCACCAATGATCTAGTGACAGCCAAATCCAAAGGCCACTACTCTGCTCTCATTCTTCTCGACTTATCATCTGCTTTTGACACTGTTGACTATGCTCTGCTTCTCAATATTCTTTCTTCTCTTGGAATCCAAGGTCTTGCACTCTCTTGGCTCTCCTCCTATCTCTCTCACCGCAAATTTAGTGTATCTTACTCAAACACCATTTCCTCTCCCCGGCCTCTGTCTGTTGGGGTAACACAAGGCTCAGTCCTAGGACCCCTATTTTTTTCAATATACACTTCTGGTCTCTAATTAAATAAATTAATAACCTCGCTAGGCCTCCAATATCACTTTTATGCAGACGACACTCAGATCTACCTCTCTGGCCGAATCTCTCTTCTCTCCTCTCTCGCCTTCCTGACTGTCTAACAGCCATCTCTTCCTTCATGACATCTTGCTACCTTAAACTGAACATGGACAAAACAAAACTAGTCATTTTCCCACCATCTCACTCCCCTCCCCTCTCTAACACCACAATTTCTGTAAATAATCTTACAATAAATGCAACTCATCAAGCTCGATGCCTAGGCGTCATTCTGGACTCCTCTCTCTCGTTCACACCTCACATTCACTCCCTAGCCACCTCCTGTCATCTCCAACTCAAAAATATCTCCCGCATCCGTCCCTTCCCCTCACCTGTCACGACTAAAATGCTAGTGCACGCCCTGGTCATATCCTGACTGGACTACTGCAACACCCTTCTCTGTGGTTTGCCAACAAACAGACTAGCTCCCCTCCAATCTATTTTAAACTCTGCTGCTCGCCTCATCTACCTCTCCTCTCGCTTCTCCAGTGCTGTTCCCCTCTGTCAATCCCTCCACTGGTTACCTGTCTCCCATAGAGTTCAGTTCAAGCTTCTAACGCTAACCCACAAAGCTCTCTCTAACCAGGCCCCTTCCTACATTTCATCTCAGATCCAGCGTTACCAACCCAAGCACAACCTCTGCTCTGCCTCTGACATTCTCCTGTCCTTTTCCTTGGTTACTTCCTCGCACTCCTGCCTTCAAGACTTCTCCCGTGCCTCCCCACTTCTCTGGAATGCACTTCCCCGCTCGATCTACAACTCTCCATCACTCCAAGCCTTTAAAAGTGACCTCACAACTCACTTCTTTAGACAAGCATATGACCTGGCTTAAGCAACTCCTATAACCTTCAAATGGCAGATGCAGCCATACTCAAGCTCTACCACTTGTAACCCCACCCCTTTGTCTCCCCCCCATCCCTTAGACTGTAAGCTCGCAAGGGCAGGGCACTCCTCCCTATTGTCTCCTGCTCATAACACTTGGTTTTAACCTATGGCATCTAATTTTGTATTATTCTCTGTACTATATGTTTACCCTGTCTGTAATCATACCTTGTAAAGCGCTATGGAAGTTGATGGCGTTATATAAATAAACAATAATAATAAATAATAATAATGGGCACACACTTAATGCACCCCCAGCTACCAACTAAAGAGGGAGCCTTCTTCCACAGAACTGGCAGCAGGGACATGCAATGAGGTCAGTTGGGAAGCACACTGTCAGCACAAGATATGATAGCCCTAAAAGTGGAGCACTGTAGGTTTGTTTTTATGACCTGGACAGTACCTTTTCAAACTGTATTCAGCATCAAGAAGAACAAGGACTCCTAGTAGTGATTTACCCCTGATTTCAACACCACTGAGTGTCTGGGACTATATAAAGAGATGGATTTGAGCAAGCCGACATCCTCAGAAGATCTGTGGTTAGCTCTCCAAGATGTTTGGAACAACTTCTTCCTGCAAAATGTCCATGCGCCTTATCGGGCGAATGTGAAAAAAAAAAAAAACATTTAAACAAAAAAATTAAAAAAAAATAAATAAACTCACCCGTTCCCGGCACTCCCGCATTGTCTGCCACACTGCGAGAGGCCAGAGGAGTGGCGGGGGCTCTGTCCCGGTCCCGCTGCTGCGATCGCTGTCTTTTCAGGCAGCGATGACAGCGGCGGGGCCAGAGACAGAGCCCCTGCCGCTCCTCCATCTGCTGCCTCTTCCGGGCTCAAAACACACGTGAGCACGAAGGTCCGGGCAGTGGGTGGGCGTGGCCTGCACCAGTGCAGGCCACGCCCACCCGCTGCCCGGACCTTCAAGCTCGCATGTGCCCAGGAACAGCAGATGGAGGAGCGGCAGGGGCTCTGTCTCTGGCCCCGCCGCTGTCATCGCTGCCGGAAAAGACAGCGATCGCAGCGGCGGGGCTGGGACAGAGCCAGCTCATGAATGGGGTGGGCGTGGCCTGCACCTACGCTGCGGCGCAGGCCACGCCCACCCCATTCACAGAGACGGCCGCTCGGCGCAGCGGTGTCAGCGGACAGGTGAGTTTAACTTTTTTTTTTTTTTACATGGCGCCTGCCTATACTAATGGGGGGAGGGGGGTGGGAATGGGGGGAGAGGGGCCACACAGCCTATTCTAATGGGGGGAGAGGGGCCACACAGCCTATATTAATGGGGGGAGGGGGATGCCACACAGCCTATACTAATGGGGGGAGGGGGATGCCACACAGCCTATGGGAATGGGGGGAGGGGGATGCCACACAGCCTATACTAATGTGGGGAGGGGGGTGGGAATGGGGGGAGAGGGGCCACACAGCCTATACTAATGGGGGGAGGGGGATGCCACACAGCCTATGGGAATGGGGGGGAGGGGGATGCCACACAGCCTATACTAATGGGGGGAGGGGGATGCCACACAGCCTATACTAATGGGGGGAGGGGGGTGCCACACAGCCTATGCTAATGGGGGGAGGGGGATGCCACACTGCCTATGGGAATGGGGAGAGAGGGATGCCACACAGCCTACACTAATGGGGGAGGGGGGATGCCACACAGCCAATGGGAATGGGGGGAGAGGTGGATGCCACACAGCCTATGGGAATGGGGGGAGAGGGATGCCACACAGCCAATGGGAATGGGGGGAGAGGTGAATGCCACACAGCCAATGGGAATGGGGGGAGAGGTGGATGGATGCCACACAGCCTATACTAATGGGGGGAGAGGGGGATGCCACACAGCCAATGGGTATATGGGGAATGGGAGGGGGGGATGCCACACTGGGTATATGGGGAATGGGATGGGGGCATACTACACTGTCTATGGAATGGGGGCATCCCACACGGCCTATGGGAATGGGATAGGGGAATGCCACACTGTCTGTAATGGTGCGTTTTTGGTTTAAAATATTTTTTTTTCTTATTTTCTTCCCCCAAATCCTAGGTGCATCTTATGGGCAGGTGCGTCTTATAGGGCGAAAAATACGGTAATTGACATTTACTCACATCAGCCAAACTTGCACAGAAATAATAGTAATACACATACTGGTTTGCAGAGAGAAGCCCTAAAGCACTATTTATTAATTTACCTTTAACTCAAAAAGCAAATTATACCGTGTCAGAGTTGTTCTTGGGATGGGATTGATATGGACAAATGTTATCCCATTTGCATACCAATCCCACTAGGGAAATTAACCAATAGTAACAATCAAATGCTAAATAATTAAATTGTTTTTACTTCCTTTTGTAAGCAGATTATATTTTTTACTGCACTTTAATAATGCCATGCCCTTTATAAGCCAAATTAATGTTTTCTGCCATCCTGTTTTTGAAGTACATGTCAGTTTAATTAAACTATTAATGGCTGGCAAATTTTTAAGTACCCTGTATTCTTCATTAAACTCTGTCTTCTTCGCCAGAGCACGCAGAAAAATAATCTTGACTGGTAACAGTTTCCTATTCTGCTTGAAGAAACATTTATCATCAAAGGTTGGCATAGGAGTATTTTGTTTTATGAGCTAGGCCTATCGACCACAAATATATACACTAATTGGATTTTTTGAGCCATTTGTAAACAAAGAAAACAATGTTTTTATTCAAGCATAATTGTTAATGGTATGTAAATGAAAAGGGACACTTTTATAGTTTAAACTGGTATCTGCTACACAAACCTGAGTTTTATGGACTAAGATGGTCCACCTATCCCAGATGTGATAAACGGTCACCAAATTATAAAAAGTAAGGTAAAGTAAAATAATAATCATTTATAACTTCTGTTCAGTTGTATTACCATGTTTTGCAAATAAGGTACTGAACCTGGACATAATCTATCAACCATGATGGCTTGTGACACAAAGCGTTTAGAACTGATCAAGGCTTTTAAAAACACCTAATTCACCAAAGCCACACACATATATATTTGAATGTCCAGATCTTTGTGGACTTAGCTCATATTACCATACAGAAAAGGTAAGTTCTTAAACCTCTCTTATTGCATCTTCAGAAAAGAGACATTCTCAACAGATGGCTGTTCCCTTTTCATCTCTCCTTCATCTGCAAAAATAGGTCTTATGTAGTGTTGGGCGAACCCAAACCCAGACACAGACATCAGCCAGAAGTTTGTGTTAAAGTTTGACATTCGGGCCAAACATGCAAAAGCTGGTTAATCAACCAGCTTCACCAAAAGGGTGTAGCAGCAGGAATCTGCGGTACAACATAACTGAGCCCTGATCCGATCCCTGGTCGTCTGCGTTGTTCCTTTCAAATGGTCTACGGAAGGGGCCACAGAAAGATGGCCACCATTTCCATGGAAGATCCATCCGCTTGGAGTGTCCTCACTGCCAGCCCAAGAAATATTTAAGGTCAGTGGGAAATTCACTAAGATGATCGCCTCCTATGGTTAGATATATTGGTGGAGGGAGGCTAATCTTTAACCATTCATATAATGTAAAATGTGAAGTCTTTTAAGTAGCATGGGCGAATCTTTCCCGGGTTTTCTTATCCTTTAAAAATTTACAACATAGACCAAAGGTTTTTAAGTGGAGAATTAATGATTAGGCAGGAGGTGTATGGTGAACTGGAGAGAGGACTAAGGGAGGAATGACCCACGAGACACGTCTTCTCTAATAATTGAACGGTGCATAAAGAATTCTTTCAGGGTCTACATAAACATATTTTCAGTTGTGTTAACTGGAAATCTGTCTCAGATCAAGCTGAAAAAAAGATTTTACAGAAAGTTTTTAAAAAATATAAACAGCATTCCACCAGGGCTCCACCAGGACAGGAATTAAATTGAATCTGCTAGGATGTATCTAAATGTTTGTTGGAAAAGTTTGAAGGTGGTGATAGCTCAGGTTTTATTCTAATAGTAATATAATAGACTCCATCTTGGTTTGACAGATGACCCCTAGATCTAGTCAAATACCCCAAATCCATTTAAGTAATGGGGAACTTACCGATAATTCTGAAACTGTTCTAGAGGATTTCCATATGTTCTACAAAGAGTTTTATGCTGCTCCTCCTTCATTCTCTAGGTACAATGCAAAAAAACTTTTGGGGAGGTTGGCTATCCCGAATTACAGGAGGCACATAAACATAAAGAAGATGGAGTAGGGTTGTGGTGTAATATCAGAAATACAAAAGGTAATAATGTGCTAGTCCCAGACGCACTATTTCCCAATTCCTAATTTAGAGAGGCATCAAGCAGGGATGCCGTTTGTCCCTGCAACTGTTTGTATTAGCCATAGAACCCTTGGTGAGATTACTATGATTTAATGTCAATATTAAGGGGGCTTGCTTGCGGGCTTTGCAATCTAAAATTCTACATTTCATCTGAAGAAGTAAACAAAAAAGAATCAGTCAGATGACTCTCTTTGCACCTAAGAGCCAGGAGGGTTTGGTGGCCCCTGATTGTAGGGCCTATTATCAGGTGACCAAGACAACTCAGTGGTATGTATATTACAAATGAAAAGCCAGTGTGGGTCTCTATAGAACAACTTTAGATTTGCTCATGTGGATGATTGGGAGGCCCACAAAATTACAATATGTATGTCCAGCTCTGTCTCATTTTTTGGCAACTTGGGATGAGACAAATAATAAATTTGTTCTGATGTCTCTCAACACACATGTGGCTCCTTTATTTATAAACCCTAAGTTTATCCAATGTCTGAAGTCACAACCCTTTAAATCTTCTATACAAAAGGGATATGACAGCTGACTTTTGTATTTCTGGTAGCATTAGAAACTGATCTAATATTAAGGAGAACTTTAAATTACCAGCCTCAGAGAACTTTAGGTGGTTACAAATTTCTAACTTTTTTATACTTAATTTAAGAGCTATTGTTGTACTTCTGGGACGGGACTCATCTGATAAACTCTTATACAGTATATATCCGCTTGGGATCAGGAGTTAGGGGTCTCCATGGATAGAAAGAAGTGGAAGTGAAAAGAGATGTCACTGTCTGGAGGGACGCTCAATACTTCCCTAATGGAGGCTAATATGAAAGTCCTAATGCAATTCTACCTGGAGCCAAATAAATTAGCGAGGGCATTCCCTGCCCAGTCGCCTCTCTGCTTTAGGGAGTGTGGATCAGTAGGGGACTACTTCCATACCTGGTGGTCTTGTCCATTGTTTAGTAGATTTTGGTCTAGAGTCTTCACATTCGTTTCCAGATTGATGGGTTGCATGGCAGCCAAAAGTGTAATAGCTAGAGCTGAGATATCAGCTGGTCATGATAAGTTCATAAATAAGGTAAACTGGATTTGGGTGTATGAACACCTAGGCAGTATTCTTATGGACACTAGGAATTTCTTTGAAGATGTCTGGAGCCTTTAGAAGAATTATAGAGAGGGAATGGGGATGGTTGGTGAGAACGGGGGCTGAATCTGGAATGTGATACTTGAAGACTCTTTTCTTTATTTTTTCTTATTCTTTATTCCTTATCATTTTATTATCGATTTTCTTTCTATTCTTTCTGTGCTCAGAGATTACACTTATTGTTCCCCTCTGATGACTGTTAGAAAGAAAGTCTGTCTTGATAGGCAACTATATTTAAGACCTGTTTGATTTTAGTTTTACAGTAACTTGAGTAATGCCAAATAGTGGGCTGGACTTCCCTTTAAATTAGATTAAAACCCACCCTGGAGTCTAAGGGTCCAGGGCAGGCATACACGCTCCCCCAGGGGCATCCAGAACTAGGATGTCTCTCTGTGTGAAACCCCCCAGGGTGCCCGAAATTCTTACCTTTCCCCCAAGCCCACGTTGCATGCTCAGCCAACCCCGGCATCACTCGCAACCCTTCTCGCTGTGCGTGGCCCCGCACATCACAACTGAATGGCTGCGTAGAGAGCCGGGAGCAATAGCTGACGTGTGCCACTGGTATGTGTGGCTAGGATCTCCATTTAGCTTCTCTAGCTGCACATTAATATGTGTGGCGGGAGAAGCTCATTAGAGGAGCAGCTGCGTTTACAGGGTGGGCTCAAGAATAGGTGAGTCTGCCCTCTCATTCTGGTGGGTTTCACACAGGGGCGCACCCTGGGAGGGATCAGAACCCAGAATAGTGAAGATCTTTTTGCTTTGGTCCACTTTAAGGAAAGTTTTATTGTATGTTGGAATCAGGAACCATTTTTTTGTGTTTCATTACATACCATGTTGGTTTATCGTATAGGTAGAAGCTACTTGTGTAAGTGACAGACTGCAGACAGTTACATGCTATAAAGCAGTTTCCTCTTCTTTATTATAAATAAAAATGTAAAATATTAAAAAAAGGTCTGATTTGACTGATCCTCACAACTGGCCAAGCAAAACTGGATCAATTTAACTTCATGGCTGGGACCGAAAAGACTGGAAACTAGACCTCCGTGGTAAAAGGTCCATGTTACACCTCTCTGAATCTAATGGCATGGGTTTTAAGTTAGAGGACTCTTCTTTCTGCAACAAGATCACAGAAAATGCTTTACAAGATTTACTGATGTTGGGCCTTCTTTACAAATATTACATTCAGAGCAAAAAAAAAAATTAAACGGTAATGTCAGACTTGGTAGCATGTGATTATTCTAACATTATGCACAGGAGAACAAGGACAAAGATACGAAAGGAATTGGAGAGTTGGAAAACTGACTGACAGAACATCAAGCCCAACATTAAAGTGGACCTTCACCCTGAATAAGAGCCTATCTTATATGTTTCACACACCCTGTACATACAGATTGCTCACATTAAAAATCATCCTACCTGCATCTACTGCATATTATGAGTTTTTAAACATCCAAGATGGCGACTCATTGAGCATTAGGCTGCCTGCAAACAGGAAGTGTCTTCTGACTGTGTTGCTCTGCATTCTGGAATTGTTGTCCTTTCCTGACCCCAGCTCTGCTCTGTCTGTGTAAAGCACAGCTATAACCCACCCCTGCACTTTGTTCTGCTCTCCTCTCCTCAGTATATGTGATGCTTCTGAGGCAAGATGGCGGACGGTATCATAGAGTCCTGAACAGAGTTGCAGCCCAGCCCAGAAAGAATAATAAGTAAGTGACTAAAAACTTAAAATATATTAATTTTAGATGCTGGGGAATCATTTTTTAAGGGTTTGAGCTTTTCATTAAATCATGATGAAGGTCCGGTTTAAGACATTCCAGGCCCTAACATGTAAATGATAAACATGACAACCTAAAAACAATTAATATATTTGCTTTATAGCAGACCTTGTTTCAGCTCTTCTTCTTTACTTACTTTACTACCTACAATGTAATCCAAATAAAAACATAAATTTAATTTGAAGAAATGTTATACATCACTCTTGTCGTATTTCTTCATGAAATGTGTCATTATTCTCTGTTTTAAAATCTTTGTGATAGAATCTATGATTGATGCCTGGCCTTTTTTCTATCCTGTGCTGTAAAACCTTAAAAAGCTTTCTTCTGCACTGAATCTATCTAGCTAAAGCTAGATCTCACTACTATAATGACAACTTTGGCCTTTCATTGTCTATCTGATTGGAATCAATGCCGGGGTATTTGATCTTGCTCACTTTCTCCCTGTAATGAAACCCCTCTGTAGTGTAACAGTTACAGAATAACAAGTGGTCACAGCCATGGTGTTAACAAGAGAAAAGCTTGTTCTGGTAATTAGGCTTTTTTCTAGGCTTGGATCAAAGGCTGTCAATAACTACTCTAAACAGCATGTTGTTTTCCAAAATCTCTTGTTGATATCTTAAGATTAACAATGACAACATTTATTCTTGAATAAGGAATACGCAAAAAGGAGAACATATTTCTCTAAACTATGAATCTACCATTAAAAAAAACATCTTACAACAAATAGTATGGATGTTGCACACACAATTTCAGGATGGTAATATGCAATGTAAGCCCTAGCAGCAGCTAGGAGGAGGACCCAGGCATTCGCTATGGGAGTGTGGATCAAGGTAAGGAAGCGGACCTTCACCCTGAATAAAAGTCTATCTTATATATTTCCCACACCCTGATTGCTCACATTAAAAATCCTCCTACCTGCATGTTATGAGCCTTTAAACATCCAAGATGGCGGCTCATGGAGCATCAGGCAGGAAGTGTATTCTGACTGTGTCGCTCTGCATTCTGGGATTGCTGTCCTTTCCCTGACACCAGCTCTGCTCTGTCTATGCAAAGCACAACTTTAACCCACCCCATGTACTTTATCCTGCTCTCCTCTCCTCAGTATAGAATAGATTAGAATAGATTGTTTCCCTTTAGCTGAATGGCTGGGTGTGGGAGCATGCTCCAGCCCAGAGATGCTAGGGATGCGGCTGCCAATGGTTACACACAGGACAAAGGTGACTTTTGCGGCCACCCAGGGGCGTCTCCACACAGTGCAGCCTGGGATGCACCAAGGGAAGGCCAGCTGGCCAGCCCTGGAATACTTTGTTCTGCTTGAAGAGTTTTGGTCAACTTTAAACAGATTGTATAAATGTGGCTCCTAAACTATAAGGTTTTGGAATGATTGTAGAGAATCACTAGTGTGTGACCAATATTATGATGTGGAACTGAGCAGTCAGGCTACAAATCATTAAATATGCGCAGCTCCCTGCTAGGCATTACAAGTCACTGATTATGACATACAGAATCCTCTACTCTCTTGTGATATATAGTAACTTACAATGCTGTGCAGCCATGCCCCCAGAATCATCCCCCGTGTTGCAATGTCCATCTCCTCTCTACTCTTCTCCTGCATTAGGAAGAGAAATGCCAGGCCCTTTGCCTTTACTATACTGATTGCAGCAGGCTCCGCAATGTAAACATTACCCCCCCCCCCCCCGGCCACCTCCTGCTCTGATACATGCACAAACCAACAAATGCGCATGCAATATAAAGCTTCTATGCGTCGTGCCCCATTGAAACTTTTGTCTGGGCCCCCTACATGTGTACTGCCATTATGGTGGCCCTGGGGGAGGAGATCCCACTGCCACAGCTGCCCACACATGATGGTACTTGCTAGTTGTCAATCAACAAGTGAAGGATAGTAGGATAGGGCCTTATACCGTTTCATCCGAGGGGCGGGCATATTAAAAATAATGGCACAGCCATGGCACAGAAGTATTGAGTAAGAAGGGAGACAGGAGGAGGTTTCTGACCGCACAGCCAGGCACCTTGACCCGGACCAACGGCCTGCCACATTTGGAAAGGAAGGTAGCCGCCATTATGAAGTTTACATTCCCAACTTACATAATTGACAAAGCACAGTAACAGGAAGGCCAGCAGCACTTCCTGTTTGCAGGTGGCCTGCAAATGCATGAACCGCCATCTTATTTTTAAAATTTACCCCAACAGGAGTTATAAAAAGGTAAATTAATTTTTATGTGCAGCAAATCTAAATTGCCCTGGGGAGGAATGCATGTAAGCACTGTTTGTTGTGTTGGTCTGGTTTAAGCCATTTTACTGGTGGTACGTGGTGCAAGGAGTGTATTCTTCTTGGGCCCTAAGGTGTCCTGTGTGACAGTAGTGGTATGTGGGTGACTGACAAGCTTTCCAATGTCTCAACTGTACTGTGTCTCTCTCCATCTAGAGCAATGGGTTGTGGGTGTAACGGCTAGTTTCCTATAACATACACTATATGTCATATTACATATCAGTTTGAAGATAAGTGGCAAAACTGATGGTTTTGTTCGGGCCAGGGTATTCCGAGGCCCTGAAGTGATAGATCCACTTTGTCTCATGCCTCAGTGTAGTTTTCCCTCCTGGGGTCTCTTCTAATCCAGAGGGGTCCTTATTATGTTTTAAAGCAAAGTGGTGCACTATTGATGTTTTCAAATTACCTGTGCAGATGTCATATAGATGTTCATACATCCGCTTTTTTAATGGGATATTTGTCTGATCAGTCACTCCCCTATCCACCTGGTGGCAGTATACAAACAGCAACTAAAACACCTCAAAGAGATGGACTGAGGATGCAAAACCAAACCTACAAGCATGCTTCGAATCCACCGGTTGGGAAGTTTTTAAGGACTCAAATAACATCAGTGACTGGACCGACAAGGTAACATCCTACATTAAGTTCTGTGAAGACGTGCTGGTTGCCACCAAGACCTGCAGGAAACAGGGCAACAACAAACCATGGTTCAAAAGATCGATTAAGGTCCTCAGAGTTAAAAAGGAGGTGACCCACAAAAGCGGCAATCTTCCAGAATACATAAAACTCTGGAATATGCTATCAAATGAGATTAAAGCTGCAAAGAGAACAATTTAAACCAGGCTGGAGGAAAGAGTCTCTTCTGCCAATACAAAAGCACTATGGAATGGCTTAAGACAGTTAAATAATTTCAAAGGCTCATCCCCTTCCATTACTCCTAGTAAAAAGATTGCTAAAGAACTAAATACATTCTATAGTCAGTTTGAAAAAGGAAATTCTGATGGGGGTACTTATACTGCTACCGTACTCATGGGGCATATCCCGACCAGACTTTGATTCAGCTGGCTCATCCCGTCCAGACTTTGAAGTGTCAGATGTCAAGAATCTTCTAATGTCAATACCAGGAAGGCATCTGGTCCTGGTGGCGTTTCCATGAAATGCCTCAAGATATGTGCAGAGCAGATTTTTTGAATGACTTGAATGACTTGAATGACTTCAGAACCATTGCTCTGACACCAGTGGTCATGAAGGTCTTCGAACGGTTAGTCATGTCATTCCTCAAGGATGCTACGGGGTCCCAATGGGAGCCACTACAGTTTGCATAAAAAGCAAATAAATCAGCAGAGGATGTGGTCAATCTGGCGATCAAGTACAGATTACATCACGTTGATAAACCCAGGTCATATCCTGGATGGTATTTGTGAACTTTTCATTTGCATACTCCATGGTAAGCTGCTCTCTTTGGGCATTCCAATAAATATATTTGATTGTATTAGTAGCTTTCTGACTGGTAGCTCTCAGAGGGTCATATTGGGCCCCTTTGTTTCTTCGAACCAGGATCACAAACACTGGTGCACCCCAGGGCTGTGTTCTGTCCCTTCTCTTTTCTTTATGTACTAATGATTTCACCTCTTTTGATCCTTCAGTCATAATCATCCAATACACAGATGATACCACCTTAGTAGGCCTCATTAATGACAACAATGAGACTGCCTACCGGTCCCAAGTAAAAACCCTTGAATCTTGGTGCAAGGCAAACAACCTTATTCTGAATACTCAGAAAAAGTCAAACTTGTAATTGACTGTTGATTCCACTAAAAGCACTATCCCATTATCATTGATGAGAAGGAAGTTAAAATTGTAGTCAATATAAATTTTATAGGCACCCAGATTTTGCAGGACTTAAAGTGGAGCAAGCAAGCTACCATTCTCCTATAGATAGCCTAACAAAGGTTATACTTCTTGAGGCAATTGAAAAGATACGGTATGTCTCAGGGAATCTTGAAAACTTTTTAAAATGCTGCCATAGGATCGATCTTGACCACTTCATTCACTGTCTGGTATGATGGGGCTACAGTCAAAGACACGCATAGGCAGAAGGGGATAACTAGAGCTGCTGAGCAAATAACTGGATCCCCCTAACCATCTGTGGAAGAGCAATTCATGAACAGAATCTCCTCAAGGGCTAAGAAAATTATGTGAAGACTCGATGCACCCAGGGCACTCCATTTTCAGGCTCTTACATTCTGGGTGCAGATTCATGGCTCATTCGACAAAAACATTAGATACAAAAACTGTTTTTTCCCTTGGCCATTATGGCTCTAAACAAAACCCACGTGAGAGGCTCTTACACTCAATCCGGCTTATGCATTTGTTGTTAATACTGTTTTTTTTTCATCCAGATCAGTAGGGACAGTTTTGAACTTTACAACACGTACTGCTTATCTACTTAAATTGCACTAAACCTTAATTACCTGATACTATTTATGTTATTTGTATGTAATTGTTAATAGCTCTCCTGGTGTATCTCCTTGCCAAAAACCAAAGTTCTACCCTGTTTGTTTTCTTGGTCTTTTTGAAAGCTTTAATCAGGGTCTGCTATACTTACTATATCCAGGGTCTGAAAGTCTCACTCTAATCCCTGCTATTGGAATGAATTCCTCCATTGTTGAGCAATTCCATCTTGCACAGATGTTTTCTCTGTAAGCACTGCTCTCCATTAGATGGTGTGGATGGGCACTAGTAGCCCACAGTATTGTATTAGCCGCAGATGATTTGCGGAATAATCTCAATCCCATCTCATCTTTCTCTTTGTTGAGGTTAAATTCCTGGTATCCTGATTTAACCTGGCCACAACATCTTTTAGCTCTGTTCTGCTTCATGTCCATTTTATTAACATATCATCAATATACCTGTGCCACGTAACTACATGGCACAGATACCCCGACACCTCATCCTCACCCCACAAATCCCTCTCCCACCCACTCAGATACAGGTTCCCAAATGATAGGGCATAAGTTGTCCCCGTGGCCTCCCCTGTATCTGATGGTACAGTTGGAGAAAGAGATAATGGGTGAGGATGAAGTGCAGGAGTCTCAGCAGAAATTGATTATGAAATTCTGTACTCAGTTGATTTAAAAAAGATTCAAAAGTCCTTAGTCCAGGGATGCTGGAGTAGAGGGCCTCCATGTCCAGAGTCAGCAGAAATGACTAAGGTGGAACCTGCATGTCCCCCATAAGATGGTGTGGACAAAGGTTTGCAGGTGATGATTGATGTTCTTGCTTGCACCATCCATCAGGAACCCCATGTCCGATACTATGGGTTTCCCAGGCGGGAACACCATAGATTTATGCACTTTGGGCATAGCATAAAAGGTGGGTGTGGTCGAGCATGGGGCCTCCAGGAAACCTGCACCTGCACATCGATCACTTCTGCATAGAGTGCCTCCCTGATAGGATTGTGATATTGCTGAGCATCCCTGGTGAGTAGGAACATGGAGGCCCTCTCATACCACTCAATGTTCGTAAGAATCCTAAGGTACATTGTCTCGTAGTCTTGTTTGTTCATGACTACCTTTATCAGCTGGTTTAATCAAATTATTATTGGTTTCTAATTATTGATCGCCTCTTTAAGTTCAGGAGATAGGTTGGAGCTTACATTTTCTAAATTGTTTGTAACCAGATTAACAAAGGAATATACTTGGGGGCTTACCCTCAATGATGGAAAATAACTAGAAGTTTTCATAAATGCTCTAAGTGTGGATGGTGTCGCCCTTGCTGAGTACGGTTCCATCTTTAGAACTACCATGGCTCTAAGTTTGGGACAGACAAAGTGGGTTCTACAGTCAAAACCCTTTATTGTTTTAAATAAATCCATGTTATGGGTGGGGCAAATGTTTAAACCCGTTAGTAACACTTCACATTGTTCTTGCGTGAGTGTTATATTAGAAAGATTAACTATCTCTTTGCAGTTCAGGCAGGATATTTTATCTCCTCCTTCTGTTCATGGCTGGTTGGATTATATCATCTGGTTCGGCGGTTACTAGGTCTCCTCTCATTTCTCCACCTGTTGCACTTTGTTAAAAAAAAAATAATGCAATAGTTGTTCCTGGGTTATGTTTTTCTCTTGGTGCCCATAGCTTTGTTCAGAGTTATGTTTTTTCTTTGGGTGGGGGCTCTATTTTGGGGCCTTTGGGGAATCTCCCTCTACCCCTGGGTTAAGACTGCTCCATATCTGGAATTATTTTCCGAAAAGTGAACATGTCAGAGGAACTCCACCCTGTATATCTACATTGGGCCTCTCTACGGGTAGGTCTTTGGTTTTCACGTTGCCACATATAGGCTTCTTTGTTCTTATGAGTCATTTTATACCTATATATTTTCCTCTCTTTGGTTGCTATAAATTCCCCATTTAGTTTTTCAAAGCTAGTTTGGATCTCTTTGTCTTTTCCCTGTTTATCTAACAATTCAACTGTAACTGTTATTTACTATCTATAGCTGTTTTTTGTGATGTTCTATTATTAGTTGCATTAATTTCAATGAACATTGCTGTATACTTCTTCCCACGTCTCTTGAACTGCAGACGGCCTGCAAATGCATGAGCCACCATTTTGTTTCTAAAATTTGCTACAGTAGAAATTCAAAAAAAGGTAAATGAATTTTTATGTGCAGCAGTCTTAATTGCCAAGCAGAGGGATGCATATGATTACTTTTTGCTGTGTTGGTCTGGTTTAAATAATTTTTGACTGTTGATCCGCACTGAGACCTCTGCACAAGATCATAGTATGTAGGCACTTCACTTGTAAACCAGGTGCATGGCAGCATGCTACACCATTATATTTTTCACTATCAATATGTGAGAATCCATAAAGTCACCATGTATTTTATTTAATGTATTGTAGCCACTCTGCAAGGGTGCTGAAGAAGCCAAGACCTGGTGAAACATGTCTGACCGAAGGAGATGATGTGTTTGATTTTACACTGCCAAACTATCCTGTAGTTGATTGAAGGCTGTTGTAAAAAGAACTTGGTGATGGTGACTTTTTCAGTCATAGGGTTATAGTCTGGCCTTTTTCTATATATTGTAACTGAGAAGCTTCCAAACAAACTTTAAAAAAAGTAAGTCAATATGAAAGTGTCTTTAAGTTTAATAACTTAGGGACACAATTGGTCCAATAACAATATATAAATAAACTGTCAATCCCTTACCCAACATGACTAGGCCATACTGTAGTTCTTAAACCGAACCTTCAGCATCATTTAATAAAAAGGCCAAACCTTTAAACTATTCCCTAGCATCTAAAATTGATATATCTTAGGTTTTTAGTCAGCTACTATTTCCCCCACTGTGATAAAACTCTGTTCAGGACTCTAGGATTTGGGTGCCGCCCTCTTGTCTCAGAAGTATTACATGCTGAGGAGAGGAGCAGAGAAGTGTAGGGGTGGGTTAAAGCTGTCTCCTGCACAGACAGAGCAGGACTAGGGTCAAGAAAATACCAGCAAGCCCACAATGCAGAGCTATATATTCAGAAGACGGGCAACCATCTTGGATGTTTAAAGGCTCAGGAAATGCCCTAGTTGCAGGTAGGATGATTTTTAATGTGGGCACTCTGTATGTACATGGTGGGGGAAATATACAAGATAGGCTCTTATTCAGGGTGGAGATCCGGTTTATCATCTCCAATAAGCATATAACAGCCCAACTAACTCAAATATGTACCTTGGCCTCACGTTTCTAGAAGTTGCTGTCTGGCCTAGTTCTAGGTTTAGGTTCCCTATGATTCTGTCTGCTCATCTAACTCACTATATATATTACAATTTTTAACCCCTCATTTTATTCTTATTGCACCATTTTATTTTTGTAATCCTTTTAAGCTCACTGCTGCACAGACTTCCTTCTGCTTCCACTCCCAGATCAATTAACCTAGTTCTTACTTTTGATCCCAGCCAGCTACAATGTTATTGCAACAGTAACACATCAATGCACATGTCCATGACTTGTGCAGAACCCTTCATTGTCCCTTAGGAGTCTAGACAAGAGGGCATGCATAGTTACTGAATACTAAAGATCCAGGAATCCAAGGAATCTGCTGTTGGAGTGGTAAAGTCAGTGTTGATCTGGCATTTCAATTTAAAACCCATTCTTTTACCTAATATCCCTCATATATAACTCATCCCCAGACAATAAGTACCTTTTGGTTTGTTTCCCAGCAATGGATCTAGCAATTTCTCCAAATTCCCAGATTGACAGACGGGTTGCATGGCAGGGCCAGCAAGTTCGAGTCTTGCAGTTCTGGGACTTTTTTTATTAGGGTTGAAAAACACACACCAGATCTTAAGAGGCAGTCGTGGGAAAACCCCTCCAAACCCCTCCATACCCCTCCTGTAATGACCAGCTGATCACCAGCCTTTGTTCAGATGCCAACCCCCAATGTAACACGACCATCCTTACCTATTGACAAGCCCTTGTTTGCCGGGAGACAGTACACGCCTGCCCAAACATGGTCGCACCCAGGACTTAAGGGCGCAAAGAATGGCACCTAAGGCCAATGCAAAACTGTAACAAATGCACAGGAGATATCAGAGATAACCATGTCTGCAACAGATTATCAGTCCTACTAGTGTCTTGACAGGAGGAGTAAACAAAGCCAAAGCTATGGGAAAAACGAGTCTAGCAAAAAAGGGCTAGCAAAAGAGTAGTCGGGATGCACCATAAGCTAGACGCTATCACGTGTGTGCTGAAGCCTGAACAGCTTTATGTGACCACTCACCAATAGGAGGTGGAAGGCTGGGGCTGCATAGCAGTTGCTTAATTGACACACACTCCTAGGGAGCCATACAGAATCTCTGAGTTAACCCTTAACTGCGCCTTAAGCTTGGCTGACCACGACGAGTAGTAATACGACGCCACAAGGCATATGGGATGCGGGCCCCCAAGTGTGTCAGTCTCTGTTTCAGCAATGATGTTTGGATGCAGTGAACAGTGTGGACAGGAATTACTTATACAAAATAGCAGGCACAGCTTTGAATATTGATAACTGAGAGTGCTGCCCTACCCGTCAAGCTACTAGAACATGGGCCAAACCAAATTGACAAGGGTCATAAGAAAGGGGCACAACTCCACAAATACCATAAAATAATATTTTATTAAATGTTACACTATAGCAAAAATAAAAACACACATGCAACACAAAGACACTGTTAAAATCAATTCATCCACTACTCCTGTGATGCTAAAATACTTATAGCTCCACAAATAGCCCAAGAAAAAAAATGTATATATATATTTTTTTTTATATATTTCTAATTACTCAAGTGAGTGTTCAATTACTCCACTTTGTGCAAAAATATGTATTTAATACTGATTCCTATTTGTACTTTTTGATACCTTGTGGTCTTCTAAATTATATTGATTGCTTAGTATTTTAGCATCACAAGAATAGTGGATGAATTGATTTTAACAGTGTCTTTGTGTTGCATGTGTGTTTTTATTTTTGCTATAGTGTAACATTTAATAAAATATTATTATTTTATGGTATTTGAGGAGTTGTGCCCCTTTCTTATGACCCTTGTCAATTTGGTTTGGCCAGTGTGGACAGGTAAACGCTTGGATCTCACACCTCCACTTTAGTGATGTGTTGGTCAAATGGGGAGATTCCTGAGAGACTCCACCTCTCGAATATAAGAGTATTCGACCCAGATTAACTGTCACTAGCCTTGGCAGAATCCAAGCAAGGCATAGGGGAGATCTGTGTCCTTCTTCACTCCATTGCTAGCGGCTTCATTGGAGAGAGGACAAGAAAAAGGTTAGTATAGTTGAATTAAGTATAACAAATACATTTTGGGGTGTCTTTACTTTTTTCCACTACTTTTAAACTGGTAAGGGGTCAAAAAGGCTCCAAAAGAAGGGCTTGGGGATAGAAAGCCACATGCCCAACATCCCAGCACGTGGCTTACTGCCCCCCACCACATTACCTGCAGGGAGGTGCAGACAAGACTGGTGACAAACAGCATGGATCTGTGCTGTAGGGCCTAAGGATTGGTAATGACTAGGAGGCCGATTCATCAATAGCGCCAGGTAGCGACAGATGAGCGACTGTAGCGTGATTTTTTCAGCGCCAGCCAGTATTCGCTGTGCTTGGCCGGCATTAGCTTGATGACAGCGACTCAGTCGGTGTGCGGTAATGTTGAATACGGGCTGGGGGGGTCGCTGTTTCACTGGTCCAGCGTTGTATGTGAGCGCCTGACAACGAATGGCCAGAGCGAACGGCTAGCTTCATATTCATCAACAAATCACGCTCCGAATGTGCTGTCGCTGTCCATTCCTTGTTTAAACCCCAGAGCGCTGGCGGCGATGTGTATTAACTAGTTTTTAACCCCTAAACAACCATATTTTTTGAATGTAACATTATACATGTTTTTAGAATCATTTTGTAATATGAATACATTAATCTCAGACCTGTTAGATCAATTCTGCACATATTTTTTTTTTTTTTTTTTGACTTAAAAATAAATCCTAACATTGCAGAAGTGTTCTCCGATTTTTTGACATTAAAAAAAAAAAATAAAAAATAATACAAATTAATTATGATTATTTATAGATTGCTCCATTGAAATGCATTGGACATCGCCAGGGAGCGACAGCTCATACCTGGCGCTGTGAGGGAATTTGCAGCGGCGCTGTTCAGTCCAGGCGGCTTCATGATGAATGCCGCGCTAGCCGTCGCTCTCGCCGGCGCTAGCCTCATTTTGCTTGATAAATGCGTCATTGTGACCGCCGCCGGGCGTACTTGAGTCGGTAGTCGCCGTTAGCTGCCGCTACCTGGCGCTCGTCAGACACTACCTGGCGCTATCGCTTGATGAATAAGGGCCTAGGACTAGGGACCAGTGGTTCAGCTCTTGAGCCCTGGGATTTCATTATTTAAATGTGCGCTCTGGTGTTTTGTGCAACAAAATCTACAACAAGAAATCTTATCGTTTTGATTTCTGATATCGCCTCTGTTATTTCAACTACTTACGCAGTATCAAAATGTACTTAGCTTTTACATTCAAGAAACAAAATGTACATTTTTAATCAACAGAAAAGAACACTTTACATTTTCCTTAAACCAAAAAGCTATTTAGTTTTCAGATAATGTATAGCTAATGCTCTAAAGGTAACCACATACTTTACATGATGGCTGCCATCACCAGTATTATTAATGTAAAACTTAAGAGCCACACTTGTAAGATATGTTTTATAAAAATAGACTTTGTCAGATGGATTTTCATACCATTTACTTTCTTTTTTTCCCATCTCGAGGGGCTCCTTTTATCCACATAAATATGCATAAAAAACTATAAGCATGCATGCAGAGTTAAGCAGCTGCTCACACTTTATGAATTCTGGTAACACAAGACAGGTGTTCTATTGCTTGCTCCTGTTATATTTAGTATTTCATTAATGGTATTTGCAAAGCTTAGCAACTGAATAAACTATGTCTAATATACTTATGATTAATATGGGCAGTTCAA
This sequence comes from Gastrophryne carolinensis, assembly GCA_027917425.1. Classification (NCBI taxonomy): domain Eukaryota; kingdom Metazoa; phylum Chordata; class Amphibia; order Anura; family Microhylidae; genus Gastrophryne; species Gastrophryne carolinensis. The sequence continues at coordinate 459,384,653 of CM051235.1, forward strand.
ATTGAATTTTGTGCATGATTGTGTGGGCAGTTATTGGTCAATATAAGCATTGTTGATCGATGGATTTCAAAAGCATATTTTTTGATACTTCTCTGGATTTATTATTGTCATGTACAGAATAATTTTTTTCTAATTGGTCAAGAGATAATACAAATTAGTGGAAATATGTAAATGTATGTGTATGTATACTTTAAGATCTAGAGCAGAAATAAGTAGAAAAAAGTACTGTGAATCTTGTTCTGCATTAAATTCTTTCATCCATTTTAGACTTCCTAGTCATTAAAGTGGATGTCCAGTCTTCTTTAAATCTCCCTCCTCTGGCGCTGAGGCAGACAGCAAGGTTACAAAACTTAAACTTTCTTACCTTGCCTGAAATCCAGCGTCATTCCCCTGGCATCTCGGGTCTTGGACACGGCTATATCGCAGGCTCACACAGAACAGGGGATACTACTCTGTGCAGCGGCTATGGGTCAGAGGCAGTACTGGATTCTCACCAAGTTAAAGTGTTTTTCTTTTGTAACCCCCCGATCCTGCCTCAGCACCAGGGGAGAGAGGCAGAATGAGGGGGGAGGGTCAAAAGAAGACTGGACATCCAATTTGACATAAGGAGTTGAGCTCCATCTGATGCACACATGTGGGCAGCTGCACCTTCCTCAAAAGAAGGCTTGCAATACAGCTGTGACCAGCTCTTTTTTGTCCCCATCAGACAGATCTGATGCTCCTAGGGCTCATTAAGTGGGGTATTCCAAATCTGGATGAACCAGAGGTAATTTGTAAAAAGGAACCTAGTTTCATTTTTGACAAAAGAATTCATACTTATATTTTGACTTAACTTTCCTTTTTTTCACATGGGTCCCCATAGCCTTTAGCTATGGCTTTAAATGTTCTATACATTCTTCTCCTCAATCCAACCAAAGCATGAATGTACCCTGTTAGAAATACTATCCACTTTATTTCCAAATAGATCGTCAGAAACACAAAATTCCGACAGCAGGCATGTGTCTTCTCGTAACTACTCAGTCTAAATATAATTGTTAACTTGTATCTATCAGCAGTAAGGCTCTAGATGACAATTATTGTCAAGAGCATTGTAACACAACATGACACATAGTGGGGTTCAGGTGCCCTGATGGGCCAGGGGGGTTCTAGCTGACTCTATGGATCTATTTAGTGTCTGGCGGTAGGTAAGATGCAGTTGAGATGTGTCAGAGATTGGGGGTGGGTGGGTGGCATGCTTGACATGGCTCTATATCATGGCCAAGGCCATGGGTTAGTGGCACCCAAGACGTGGTCAAGGTCTTTGGCAGAGGACTTGTACTGATGGCAGACAACATATGGTCAGGATGAAGCAAAGGTTGCGGGCTGGCAACTGTCAAAACCTGGTGGCTGCATTATGGAGATCATAATGAAATAACAGGAAGCAACCAAATGAGACCCTAAAACAGGGCAATTTTCAGCGCTATGCTGTTCCTGAGGGCACCTTTGAATCAGCAATCTCTGATCAGCAGCGCTCTGGATTTTATATCCAGTATGTCACTTACTTTTGTTTTCCACCTCATGGAATTTTAATTGTATGGATTAAAATTTAATTTTAAGCTTATTGTACATGATTACTGACACCAACTCATCTTATTGTTACATCGCGTAAGGATGAGCGAATTGAATCTGACGTATCAGAATTTGTTACAAATTTCAGAAAAAAAGGGTTCACAATGAATCCGAACATTGCTTCAATTCGATCGTGCAAATCGATTTCTTTGCAAAACGATCGTGCAAATCGTTTTATTAAACTCCATTTAATGCGCTGCAGGCCATCTAAAATGGTGGATCCACATGCCAGGACATGGGGCAAGGAATCCTGGGAAGGTGGCTGAATCACATGAAGCCACCCGGGTGATGTCACAGTCCTATATAATCGGTGGCCATCTTGCGGCCCCTCCCTTCAGCGGTTTAAGCGGCGAGAATGTGACAGAGTGAGGGACAGAGAGACTGGCAGACAGGGAGAAAGAGAAATAGACAGGGAGAGAGAGACACAGACAGACAGGGAGGGAGAGACAGAGTGAGAATGTACAGGAAAAGCGATTCTCCACAGAGACAGTGTGTGCAGCAGCAGCAGCAGTAATTCGATTGTACAATACAATACAAGCATAGAAGAAAAAGAAGGGGTTCCCACACTCCCCTAGTATTATCCAGGCAAAACAGTGGCACCACTATGATGTAATTAACGAGATATCAATTTTTATTTCATATTCAAGGCAACAAAACATATATAGACATGGTTAAAACACTCTAAAAAACATATAACAAAAGACACACAAGGGGGCGCTAGCGCTATGTCCTCATTAATCCATATATCAATGGTCTAATCACTATTTTCCACATATACTATCCTAATGCTCCCAGGAAGTCATTACAGTGCATAATCATGAAATACAAGTATAAACTATCAAGTTAATAAATGTGCAAGTTATGCTCACAAAGTGCTAAGTATCACAAGGACAAACCGGGGTAGGGTAAGCAAGGTAAATGATTATATAATCTCACATGTTCCAAATGTTAATATTGGACAAGCAGTGTCAGGGAAAGGACAGTGGTGTCTGTCTACAAATCCAAAGGCTTTATATTTTTTCCTCATAAAAGCTAATAGTAGCCAGCCCGTTAGGGTGAGCAGAGCACTAAAAGTGTATTCTATTATGTGTAACCTGTGCGTACATGTAAATGGTGTATCAATTTGTTCCTGTTCATTGAACTGCCCTCATCAGGGCATCCCACATAGTGTTTAGCATTTTGTTTTATGCAGATGGGCTAGTTAGTGTCAAAGGCGAAGCAAAACTACCCACCTGCCCAAAAACATAGATCTCTTGGTGTTGTACCAAAATCTTGTTTTAAAGCCTGCTGGAGCACATTTAGCTGGCTTAATCAGGGCATCACACTTTAGTGCATCTGACAGTTTTTGCATTTTGTTTTATGTGCAAGTGCTGATGGGCTAGTTAGTGTTAAAAGCTAGACAAAACTACATACCTGCCCAAAAATATCCACTATATGGTCTTGTCATGCTGCTGCCAACTCCAGGGTGTGTCTTTTCAGCAATATATGCTCTCCTCATGCTGCTGCCAACTGCAGGGGGATGCCACTTTAAGGCTCTGTCATTGTGCCACTCTGTGACAGCGATTCTAGTAGCAATGCCTCTGATCTGCATGTCATACTTCATTACAGTATTATTTCACTAACCCAGCACGCACCCTATATGTGTTACAGCAAGGCGAAATGTTCTACAATGTTCTACAACCTTAGTGAGGCTCTCGGTAGGCCAGAAATAGCCACTTTTAATAGCGAATAATTTTGGACTGAAACAAATTTTTCCAGAGAATTTGGCGAAATCGAACGAATCAAATTTTTCAAAAATTCATCCATCGGGGATTACATTTTTCCTGCATGAGCGTCATTCTGTTTCTAAATCTAAGGAGGTTAGCTGCACTACTTTTTCACAGGTAGTATTTTGTACCATTAAAAACACTCTTTCAGACACCTATGTTGAGTATTTATTAAAGTAATATATCTGTATTTACATAAAGCCAATTGACTAGGAGGCAGCAGCTCTTTGGCTTTGGTGTATACAAGGAATACACACAAGAAATTCTAAAAACCTGCAAAAATATACATGTTAAATGTGAAAGGGGTAAAAGGGATATGCCCAGAAATGAACTGTTTGCAGAATATTAGAATACATACTCATTTCAGAAATTAGCTAACAGTAACATATACTCCATGCAAGAACATAGGTGTAACGTGTTACCAACATCTATCTCTTTCAAGACAAAAGAAGTTATAAAGAATAGAATATATTCTTAGCCTTCCTTTATAGCATTACAATCATAAAATCTAAACCATCAAAACTAAACTTTTTCAGAGTGTCATGCTAAGCACTGTTTGAAAGAAAATGTCTGTATTCAAATAAGGCCAAAACTAGAGTTTTCATTGGCTAAGAGCCAACAAGCCCTTTAGCGTTTCAGAAAAAACATCATAAAGCCATCCAAAGGAGTAATTACTCTGTGTTCTAAATCTTCCTATCCAAAATGACGGTTACAAAGTCCAAGTTCTCAATGCTGGATGTTCAGAGTTCTATGCTGTGTGGCAAATAAAATAAACTGCCTGCAATGAGACTGATATAGAGACAGAGCTCTGATTGTGTGTCTTAAGCAAGGGGAAATAGGGAATACTGTGTGCTGTCTCTGCATATCCAACATAATGGTCACCCATTGTAAGCTCCCTTAAAGCTGAGTATCCAAAAGAAGTATAGTTCTGCTTTAAAATGTTACTGCTTGTACATATTTAAACAGTTAATAATGGAACAATGTGTCTAAGCTTTCAAAGCTATGTTGCCTTTTTTTCTTATGACTATCGATGTATAGCTGTCACATTTTCTTTTACACTAGCAATAAAGAATTCTTTTAACATCTCAGAGAACCTTGCTGAAGTCAGTTTTTGTGTTCAAAAATTTTTATCTCCATTGTGTTAAGAGATTTCTTCATTCTCCAGCTTTTGTGTCATTCAGTTTAGCTAAGAGTAAATTAAATTTAACCGAGCTGTAATGGTTTATTTGCTAGCACATGTAACGATTTTTTCTGGTGCAGGGTAACTTTTAGTTTTGTCTTTAAGATAATGAATTAAATTATTTAACACAGAAACACGGCAACATCTTTCTTAGTTGTTTGACAGGTCTGATTTTTTTTTTTTTTCGTTTCGGCAAATGAGTTATTGACCTGTTCATTAAAGTCGTTTCTCAGTACTTTTTATTATTTAACTTAGAGTGCTTTCTATCATTTATCATCAGCAAAGCAAAACGCTAATCTTTTGTTGTGAAGTACAAGAAAGAAATTCACATATAGACGCTGGGGCTTTGGTGGCTTCTTTGCTGGACCCAACTTAAAATGGATTCAAAACTGTAAGGGGCACAGCAGACATGATGTAAACTCAACAGGAAACCTGACTCAATGAATCATAAAGGCAGACTCCAGCAGAGGTCTCTAAGTCTGAACAGACTGCTAAGAGATGGAAAAGCAGCTTAGCAAACTTGCCTTCATATGGTACATACGCATAAATTTGGAATGAGAGAAACTGTTTAAAAATATAAGGGGGGGGGGGGAGCTGCAGGCTACCTCAAGTGGGCAGTATGCCAGGCTGCTGGCAGTTCCCAGCATAGAGATACATTGATGCACAATACTGCTAATTATCCATTTAATTTAGGGCTTTATGGCCACATGTTCAGCCCTGGGCTTGATAGTATTTATATCAATCAATTATTGTTGTTTTTAGAATTTCAAAGATATATACAAAATGTAATATCTAAGAAAATACAATACTTATCCGAGGTTGAAGCCAATGCAACATTGTATTCAGTGTTCCATTTTAATGCCCCAATCCCGAATTGGTACCCCCAGATATCCAACTCAGCTCACCTTTCCGCTGTTCCCATGAGCCAACTAAAGAGTGTATGAGTGTGTGTATAAAGTTGGCCATCTACATACAATAAAACAGAAATATGCCTAGTTCATGCTAGTTCATGGTCGAATTAAGAAAAGCACAACAAGGGATAAAACATTTTCTAAGTGGGGCTGATGAATTATTATATTCCATTTTATTTACTGTAAGCATCTTCCTCTACTGCAAGATCTCAGATCCTTTTCTGTGAGGCACAGCAGGAGGGACCCTAGATCAGAGTTACTTGACAATCTGGTCCTTGACATGAGTTACTGGAAACACAACATAAATTACAAAAATTAGAAAATCTAGGGGTGATCCCAATGGGTTTATGTTTCTCATCCTGGTTACACCTGTCATCCTGAGGCTACTAACACCTGAGATTTAACCCAAAATATGGAGGAGGAAAGGACAATGTTTCTTCAAAAAACAGGGGATGGACATTTATTTGTGCAAATTCATATAATACAGGATTATCCACAATACAGCAACCATTATTCAAAAGACACTTCGATCAATGTCCAGGCAGTTTAACCCTTAATGCATATGATACACCTAGGCAAGTTTAGGGAGCAGTAGGATGCTTTCAGGAAAAGGCAGAAAGTTGTAAACCAGAGAGGTAACTAGTAATAAATCAGGGCATTATGTTGCTGATTTATGAGATGAAAGTGAAGCTAAATGATTCCAAATGGAACACAAACACATATGAAAACTTGACTTTTGACTATCTGTCTGAGAAGGCTTGAGAAAATATTTTGTCTCTAATATGGATCTGTAAATTGTGATCACAATCCCATCCTGTTAATGTATTCCTCCTTATAAATAAACTATAACTTGTATGTGTAATTGTTCAAGAGAAGAGAAAGGCCTGCTAAGGTCCTAGAAAAAAAAAATACTTACATTCCAGCCTCTCCAGCCCTAACTGAAGTGGGCAGTGTGGGTACATCATTGCTCATGAGTGCCCCTTGCTTATTTGTATTCAGTGAGGGATGCAGAGGGTTGGCACAAGTTCATTTCACCTGACTTATTTGACTGACCTCTGGTTTAGCCCGCAGGTTGTAGCACTGTTGTCTCCTGTGCTGACAGTACAGGCAGGACCTGCTTTAGGAACACACAGGGAGGCCAGCACGTGAGCTGACCATGCTAAAGCTCATCGAATCTGTGCTACTATATCTGCCTCAAAGCGGACGTTCACCCTGAATAAGATTCTATCTTATCTGTTTCCCCCACACTGTACATACAGATTGCCCACATTAAATATCATCCTTCCTGCATCTACTGCATTTTCTGAGACTTTAAACATCTAAGATGATGGCCCATGGAGGTGCAGGCAGCCTGCAAACAGGAAGTGTCTTCTGGCTGTGTTGCTCTGCATTCTGGGATTGCTGACCTTTTCCTGACCCCAGCTCTGCTCTGTCTGTGCAAAGCACAGCTATATCCCGCCCCCCTGCACTTATGACTCCTCTCCTCAGTATGTGATGCTACTGAGCCAAGATGGTGGCGCCCGTATCCTAGAGTGCTGAACAGAGTTGCATGCCAGAGAAGGAAAGAATGAAAAGTAAGTGATTAAACACTTCAAATATATTTAGGGGCTTAGGCTTTTCGTTAAATGATGCTGAAGGTACGGTTTAAAGAAAACCTCCACACAACGGTGCTCTTTTAATGGTGAGGGATATGGGAGGGGGTGCTAAACCCAATTTTGGAAGATGACTTTCGGGAATAAAAACCTACCTGATCACTGCAACACACTTCATTCCACGATCAGGCCAGAAGTTCTTTACTGTTTTCTCTACATCCAGCTCCTTATAGTGCTGCAACCCCTCGAGGGACAAATGAGTCATCCAATCACTGCAAGATGTCCCGATGTTGCAGGGATTGCGTGACTGATAAGCTGCTAGCTCCAGGGCAGCTGAGGAGAAGGGTTGTGCTTTCACCCTGATCTGAGGAGGATCACAGAAATCAGATCAGTGTTTTAGTGTCTCATTGCCCAAATCGGGTTTAGCACTTGGGAGAGAGAAATGTGAGGCTGAATAAAACAATAAGAGGTTGTCTTAATAATATAATAATTTGGCTAGTCATCCAACTAGCTTTATCAGTTTTGAAGAAATAGAAAATTCTGAATTGAAAAAGCACTTCAGAGGGATAAAATAGGGGGGTCATCCAGCTTATCGTTCTAACTTCAGAAGAATTAGGAGATTCTGAAATGAAAAATAGTGTGGGGTAGTGGGTTAAAACATTTTTTCAATTCCAAAAAACAGCCAGCCGCCATTCACCATGCCTTGAGTGGCAAGTGGGCCGACCAGGGATGCTGCCGCAGAATCAAGGCTTGAGTATGTGCCTATTCCACGGGGGGTTACACAGCAGAGAACCACAAATCGGGATACCCCTCAGGGAGCACACTTAAGCTTTGTGCTTTGCTAAGGGGGTTATTCATCAAGGGATAGAGGCAGGTAGTGCCTCGTAGCGGCAGGTAGCGCTACGGCGCTGGGCGCTGTACGCAATACCACATTTATGAAGGCGATTCTGGTGAGCGACTCGTAACAGCGCCATGTAGTGTCTGATTCATCATTACAGGCGGCTCATCATATAGCACCGGCGCTCTAGCTTCCAGAGGGCTAGGTATTACCTGTCGCTACCTGTCGCTCTCCTATATATTTCAATGGACATTCCTTTTCTTCTGTTTAAACAGGCTATTTTGTTTTTCATTTTTTTTCTCTCAAATAATTGTGTCACCTCTCCTGGCCTAGAAATAGTCGTTTTTGAAAACCTTTTATATTTTTTATATTTTTATGCAGAATTGTCATTACAGGTCTGGCATTAAAGTGTTAATGTCACAATGTTATAACAATGTCATTTCATGTGTTTTCGTTTTGTTACTGGTAAATATGTGTTCAAAAACAGACTTTAAACACACAGAGCCTGCCGCTCTGTGCTATAGCGACCAGATCCAGAGCGCCGAAGCTCTGTATATCTGTTTTTTTGGTGAATATGGTGTGAGTCGCTGAAAGTCGGTCGCATTGAGCTGGCGCTACCTTTCGCTTGCTGCAACACTGTACTGGTGTTACAGCACCCAACATACATCACATTCATCAATGCGGGCAGGTTACTACAGTGACTGAGACGCTCTGTTACAGTGCCCGATAGCTGATCACAGCATATACTAGCTGTTGCTCTAAGCGCTGCTATGCAGATGCTCATCTGCCGACACCTGGTGCTAGTAATGAATCAGCCTCCCAGCCACACTCCTTTAGGCATTACTACTCTCTACGCTACGTGTGCTTGTTTTGACTAGCTTTTTCTAAACTGAAAAGGCTAGTTAGCAGATAATGAAAAATGTTTACATAAAACACACATTTGCTGATAAAAAAAATAACTATAATAATAATCTAAATCAGCTCAGCACGTTTTAACACTCAAAAAATATACACTTTCCACATTTCATCACAAGTGGACTTTCCCTTTAAGTAAAATGACGTCCAAATGTCTTGACTTATTACCTAAAATATATAATGACCTGGATGAAGAGAACCTTCACGTCTACATTTCCCAGATTGGCTTGAAATCAAGATTACAACAGTTCAACTTTAAAAAGGAAATGGTGCTATGAAATGTTATGGTCTGAACACATTGGCTTTAAGATCTTTTGAACTGATATGCCTTGTGAAATGTTAAAAAAGTCTTTCAACTGTCAATCTTTCCATCAGTTCTAATAGCTGTTTAAATCACAACCATGTAAAAGATCTTATTTTTTTTTTTATTGTTTTGACAGACAAACCGTAATCTGAAATGAAGAAGAATTCTCAAAGGAAGGTAGAACATGGTTGACAGCGTTGAGCTATTGAGATAGCTTTCATGAGAATCTCATCAAATAAAGGCAAGCGCCAGACATTCTGCGCTATCAGATGACCATTAATTTTTAATTGTGTTAATGTTGTTTGTTAGTGACAGATGACTGGCTTAAAGTGTCTTGTGAATAATTTAAAAACTGGATGTGGTTCTATTATCCACCACAGATTTGTGTAGAAAACTGCGCTGAGTAACCTCTGCCTTAGGTTAGGTTCTGGACATACACAGCTACGGCCACTGGGACTGATGAAAATTCTACACTTATAGCATACAACAAGGAGGAAGGAAAATATTATGCTGTCGTTCATACAGCAATGGGTGGCAGGGCCTGATGGATTGTTATCCTTGCTGTGTGGCAAATTCAAAGATGCCTCAAAGAGGCTCTTTTCTCTAAGGCCCTGCGGTATTTCATCATACTTAAACACCTGTGTCCATCAAAGCAAACACGGAAAGTCTAAGAGATGTTCTCTGGACTTTGTAATTTCAATGACTGACAGTTTAATATCTATTTATTTTCACATCTGACACCAGCCAAAGACAAGTTGGCTTCATGAATGCCAATACATTAGGATAAACAACTATATCTTTAGCCCACAAAAATAGAACTTTGGTTTCAGCGTCAGTACATTCATCATGTATCTGAAGACATCACAGAGAAAGAAGAATTACAGTTCAAGCAACAATTAGCTCTGATTATTGATAGGTTAGTGTCACTATTCCCTAGGAAGTAGATTCACTGTTTCTCTTGCTCATTTGTTCTATCAAAATATGTAATTACATTATGTAAATAAAGAGGCTGCTGTAATGTGACACTATTTTTTTTCCGTAATGGAATAGAATGTTACTTTTGATTAAATCAGTGAGGGCCTAAAGTGCATTTTCTATTGGGATTACCATCAAAACTGCAAATGTAGTGCATTTTTCCCGTCGGGAAGCTGTAAGCTGTAATAGCTATTTTTCTGTTTGTTTAGCTATTTATTGTATTATTTGCGAAGCAGCATCCTGCTAGATTCTATAAGACTCTTGGAGGGTTACTCTACTTATTTATGGGGCATGCATAATTGGGTAAAAACCCTCAGATTACCCGATCCACTCACTACTCCAACATGCCATGGCCACATCTCCTCACCATGGGCGCTTCTCCAGCATACCTCTAGATGTGGCCGTGTGCAGCTACAGGTAGGGGTAGGGAAACAGACCACGGCGCTCGCTCCATTCAGTTTATTTTTTCTCACTGACGTCAAAGCGGCAAAGGAAAACTGAGCATGGGCACCGCTGATAACTGAGTGGCCTATGTGGGAAACAAGAATGCCCCACGAGAAAGCAACAACACCCATGAAGATTTCTGTACAGCCCATAAGGTGCTGTTGATTGATCTTTAAAAAATATCCATATCTCCTTGGACAAATGATGGACCTGACCTGTAGAAATGCTCCATGGCAGCTAAAGGTGATTGTTTGGTTAGGGTCTTTTATATTTAAAAATCCCGATACACTTGAGCTTGTTATTGGTGAGCAATTAAAGGGACTGTAAACCTAACAGCAATAGTAAGGCAGCAAGCAACCTCTCCTGGCCTTCATCTTTTGCAATGCCTGGAAGAAGCCGTAGCAGGGATTCATAGTTTTCTCTCCTTTCAATTGAATTCCTCCAGGACCATATCTATCCCTTGTATCCCAGCATGGCCCCACGTGGGAGTGTAAAACCACAGTGGCCCCGAAGCTTTCTCTGACCACAGCAAGAATGCTCATAAGTTATAAAGCTGTGTAATGACATGCCCTTCCAAGCTCAGCCAAAACCCATACATTTTAGTGAAGAGAGCAGCTTTTCTTATGATCAGGGCTGGCGTTTGGGGGACACAAAGTTGGCAATTGTCCAGGCTCCCCCTGATTAGAAGGGCCTCCAGACACAAACATCATCCACTGCATGTGTGTTGCTGAGATTTTTTTATTAAAAATGTTTTTTTAATCTCTCCACATATTTAACCTAAAATATTTAGAAAGCACTAGAATAATTACAAACAAGAAATTTCATGTTAAAGCCAAAACTCTGCTGAAAAAAACAATATATATATATCATTTCCTTGAAATCCCTGGAAATTCTAGCAAAGAAATCCCAGTTAACCCTTTCGGTTCCAGTGTCATCCTGAATCCAGCATGAAACCAGGCAGCTCCTTGCATGCATTGCCTGTGATAGCATTTCCTGCTTCGGCTCCACGCTGTGTTTTGCTATAGCTCATCATTTACTGACAGTCGGACCTCTCTATGCCTGCCACCTGGACCGACTTCTGCCTGCCTGACCTTGAGCTTGTTTACCACTCTGGATACCACATACCACCTGACTCCCCGGCTTCGACCCTTTGCCCTTTGGCTTAACCCTTGATCTGTTTGCTCATCCCCTGCACCCACACCTTCCTAAGACTAATACCCTATTTATGACCCAGGCTAGTCTGGACTCCCAGTCACAATGTAAGGCCCAGTGAGACACCCGCCTTCAAGTCAGCAACCCCCAATCTCCCCCGCTTCTTCAGCCAAACCCCCATTTTCCGGGACACAAGCAGGCATCACCGGACACGTTTGTCCCCAGGACTTACTAGCGCTGACTAACAGGACGAAGTCCAGACTAGCCAGGGTCATACACAGGGTATTAGTCCCTAAAACGTTTGGGTGCAGGGGATGAGCTGTCAGTGATCAGTGGGACATCTCGATCAGAGGAAAGTAAATAAATAAATTAAATATTTTTTTCTGTGTCTCAGTTTTTTTTACTTTTAACTCTTGAGACCCCTATGCCAGTTCATAGGGTAGAGGGGTTAACATGTGACTTGTGGCAAATGGATGACTTGCCATTACCCATCTCCCCATTACCTGCATTCTCAAAGCCCAGGGGGGTGCAGAAGAGCCCGCTGTGCGAGCCTTCAGAGCCAGAAATGGGTTGGTCAGTCTCTGCCCTCTGGTCTACCAGCCCCTATAGCTGGTGCAAGTTTTTCTGGGAAGGGGGACCCCACTCCATTTTATTAAATATTTTTAGGGGTTTAACCCTTATAAAAAATGTGATGCCCACCCCCCAGGGACAGGGGATCCACATCAATTTTCTTTCTATTTAGGGGTTTAACCCTTATTAGTGCACATATTAGTTGAATTTCATTTAAAAATGTCATAAAGTGCTATTTTAAGTTGGGGGGGTCTCCTGGGCAGAAAAGGGTGTCTACTGATGAAGACATATGTGATGACATATTGAGGATATATGTGATATCATTGTCATCGAGAGGAATGGGACATTCAAACTCAATATGGTTTGCTTGAAAAAATTACAGTTTTTCATTTAGAAGCACAACAAAGTTGAGAAAATAACATTTTTTTACCCAAAAATATGATGACAGCACTGCAAAAGATACAAACAAGACATTTCATGTTAACGTTTTTTTAGAACATGAACATCTTCCTGGAAATCCCTGGAAAATCCTGCAAAAAGCACAGCGCAAAATGGTGAATAATAGTCTGGCAACAGAATGTGACAACATCTCTAAGTAAGCTGGCAGTTAAAAGGTTAATAAATACATTTTTTTTTTTTACATTTTCATAACCTTGTATACGAAGGTGAAATGATATAAGACCACATGACATGTTTTCAGATTAAGTAATGTTATATACATGTATAAAACCACGAATGACATTGTTTAGTATGATGACTGTTATGTGGTATTTGCTATTTGCACTGTATGCTGACCTAAGCCTTGGGAGGTCCATGGAGGTCATGCTAATTATTTGATAAAGCAAGGTGCACTAGTGGTGTGCTCTGTGTTGTGAATTGCAACCTGCATCTGAGTTTTTCATTTTAGCATACAAGAAACTATAATAATAAATGGTTCAGTTTATAAAATATATATCCTTACCTAATTGTAAAAATGATGTCCTTCGCTTTTAAAATGCCCCATCACAGGTACAGCTGATTTTATGGGAAAAAAATGAAATAAACAAACTTGTGGAGGCTGATTCATTACTAATGCCAGGTATTGCCAGATGAGCGCTTAGAGCGACCGCTAGTAGACGCTGTAAGCGGGTATCGGGCGCTGTAACAGAGCATCTCGGCCTCACTAGTAACCTGGCCGGCATTGATGAATATGAAGTATGTTGGGCGCTCTAACAACAGTACAGTGCTGCAGCGAGCGAGAGGTAGCACCAGGTCAGTGTGTCCGGCCCGCAACGCTCCATGCCATATTTAACAAAAAACTACACACACAGCGTCGGTGTTCTAAATCTGGTCGCTGTAGCATAGAGCGGCAGACGCTGTGTGATTAAAGTCTATTTTTGAACACATATACCCCAGTAACAAAGCGAAAACACATGGAATGACATTGTTTTAACACTGGGACAATAACACTTTAGTGCCAGACCTGTAAAAAGTGCTTGCAGCCAGGAGAGGTCATACACTGATTTGACCAAAAACAACAAAAAAATTAAATTGCCAAACACGCTATTTATACACAACTAATGAAGCCCTATTGAAATGTATGGGAGAGCGCTACAGAGCGACAGGTACTACATGGTGCTCCTGAGCCTAGAGCGCCGGAGCTATACAGTGAGACGCCTCTAGTAATACATGTGACGCTACATGGCGCTGTTAGAGGCACTCACCAGATTTGCTTTCATAAATGTGGTTTTGCATACAGCGCCCGGCGTTCACCAGATGCTGCCTGCCACTACGAAGCACTACCTGGCGCTATCCCTTCTTAAATAACCCCCTTTATTGCATTTTCTCCACAAGTGTCCTTACCTTACCAAATATTTAGCATGACCCCTCCATGCTTGATCTTCTGTGGACTGCAATACAGGTCAGCTAGCTAGCCATCTGCTTTAACTGCTTGGGCTGGCACACTTAGGGCCTTATTTAATAAAAATGCATATAAATATGCTGAATGGCAGGAGGAGAGGTCACTTATATACACCACATGAAGAAATATCCAGCCAGGCTTGTTTTTTGTTTTTATTAATGGAAGGAAGAGGAAATAGGGTGACAGGTTATGTCACCCCTAATACACTAAACCTGTCACCTCCAGGTTTTATTTCTACAAGGAGAAGCACAAGCTTGACAGGAGTTTTATTCAGTTCGGGTTTATATGTGACCCTTCTTCTCATTAGGCAATGTGTTTATATGGGTTTTTAATATTACAGAATTTCGCAATAGTGCTCCTTTAATTAATTAGCTTTAATTGTTGCACTAGGTGATGGCTGGCCTGTGTCAGCACCTCTTGGACCTTAATGGTGATTATAAAAGTGGCATTGAGTGCCAGTTTGTACCCCTGTCTTCTAGGCGCTGCACACCATATTTTTTAACTTTTGGCATGCTAAAAAGTTTGGCGTTGTATCTTACTGAGCCTGGATGGCATTTCATCATTACAACTACAGGATATCATTGCTGGGGACAAAGGGGACAAACTTTACAGTGGGTTTAGGCTGTGTTTTAGTTGTTGTTGTCTGTATTGCACATTGTTAATCAGAAAAAGCCATAGAAAAAAAGCATAAAGCATAAAACAGTTCATTAAAGTTCCGCCCATTGTGCTCTATGAGATCTTAACCTACCTTCAAATGTCCTTGAAGTGGACCAAAACCTGGGGTTCCCCTACTGGTCTCCTCCAATAGCTGCTTTTTTTGCAGCTGCATCCTCTGCATCCATCAATAGGTATGTGCGGCCAAATCAGCCATTTTGCTGTTGTACACAGCTGTAGTGGGGTGCAGGAAATGCCACTGGCGACTGCACATGTCTTGTAAGATCGCTGTCGAGGTATGTATAATGGGTAACCGGTGGGGTTTCACACAGCAGGGTATCCAAAACTGGGTATTCAACTGGACCTAGGGTCTTATAGATGCCATGCCAGATACGGTCCACCATGAAGACACACTGTAGTAAAATCATCTCTTCCTCATTCACATGTTTGGCAGTGAATGGCAGCTAATCATATTCGTTTGTGAAGGACCAGCACTCCAAAAGTTCATTGAAAAAGGTTGTATTCGCTACATTATATAAATGTCACAGCGGTGGAAGTGAGCCGACATGACAGGCCAGGACGTGACAGGCGAGCTGCCTCTGACCTGTCATCGGGCCAGAGGTGGATCGCTAGCTCTGCGGCGCCCGGGCGCCAATCAGTAGGCGCCTGGGCGCCGCGTCACCTGTTACCGGGTAGACTCCCCGGGACGGGTGACGTCAGTGACGTCACTCTCAGGGGACGGTGGTGAGGGGGGTTGCCTAGCAACCTAGCGGTGTCTGGCGCGTCTGGGTGATCGGGTGTCCGTGGAGGGGTAAGTTCACACGCTGCCCACCTACTTTATTGCTATATCGGCGGGCACACTGTATATTACACATTATTCCTTTCTGTATATGTAACAGCGCCGATGACGTCACTAGTGACGTCAGGCGCGAAAATGCACTATTCCGAGCCCTCTGATTGGCTGTATCCTTTATTTATGTAGTATTCTGTATGGCAATCTGTTCTCTTGTTTTACATGTGGTGGGTCCTGATGAAGGGGGCCTCTGCGCACCCCGAAACGTTGGCTCACTTCCACCGCTGTGACATTTATGTAATGTAGCGAATACAACCTTTTTCAATGAACTTTTGGAGTGCTGGTCCTTCACAAACGAATCTGGTTTATGCGGCGTCTCCGCGGACCGGGCACCCACACAAGAATATTGCGCCTAAGGTAAGAGTGCGGCTGTTCCCAGAAGTATATGTTTGGTAGCTAATCATGTGACTGCCAGCAGCCATTCATGTTTGATGTGCAAGACAACCTGATTGGTCACCGGCAAATCAAGTCAAGAGATTGGCAGCCATAAACTGATTGAGGAAGTTGGTTGACTTGACTATTGTGACACTTTGATGGTGCAAATATTATTGTGGTAAGATAATAATATATAACGTTTTTGTCAAGTGAACAAGTACAAAAAAAACAGCGGCTAAAATCAAATGAAAGAGCTGAATGCCTTTTCACACAGGTGATTATCTTAATAGCCAAGATATTCCAGAGGTAACCTTCTCCTTGAGTTATTGGGAAATGCTAAAATGACATGATTCTGGCAACAAACTCCAGGAGCCATATGGAAGAACATTTCCAGCTCTAGATCTGGCATCAGTTGTTGGCTGTTAAAAGAACCTAAAACGTAACTTTGTATTTGAAACTCCTTGAAGGTTCCTTATTGTTTTCATAGTCTAATCCCTAAATACACTAAATTCCAGGCACACACTAACTCTCTCCTGCCTTATCCACAATGGGAACTGTTTAAAATAAGCCACTTCAAAGAATCTTAAAATCTCTAATTATATGCAAATAGTTTATGTATTGTAAGTGATGCTGTTGTCTTTGCTTCCATGTCTGGCTGTGACTGAGATGTGTAGGACATGTCACGGTGCAGCTTTAGAGGTTTGGAGCATGCTCTGCTGTGGTCAGAGTCAGCAGTGGGACCTTGCGGCTTACCATGCTCACTTGCACTGAGAGCAGCAGGGAACAGAGTGGTGGTCGGGGAGGAATGGAAATTAAAGAAGGCTAAACTTTGGAGCCCTACACCGTGGAAAAGGAAGGAGAGGAATTTAAGACAGGCACCAGGAGTGCTGCTGGTTTCCTTATTATTGCAGTTGCACGGACAGTCCCTGTAAGTCATACTCACCTATCATTAAAAAAGTACAAGATACAAGTAAACCATTGTCCCCTATTATTACCATGTACTACTGGCACATCCCCAGGTTGGAAATGGAGCAAAGATTAATTTTCTGAAAAGCAACCTGGTCTCATGCTCATTAGTGAAAGAAATGTGTTATTGGTGTGGGAGGGACCCAGTGGACCCAATGGAGCCACCCTTAGTAATATATGAATATTAGGCAACAAACATGTCATTTTGAGCATTATTTAAAGCAGAACAAAACCCACCAGCAGCTGGCCTGGGATCTAAAAGATTACAGGGTTGGCCGCTGGATTTGCTCTGGGTGCCCCCCTGTGTGAAACCCCCCAGGAGGCCCCAAAAAGCTCACCTCTCCAAGCTCCAATGGCACATGCACGGGCTCTTGTCCAATGAGAGTTGCATGCTATGACAACGTCATTAAGCAGACAACTCTCGTTGTTTACAATGGGGAGCACTCGCTGTCACATCCCCTGCATCCCCGGTGTTGTGCATGAGTTTGAACACCCATTGATGATGTTGTCATAGCTGGCGGCTCTCACTGGACGAGAGTGGCGAGGTGAGTTTTTTGGGGCTTCCTGGGGGGTTTTACACAGCGGGGCATCCCGGGGGCAAGGAACAAAACCCAGGAAAGTAAAATTCATGGGTTTGGTTCCACTTCTCAAAGTCAACTTTTTTGGCTCCAGTGGCACTCAGCGTTTTTTAGTTGTTAAATCGAACACTAACGCTGATACGGCGGCCACATAGCATCTTATTTAACACTAGCACCGAAAAGGATGCAGCACCGAAACCTGCCGCTGTTGCTCAAGATCCCAAGAGCACAATGGGCAGCACTGGATTCAAGTGTTTAATGCTTATAATTAATATTAAACACATATATTTGTACAGATCTTGCACTGAAAAGTGTTAATAATTGAAACGCAGGACCTGAATCAGGGGTGTCAATCTAATTTTCACCAAGGGCAACAAAAACATTCTGGACACCTTCAAAGGGCCAGATAATAACGGACAAAAAACTAAATGGCAGCACAATCATGCAAATGTATGGTTACAGACAAATAATAATTCAGCAGGTGCTGAATTCATTTGCCCAGGAAAGATGCAGAATGATTTTGCCCATGACAGAAGCAGACTTATTTTGCCCAGGGCAGATCGAGAGGCTAAATTATTTTGCCCATGACAGAAGCAGAATTATTTTGCCCAGGACAGATGCAGATGCTGAATTATTTTGCCCAGGACAGTGGAGAATTATTTTGCCCAGGACAACACTTCAATAAGAAGAAGATGTAGCACCCTCTGTGTGCAGTATGTCTGGTGGGTTAAGCGGACCCACTTGTGTGGTGAGAGCTAGTTGCACAGAGACACGGAACAATTGCAGACACCAAACCCTAACAGCTCCATCTGACTGTGGCCAGCATTGTGGCTGAGGCGCTAATAGCATCTCTACACAGACGCTCATGTGGCGCTATGACGCGCTAGTGGTAAATTGGTCTCCATGTAGTCCTATGTTCATCATCAAGTTCAAGGCTACCACCCTGCTTCTGAAGGAGATTTTTCTGCGAATGATGGCCTCTAAATACACCTCAAAGCATCTCTGGTCTCCTAAAATATGTAAGCCCACATGGGGGATGTAATTGGACGCAGTTGATTAGAATACTACTGATACTGTTCAGAAATGTCCCACCAAAATTGTTGCAGTTCCCACAAATGAGCTGCACTTGTAGGTTACTTTGCTTTCACCATTCTGTTTAGTTCATCCCATACAAAAGCTCGCTGCTGTATAGAGACTTTAAAGGCCAACCTAATATGAGAAGCCTGCCGGCTTCTTCTTAGGTAGTTGTGACTCAGCCATGGCGTATGTTTTGGGGGGTGATTGCCTTGCTCTAATATGAAACCCATGACCAACTAGGCATGCACCAGAGGGTATTGCATGGCATGTTAAAATGCTATGATAGACTACTCCATCCTGTGTTATACACCAAGGACACTATATATAAGTTCTGTAGTGTTCAGCCAAGGGCCAGACCCAAACACACAGAATTCTGCCTGTATTCAGTGCTCAGGCTCAGAATATTGCAAGCTATTTGATAGAACAGTAGCAAACTAGAGGCTGATTCATTACTAACGCCAGGTGTCGGCAGATGAGCGTCTGTATAGCAGCACTTAGAGCGACCGCTAATAGACGTTGTAAACATGTATCGGGCACTGTAACATAGCGCCTCAGTCACGAATGTGGTGTATGTTGGGAGCTCTAAATCTGTTTTTGAACACATATACACCTGTAACAAAGCAACAAACATGTAATTACATTGTTGTAACATTGTGACATTAACACTTTAGCGCCAGTCCTGTAATGACAATTCTGCATAAAAATATAAAAAGTCAAAAAAGCTTCTAAAAGTGTTTGTTTGCAGCCAGGAGAGGTCACACAATGATTTGAGCAACAAAAAAAAATGTTAAACACGCTGTTTAAACATAAGCAAATCAACGACCATTGAAATGTATGGGAGAGCGACACTGAGCGAAAGGTAATACCTGGCACTGTGGAGCGCC
Source organism: Gastrophryne carolinensis (assembly GCA_027917425.1). Classification (NCBI taxonomy): domain Eukaryota; kingdom Metazoa; phylum Chordata; class Amphibia; order Anura; family Microhylidae; genus Gastrophryne; species Gastrophryne carolinensis. Next base: position 459,404,195 of record CM051235.1, read on the forward strand.
TGGCACTATATGCTGAGCCACCTGTAATAATACATCAGACACTATATGGCACTGTCACTCACCAGATTTGCTTTCAGAAATGTGGTTTTGTGTACAGCGCCCGGCGTTCACCAGCTACAAGGCACTACCTGGCGCTATCCCTTCTTAAATAACCCCCTCAGTGAAGTTCCCTTCCCCATATGCCTGGTGACCCCCCCCCCCCGACAATACGACAAGTATTATAGTAATCTTTTAGATTCCAGTGCCGAGCTGATAAGGTTTTGGTCCTTTTTAAACCCCCAGCCCGCACCTTGTAAACATTTTATGCCAAATCCTTGTGTGCCTCTTAAACTGTATTCTGGTACAAACAGGCTATTTTTTACTGCGCCTACCCTAGTGCCCTGACGTGCCATGGAAAATCCGGATGCGCTAGGTGATGTTCATTTGTATGTGAGTGCTTTCAGTGCTGTCCCTGTGCTCAATGCTAGAAGATAGGTGACTCACCCCTACCATTTGCCTCATCACTGTATATGACTGTGTCCCTCCTTCTGCTTCATACTATTCAAGATCCTGCTTTGTCTTAAAAACTTAGGTTGCAAGATAATTCTATTATGATTTTCTGACAGTTTGTGATAAAGAGGAACTCTGAGTGGGCAAGACTGTCAAACTTAACTAATTAACCTCATGCCACATACTGGCGAGTGATTAGTTATTTATTTTTTTTTTATAGATTACTATATGAATTGGATTTACTTTATTTTACCTATTTTATTATAGACATGATATCTATCCACATCTATTATTATACTATGTTAAAAAATGCTGTTGCTTTTCAAGATCACATCCCGTAATTTCAGCTTTAGCTGTTATGTACTAAGATTGTCCACTAGAGGGCGATCATTGCAAACAGTGCAGGCTGAGATTCCCAAATACTAAAAGGTACTGTTTTGGTAAATATGTTTAAATCCGGCCATATACGTTTTTACCAGCCAGAGAGGTTTTCTTTGGTTTTCTTTTACATTTCCAAAACAACTGGGTGTTTCTATGACAAGAGCGATTCAAGTGAATGGTTCCAAAGTTTATATATTTTTTTTTTTATTATATAACACTTTTATATTTAATTAATTAGGTCTGTAACAATTAAATGTAACACTTAACAATTGCATTGAATCTTAAAGGTAATCCTAAATCTATATCCTGAATTGCTTAAATTGGCAGGGCTATACATTTTACTGCTTTCTGATACTGTTCAGAAATGTCCCACCAACATTGTTGCAGTTCCCACAAATGAGCTGCACTTGTAGGTTGCTTTGCTTTCACCATTCTGTTTAGTTCATCCCATACAAGCTCACTGTTGTATAGAGACTGTGAAAGCCAACCCAATATGAGAAGCCTGCCGGCTTCTTCTTAGGTAGTTGTGACGCAGCCATGGAGTATGTTTTGGGGGGTGATTGCCTTGCTCTAATATGAAACCCATGACCAACCAGGCATGCACCAGAGGGTATTGCATGGCATGTTAAAATGCTGTGATAGACTACTCCATCCTGTGTTATACACCAAGGACAAATTTTGATAAATTATTCCACAAGAACTTCTTCCATCCTTCAGTGGCCCACTAGACGTGCTGCTTGGACCAGGAAAGTCTTTGTCTCTGAACACTGAGAAAGTGAGGACGGTGACGTGACACTGAGGATGGTGGGTGTCAATGAGAATAATGCAAGAGAAGCTGGATAATAATCTTAGGGTGAAAAAAACTGGTCGTGTATAAATAAACGATGAGTGTTGGACTCCAGAGAAGTGGCTAGATTTCATCTTCCTCAGCTTAATTTAACAATACATCAGTATAAATCTGCATAGCAGGTAAGCAAATAATTATTTGTCACTACGCTTTGCCTTTACAGTCCTTTTACAGCAGATATGTACATTTTAGTATTTTGAGAAGACTTTGAACATGAAAGTGGATTCGTTATTGTCTTCTTGACCCCCTGCACTTCTTGTAGCTATACCATGGATTAGAACTACACAGGGTGCCATAAAAAATGCAAAAATGATCATATTTTAAACCTTTTAAGTTAAACAAACATCCTCTGCACTTTTAGACATTGATTTATACATGGAACCTTTTTTTATTCATTCCATAATGAATTAGTTAACTATGGTATTTGCGTTACCGGTTATCCACACATGAGGAATGAGAAATTTGAATAGCATAACTTAGCATAACTTATGTTAATAAATATTTCATTATCCTGCATTCTTACTGATCTATAATTGTAGGTCAACTGTGGCTGCAAAAATATAGGCTAGCTTTCTGTTCCAGCGCACAATTTGATGGAATTTACCCTTTCCTCCAGTGAACATAATTACATCACATATGGAACCTGTGATAGCCCACCGGCTTTACTCAGAAACCAGAACCCTACAATCTGTCCTTTATGTGAAATATTTGCATAAAAAAGAAAAATAGCATTGCTACACATAGCGCTGACTCTACAGGTCTGTTACTGTGCAATGCAAAAAGAAACGCGTGTTTTGAAATATTGCACCTTACTGGCTTACATTGTACTCAGGGTGCCATCTTGTTTTACCAATAAAAACATGGGACCTTATGGGTAGAATTCAAATAAAACCATCAATAAGTCTAGACTGATACCTGCTTTAGTTGTTATGACAATAACAAATAATTAATAAATATGCTCTTGTACCACTTGTACATTCTCAAAAATCGGATTAAGTGGTGTGGCATACTGTTCATTGATGTGTGTCATCATTACTTATCATTACAGAGAGACAGAACCCTGAGAGATATTAATGCACAGCATAAAAATATTAATGCACAGGACCAGGACCAAGGACCAGGAATGGCCACATCGCCGGTTTGCCAGGGACATGGCCTGTGATCGTGGTGTGGGTCTACTGAAAAGGGGAGTTATTTTGGTCCAGCATAAGCACTCACACAGTTGGGCGTCCCGAATCCCAGTGGCACTTAGCCAGCACTGGAGTCTCTGGAGGGACACTGGCGCACACAAATCTCCCAGCCCCCCCTCCGGCAGATACACACACCAATCAGTTAGCCCAGCATGCATACACACCAATCTCCCCAGGACACATACACACATCACACACTGCCTCTGCCCTGGCACAGGTACACACACAAGCTATATAACCAATATTGCCAAACACAACCCCCCCCCCCCCCCAAACACACACAGACAGGCATATCCCCACACATACAGATTTTTTAGGAGATGGATTATGAGGGGGGCACATGTCCCGGGACCTCCACCACTTGCCATGAAAAGGGGCCCTCCACCAACCTTTGGGTTATTGTCTGGTCCAGGAGTCTTTTCAGTTCCCGGTCTGCCTACAGTGGGCCCCCCCTCACCTGGGCAAGCCTTTTTTTGTTTTTGCAAACCTGCAGCCAAAGCCACCACAGAACAGGACAGAGAGCCTATGGCAGCAAAGCTACAGTGATGGGTGCGTGCAGAGCTGTCACTCGGCAGCCGCTCACTGCACATAAGCCACCAAACACAGCCACTGGCAGCTCAATGTAGGGAACTGTTTTCTGCTGGACCAGCTGTGTGATTACACTACCCCCACCTAGAATGGCAAAGCAGTTCCTGAGCAGGATGCACCCTCACAATGGTGGCACAAGGCACTCGATCTGGCGTTACAGTAAGTAGGCAGATGCCAACCAACCACCAATCAGTAACTTGGTTGGACTACTATTTTAAAGGAAAAAAAATGTATCTGGGCCCTCCACCAGATTCTGTACACAGGGGCCTCCACCACACTTTATCCAGACCTGCTGATCTTCGAACAGGAGACACCCAAAAAACTAATATGAAACCCTCACCCGCACAGGTGCAAACACAAACAATATAACTAATATTCAACCAATCCCCCCCCCCCCCCACACCAAAATACACACACACTGACACAGACAGGCATATCTACAAACTTATTAATCTTCTACCCCCACCCAAAACGTCAGACACATACAAACCAATATGACTCCCCCCCCCGCATGCAGCACAGACAGGCAGCTGGTGTCGCTCCCATCATTGAAAGGAACCGGAACGTGCCTGCTTAAGGCAGGGTCATGAGGCTGCTGATCCACCAATGCCAGAATAAAGTAAATAAAGCAGCATGCCACATTGCTGGGAAATCTTACCCTCCGCTGAACCACCAATGAAAAAATAAAAATAAACACAAGTGCAATGGTGCCACACCAAGCCAGCTGGCCAGTCCTGACACTCACTGACCAGGCCACACCCTATTCAACTGCAAGCAGTATGCCAGCATTGTTCAATGTTGTGTGTTCTGGCAGTTAGGATGGTCCAGATCACTGTACATCTATGGGAGATGGGCAAGTTCACAATAAATTCCATGGTCATATCGGTCCGCTTGACTTTGAGAACCAGCACAGGATGTAAGAGACCAGCTGATCATTGATGAGTAGGTTTAGAACAGGTACAGACATCATAGGTTTTGACAATCTGTGTCCACATTGGTGTTGGGCCACCAGAGGTGATGTTCCAATATCTGCAAAGTTTTCTCAACACCAGGTTGGCCTGCAGACAAAGAGTTACTGTATGTCCTTTTTGGAGCACCTTCAACTGGAGCTGTAGTGGAACAAAGGATTTTGCCCTCTGGTAGATTGTCAACATTCTGGTGATTGGTCCACTTTAATGAGATAGGTCTGGCCCATTCTTTGATTGTTTGTACCTTGACTGGATCCAGCGTGGGACAGAATGTAAGGAGAATGTAAGGTATTGGAAGGAATATACCCAGGGGCGTTAACTTCTTGGAAATGGAATGTACATTACTCCAACTTGGCATGTAGAGCATTTTTGTGAAGCATCTGGACAGAGATGTAGCTGGGGGGGCACATACCCCGGGTGAAGCAGGTTAGGGGGCACCAAAGGAGGTCCAAGCTCAGATGGGGCGCCATTTTGAATCTTTGCCTGGGTGCCAGAATGCCTAGCTATGCCTCTGCATCTGAAGAATATCACAGACAATCCGCCTGATTCAGAGCCTCTCTTGCACGCATTCCCGACAGCGGGAATGATGTCAAAGGACCGCATTCGGTCTATTTTTGTGTCAGGTGATTCAGAGCCTTGTTTTTGTGGCAGAGTTGTCCTGTGGGATATTACGGTATGCATACGCCAAACAGGAGGCTTATAATGGGGCCCACCATCGCGTGCCTTTGGGCTGTTGAAGGCCAGATTTCACTGTCTGGACCACACAGGGCGCGCCCTTCAATACAAGCCAAAAAGGTTGTGCAAATTATCATGGCATGCATCAGCCTGTTTAACTTTGCCTTGAGGGTGGCAGCATATTTGGAGGAGACAACGGCTGCTTCTGCTCCAGAATTTCTGGATATCCCAGAGCCATGCTGGCCAAAGCATTTGCTAGCTTCTGGTGGACTCCTCTGTTTCTTGAATGTTATTTTTTTTCTCCATTTATGTAATTGTTGATTTATTTTATTCCTTACCTTGTCTGGGTGTAATAAAATAACATCCAAACAAACTTCAGTTTTTTTGGTATTTATTCTATAATTACATATTAATTGTCACCCAAGTTGTTGGGTTATTAAGTGTGGATGCAGTTCAACCGAAAATTGGTCAATATAAATGTGCCTGTCTGGCACAAAGTCTGCATGGCAGGTTAGGGGGGATGTAGCCCGGCATTAGGTGTTGTGCTTGCTGTGCTTCAAGCCTCTCAAGCCATTAAAGGGCAACTTGGTTGGCCTCCACCTGAGCCTCAACCAGTTTCTTCATCTGCTGGTGGGGGCGCTGCTGCTCCACAACCACTACAGCCAGGTCTTCATGAAGCAAACCGGCGGTCCGTCGCACAACTTTAAAATATCTTTTGGCATTTTGCCGAAAAGTGGTGCTGTTGGCCCGCCTGTTTTTCTTCATTATTTGGCACCACCCTACCAAAGAAAGGTGACACCTGTCTGCAGGCCGGGGCTGTCTTCCTCCTGGGCGCTCTGTTGAGCTGGTGGGGCTGCTACTGGCAGAATGAAGCTGGAGGTGCAGGGAGGAGTGGTGATGGCCAGTGTCCATGGTGCCAGCAGCTGCTAGCGGGGTCCAGATAATATTGATCGTCTCATCCAGATTCTCAGAGTGCCCTTCCTCCAGCTCATTAATTTAATCCAGGAGATGTGCCATCTGTGTGGGAAAAGATCAACATTAAAGGAGCAGTATTGTGAATTTTTCTTGGTGACTTATATTTAAATGGTACTTTGAATGTAGGTAAGTGTTGGAGTAAGAATTACAAATTTAGAAAAAAATGATGTATGTGTTGTGCAGCTGGAGACTAATAGCTCATGTTTATGTCTGCTGAGTGTTGGGGCCCAACACTCTGGCCTGTTCCACGCTGAGGAGAGGGGGAAACAATGTAACAAAGTAATCAGCTGTTCAGTGCTGGCAGCCGTCTAGCATAAGATAATATTACAACATTGCCTGGCCAGAACTCATATATCTAAAACAGAAAGAAAAGCTCTAGAAGTCATTTAGCTCATTGGTAAATTCACTGTCAGTTTTAACCAGAGAGTCATTGGTTCAAATCTCAGACTCACCAGTTTTTTTTTTTTTGGGGGGGGGGAGTTATTTTATTTCAGAATTGGATTTTTATGTTTACATCCTGTTTTTTTGCTCTAAACATTTTTTATTTTGACAGTTTTCCCTTCATGTTGGCTCTGCTGCAGAATCTTTCAGTTTACCATTTTCTCTTTCATATTCTTATTTTTCCATATGATCTTTCTTTCAGCTTTGTGTGTTTTGAGCAAAGCCCAACCCAGGATTTTCACTATCTGGAGTTTTGTTTTGTGCCCCTAGGGGCATCCGGACTTGGAATGCCCTGATATGGGAAATCCCCAAGTTCGCCTGTGAAAACTTACCTTTACCTGTCCCACAGCGCATGCGCGGGCTCTCATCCAATCAGCGCTGTTTGCACGCAGATGGGGAGCCTGAGCAGTAACCTTCCTGGTCGCCCAGCCTGTCTAAATGACTATCTGCGTGAGCGCGCCAGAAAAATGGGAGGATCTGTGGTTATCCAGTGGTCGTTTCACCCAGTGGGGCATCCCGATTTAGGATGCCCAAGGGGGAAGGTCAATGGCCGGGTCTTATAGACTTCAGGGTCGGCCACTCAGTGTTTTGTTCCACTTTAATACCTTTAGATTTTCCTGCACAGTTATTCAAAGAAGAATTTCAGTTATTTTCAATCAGTTTAGTTTATTTTGTATAGATTTTACACATTTGAGTCACCTGGTCTCATAACAAAGCAGCACCTCACACACACACAGCCGTTACCACTGATTACAGTGTCAGCCTCTGAGGTAAAGTGTTGCTAGGAGACCAGTGGGCTAAATGAAGCAGCTCACTAAATACAACCCAGCAGATCTCCCTATTCAGCAAATGGACTGAGCCATTGTCATTATACAATTTAAAAGAAAGGCAGATATTTTTTCCTTTTTCTATCGCCACATTATTTATACACATGTTAGAAGCTATTGTGTGGCTATTTAATTATTTATCTTTTTCAATGCAAATTTCGCGATACTGCTCCTTTAAGGTTAGTTTTTCACAATGTTACCACACAGCCTCCAGTGCCCCAAACTTTACACTGGGTTCACCCTCCTCCTCAACCCTGCCTCTAACCCTTTGCCTAATAAGCTCACCCATTTACCTCATCACTGTCTGGTGGGTGGGCCTGGCCTTGATGTCTTGTGAGCAAGGTGCTACTGGCTGGGGTGTGGCTGCAAAGTCAAGGTAAATGCATTGATAGTTTCCTCTTAAGAGTATATGTGGCCCTTCAAAATCCCTACAAGAGATACACACTGGGCCCCACATCGATGTGGGCCCCAAATTTTGGTCTGCTCACATCCATGTTAGGGTTACATATAAAGGTTTCCTAATACCCTTGGTGTGTGCAATCACACAACATATGTTGCGCAGGTAAGCCCGCAAAGTTAGCTGTGCATGTGGGAACTAAGGTTGGTGGTTGGCATGTTTGGTTGGCTTATTCCCCCCTGTGCCAAGCTACAATCTGCAACAAGCCTTACCACAGCCCGACAGCCCCTGGTAGGTGTTGGGGTGGAGCATCCCCAACACCCGCTCCTCAGCATGGGTAAATTGTAGAGTTTTGTGGAGTCCCCCCACCAGTTTGCCAGCTATATTCAAATAAAGGAAAGGGTGGCTTTAGTGAGTTGTCCAATGTTTCCAGTACTAGCAGCCCTCTGGATGTTGAGAACTTACCCGACAGCCTGTCTGATGCAGGTCATCCCACTTTTTCTTGGCCTGGCAACTGTCCTTGGGTTCTGGCCCCACCCCATCACGTTGCGTGCAATCTCCAACGATAACTGCTCCTGCAACGCTTTGGGGGTTGAGCAAGACCAGTAATTTTTGGCAACACCATCCAGCAGAACCTCCAGCTGGGCATCATTAAATTGGCCACTCAACTTGCCCCTTGTTAGTTTGTGCCCAGGTGAGTGGCCGATGCTGTGGTCTGCTGGGTGGTGTCTTGGCTGATGGGAGAATCACCACCCCATGCCCAGAATATATGGATTCCAGGCTACTAGCCAGGAAACGAGCAGGCCTGGGTGTGGCAACGCTGCTCAGCCTCTGGATCCCCCATTGGGTCTTCATGGGACTACGCTGTGGACTCCACAATGGGGCCCACACTGGTGTCTGTCCTGTGGTTTGAATAGTGCTCCGGTGTCCTGACGGTTGGTCTATGGTGGCCTATGCCGGGATCCCTGGTATTCTGACTCCCACTGCTGTTGCCTTAATGTGCTGTGGATGACCCACTCAGATTGGATAGTGCGGGTATCAGCAGGGCAGTGCGAGCGGGATGAACTGGTGCTGCAGTAACTGCAGTTCCTGGCCATGCCTCTGTTCTAGGCTCTGGGGGATGTGGTAGTGCCTGCCATGGTGTGGCAGAGTGAGCTCCTAAGTCATCAGTGGCAAGCAAATCTGACTCTTAGGTGTGTTCTTTTATACCTAACTGAGCGGATAATTGTATTGGAAACTAGTTGGTTTATTTAACAGTGCCTCAAAGCTCAAGTAACCTATGGACTACATGTGCATATGCAAACACACATCCGGTGTCCACCAGAGCATGTCGGCACACAGGGGTGCGTCATATAGACGAGATCCAATGGTCCAACATGGCCCCCACCATATTCACCCTTGAGCAGCAGGAGGACATTATGATGGTAAGCCACACTTTCATGCCATTCGCCTAAGCATGTGTGCTGCATTACACTCCTGCCAAGGTGCAAACAGGTGACAGTGGCCGCAAAAGGCGAGAGAAGGCACATGGCACCACAGTAATGGTGGAGGCCTGTTACAGGCCCACAGTACTTTGCTGCCACTGTCACATGAACCACTCTGGCATGTTTGTATGCGAAGCAGGGGTGCCTAAATGATTTAGGTTTGACATTTCTATGCAATCCGCTACTATTGTGGTATGGGAGAGCTGGCTTCGCCTTGTTGCTGGCCATGGTCAGCGAGCCATATCTGACAGTAGTGGCGGAGTGGAGAGGTAGACGCGCCTTTTGGCCTAAGTCCCCCAAAATCGCGACCGGTAATTTGCGAAAGATGTCATTGAGCAATTCTTGGAACACTGCTGGAGCATAGTGACTTCCTTGGTCTTAACTCTTTAAGTGCTAGCCTACTCTTTGGGGTAAAATATGTGCAAAAAAATTTATAATACTTACAATATGTAGTGTTTCTTGTAATAAAAAATGTACATTTTTTTCCCAGTTACAATGGTACCACATATCTATTGGTAGAATCCCTTTCCTGCCCAAGAGACTATCCCAAATTGAAACAGCACTTTAGGAGATATTCAGATAAATTACAATTGCAATGAGCATCTTGCAGTTTTTCAGGAAGAACAACCTTTTATTTTTTAAATACTCCCCAGAAATAATTACATTACATTTTATTTATTATACTTAGTTGTGTATTATATATTACAACTAAATATATTCTCTGGAAGTATTCATCTTACGTTTTCTAAGTGTTCCAGGCTTATTGACGTGGGCACAATTTTCCAGAAATAATCACTTGGTGAATTCTTTGGTTGCGCAGGGTTTTTCCTAAAACAAAAGAATAAAAAACAGAATCAAAGCCTCGTTTTCATAAGAAACAATATGCAAACAAGAAAAAATATAGGTACTCTCAAGGGAAGAGTTGCCAAACACCCCCAAGTGAAGCATGCTCGTAAGAGTAATTTTACTTAAAAATTTCAGCTCTGCAGACAAAATGCGCACCTTGCGCTTTTTCTACCAAAACAACCCTTTACATTTTAAATACCCCCACAAACCTATATTCCCTAAAATTACACATGGGCCAGCTTGTTGTAGTGCATCTTTCTGGAAGTAATCCCTCAAAGAATTCTTTGGTTGCACAAGGTTTCCCTAAATTTATAAAATAATTAGAATAAAAAACACATTTTCCTAAAATATCAATAATCAGACAAGAAAAAGCAAGCTAAATCTGAAAGTGCAAGGTCCCTCAAACAGAACAATACCCAGCATATCTACTTTTAACCCTAAGCCAGCCTACTTGAAATGTAGTTACCCTCTGGAGAGGTAATTTTTCACCATTTTGTGCTATCTTTAACTGTGGTTTTTGCAGAAATTTCCAGGAAAAATATATATTGCTTTTTTGGCAGAGTTTAGGCTTTTACATGAAATGTCTCGTTCGTCATTTTTCTAGTGTTTTTTGTATATTTTTGAGTGAAAAATTAAAAAAAAAAAAAAAAATGTTTTTTTTTAATTTGTCTGATTTTTTTAAAATAAAAAATGTATTTTATTCAAGAAAATCATATTGCATATGAAATCCTAATTTCTTCCAATTGCAACAAGAGCCCATATGCATCAGTAGCCCTCCATTCCTGCCCAGGAGACCCCTCAAACGCAAAGGAGCATGTTATAACATCTACAAATAAAATACAACTACTACCCACACTATAAAGGGTTAAATAAAAAAAAATGGCATGGGTTCCCCCTTCCCAGTAAAACCAGCCCGGGCACCAGCTATGCAGGGCTTGTGGACCAGGGTGTGGAGGCCAGCCTCGGTGCCCCCCGGCCCTAAAGGCTACAAGCCCCCATAGCCTTGGCCATGGGATTCCCCCCCCCCCCCCGTGCTTTGGGAATGCAGGTAAAGGGGGGCCGGGGGTTAATGAGGCATATATCTCTCTCAGTGTGGTGTGAATTGCTGCTGTCACAGAACCCCCCTAATTCTCATGTGTAAGCAGGACTGTCTGGTGTGTGGCAAGATGGCCGCCCCATGTAATTCTAGAGTGAATAATCTTTATGCCTTTCCACAACATCTGCATGGGGATAAGCCCTCTCAAACTGCTTATGCCACTGATCATAAAAAGGGAAGCAATTTACTAAACTTTCTTTTTTGACTGGAGGTCCGCTTTAATTTCAGTGCCATTTGGTAGGAGCCCTATTCAAGTAAATTGGGTTGAGTAGCAGGAAATAAAAGAAAAGAGAATGCTGAAGGTTATGAATCCCTATAAAACCTGAGGATGGGGCACAGTTGTGAGGGAAGATTTTAGGGGGGGGGGGTTAGGCTTTAAGCTATGGATAAAACATTGTGGTGGGGGGGTCAAGAATTGAGGGGCATGTCAAAGATTACCACTGTTTTTAATAGAGGGTTAGGTTTAGGCCCACAGTAAATACTAACATTTTTGCCGTGCCTAGAGTTCAGCTTAAAGATTCAAAAAGACTTTAATGAGGAGATAAGGAAATATTCTATTTGCCAGTGATGTACTAATGTGTAAATCTGTTTTAATTAATTTGCTGATGCAAAATGACAAACCTGCTAAATAAAACAATTTAGCAGATGTGAGTGTGATCGGAGCCTGAAGTTTGAATATTTATGCAATGTGTCACCATATGTGGGTCAGCAGTCGTCATTCTTATGGGAATGTTCTGTCATATTTCACTTCACCTAGGATGCTAAACTGTTTGCTTTGCATCTATTGCGTCCCGGCGCCTCGTATGGCAAAGGCTTTCGCCACATGTCACCGGTAATCACATATCACAAACAACAAGCCATGCATTCACTGCTCGCAAAGTAAAGCATAATAAGACCATATTAGTGGCCATGAACATATGCACTCAAATGGAATGTAATAATTGGGAAACGTATAATTAGTACCTTTAGGGGAAAATGTCACAGTAAACTAATTGACTTTTGATAGGGTAATTATCAAGGCTTTTTTAAATGTATGTTTCCTCATTTTAATATAATCTTTCGCAATTCTTTTCTACTCATTGTTCACCCTGCATGCCATTAGTTGACTGTTGATCACAATTTGTACATGCCTGATCAACAGTTGATAATAGAAATAATAAAAATATTGGATCTATTAATACTGAAATCATGGGCTACCATAGTGCCAAAGCAATGATAATGAGAATAAATAAGGTTATGTGATTAAAAAGGATTGCAGAGTGACCAAAGCAAATCAGCCTGGTCCTAAATAACATTAGACAGCCCAGGAAGTAAACAGTGGCAGAAAATTGACTGATCAGAGGGCAGCGATTTTTCTGTGACCCATGATGAAACGCAGGGGCTTATTCATTACTAACAACAGGTATTGGTAGATGAGCGACTGTATAGCGGCGCTTAGAACGACCGCTAGTAGGCGCTGTAAGCGGGTATCAGGCGCTGTAACAGGGCACCTCAGTCGCTGTAGTAACCTGGCCCACATTGATGAATGTGATGTATGTTGTGCGCTCTAACACCAGTACAGCACTGCAGGAAGCAAAAGGTAGCGTCAACTGTGCAACCGACTCTCAGTGACTCACACCATACTTATCAAAAAACTACACACACAGCATCAGCGCTCTAAATCTGGTCGCTATAGCACAGAGAGCCAGACGCTGTGTGATTAAAGTCTGTTTTTTAACACATATAAACCTGTAACAAAGCGAAAACACACGGAATGATATTGTTGTAACATTGTGACATTAATACTTTTTCTAGGCCAGGAGAAGTGACACAATTATTTGAGAGAAAAAAAATAAAGAAAACCATGTTTACACAGAAGAAAAGGAACGTCCATTGAAATGTATGGGAAAGCGACAGGTAGCAACAGGTAGCGACAGGTAATACCTGGCGCTCTGGAAGCTAGAGTGCCGGCGCTATACACTGAGCCGTCGGTAATATTACATCAGGCGCTACATGGTGCTGTTAGAGTTGCTCACCAGATTCGTTTTCATAAATGTGGTTTTGCGTACAGTGCCCGGCGTTCACTAGACGTTTCCTGCCGCTACGAGGCACTACCTGGCGCTATCCCTTAATAAATAACCCCCTTAGGCGAGTAGTCTTAAAGAGGAAAAAAAATGGAATTTTCACTAGCCAGAGTTTTGTTCTTTCTCCATGGGTCATTCCGATTTGAGAAATCCCACAGATCACCCTTAAACTCACCTTTCCAGCAATTCCATGATGCATAATCGGCTCTCCAGCCAATCACCTGCCACAGGCTGCTCCCTTGCTCCGCCGCACTAGATGGTGAGGTGAGGTTATGGCCGTTCTAAGAGACCTTACACACCATGGCATCCTAAAACAGGATGCCGCGCAAAAAGGGAAACCACCAGCCCAATGATCTTATAAGTGCTAGGCCAGTGCTTTGAGGGAGATTGCCCAGTATCCCTCAACAGCCATTTGCCATTATGTAGAACACACGGAGCACATACATTTCTCAGAATTATATTTGAGATACCAAGATAGGTTATTGCTACAATACAGGGTGCGTCTTCCTTGATCTGAGAGACCTTCCCAATTACTTAGGTCACTTCTATAGCCAAGCGTTTACACTGTATTGGAATACCAAATTGTGTACGCCAGAAAAAAAATCTTGCCCCCCTCCCCCAGACCTGGAAGAGCATGGCGGTGCTGTGTCTGCCTTTTGTGGCACACTTGTACGAAATAGGGGATTCTTAGGGGCAATGAATATGTAAGAAGTGAAGGCAGCACTCAAAGGAAAGCAGTGATGAGATTGAGTAGGCAAGAGAGACAGAAATGAAGTTCTTGGGGCTCAGGTGGAGACATGGACTGCCGTGGTTCAGGAAGTTTGGGGAGTAGTTTCTGATCACAAAGGCTTCAGCAGCAGCAACACCCAGAAGTCATGCAAAATACCCTTAAATATTCCTGCAGCGGTCACATCCCCATGTTCTCCACTTCGGAGCTGCAGAATGTAGAAGCCATAATAAAACCAGATAAACGCCCTGGCTGCTCCCCTGACATAATCTAGTGCGCTTTACCTATTATTGCCCTCAAAGTGCCATAGGATTAGAAACTGCAGCACAACACAATGCAGGCAATGTGTTTTTAAGAAGAAACTTCTTAACCAGACCAACACCCGTTTTTTATTTAATGGGTGTTGGTCCAACAGACAGCGAATACAAACAAGCACAGAGAGGCATCCAAAATGCTGGAGCCCCCCCAGAATATAACCCCCCAGAATGCCTGATGTCCTTACCTTCACCTTGAGCCAGCGTCTGAAAAGGAGTCCTGCGATTGGTCGCCAGCATGCGCATTGGCGGGTCGTGGGTAGGGTGCTAAGGTGGCCAGCACTGAGGAGGTGACCATGGCGCACGTGACCATCCGGAGTCCGCTCCCTTGAGGTGAAGATAAGGAGATAGGGTGGTCGGGGGGGGGGGGGCTCCAGCATTCTGGATGTCCCCCATCTAGCTCTTATTCGTTGTAGGGGTGTCAGTCTGGTTTAAAGGAAAATGTCCCTTTTTGTCAGGTTTGTGGTGTTCAGCCTTATTGTTTTCTTCTTCTGGGATGTAAAATAATTTGTGTTAGGATTGCGCCCCCAAACCTGGGATTTACTTATCAGCATGCTGCTTCCAAGTTTCCAATATTCTTGTGTGTCTGTGATCCTAAGATGGGAGTGGTTTTTCTGGCCTTGAGTAAAAAGTACTGACTACAGAATCCCAGGAATCCTTCCACTGTAAATGGCGAGCGCATTAGCAGCTTTAGCTAAGTCACACAGCATTTATGACCCTTACCAGCTGGGAAGGCTGCCAGTAACCTTTTAACTACTGGAATACAAGACTGTGATCCGCCCTATGCAAATAAGTTGAATTACAGCAGAATGGGTTAAACCTGTTGCCTGTTTCATGTGGATGACAACATGTTAAGAACAACGAAGAGAAACTGCACCACTCAGTATATAAGAACAGGTGCTGGCAACAGAGGAATACGTTTCAACACTTGGATATGTGGAATACCAGACAAACCACAAAAAGCTTCTGCCCAGGAAATTAATTTGCCGCACACTGAAAATACTATATCAAATATAAATGTTTTATTAAGCGCAAATCTACATGACCAACATATAATACACACATTTAAAAAACATAAATAAAAGCCCCATATATCTGGGGTAGGACGGACCTCTAATAATCAAATGTATTCAAAAGATAATAATATGTACAGTAACTTAAGAATTAATTGTAGAACTTGTATAAAGATGAAATAATAGGAGTTTACATAGTCTAAATCAACTTAAATTTATCTAGGAATATATGTAAATATTAGATGAAATCCAATCAAATAGCCAATTTTTCCTCCCTTATACAGAGATCTAGTGTGCATAACACAAAATCCATATCACCTTAGCAATGGTTCTAAACATTATAATAATGTACAATATAACATGGTACTTATAGTTAAATATATACTAGCATATGCCCTGCATATTGTTTTGTATCCACAGAATGTTTAGTCATGCATGCCATTTAAACCCCTGCAGCTCGAACGCTGATGGACTGACAGGTTCATTTCAGCTGCCGGAGGTGCCGCGGGGCGGGCGGGGCGTGCATGGCGTCACGGCATGTGTGGACCTCCTACTGCAGGGGAGTGTGCGCACTTTACAGCGCTGGCCACTTTGTATGAGAAGAATACAAATCTGCCTCTATAGCTGCATTTGGGATTCTTTTGTAAACACATTGTTAATAGCACTGTCACTTTATACTTTTCTGGCATTATAAAACTGTATGATTAACATTTTTAGATAAAGAGGAAACATATTATTATATTTTGAATACATTTGATTATTAGAGGTCCGTCCTACCCCAGATATATGGGGCTTTTATTTATGTTTTTAAAATGTGTGTATTATATGTTGGTCATGTGGATTTGCTCTTAATAAAACATTTATATTTGATATAGTATTTTCATTGTGCGGCAAATATCTTTCTTGGGCAGAAGATTTTTGTGGTTTGTCTGGTATTCCACATATCCAAGTGTTGAAGACAACATGTTGGTACACAATAATGGAAATAAAAAATGCTATTGAAAGTGCAATTACCCTTTAATCATAGAGCAAGGGGGCACAACCTAAAGCTAGATAGTGGTAATAGGAAGTAATAGTCAGAAGCAATATCAACAATTAATATTTTACTGAAGGAGTACTACCACAAACTTCCAGCACAGGTAGATGAAAAATCAACAGTAAAGGAAATTTAAACGTGCCTGAGCTATACCATATGGGAAATAAAATAAGGAAGAAAATATTCCAAACCGAATGGTTTACTAAAATCCCCCCTCCAAGAACCTAATAACAGGACATACAGTTCTGGGAACAGCCACACTCTTACCTTCAGTATTGCGTGGGTGCACGGTTCGCGGAGACGCTGCATATGACCAAATTTGTTTGTAAAGAACCAGCACTCCAAAAAGTTCATGCAAAAAGTTGTATTAGCTATATCACATAGATATTACAGCGGTGGAAGTGAGTCGACGTTTCGGGGTGCACTGGGGCCCCCTTCATCAGGACCCACCACATGTACAAGAGGAGAACAGATTGCCATCAACAGTAGTGCATAAATATCCTAAGCGGCAAATCAAAACGCTGGGAAATGTGCAGCTTCGCGCCTGACGTCACTGGTGACGTCATTGGCGCTGTCAAACATACAAGGCACAAAGCACAATGAACTTCCCAGAACTGTATGTTGGATACCCTGACATTGACAGCCTGCACCTACCACTTCTACAGTAGTAACCGGATCAGGATTACCTCATATGGAGGTTTTCCAAGGAATTGATGCTAACCCAGATGTCTGCGCAAAAACGCGGACATTTAATCAGGAGGAGATAGATGCCATCCTTTTTCCCCCGGACCCCACGGCAGCATTTGGGAAGGACACACCAGTGAATCTTGTGCGGGAGCTAAGGAGACTGAGGAAGAGAAAGATAGAGCTGGAACTACATGGACTCACACTCTCTGAGTATTATAGAGCCAAAAAAATTCCAAGGGGCTTTAGAATTCGCAATCAGCCAACAATCGGCCGCAACAAGCCGGAATGTTGTGCCCAATGGTGCAAGGTGTCTAATCAGAACTCGTTCAACTATATGCTCCTGGTCATAGAGGAAGTGAGAACACAACTATGTCAATTGAACAGAGAGACCCACAGCCTTGAATTATGCATTAAAGACAGCTCTAGTTCTACCCCTAAAGAGCTGGAGAAACTGGAGAGAGACTTAACCTCATATTCTGATCGCTTAAAGAAATATAAACGGGATAAACTTAAACAAGTCTGTGACGATTATAAGGAGGGCCGGGTCTACCTGTGGCTGACGGGCAAAGATGAACCCCCAGTAAGAAGGAGGCCCCGCAGATTTCCTTACAGGCATAGAGGCCAGCCGACACAGGACCAGACCTCCACTGATAGTGATTTACCAACGGAGAATTGGTCATCTGATAATGAATACCCAAAGGTGAAGCAAGGACCCCAGGCCGCACGTGAACAACCCCATTTTCGGGAGACCCCAGGGCAAAACGACCCAGGAGGGGCGGCCGGCGGCATCACCCCAACAACCAGTACTCAGCGACAAACACGGCAAGCCTCCAGGAAAGCCCCGTGATGAACTTATCGTCCAGACAGCTGACTACAGATGAGGTAAGCCTTTTATCTCGAGGTTTGTCTTTTTGCCCTACCGCGAAATTTGATCTCTGTAAGTTTGACATTGAACTGTACAAATATGAAAGAAGGCTGAAGTTGAAGCAATTCTTTAAGAGTGAAGCCCCATTTACAGAAAGCACGGCACAAGGACGTGCCTTTAAATTGAAGAGCAAATTTATGCCGCAAGGTAATTTTGGGTCCATTGAGGCTTACACCCGCACCATTAGGGCCAACACAATCCAGGCGGCAGGCCGGAGACGTCACTATAGCAATATCTCCAAACAAGAGACTGTGGCACTTAAAGCCCTTAGAGATGACACACGGATTATCATAAAACCCGCAGACAAAGGGGGAGCAATCGTGGTCATGGACTATGGGGAATACCTTAAAGGCATATTAGAAATGCTAGCGGACGAATCCAGCTACAAAAGAATCAATGCCAATCCCGTCACACATGTAACAAAATAAAATACTATATCCTACTAGGCATAGCCAACAGATGGATTACACAAGACACGGCGGATTTCCTCCTTATGGAGTTTCCAATAACACCTGTCATTTATGGCTTGCCCAAAGTCCATAAAGGGTTAGATCCACTTAAATACCGTCCAATTGTAGCAGGAACAGACTCTGCGACCCAACCTCTGGCTCAATGGATCGATTTCCACCTACAGCCATATGTAACAACACTACCCTCATACCTAAAGGATACAGGAGATTTCCTACAGAAACTTAGCAACATTACAACAACAGGGGCATCCCTTATGGTGACCATAGACATATCGTCCCTATACACGAACATTCCCAATATGGAGGGCATTCAAGCAGTAGGGTATTTCCTTACTAGGAAACCTACAGAGATCCCCACAGAATACATAATCATGGGCCTCGAGATTGTATTGATGAACAACTTTTTCAAGTTTGAATCTGGGTACTTTCAACAGATTACCGGAACCGCTATGGGGAGTGCAGTAGCTCCGGCTTTTGCAAATTTGTTTATGGGGTGGTTGGAAGAGACCAATATCTACCCCACGTCCCAATATCAAGAATATGTGTTGTTCTGGGGACGGTACATAGATGATATCATCATGATCTGGAAAGGGGACGAGGAGACAGCGTTGGCATTCATTAAAATGCTCAACTCTGTATTCCCCAGCATCAAATTTAACCCAGAAATTTCAAAGGACCATGTCACCTTTCTGGATGTGGCACTTGAGAAAGACCTGGAGGGGCATATTACAACTGGACTGTTTACCAAACCTACAGACAGGAATACACTACTCAGGTATGAGAGTTCACATCCCAGATATTTAATTAACAACCTTCCCATTTCTCAATTCCTACGGGTGCTCCGTATCCATTCGGATACTACCACAATTGAGACACATATAGAGGCCATGCATAATAAATTCCGGGAGAGAGGATATCCTGAGGAGATACTAGTTACAGCTAGAAAGAAGGCAATCAGCATTTTCAATAATGAACATCCCAGGAGAATAAAGGAGGAACGTATTCCTTTTACCCAGACATACTGCCACACATCCCCATACATTGAGCGGATCACAAAAAGACACCAAGATATTCTCCTCTCAGACAACAGCCTGGTACCCGTGATCAAACGGACCCCACTTAGGGTCTATAACAGGAGTCGGAATTTGAGAGATTTAATAATTAAAGCAGACCCCACCGAGAAGTATATGCCACAGCGGAGGGCGCTCTCGACCAGGACAGGCTGCTACAAATGCTTCAACTGTAACATGTGTAACTCCCTGATTACAGGATCACAATTTTCGCACCCACCTACAGGAACCCAGTTTAAACTCAGGGGATACTTCAACTGCAACACAGACTTTTGCGTGTATATATTGAAATGCCCATGTGGCCTATTGTATGTAGGCAAAACTATTGGCCCATTTAAGAAGCGATTTCAGAAACATAAAAGTGACATCAGAGTCCACCAGGAGAAAGCAAAAAATGGTGAACCAAGGGACATGGACAAGCCGGTCGCGGTACATTTTCACAAGTTTGGCCATCAGACACATGAACTCAGGGGCATGGTTATTGAACATGTCCCCAAACCATCGAGGGGAGGCGATAGGAATCGCCGCCTATTACAGCGTGAGACTTTCTGGATACACAAACTGGACACAGTGCATCCACGAGGATTGAACACGTCATTTGGTTTCAGCAGTTTCCTGAGTACCAGATGAGGCCGACATGAGAACCGGTGGCTCCTGATGATGATGTTGTTGCCCCTTTTTCCCCCCCTTTTTTCCCCCCTTTTTACCCTGTGGCACGTCTGTGGACACTAGGCATTTAATGGGACTCATACCCGCAATTGCTGGGACATTCCCCATGCATGTTAACCCCGATGTAGTTGTAGATTCCATTAGGTGTGAGTAGTTAAGGACGTATGTAAGGCCATGTGAGCCTCCGGCATCCATCTTCCTCTCCCCCTCCTGTGCTCTTTTCTTGCCGCACTTACTATTGCCCCACTTACTACTGCACTTACTACTGCACTCCCTTTGTATAGTCTCCTGGTTGTTCCTGGTGTTTCTGGGGCACCGGTTCCCCTTGCACTGGGCCCCTCCCACTTTATTCCCCACTTTATTCCCCATCCTGGGACTCTTATCTACACCAACCTCCCCAACCTTACTTCTCCATAATGTTCCCCTTATTGTCCTTTCCTTTTCCATACTGGTGTCCCTACTTCCACTTTGACTGTTAATGTTCACCCCATATGTTTCACTGTCCAGGAGCGGGGGGCGTGCTGGCCACCTGCCGCCCCGGGGCCGGGACGTGGCAGGCGAACTGTCTCTGGCCTGTCAGAGGGCCGGGGATAGAGCGCTAGCTTCGCGACGCCCGGGAGCCAATTGGAAGGCACCTGGGCGCCGCGTCACTTGTCACCGGGCGGAACTCCTGGGATGGGTGACGTCAGTCCCGGCTTCCCCCTATCAGGGGACGGTGAGCTTAGCAACCTCCCCGCCGACCGGGACGGCAGTGACTGGCGCGCCCTGAGCTTCTGAACTATCAGGGGTCCACGGAGGGGTGAGTCTATCTGTGTTATGAAGTATGGTATTAAGTTTATTATTTTACCGATGGCCAGATGTTGATTATCATTGTGCTTTGTGCCTTGTATGTTTGACAGCGCCAATGACGTCACCAGTGACGTCAGGCGCGAAGCTGCACATTTCCCAGCATTTTGATTTGCCGCTTAGGATATTTATGCACTACTGTTGATGGCAATATGTTCTCCTCTTGTACATGTGTTGGGTCCTGATGAAGGGGGCCCCAGTGCACCCCGAAACGTCGACTCACTTCCAGCGCTGTAATATCTATGTGATATAGCGAATACAACTTTTTGCATGAACTTTTTGGAGTGCTGGTTCTTTACAAACAAATTCCTAATAACAGGACATGGCTGACTCCCCCAATCACCCCATAACATGCAGTGTGCCGGATCTACCACAGTTCCAATAACAAGCCCAAAATCCCAAGTCCCCAATAACAAGCAGTGTGCAAACTCTCCCCTCCCCCTAGGCTGCATGCAGACTAGCCCCAAACCCCCCTATAACAAGCAGTGTGGCAGTGTAAAAGATCCCCCCCAATCCCCGATAACAAGCAGCCTACAAAATTCCCTCTCCCCTTTAACAAGCAGAATATTCCCACACCCCCCATAACAGGCAGTGTGGCAGATCCCCCATCAAATCCTGATAACATGCAGCGTACACAATCCCTCCTCCCCCTATTACTTGCAGCATTCAGAATACCCCTCAATCCCCCCTATAACTCACCTCGGCCGTTTGGGAACCGAATCCATGAATGTATCAATGTAATCGGCACATGGGTGGTTGCCCTGTCAGTGCACAAAGGGGTAGCTGATCTGTGAGTGGCCCACCTATCTGGACAGGGTCATTTGCAGAGCAGTGGATGGTGATGCTCTGCGCAATCACAGTGCAGCCACCTATGCATCAATGTTGTTGATGTAAACCCCCGTCCATTCAGCTTACCAGCATTTCTGGACCTCTGTGTCCTGCTGATCAGATGTAAAACAATCAGATAGAAAGCTGTGGACTACATTATTTTCCAATTAGATGCATAGGCATTTCCCCCAGTTTTGTGCGGGGGAAGTGTATCTTATGGAGTGAAAAATATGGTACAGATTATAAATCTATTCTAAGAGAACATACAAACATAATGGCAGACTAGATGGACCACATGGTCTTCTGCTATCAACATCGATGTTTCTATGTGTGATGTGTTATGCTTCACTGTAAAATCGTAATTTGCAAAAGCTTCCTTAGAGACCATTTCTCTTCACTTGGAGAAGTTCTCCATCTAAACAAGGTGGTCTAAAGGTTTAAGGTTTAAAAACGGATTTTCTATTGCACACAATTAACTGTTGACATGGGAGAATTTTCCCCTCACACCTTAAGGCTTAACTAAATCTAAAAAAAATGTAAACTCTTTTTAAAATCACTAGAACTTAAAGAGCAAGTAAAGTCACCATAGACTTTACTTCCTTTTTATTGTGCCTTATACTGACAATTTAGGGCATCACAAATCAGGGAAGCCTGAGCACTGGATAGTAGCTCTCATCATAGGGAAACTCACCTCTTATGCATTCCAGTGTCCACGTAACTGCCACTGGCCAAGCAGAACCACTGGGAGGGTTGGCACATAATGGTGTCATACCCAGCCATTATTGCTGAATGGATGGAAATTCAGTTCGGGAATTCCAAAGATGGATCGAGAAAGTGGTATCCATTATTATGCAGTCGTAATATGATAAAGAAATGCACTAATTTTAGTGGTGTCAGGCATGGGGAAGGGATGAATGTGTGAGATCTTTTAAGTTGGAGGCAACAGGAGATGGCAAGGGAGTGAATGTGAGATTTGAATGAAAGAGCTGAGTCAAGTATCACTCTTAAGCTTTGAGTCTCTGTGTACTATCCTCACCTCTACCTGTCATCCTTGGTATGTCATCCATATTGGTTCTTCATTGGTTGTCATCTCCCTGACACCACTTCTATCCACCACTGGGCTGTTACATCTGCCAGTCTGGCTGTCATCCTTGCTGATTTTCTCTCCACTTTTCCATTACCTTAAACCTGGTTACCTACTTGTTTTCCATGACCCATTTATCTTCTTCCGCCAAGGTGATATCTTCAATGTTTCGCTTCTCACTTCCAACTGTCATCTTTCCACACCATTATTTGCTGTTGGATGGCATTGCTGATACTTTAGCCTAGTACTTTAATGCCATCCTCACCACTTTCTCCTGCTGGCTTTCATAACTCCAACCTCTACTTTCACATGGGTGAGCAATGACATTGCACCTGAGTAATAACCACCCTGTTTTTTCAATCCTTTGCACAACTCCAGTGGTCAGTTGGCACCTGATGCTCGGTAAAACACATATTTCCAAATTCATTTCTTTCTTCTTTTTCTGTTTTACAGCTCTGATGTTTGCTCGAGCCTTAAAAGCCTTCTAATGTTAAATAAAATGATATGTTACATTTAATGAACATTTGCACTTAGTTGCTCTGTTACTCTAAAAAACACATCTAAATGATCCCTGGCTACCATTTCACACCCATCTGAGACCACTGAGTTCTCAACCTTACTTAGAGATGAAGAAAATCTTTGCAAATGATTTTTATTTGGCTTGCGGTTAAATGAGCAACATTATCAGAGGCAGACTGTAAATCACCATGGACGCCTGGGTCAGTAATTATTTATAACTGGTGAACATACTAAAACATTCTCCAGAAGAAACTGACTTATATTGAGTGCTAAGAACAGAATGCATGCTGGGAAATGTTTATGGCATTGAAGTAGAGGCATAAACAACCAAACAAAGAGATGTAATAAAACTGAGTGGACTGGAAAGAGAACCTGTAGTGAGAACTATAGTACATATAAAATTGTATAACCCCCCCCCCTGGAAATTACCACAGTTCATTCTCATAAGATATAAAGTCATAACAGATTTTTTTCTAATGATTTGGCCAGAAGCACTTCCCTGAAACTAACTACTTTACTGTCTGGGGGTTCCTCATGGCCCAAACTTAATGACCTACGACATGATTGCTGATGCATCATTGTATATTGAAAGTCCCGATCAAGCAAGAGAAATATAAAACTAAAATGTCATACCTGTCCTAGCATCTCAGTTGTAATTCCATGGTCCATGATCTCAAGCAGGTATTTTACAATTGTTGTAAAATGGGGGGTAGCAAGGGCTAGAGGTCTGCAAATCGAGGGGGACACCAAGATGATTTCCCTGCACAAAATAGGCTGGGGAAAGTAGTCACAATAATAACAGAAAACAAAGAAATGAAAGAAATACATAAATAAATAAAAATAAAAGTTAAAATATTAATTTTTTTCACAGCTGTCAGACTCATGGGCCAATTTGGAGGTAGCACAGGGTGATTGCCCCACACAAAATGGGCTAGGGAAAGTACTCAAAATAATAACAGAAATCAATACAATTAAAGAATAGATATTTTATTGACCGGATGAGTAAGGGGAGGGAGTCCATGCCCAAAGGTAATTGTCCATTTCATTGCCCTTCCATGGGCAGGTGGCTCACATACTGAGGAGCCTCTTCTAATTACCCTTTTCAAGCCACTTTCAGGGACAGACTGCTCATATACTGAAGGGAGAGAAAAGCATCTGCTAATTGTCCTTTACAGGCCATTTCCAGGGACAGGTGGATGAAATACTGAGGGGACAGGCCACAAAAATGAAAAATCAGCAAATAAGGGTCAGAGTCGTTGCTGTGATGGTGATGCTGCTGCTGGTGGTGATGGAGCTGGTGCAGGATGGAGAGGACGTGTTACATCTGTGCCTGTTTTACCTTCCCCAGCAGGGACCAGGAGTTTTCTTGTAGGCCCCAATACTGCTGCAAAAATCGTGAGGCCAGACCAAGTTGAGGCATTGATAGATTAGATGGCACACAGTGCTTCAGGTTTCAGTTCACCAGGGACCTGAAAAGCAAACAAAGAAAATGAGCACTATTGCATTCTGTGGTGCTGCAAAAACTAAAAATTACAGGGCGCTATAAACAATTGGTATTAAGGAGTAGTGGCACCCAAGTGGTTTGAGCAAATTGTATTAAACAGTATTGACATTACAGAGCAGTGACACCCAAGTGCCTTGAACTATTGGTATTACATAACAGTGACACCCAAGTGGTTTGACTAATTGGTATTACAGAGCACTGACCCCTCAAGTGGCCTGTACAATTCATATTAAAGAGCAGTGACCTCCAAGTGGCCTGTACAATTGGTATAACAGAGCAGTAATCCCCAAATGGCCTGAACAACTGGTATTCCACGCAGTAGCACCCAAGTGACCTGAACAATTGATTTTATAGAGTAGTAAACCCAAAGTGGCCTGAACAATTGGTATTACAGAACAGTGACCCCCTAGGTGACCTGTACAATTGATATTACAGAGCAGTAAAACATAAGCGACCTGAACAATTGGTATTAAAGAGCAGTTACCCCCAAGTGATCTGAGCAATTGGTATCACTAAGCAGTGACTCCAAGTGGTTTGAACAATTGGTATTACAGAGCATTGACACAAGAGTGCCCTAAACAATTGGTATTCCAGAGCAGTGATCCCCAAGTGGCCTGGACAATTGCTATTACAAAGCAGTGACATACAAGTGGCCTGAACAATTGGAATTACAGAGCAGTGACACCCAAGTGGCTTGAACAATTGGTATTACAGAACAGTGACCCTCTAGGTGCCCTGTACAATTGATATTACAGAGCAGTAAAACATAAGTGACCTGAACAATTGGTATTACAGAACAGTGACCCCCTAGGTGACCTGTACAATTTATATTACAGAGCAGTAAAACATAAGCGACCTGAACAATTGGTATTTAAGAGCAGTTACCCCCAAGTGATCTGAGCAATTGGTATCACTAAGCAGTGACTCCAAGTGGTTTGAACAATTGGTATTACAGAGCATTGACACAAGAGTTCCCTAAACAATTGGTATTACAGAGCAGTGATCCCCAAGTGGCCTGGACAATTGCTATTACAAAGCAGTGACATACAAGTGGCCTGAACAATTGGAATTACAGAGCAGTGACACCCAAGTGGCTTGAACAATGGGTAATAAAGAGCAGTGACTCCCAAGGGACCTGAGCAATTGGTATTACAGAACAGTGACACCCAAGTGGTTTGAGCAATTGGTATTAACAGAGGAGTGACCCTAAGTGGCCTAAACAATTGGTATAACAGAGCAATGACACAAAAAATGCCTGAACAATTGGTATTACAGTGCAGTGACCACCAATAGGCCTGGACTATTACTATTACAAAGCATTAACACACAAGTGGTTTAAACAATTGGTATTTCAGAGCAGTGGCACTCAAGTAGTTTAAACATTTGGTATTAACAAGCAGTTACAGCCATGTGGTTTGAGCAAGTGGTTTTAAAGAGCACTGACACCCAAGTGGTTTGTGCAAGTGGTATAAATAGTACAGACACACCAGTGGTTGGAGAAAATGATATTAAAGAGTACTCAGAACCAAGTGGTTTGAGCAAATGCTATTAAAGAGTACTGACACACCAGTGGTTTGAGCAAGCAGTATTAAAGATTACTGACACATCAGTGGCTTAAGCAAGTGGTTTTAAAGAGCACTGACACATACGTGATTTGAACAAGCGGTGTTAAAGAGGACTGACACCCAGGGGGTTGGAGCAAGTAGATTGGTTGGAGAAAGAGGTTTTGAAGAATACTATTACACCAGTGGTTTGAGTAAGTTGTATTAAAGAGTACTGATACACCATTGATTTGAGAAAGTGGTATTAAAGAGAACTGACACCCTAATTGTTTAAACCAGTGGTATTAATAAATACTGACACACAAGTGGTTGGAACAAGTAGTAGTAAAGAGTATTCACACCCAAGTGGCTGAAGCAAGTGGTTTTAAGAAATACTGACACACCAGTGGTTTTAGCCAGTGGTATTAAAGAGTACTGACACACCATTGGTTGGAGCAAGTGGTATTAAAGATTAATCATACCTAAGTGGTTTGAGCAAGTGGTATTAAAGAGTACTGACACCCACGTGGATGGAGCAAGTGGTAATAAAGATTATTGACACACCAGTGGTTTGAGCTAATAGTATTAAACAGTACTGACACGCACATGGTTTGAACAAGTAGTATTAAAGTGTGCTGACAACCAAGAAGTTGGAGCAAGTGGATTGGTTGGAGCAAGTGGTAAAGAGTACTAATACACCAGTGGATTGAGCAAGTAGTATTAAAGATTATTGACACACCAGTGGTTTGAGCTAGTGGTATTAAATGGTACCAACACACCAGTGGTTTGAGCAAGTGTCTGTCACACCCAGGTGAATAATGTCGCTGGGTATTCAAGGTATGTTGGGAAATTCCTGGTTTAGGAATCAGAACCTGGGACAGAGAGGTAGCTTTCAGACAGGCAGTTAATTCCTGCCTGCAGGCCATAATCAGGGGTCACTGTCTGAGGCGAAGGAAGCTAGGAAGCTGACTCTGAACTGAAGGACATAGGAAAGACAACCCACCGGTGACACCAAAGAGGGGCATGGGTGGTCCGGTACTCCACCCAATTCTTCAGCAGATGGGGATGGACATACACAAGACACAAACAAAATTATCTAGGCCCCAGTGCAGACTATAGTGGAACTGAGCCCCAGTTCAGGCTGTGGCACAACTGGGTCCCAGAGTAGGCTGTGGCAGAGCTGGGTCCCAGTGCAGGCTATGATGGAGCTGGGCCCCAGTGCAGGCTATGATGGAGCTGGGTCCCAGTGCAGGATATAATGGAGCTTGGCCCCAGTGCAGGCCATAATGGAGCTGGGCCTCATGGCAGGCTATGAAGGAGGTGGGCCCCAGTGCAGGCTTGCAACCTACTACAAATAGCCGTAGGCCTAAGACACACACAGCCTGTTATAGAGGGGCAGAATTTATAAAGCCTTTATTATGTTTGGACCCCAATAAAGTATAATGTGATAGCTAATCCTCTATTTTGAACACCAGTTTCCTATATATTCTGAATACAGAGTTGAGTCTGCTTGCCATCACATATAGGTTAAGGGGGGGCAGTCATTGTGGTTGTATGGGGCCCAAAAATTCCTGGTATATAAATACACACAATGACCTCGATTCAATAAAGGTAGAAAAAACTCTCATGGTAGTAAAAGATTCAATTCATGAGAAAAAAGCCTGAGAATGTCACTGTTACTGAATCACTAGATAAAAAGACAATGAAAGTCAATGACAGCTTTTACTACAGTGTAGAAAGGAGGAAACAGTTCTCTACTTTTCTTAGGAGTAAAAAAAGTGCCATTGACTTTCATTGCTTTCTTAGCTGGTGATTCAGTAACAGTGAAATTCTCAGGCTTTTTTCTCATGAATTGAATCTTTTACTACCATGAGAGGTTTTTTCTACCTTTATTGAATCGAGGCCCATGTGTATATTTACAAAAGTATATTGTATCTATAAAGCATATATCCGTAACGGTAGATTTCTCGAAATGAAAACTGGTGAAGCAATTGCAATCCATAGATTATCTTTAAGATTCAGGCTGACTGTGATACTTGCAGTGTAATAATCTCCAAAAGAAAAATGTCTAGAAGTTCTTGGGCTCCTCTAGAGGGAAGTCTTGATAGGTTTACAAGCTATAAAGCATTCCCTCTGATTCTGCAGTCTGTGACTGCACACATCCCAAACCTATTGATGTGTATGACCCAAGCAGAGATAGAAAAATGTCATCGTGCCTGAAATGGAAACCGTGTGTTATTTTGTCTTTGATTAATGCGTCTGTTGTCAAAACGTAATATGAAAGAAACTGTCAGGCTGAACAAAAGAAGAAGATAAGTAGATACCTGTTGTATATAACATTTGAGCACAATACAAACTATTTCAATCATTCTACCCAAGTAGCATATAGTCAACAAAGAAGATTAGATTAGGAGGTAGTATTTCACTTTTTGTTGCCTTAAGTGTGCTAGTTTCAAAAGTTATTATGCAGTTAGTGGATAAAAACCATGAGGGAATCATTCAGTTACACGCATTTAAAATAAGGAGCATTATCACGAAAATTTACAGTAAAAAAGATAAATAATCAAATATCCACACAATAGCTTCTAAGACGTGTATAAATATTGTGGCAATAGAAAAGAAAAAAAATGTATGCCTTACTTTTAAATTGTAAAATGAAAATGGCTCAGTCCATTTGCTGAATGAGTGGGGGGGGGGGGGGGGGCTGCTGGGTTGTATTCAGTTAGGTTACAGCAGACAGCTGCAGCATTTGGGCCACTGGTCTCCTAGCAACAGCTGTAGTAAACTTGCTTCAGTTTTTTTTCTCAGGCAGGTGCTGTACCCAGTGGTAACAGCTGTGTGTGTGTGTGTGTGTAAGGTGCTGCTTCTGTGATGAGATCACCCTGGTGATCAAACAAAATAAACTATACTGACTAAAAAATCTGCTTTGAATGACTGTTCAGGTATATATAGGTATTAAAGCGGAACAAAAACCTGAGTTGCCGGCCCTGGAGTCTAAAAGCCACTGACCTTGCCCTGGAGTATCCCAAATTGCCCCACTGTGTTGAACACCATCCGGGTTCGCCACTAAACCCACCTTTCACACAGCAGGGTATCCCAAGTCAGAATGCCCCCGGTGCATGAAACAAAACTCGAGTGAAACTCTTAGGTTGTGTTCTGCTTAAAACACACAAAGCTGAAAAGAAGAATGCATGGAAAAAAGGAAAATGGCATTTTAAGAATAAGAAAGAGAAAATGGGAAACCGATAGACACTGCAGACAGCAGCAGAGGTAACATTAGAGAAAAACTGTAAAATAATCTGGAAAGCAACAAAAAGAATGGAAAAAAACTATTGTGAAAAGAATAAACTAAAAAAAATCACTGAAGCAAGTCAGGATTTGAACTCCAAACTCACTGTCACAAAGACGTTTCCTTTACCAACTGAGTTATCTAGGATACTCAAGCCGTTATTTGTGAATCAATATCTCTCTCTAAACTGAAAAAAGTGTTACTTTAAATGTATCTCTTCTCTCTCTCTCCCTCTCTTACACAGCCATGCAATCATATAATTGTCATGTACTCAGAGCAGCGGGCCTCTGCTATAGCAGAACGGCAGTAAGACTCACTACACACACTGCCCCGTCTCCTCATCCCCTCGTTGTTGCAGCTAGGATGCTGCTCTCACAAGACCGCAACAGTGGAGGGAGTTGTCCCCCGCACACCACATGGTTCATTCCGGAGTGACGAAAAACGTCATTCAGTTGCACTTTTAACCAGCTATCGCTTCTCAATGACAGCAGACTGGCATTTTGGGAAAACACAGTCTTGCTTACCGTTCCTACAATTAGTCAAATAACTAGAAATTCTAGAATAACTAGAAATAACTCAGAAATTAAGCAGTAGGTTAGAGCTAGATATAGGAAGCTTAATATCACAAGAGTTTTTCACCACATGGTTAAATTAAAAAGGACTCTCAATAAAAAAAAAAAAGTTTAAGCCAGACAACATTGTATAAATTACACTGGGGTACATTTATATTTGTATTTGGTAGCTTGGCCTCTCCTAGCTATAACACACTTTTCCATTCTGATGTCAGGGGAATCTCAAGGTCCTGCTTATGAGGTATAAATATTCCTGCCTGTGGTAGTGGAACACTCCTGCATGTTCATCTGGCATCCTTACATACTTTAAAGAGGGATTTATCACTCCACAGAATGCACCTTTCAGTTCTGGATTAATCGATGAGCAGTTCTTATCACATCGACATAACAATGCGTCCAGTCATTTGCAAGTCAAAAATAGGGAGGGAAAAATATGGTGAGCACTAATAAGCAGAGACACTATTAGGTAAGATACAATCACTTAAGATTTTGCAATTTTTAGGACACCAGTGCCATGAGTGTATCTCAAGGGAGACATGATACACTATTTCTGTCCTGTACATCTTGAGCACAGATGGTGAGACTATGCAGATGAGACATATTGCAATCAATATGGTGCCACTTGGGGATATTGCAGGGTTGGTAATGGTGCATTAGGAAGCAGCAATGTTGAGACACACTGAGATCATGCACATAAAACCAAAGTTTATGGTGCTGGCTCTTCAGGGGGGAATACTTGCTATGGGCTAAGCACATATCAAGGGAATAAAATATTTTAAGCCAAATGATCTGAATAAAAACGGGGCAGAAAAGCAGTAAGAAGTATCATGAACAGGATTCTGAAATAAATACATTATGTTTAATAAAATACATTTCTGGTTGCAGAAATCTTAGTTCACTTACCTTACCATATTGTATCAGCTGACATATGATCCACTGTCTTCAGTGTAAATGGAAAAGAATAAACTATTGTGTCATGGGACAATAGTAGTTATTGCTTCTCACCCACAGAGGGGATAGTTTGTGTTAGAGCAGACCTTAGGGCCATCTTATTACCAACCCAGCATTCCAATTTGAGGAGCCCAAATACAGATATGTTCTTGAAATGCACAAAAATAAGGCATACCTTCATTGCTGCTGTTTCCATGGCTTCCACACCAATGGTGGACATTCCTGCCAGTGGACAAAGGAGTTGTGGCCATTGGAAGTCATATGATACACTCAGCATGGCACAGAAGCATGGGGGGGTTGAGTAGTAATGGCAAATTTTAGTCGCTTAACAAGTTGATTTTACCAGTGATGTTCTGGTCAGCAGACACTGCCAATAAAGGTCATTTCGATCTCAGTACCAAACAAATCTTCACAAAAGAATAAACATACACTAGGACGGAGAGTCAAATCAGCGATCTATGACGTGCGTATTAATAAGCAGCATATAACGATGATTGAAAGGAGTGAAGCAGACATCCCCGCTTCCCTTGGGCAGTGTGTACCTTTGCCTGCCCTGTCTGAAAGGGAGTGCACAGCAGCCAGAAGGATGCAAGGATGCTGCCACGGGACCAATAGAAAGGGACATTTTATTCCAAACTTCTGCAGTGACGTCCCTACTCATACTCTGCCAGGACCAACTCATGTGCCAGCATGGGATGATGGAACAAAGTGGCTATACAGCAGGGTGCGAGTTTTATGGTGTCGCCCAACCCAAATTAGAATGTCCGCTAGAAGGGGTTAAACCAGACTAGATTCTTTTAGACTAAACTTACCAAACCTACCCGGTCATTCCATGTGCCATACAACATTCCTTGAGGAAAAGGTGAGTTTCCCGTAGATAAGGGTCTCACAAGCAATGGAACTAGGTGGGTTGGTGTGCATGTGGGCCTGAACCCTACTGCATCTGGCACTGGCCATGCACTGTATCTGCATGCATTGGCACTATATCTGGAGTTGCTAAGGAGGGTTTATTTCTGTTTTAAAAGAACAATGGAGAATCTTAAATGCAGAAAAACAAACAACCCATGTGCTTCACATCTGCTCTGCTATTTGTTTCCCATTAAATAGTGTGGATAGAAACTAAATATTAAAATACATTTTAAAAAATAAAATGGCATTTAAAAGTGAAAAAAGCAAGAGAATACATTCTTAAAGTCCAATTCAGATTTATAATAAAACTGTAATTTGCATTTTGATACAAAAAACGATTAAGGGTGCCCAGCTCTACCTGGTGTAAAAAGTAATATTTTTCAACCCTGACAAAAAAAACTAGAAATAGAGTTGTAATAATAATGAAGCAGTATGAATGCTATATTTAGCTATAGAGAGGTTTCTAGACATGTTTGAGAATAGAGAGTCACAGTCCTCACGGGTCCCTGCCTGCACAGACAGTCAGAGATTATACACATTTTGTAGAGCGGCGGCTTCCCTGGGAGTTGAGGGATGATAGATTATGATTTGTTACCGGTAGTTTGTGTGAGGGAAGTGTCAGGGGAAGGATGACTACCATTACTGGCAAGCTGGGTTCAGCGGGTCAGCGCGCAAAGGGAGCTGACTGTAATACTTAATCCACCAGCCAGCACAGATAATACAGTATTTAGCAAGTCCCCATACTGTCACAGTTTATCACACTTTATTTTATGTGGTGTGCTGAAAAATAGAAGAAGCTAAAAAAAGATACAAATTCCATTTAACCGGCATATACAGTATATGTGTTTTGAACTGTCACTTATCAAGTTTGTGATCTCCATCATTAGTTAAATAAAGAATAATGCTTACTAGAGCCTACTCCTGAAAACATATGATTTTTCAAAACATCTTAAAACAGTTTTGCACTTTTTGACAGGTGAATTTAAGTTTTTACTTGTATGTACATATGTATGAGGGCATGCAGGAATGATCAGACGGTAGAACAGTGCCATACAGTGGGTGCGGTTGGCAATCCCCATAGTGCCACAGTGGCTACATGATTTATAGAAATAGGAAAAATTCTCCTCACACACTCTCTGGTCCTGTACTATTCACAGCCATAGTCACGGGCTGTATTATGCAATTAGGGCCCACCTATACAAGTAATTCTTTAAACAACAATCTGAACTGTATTTAACAAAGAGGCATCACGGACCCCAACTTAGAGAGAGACAGGGCCTGCACACTTAAAACAGAGCTGCCCCCTCCCCCCAAAAAATACTTGACAGGTGAAAAAGATTGTTTTTCTTTTTAAACTGTATTTAACAAAGTGGCACAGTGGACCCCAAATTAGAGAGAGATGGGGCCTGCACACTTAAAACAGAGCAGAATTTGCAGTTCGGATTCGCTCATCTCTAGTCTTAATTTCATGAATCCAACAAGCTAAATACAATATATCTAATATTAACAGCATGTACAATCAATGAACTTGTAATAGATTACAGGGTGAGCCCAATTATAATTCCCCTATTGCTCAAAATAGGTCAGAGGAGCATAAATACAATACAATTCAGACCATTCAGCTGTCTGATCCTCAACTGAAAGATCCATCTTGCTTCAGGAGCAAGTCATTTTTTCTGCAAATCGCCCCTCTGGTGTCCAAGGATACCTTTTCTTAAATTTGCACTTTAATACTGTCTTTTAACCCCTGATGTTGACTTATAGAACATATAGAACATCTAACTGAACATCTAACTGAAGAGTAATTAATCACAATATAGAGCTTCAAGATCACTTGACCTAGTTGACATGCAAAAACATTCAGAAGGGGAAGCCAGTAAATAGATAAAAGCTACAAATGAAGAGATATAATCCATGCATGACACTAAAATATGGACACTTACAGAACTACCACCTGGAAGGAAAGACTGTAAATGGACTTTTAAAGTGAAGTACAATGCAGCTGGCACAATGGAGCGATACAGAGCTAGAATCGTGGCCAATAGTTATTCTCAAAAATATTAAAAAATATAATAGCCTAGTATGCAAACTTCAGGAGTATATAAGGTCTAAAGCAGGGGTGCATAACATTTTGTGACAGTTTCCCCTCAAGGGACTGCAATAAAATGGAAGCAGCAAAAACACAGTTTATTGCAAGAAAGCTTTAACCCTTTAAGTGCCAGCCTACCTGCAGCATTTCCCACTCCCTGTTGCCAGACTGAGTTTCACTGTTTCGCGCTACACATGTTCAACTGTCATTTTTGAAAGGATTTCCAGGGATTTCCCAGGAAAATTATATATTGTTTTTTTCAACAGAGTCTGGGCTTTAACATGAAATGTCTTGTTTGTATTTTTTAGGTGTATTCTCAACATTTTTGGGTGAAATGTGTGAAAAAAATTAAAAAAAATATATTTTTTTACAATTTGTAGAGTTTTTTTGTAATAAAAAATGTAAGTTTGTCAATAAAATCTTATTGCGTGAGAAACCCCAATTTCTCCCGGTTACAGCGATACCACATATGTATAGGTAGACACCCTTTCCTGCCCAGAAGCCTTTTATAGCTGCTGGATGACAAATGGTTAATTAAAAAAAAAAATGACATAGGGTCCCCCTTCCCGGGGAGGGGGACCCCATTTTTTTTTGGATTTTTAAGGGTTAAAAACCCTTAAAAATCCAAAAAAAAAAATGACGTGGGGTCCCCCTTACCCAAAGTAACCAGCCCGGGACCAGCTATGGGGGCTTGTAGGCACAGAGTGGGGGGGCCAGCTTTGGTGGCCCCCCCACCCTGCAGCCTACGAGCCCACATAGCCTATGTGGGCCCGGGCTCTTCTGCCCCCCCCTGGCCTTTGGGGAGGCAGGTAATGGGGGTGCGGGGGTTAATGGCAAGCCACCCGCTAGGGCAGGTGACTTGCCACCCCCCCAGCCTTGTGAACTGGTATAAGGGGTCTCATGGACCCCTTACCAGCTCACAAAGGGTTAATGTGAAATAAAAACACCACACAATAATAAAAAGTATTTTATTCAAAAAAAAAAAAAATTTTTTAACTGTACTTACCTTCGATTGCAAGCTCTTGTCCCTCGCCGCTCAGCTGACAGATGCCTGTGATCGGCATCCAGAGAAGGAGAAGGCAGGAGATCAGAGGATCTCCTGTCACCTCCTTCCAGGGCACCGATCACCGGCATCTGAGAAGCTGAGAAAGCTGAAGCCGGTGATCGGGACCGGGATGACGTCATAAGCCCCGCCCCCAAGGGGGCGGGGCTTAGAGGCAAGATGGCTGCCACCATCGTGAAGAAGAGAGGAGAGAGCCTCCCAGGCTCTCTCCTGAAGATCGGTAAGTCCTGGGGGGGGATCGGAGGCCCCCCAGGTGAAGAGGAGGGACAGCGGGAGCCAGCGCACACACAGGTAAGTGAATGTCATTTTTATTTTTTATTTTTTTTTACAGTTAGCAGCTGCTGCTGCAGAAGCGGGGGGGGGGCGGCCTATTCCGGGGGCTCTCCTGGAGCCATCCGACCCCCCACGGGGGATCGGATGGCACCAAATTAAAGAGGAGACCCGGCCGGATCCAACAAGGGGTCAGGTGAGTATTTTTGATTTTTATTTTTTAAACTAGAAGCGAGGAAAGTCAAGCACGTAACACCTACGGGCTTGGCACTTAAGGCCCAGCCAAGCCAGCACGTAGGTGTTACGTGCTTGGCAACAAAAGGGTTAAAAATACCAGGGCCGGCCGCTGGCTTTTCTCTGGGGCATCCCGGTTTCAGATGTCCCTCCCCCGATGAACCCAGATGAACCCCCCCGGGCACCCGTAAAACTCACCATTCCTCGCTCCAACGTGAGTATGTCATTCAGCAGACAGCTATCATTGTTTTGAATGATTTCCTCTGAACCTCCAGCGGTGTGTGCATGCCCCCACCCCAGCCATTCAAATAGATAGTGCTCCCTATTAAAGTGAATGAGAGCTGTTTGCCGAAAGAGGTAAACACAGCAAATGGTACTCATTGGCTGGGCGCCCGTGCATGCACCGTAGGAACAAGCAAGAGATGAGTTGTATTGTGCATTCTGGGGGGTTTCACACAGTGGGGTATCCCAAATTAGGATGCCCCTGGAATGGAACAAAACCGGGTTTTGTTCTACTTTAAAGCAATATATATGCTTTTATGTATATGCAGAGCTGAGCAGATGTGAGCCTAGGTGAGGTGAAAAGAATTGGTCAGAGCTGAGGTGGAAAGTGTTAAGCAAAGATCAGAAGAAGTGAGGTAGATGAGACAGATAGTGATAGGCAAAGGTGTACCGAGCTGAGGTCATGTGGGCAGATGTGTGACAGGCAGAGTTGAGGCGAGATATGAAGAGCTAAACAGAGCTGGAGTGGGCCCTGTTTTAGGAATTAGCACTGCACTGTAGTGGCTTACACATGAGGACTTTCAGGTGAGTAAAGCAGACCTCTGCATATACACAAAGAAATTGGCAGACTGGTGGATCTATGTGCTTATTTATGTGGACAATATCCTTCGTTTTGAGCAAGAAGGGGATGAAGCAACAATACTGCAAACCCAGAGTCAGCACTTTGAGACAGAGGAACTTCAAGAGCAGGGACTCCTTGAGTTAATTTATTGTCCTACTGGGAATATGACAGCAGACTTACCAAACCACTCACTGCTGAAAGGCACTCGAGGCTTACAAAGAGGCTGAGCCTCAGCTGTTGAGAAGGGGTGTTGGAGCAGCTTACAGCTTGTCTCTGTATGTGATCTGCATCTGTATTGCTAAATTAATGCAGTTTACATTTATGACAGTAGATGGCTCTGTTACATATATCTATGTGTAGTCTTTGTTGTACATTGTCTACTGCATGTTGTGTTTCCTATACTCTGAGTTGATCTATATGACTTCTTTTTCCTGTCTATGACATCTACCATGTAAGGTGAACTTCATTTACTGCACTCATGTTCCGGTAAAGCCTGTTACACCACTAATGTATGTCTGAATTTGATTCCGCTGCACCCAGCATTCACACTCTATGCAACAGTATGTTCAGCTTTGCAAATTTAAACATGAATATATCAGTATGTATAAACTTAATTATATTCCTTATAATGTGAGGGTAGTAAAGAATTGATTTTGGCAAATGAGTGACAAACTGAATATCAGTATTTCCATTAATATTAATAAGCTTCGCAATTAAAACTAAAATAGGTAACTGAAATAAGCATGCATATTATTAGTTTAACACAGGAGAAAACTCCCACTGAGACTGTAACCAATAGTCAGTAACCAGAGGCAATACGATACCAGAAAGTATACATGTACAGAGCAATTAAATTAACTAGGGCCAGGACACAGGCTAGTAAAGAGTAAGGATAGATGCCACAAAACTTAAAGAAGCCTGTACTAATCACACAAACAGATTCCTTAGGTAAGGCAAGTGTCGGGGAGGCCGATTCAGTAATAGCGCAGATGAGCGCCTGAAGTATGGCGCTATGAGTGCCGCTAGCGTACGCCGCGGGCGGTAGCGATTCACTATAGCAGGCCTCCTCAGTCGCTACCTGGCGTTGTTGGGAACAATGCCTACATTGGTGAATATCCGTTTCAGATCAGCTTTGTAGGCGCTGTCATTTTGACACACGCTATTCAACACAGCGCCTGCGCTTTGCTTTGCTGTTGGCTTGAAATCAATGTTAGTACCTTCAGAAGTAAACACATTGCAACATGTTTCTTTGGTGAATAATATTTTATTTTTTTAAGGTTTTGGTGGGAATCGATAAAATCTGAATTGCCAGGATTTTTATCTTGGTGCCTGAAAAAGAATAAAAAGTGCAGTTAGTATTTAGATATAATTTTGCTTTTTCGCAGTTATTGTTTTTTGTTTATTTTTTGGGGTAACAGTTTGGCCAAACTTGCACAACAACCCTAATTGTTATGTTGGTCAAATTCCCCCCCCCCCTTATAGTGGTTTAGGGTCATCTTACACCCCCCTTATAGTGGGTTTGGCTCATCTTACACCCCCTTATAGTGGGTTTGGGTCATCTTACACCCCCTTATAGTGGGTTTGGGTCATCTTACACCCCCGTATAGTGGGTTTGGCTCATCTTACACCCCCCCTTATAGTGGTTTAGGGTCATCTTACACCCCCTTATAGTGGGTTTGGCTCATCTTACACCCCCGTATAGTGGGTTTGGCTCATCTTACACCCCCCTTATACTGGGTTTGGGTCATCTTACACCCCCTTATAGTGGTTTAGGGTCATCTTACACCCCCCCTTATAGTGGTTTAGGGTCATCTTACACCCCCCTTATAGTGGGTTTGGGTCATCTTACACCCCCCTTATAGTGGGTTTGGGTCATCTTACACCCCCTTATACTGGGTTTGGCTCATCTTACACCCCCTTATAGTGTTTTTGGGTCATCTTACACCCCCCTTATAGCGGGTTTGGGTCATCTTACACCCCCCTTATAGTGGGTTTGGCTCATCCTACACCCCCTTATAGTGGGTTTGGGTCATCTTACACCCCCCTTATACTGAGATTGGGTCATGTTACACACCCCTTATAGTAGTTTGTGACAAATTTGGATTGGAGACAACAAATAGTTCCCCTGTAGTGCAGTACTTGGATTAGAGTGAAGGGTAGTTAGCTTACCGCAAAAAACGAAGAGATCATGCTTTCCCTTAGCTCAAAGCCAGTCTGGGTGTCCTCACTTGTTTCTGTGGGCAAGTTGGGGATTTCTGGCACCAGTGCTGTTTCTTCAGGGTCTTGGATTCTGTGGCATATACAGAGATTGTGGAGCACACAGCATGCGAGGATTATCTTGGAGACCTTTTGTGGACTGTACAGCATCTCTCCTCCTGGCCGTGCCAAACAGAGAAAGCGCGCTTTCAGCAGTCCGATGGTTCGTTCCACAATGCTTCGGGTTTTGCGATGTGCTGCATTGTAGCGTTCTTGGGCAGAGGTCTGTGGGTTTCTGACCGGAGTCATCACCCACGTTCTCTGCCCATATCCCTTGTCCGCTGTAGAAAAAACACAATGAGAGAGACATCAATTATTACTAGGAAATGTTTTGGGTTTCATTAGTAAACCAATAGCTTACTAGGCCACATATTTTAGGCTAAATACTTTGACATGGTTAATTATTTACCCAGTAGCCAGCCAGCTGGCATTTCGTTGTTTTCAAACTTTCTGCACAGGACTGACCGCTGCAGGACATAAGAATCATGGCATGAGCCGGGGAAGCCAGATCTCACGGCCCGCAGCTTCATGAGATCGATGTCAGTTCATCGAGTGGAACTGCTAACGGTTCCGATAATGCAGCTCCTGTGCACGGGGAGGGCGGAAAGGGATATGTGTACCATCAACGCACCCAAGCACATTCGGGATCCCTCCCATGCGATAGAATGCATGTTTTATTTTGGCAACCTCATCCTCATCCTCATGAAACTGGATGTTAATAGGGATCAGGTCACAAATAGCCAGTACTACCTGGATAAATATGCGGCTCATTGTAGCCTGGCTGATCCCGCTGAGGAGGGCAGAGGTTGCCTGGAAGGTCCCTCGTGCCAAAATGTTAAGACTGGCACATAAGCGTACTATGCCTGGAATGGATCTGGTGCATTTGGTCGATGGCTCGATTTTATGCTTAATCTGATCATATAGGGAATGTAGTGCAGCACGATTCAGACGGAAGCGGCTCCTGATCTGCTCGTCACTTAAATCCCACACTGAAAGGCGGATTCCAAAGGATCGGGGTGCCCTAAGCCTCACAGCCCCCTCCTCCCTGGCCTCCTGCTCTTCCAGCATTCTCACACATCCCTGCACCCATAACCCATACATCACCCTCTTATCCATCTCACACTCAACAGATATACAAAAGAAGCAAAAAAAAAAAAACAAAACCACAAACACACCACACATACAAGCAATCACACTACTCACACACTCACTACAATGCAGCTCACCACAAAACCAGAAGTATAGTGGTCTGACCCACCAGACTGCTGAAAGTCAACTTTCTAAGTTAGGCACAACCAAGAGGGGAGTTGCTGCACAGCCCACAAAAGGCCCCAAAATCAAGCCTCACTTGCTGTATGCTCCACAATATTTGCATATGCCAACAAAATCAAGCTCCTAAAGAAACAGCACTGATGTCAGAAATCACCCAACAAGCCACAGAGAGTGAGGACAAAACCCAGCCAGACACTCAAATGAGCTAAGGGACCAAAGCACCACACCACCACACCACAGCCTTTGCCACAGTGTAACAATACCAGAAGGTTGCCAAATCCAGCCATTTATACTTCACTGAGAAAAAGGACAGGTCCTCTTTGCCGCCTTTTGCGTTGCTCTGCTATTTCCTGTCTCCAATTAGCTGACCCAGGTGTGTGTGAAATGGAGTGCGCACGCGCACGCTAGTAGCGCTACTAGCGTACGTGAGCCGAAACTTGCGTGCATTAACGGACATGGCTGAAAATTCTGTGGTGGACCAATGAAAGGTAAGCTGCTCTTGATTTAAATAGCCGTTTGTATAGCCACATGTCACAAGTGTTTAATATACATGAGTACATTGTTGTCTTTGGTTGTGTGTTGTTTGGTTAATGAGCTCTGTAATTAGTTAATTAACTACCACACATGCTTCAATCACTGCAGTGGAGCTTTGGCTACAAGCACCTGGCCAGTATGTGTGAATCAATTAAGTGGACCTGTTTGTGATTGGCTGTTAGAGCACATAAAACCTGCCCAAACCCAACAAACGGTGATACCATTCTGTAGTCTGCATGCGTGCTTGTTGGTTGTGTATTGGTGTGTGTGTGCAGCTACAGGATGGAGCCAAATTCTGGGCATCTGCCGGCCACAGCTGGCCCAAGTAGGAGTGTGGTGGGTGCTGTGCGCAGACCTCCCTTAAGGAAAAGGGCCCAGCCTGAAGGTGATGCAGCACCCCAGGCTAAGCGCCCAGTTGCCAAGAGGGAGCCAGAATTTAATTTGGCTGAGAATAATACTCTTGTGCGCCTGACCCTCGCAAAATGGGAGCTGATATTTGGCTCCCAAAGAAAGTCTATAGGCAAACAAGAAAGGAGCAAATTGTGGGATGCCATTGGTGTTGAGCTTACTAGCAGTGCTCAACACTCACGTAGTGGCCCATCCTGCAGGAAACGCTTCTACACTTTGAAAAGGGCCCTTATGCAAAAGATGAATCATGATCTTGAGGTCGAGAGTGGGACCATCCAGGGTCCAAAGAGTACCTACAGGCCATATGAGGAGATGCTGAAGGCCAAAATTCCACTTGCTCGGCTGCAGGGTGTGGATGCTGGGGATGACACCACAGGTTGGACTGAAGGTACATATTTTCAGATTCAGATTTTCTGCTAATGTTAATTTATGTGATTTGCCTTTTCTCTTTCTGCCCAACTAACAGTAGGGCATGTGAAGTAGTACATTATACCTCATAAATGTTTTACTTTGCTGTCTGTTGCTTTCTGCATAGGTGCACATGGTGATGTCCATGAGTCGGGGGAGGTGGACACCCCAACTCCTGCCCTTCAAACAACCTCCAGCCTAACCCAGTCTGCCATTGAAGGTATTTTTCACTAATTTAGGTGCTGGTTATTTTGTGCCAAAATGGGTGTGTGAGCACCTCAAACAATAGATTTGACCACTGTTGATGACTAATAATATGTGCTTGCGGACTATTTACACGTCCACTTTACCCCTCTCTGCAACTAACTAACAAGGCCCTAACATGTGTAGCTATGTTGGAAGCCAGAGATGTGTGGCCATATATCTGCATATACATGTGTAAGCCACACTGGCCGTGCTTAGGGAATATTAGTGATTGAGCTGCTCACACACACCTAAATGCATGGTTTATTTAGTGCCGCACATTACCAATGGCTAAATGTTTTCTTTGCTTTTGCCTAGCTGCACCGCCATTGGCACCAGCATCTCCTCAGGAGCCAAGCTACTCTTTGGATGCTGGTGAGTGCATGTGTCAACCTTGCTTTATCCGCTTTAACACAAGTGCATGTCTTTCATTCGTCTTTTTTCTTTGTAGGCCAAGTGACTGGTTCATCTTTGGACCCCACTTCCGATGTTGCAGGTCAACAGGACCCTGTTGGTGTGTATTGCCTAAAAAAATGTATCCTTTATGCTGTTTATGTTACACTGGTTCTATTTGGTTAGTCTAATAATCTACATGTTTGCTATGTCAACTTGAAGATGCCTATTTGGAGTGGATTTGCCATCACCAGGGTCATTAGTATAGTATTTTGAGTGATTGCAATGCATTTGTTGTGGATATTGAAAGACAAACATTCACCCGAGTAGTGTTCGGAATATTTAGAGACATTAATTGTGTATTTTAGTTGGCCTGAATCTCGGAAGTGGCTGTCCGGAAAGGGCCCTTCAGGTTGAGGCTGCCAGAGATGAGGGTAAGTTTGTTTGGCTTGATTATCTATTAGGGATTTTTGAACAAGTTTTTGTAAAATTTAGTAGGCCAACTTGTGTTTAAACATGTATTTTCAAGGGCAAAGCTCGAGTGAGGGCCCAACTCCAGACATCTGGGAGAGTGCGGGTATGTGTAATTTGAGCAATGTGTCTTTTGGTTTTTAACCCAATTATTGGCTCATCTTCCTCTTACATACATGTTAGTAATCTGAGTTGACCAGATCCCTTTTGGCTAGTGTGTAATCTTCCACTTTGTGGAGGTATGGCCTCGATAGTCTATCCATCTTACATTTGATTTTGGTCCACTGACCTACTAACCCGACTTTCCTGTTTAGCATATGCCAACTTGCCCGATCTCTCAGATGTGGATTTGCCCCTCTCTGGCAGCCAGACATAGGTAAGAACACAGTCAGGGATGAGTCTCTAGATGTAGATATGTACCTGTAGCCAAAAATGTATGCCACACATTGGTGACCATATATTCCTATGGTTTAGACATTAAATGGCTACAAAGGTACACCAACATTTTACAAATAATGGGTTTGAAGACACTTAAACTATGCTAGACAAGGCACAACACAGTGTAAGTACAAAAATACAAAAATTTTTACCTTAAAGGCGGCCAACAGGCCCAACATTTGGCCGCACAGCGGCTCTAAACATCCCCCCCACCTTAACGACGCCTCTTCAAGGCCAGCAGCATAAGGCGAAGACGCAGGCTCGACTGCCACAGTCTGCGATGCTGGTTTACACAAGCTGTAGAGAGTACAAAAAAACCATATTAAAAATATAGAATGTGACCTCTACAGACACAGATGTAGCAATGTAATGTAAGTGGCTAAAATTAGCTGAGCCACACAATCACATTGTTGGCCACTGTGCCCTTAGGTGTTACCATTATACTAGTGGCTGGCTTAAATGTGACCACCACATCCCAAGCATACATTTACTCTTAACTCTTGGGACTAAAATAAGGTCTAAGTGCCAGTGTGTACATTTATTGGTTTAGTTACAGCCAAACATCAGGGCCTAAGTCCTAACGAGTAAACTTGTTTGGCCAAGAATCTTAGAGGTCACCACCTTAGCAGGCCAATTTTGTGGGGTAGAAACCACAATTTGCCACTATGTTGCCAAAACAAGAATGTGAGCCAACAATCAAGCATGCAGACATGCATGTAGGATTGTTGGACAAACACATGTAACCTAGATTTGTGTTGATTAAACACATAGGTACATTGTAAATGTCTCCAGAATTTACTATAAGACATAGGGGTCCCAAGTCTTTAGGCATATGAAGTGGGATGTACTCACCATCGCAGCTGTGGCTGGGGCCCATGCTGCTGGCCGTCCCAGGAGGTGTGGTGGTGATGTACACCGGCTCCGTCTGCGTGGCCACATCTGTCAGGAGAAAGCAAAAGAGAAAAGCAAAATTAGTGTGACAATGACACCTGACTATTTGACATCCATCTGGTTAGGGAGTCTGCCAAAACAAATGCTTGCATGGTTACACACATGTTGTCCGACATTAGCATATTTCCTGGTCCATGAGTTCTTGAAAATTATTTATGGTTGCAACATGGACACATAAAGATAATGTGCCAATAACCTGGACAGTGCAATGGTAAGGACTTATTTGCATTTTATTGTAGAATCTTACTAGTGTGCAACATGTGTTAGCCAGAACAACTTACAAAAATAACACATTTGCTAGCCCCCATCATGGTGTGGGCTGAAACATAGGGGTGGTTGCCAGTTGGATTGCACTGTAGTGGGGTTTGTGATGTTAATGTACATTAACAAACCAGCTTGTACTATGGAGCAGGAAACATGTGTATGTTAAAAGTGGGCCAAGACCCAGGATTTATACTATCCTGTGTTTTGGTCCACTTTGGCAGGGCACAACAATTTGAGGGAGAGACCGTCCGCCGCTGCTGCCTTCTGTGCATCACTCCTCCAGTGCGTGCGCACGCGCAGGCCATTCTGAAACGGAGAGCGCAGGCGCACACACATCTAGAGGGGCACGCAGGAGGCTGCGGCGGGGGCTTCTGCCACCCCCAATGAGGTAAGGAGTTTGTGGGCTTTTGGGGGGGGCCCTGGGT
This sequence comes from Gastrophryne carolinensis, assembly GCA_027917425.1. Lineage (NCBI taxonomy): Eukaryota > Metazoa > Chordata > Amphibia > Anura > Microhylidae > Gastrophryne > Gastrophryne carolinensis. The sequence goes on from CM051235.1 coordinate 459,448,979, forward strand.
GAGGGAGGTGATTGGGCAGGGAAGCTTATAGATTCCAAGTGTCAGAATGTCAGAACATAGTGAATGTGAGGGATAACAAAAAACACTTACCATGACTATGCCCGTGGAGAAGGCGTTGCCAATAGCTCCTGGAGGTGCCGCCTATATGATGCGCTGCAAATTTGAGTGGAATGGCAAGGGCTAAGTACAAATGGCCATATGTAACCTGTCACAGACTAACACTGACTAAATGTGCACTCACCAGGGGATGAACTGCCACTTGAAGCCCAGGGAGGGCTCTGAGGAGGAGGCGTGGAGCCTCGGCTCCTCACTCTCTGATCCAAAGATCCCCCAGGCAAAGGGCCACCCTCCTCCCTCTCACTCCCTGCTCCTTCAGGGAGTGTGGGAGAGTCCATTACTTCCACCCCACTTGGACTCCCCACTTGAGAGTGGCCCCTTGTCTGGTGAGACTCCTCAGATTCAGAGTGTGAGGAGCTGAGGCTAGAGCCTGACAGCCCCCCAGCAGCACACTCCTCTGGGGCGTCATCCCCTTCCTCCCCTGGGTCCTTTAAATATGACCCGCGAGAGGAATCCCTTCCCATGTTTCCCCAGGGGAGGACGCTTATCTGTGTGGAGGGGGTGAATGAAAAAAATTAAAATTACTCCCAAAAAGGGACACAGCTTACAATATTATTACCCTAAAAAAATAAACATAGCCTAAACTTCCACTTACCTGAAGCGTACGCATCATATAGGCGGTACACGCCTTTAGGGTCCCGGCGCTTGAAGTCGGACCACTTCTGCATGATGGAACGCACACTCAGGCTGGTGTTGAAGCGCCGGGACACTGTGGCCTTCACCTCCAGGGCTATCCGCTTCTTGCCCCCACGGGCATAATCATATTGGTGGATGCAGAAATCCTATGACAAATGAAAAAAAAAAGATTATCAATACATGACATCAGACCAATGGCCTAAACATTTATACTGAGAACAGATTAAACATATCATCCAAGGGAAATATACTCACTTTGACCACCTGGCCGTTTACGCGGCTATCCACCCTCTTCCTTTTTTGTTTTTGTGGCCCGGGGGGGGAGGGGGTAGAGGGGGGTTAGGTGGGGGAGGTGAGGTAGGTGGGGGAGGTGGGGGAGGGGTGGGGGGCCAGAGTCAGAGGAGGAGCTGGGGAGGCGCAGCACACGTCTTCTGTGCATGATTGTGGAAACGCAAAGGAGGAAACCGGAACTGGATATGACGAAAGCGACAGAAAAAAAAAAAAAAAAACGCTCCGCGCACTTGGAAGAAGCTAATATCCGCTACGTGCAAGTTAAGTGGCGGAAATAGGATTTTTACGCATTACAACAAGCTATTGGCCAAGACGCCATTAATTATTAGCTAGATTTAGCTGGGAAACGCAAAGGAGCAAACCGGAACTGGATATGACGAAAGCGGAAAAAAAATCACGCTCCGCGCATTAGGAACCAGCTAATGTCCGCTACGTGCAAGCTAAGTGGCGGAAATAGGATATTTACGCATTAAAACAAGCTATTGCCAAAGACGCCATTAATTATTAGCTTGATTTAGCTGGGTGTTCAATATCCTGTAATGCATAGGTCAGAGCAAAAACAGAGCTGGTTGCTTACAAATAACAATCTGATTCCTTAATAAAATAATAACACAATAAAACTATCCAACTACATGATAATGTTGCACACAGGAGAATGCATAACAGGTTGTTATGAGCTTGTACACCTGAACAAATCCAGCAGAATGTGGACATGCACGCTCAGAACTACAGTGTATTCATTAACAACGACTGGGGTCGCTGCAAGTGAATTCAGGGAAAATGGCAGAAAGGCACATGTATGAACAGCACAGCGCTGCACAACGCAGCACAGCGATGCTAGCGCCGCCACATAGCGAATCACAACAGCGACTGCAGAAACTCTGACCACCACAGATTCAACAAGGACAGGGCTGCCGAATAGCTTGGGCGCTGACAATTTCAATGAGCGAACGTGAGCGCCAAACATGAGTGACTAAAACGTAGCTTTACAAGCCATGTGTGTTGTGAAAGCAAGCTAATTTGAGGCTAATGTGTTTTGTGTGAGGAGATGCATTTTAGATTTCACTCACAACATTCCAGTGTAAAAATTACATCTTTCATACAAAAAACTTTAAAAACAAGACATATCCTAAACAACCCGTGTTTAAATCTCGCCGGCACTAGCCTCATTTAGCGTGATAAATGCGTGATTGTGTTCGCAGCCTGGCGTTCTGGAGTCGGTAGCCGCCGATAGCTGGCGCTACCTGGCGCGAGTGAGACACTACCTGGCGCTATTGCTTGATGAATAAGGGCCTAGGTGTCAGGAGTAAAGCCCCACAGAAATGGCTCTCTGCCAGGGCAGTGAATGCACAGATCAGTTGCCCCAGAGATTTGGGTTGAAATGATAGCATTCAAAGTGACTGTTCATGCAAGCCCCCTAAACAATGCTATGCCCTCCCTGTACATTGAGGTATTAAACCACAATGGTGTCTTGGGATAACTGGGAATCCCTTGGTCCCATAAACAGGCTGTGAACATGTTGGAGAGGAGGAGATGATTGATGTTAGCAGGCATACTTCTATTCACAGAGTCACAAGTAAAGAATCAGTCACTAGGTGGCACCAAATTAAGGGGAGGAGCAAGAATATACTAAGGGCTGATGGCCTGAGAAGCTTTGTGATACACCTGCTGGAGGACATTGAAACAAGAACTGTGATGAATAGCAGCACAATGGTACCAGCCAGGTAGATAGGGTTTTTTATTTTAAAACAACTGTCCTTTTTAGGACTTTTTTTTTAGAGAAAGCATTTTTAGTCAAGGATTGATAGATGTTTAAGCACGCAATTGTCCTTTTCAGGACATTTAGTGGGGGAAAACTGCTGGAGTGAGGGTAAAATAGGTAAGGTATCAACACATTGTAATAGCCTCTCCGTGTCAGTACTCTGATAGTACTGCAGCTGTGTCAGTACTCTGTAATAGCCTCTCAGTATCAGTAATCTGATAGTACTGCAGCAGTGTCAGTACTCTGTAATAGCCTCTCTGTGTCAGTACTCTGATAGTACTGCAGCAGTGTCAGTGCTCTGTAATAGCCTCTCAGTATCAGTACTCTGATAGTATTGCAGCAGTGTCAGTACTCTGTAATAGCCTCTCAGTATCAGTACTCTGATAGTACTGCAGCTGTGTCAGTACTCTGTAATAGCCTCTCAGTATCAGTACTCTGATAGTACTGCAGCTGTGTCAGTACTCTGTAATAGCCTCTCAGTATCAGTACTCTGATAGTACTGCAGCTGTGTCAGTACTCTGTAATAGCCTCTCAGTATCAGTACTCTGATAGTACTGCAGCTGTGCCAGTACTCTGAGAGCACTGTATCAGATAAAGCCAGCATCCAGTTAAAACCTGTACTTTATTCTATTCGATATTTAAAAATAGTCTTACAGGTGGCAAGTTTCAATTAAATAAATCACGCTATGTGTTTCAGAGTCTTCACTCCTTAGTCATGCATGTATCTACAATACAGCCACGGGATCAAGGGAAGGAAGATAGGACAGGGTCCTCCACCAACAACAAAACAACATTACATTTATTTATAGATTATATGTAGAGATGAGCGAACTTTTGAAAAATTGGATTCGACTGATTCGCCGAATTTTCCGACAAAAATCGTTTCGACCCGAATAAATTCGCGACGAATCGATATTAAAAACGGCTATTTCTGAGCCTCCTAGAGCCTCAATAGGGTTGTAAACCATTCTGCCTTGCTGTAACACGCACAGGATGCGTGCTGGGTTAGTTAAATAATACTTTGAAGAAATATCACATGCAGATCAGAGGCATCGCTAATAGAATCGCAGAGCGGCACAATTGAATTCAAGAGAGTTGAAGTGGCATCACTATGAGGGGCAGGAGCCCAAACATTGCTTTAAAGAGACACTGGAGTTGGCTTCAGGAGCCCAAAAATTGGATGAATCACACCCTGGAGTTGGCAGCAGCAGCAGCAGCAGGAGCCCAAAAATTGGATGAATCACACCCTGGAGTTGGCAGCAGCAGGAGCCCAAATATTACTTTAAAGAGACCCTGGGGTTGGCTTCAGGAGCCCAAAAATTGGATGAATCACACCCTGGAGTTGGCAGCAGCAGCAGCAGGAGCCCAAATATTACTTTAAGGAGACACTGGAGTTGGCTTCAGTAGCCCAAAAATTGGATGAATCACACCCTGGAGTTGGCAGCAGCAGCAGGAGCCCAAATATTACTTTAAAGAGACCCTGGGGTTGGCCTCAGGAGCCCAAAAATTGGATGAATCACACCCTGGAGTTGGCAGCAGCAGGAGCCCAAACATTACTTTAAAGAGACCCTGGGGTTGGCCTCAGGAGCCCAAAAATTGGATGAATCACACCCTGGAGTTGGCAGCAGCAGCAGCAGGAGCCCAAATATTACTTTAAAGAGACACTGGAGTTGGCTTCAGTAGCCCAAAAATTGGATGAATCACACCCTGGAGTTGGCAGCAGCAGCAGGAGCCCAAATATTACTTTAAAGAGACCCTGGGGTTGGCCTCAGGAGCCCAAAAATTGGATGAATCACACCCTGGAGTTGGCAGCAGCAGGAGCCCAAACATTACTTTAAAGAGACCCTGGGGTTGGCCTCAGGAGCCCAAAAATTGGATGAATCACACCCTGGAGTTGGCAGCAGCAGCAGCAGGAGCCCAAATATTACTTTAAAGAGACACTGGAGTTGGCTTCAGTAGCCCAAAAATTGGATGAATCACACCCTGGAGTTGGCAGCAGCAGCAGGAGCCCAAATATTACTTTAAAGAGACCCTGGGGTTGGCCTCAGGAGCCCAAAAATTGGATGAATCACACCCTGGAGTTGGCAGCAGCAGGAGCCCAAACATTACTTTAAAGAGACCCTGGGGTTGGCCTCAGGAGCCCAAAAATTGGATGAATCACACCCTGGAGTTGGCAGAAGTTGGCAGTAGCAGCAGCAGGAGCCCAAACATTACTTTAAACAGACCCTGGGGTTGGCCTCAGGAGCCCAAAAATTGGATGAATCACACCCTGGAGTTGGCAGCAGCAGCAGCAGGAGCCCAAATATTACTTTAAAGAGACACTGGGGTTGGCTTCAGGAGCCCAAAAATTGGATGAATCACACCCTGGAGTTGCAAGCAGCAGCAGGAGCCCAAACATTACTTTAAACAGACCCTGGGGTTGGCCTCAGGAGCCCAAAAATTGGATGAATCACACCCTGGAGTTGGCAGCAGCAGGAGCCCAAACATTACTTTAAAGAGACCCTGGGGTTGGCCTCAGGAGCCCAAAAATTGGATGAATCACACCCTGGAGTTGGCAGCAGCAGCAGCAGGAGCCCAAATATTACTTTAAAGAGACACTGGAGTTGGCTTCAGTAGCCCAAAAATTGGATGAATCACACCCTGGAGTTGGCAGCAGCAGCAGCAGGAGCCCAAACATTACTTTAAACAGACCCTGGGGTTGGCCTCAGGAGCCCAAAAATTGGATGAATCACACCCTGGAGTTGCAAGCAGCAGCAGGAGCCCAAACATTACTTTAAACAGACCCTGGGGTTGGCCTCAGGAGCCCAAAAATTGGATGAATCACACCCTGGAGTTGGCAGCAGCAGCAGCAGGAGCCCAAATATTACTTTAAAGAGACACTGGGGTTGGCTTCAGGAGCCCAAAAATTGGATGAATCACACCCTGGAGTTGGCAGCAGCAGCAGCAGCAGGAGCCCAAAAATTGGATGAATCACACCCTGGAGTTGGCAGCAGCAGCAGCAGGAGCCCAAATATTACTTTAAAGAGACCCTGGGGTTGGCTTCAGGAGCCCAAAAATTGGATGAATCACACCCTGGAGTTGGCAGCAGCAGCAGCAGGAGCCCAAATATTACTTTAAAGAGACACTGGAGTTGGCTTCAGTAGCCCAAAAATTGGATGAATCACACCCTGGAGTTGGCAGCAGCAGCAGGAGCCCAAATATTACTTTAAAGAGACCCTGGGGTTGGCCTCAGGAGCCCAAAAATTGGATGAATCACACCCTGGAGTTGGCAGCAGCAGGAGCCCAAACATTACTTTAAAGAGACCCTGGGGTTGGCCTCAGGAGCCCAAAAATTGGATGAATCACACCCTGGAGTTGGCAGCAGCAGCAGCAGGAGCCCAAATATTACTTTAAAGAGACACTGGAGTTGGCTTCAGTAGCCCAAAAATTGGATGAATCACACCCTGGAGTTGGCAGCAGCAGCAGGAGCCCAAATATTACTTTAAAGAGACCCTGGGGTTGGCCTCAGGAGCCCAAAAATTGGATGAATCACACCCTGGAGTTGGCAGCAGCAGGAGCCCAAACATTACTTTAAAGAGACCCTGGGGTTGGCCTCAGGAGCCCAAAAATTGGATGAATCACACCCTGGAGTTGGCAGCAGCAGCAGCAGGAGCCCAAATATTACTTTAAAGAGACACTGGAGTTGGCTTCAGTAGCCCAAAAATTGGATGAATCACACCCTGGAGTTGGCAGCAGCAGCAGGAGCCCAAATATTACTTTAAAGAGACCCTGGGGTTGGCCTCAGGAGCCCAAAAATTGGATGAATCACACCCTGGAGTTGGCAGCAGCAGGAGCCCAAACATTACTTTAAAGAGACCCTGGGGTTGGCCTCAGGAGCCCAAAAATTGGATGAATCACACCCTGGAGTTGGCAGAAGTTGGCAGTAGCAGCAGCAGGAGCCCAAACATTACTTTAAACAGACCCTGGGGTTGGCCTCAGGAGCCCAAAAATTGGATGAATCACACCCTGGAGTTGGCAGCAGCAGCAGCAGGAGCCCAAATATTACTTTAAAGAGACACTGGGGTTGGCTTCAGGAGCCCAAAAATTGGATGAATCACACCCTGGAGTTGGCAGCAGCAGCAGCAGCAGGAGCCCAAAAATTGGATGAATCACACCCTGGAGTTGGCAGCAGCAGCAGCAGGAGCCCAAATATTACTTTAAAGAGACCCTGGGGTTGGCTTCAGGAGCCCAAAAATTGGATGAATCACACCCTGGAGTTGGCAGCAGCAGCAGCAGGAGCCCAAATATTACTTTAAAGAGACACTGGAGTTGGCTTCAGTAGCCCAAAAATTGGATGAATCACACCCTGGAGTTGGCAGCAGCAGCAGGAGCCCAAATATTACTTTAAAGAGACCCTGGGGTTGGCCTCAGGAGCCCAAAAATTGGATGAATCACACCCTGGAGTTGGCAGCAGCAGGAGCCCAAACATTACTTTAAAGAGACCCTGGGGTTGGCCTCAGGAGCCCAAAAATTGGATGAATCACACCCTGGAGTTGGCAGCAGCAGCAGCAGGAGCCCAAATATTACTTTAAAGAGACACTGGAGTTGGCTTCAGTAGCCCAAAAATTGGATGAATCACACCCTGGAGTTGGCAGCAGCAGCAGGAGCCCAAATATTACTTTAAAGAGACCCTGGGGTTGGCCTCAGGAGCCCAAAAATTGGATGAATCACACCCTGGAGTTGGCAGCAGCAGCAGCAGGAGCCCAAATATTACTTTAAAGAGACACTGGAGTTGGCTTCAGTAGCCCAAAAATTGGATGAATCACACCCTGGAGTTGGCAGCAGCAGCAGGAGCCCAAATATTACTTTAAAGAGACACTGGAGTTGGCTTCAGTAGCCCAAAAATTGGATGAATCACACCCTGGAGTTGGCAGCAGCAGCAGCAGGAGCCCAAACATTACTTTAAACAGACCCTGGGGTTGGCCTCAGGAGCCCAAAAATTGGATGAATCACACCCTGGAGTTGCAAGCAGCAGCAGGAGCCCAAACATTACTTTAAACAGACCTTGGGGTTGGCCTCAGGAGCCCAAAAATTGGATGACTCACACCCTGGAGTTGGCAGCAGCAGCAGCAGGAGCCCAAATATTACTTTAAAGAGACACTGGGGTTGGCTTCAGGAGCCCAAAAATTGGATGAATCACACCCTGGAGTTGGCAGCAGCAGCAGCAGGAGCCCAAATATTACTTTAAAGAGACACTGGAGTTGGCTTCAGTAGCCCAAAAATTGGATGAATCACACCCTGGAGTTGGCAGCAGCAGCAGCAGGAGCCCAAACATTACTTTAAACAGACCCTGGGGTTGGCCTCAGGAGCCCAAAAATTGGATGAATCACACCCTGGAGTTGGCAGCAGCAGCAGCAGGAGCCCAAACATTACTTTAAACAGACCCTGGGGTTGGCCTCAGGAGCCCAAAAATTGGATGAATCACACCCTGGAGTTGCAAGCAGCAGCAGGAGCCCAAACATTACTTTAAACAGACCCTGGGGTTGGCTTCAGGAGCCCAAAAATTGGATGAATCACACCCTGTGGAGAGTCATGTGGAGAAAAAGTAGCTTAGTTAGTAATATCTACATAAAATTATGAATAAACAAATGCAAAAGTTTGCCAAAGTGAAGTTTTGTTTGAGGGTGTGTTTCCACCTTTTAATTAAATCAGAAACAAGAAGGTATCATTGCCTCTGACTAATTAGCCCTCAAAAATTCTTGGAATTTTTAATCTGGAATCATGTCTGATCCGTCTTATCCGAAGAATATTAATAAAAAGTAAGAGTAACGTAAAGGATTTTTTATCAATACTTACTTGTGGTCCGATGCGGAGGAATGTCTGTAACTGGAGAGCAGCGCCTTAAATCTGTTTTGCACGATCCATCTTTCTTGGTCTGGCCCCGTCATCAATCTACTGGAATACATCAGGCATTGTTGGGAGGAAAGCTTGGCTGATCCATGCGCCATTCATTTCCACGCAGGGCAGTCTCTGGAAAAAAAAAGTCTGTATAAACCAGGGTCTTTTTCATATAAAAACAAATGGTTATTCTTGCTTTTCAACCATATGTTCCACAGCTTTACCAGTCATTGTGTCAGCCAATGAAGCAACTTTGTCTCGAAGTGCTGCAAAAGCAGTCCACTGCATCACAAGTGGCATCTGACACCCCCAGTCAACTGTCTGTCTGTTATGCTTTGGGTTCAGCTCCACTATCCATTGATCTGATATCCAAGATCTGATAATCATAAAATTCAGCAGCTACTGCCCAGCCAAGAAGTGGAGGAGACACTCGCCTCTTCTTCCACTATCCGGCAATTAGTGATGAGGAGAGTGTCGTGGGAGGAGGTGTTGCAAGCCGAGGTAGTGGAAGAGGGTCCCTGGAGTCTGCGGCGGTGGCGGCGGCAGCAGCAGCGAATTATTGCGGACTGTTGGTAGGAAAAATCAGCTACTCAGCGATGTGGCAGTGTTCCATGCAGCATCCTGTGGAGAAAAAGTAGGTTAGTTAGTGTATATACATAAAATTATGAATAGACAAATGCAATAGTATTGCGAAAGTGAAGTTTTGTTTGAGGGTGTGTTTCCACCTTGCAATTAAATCAGAAACAACTAGCTATCATTTGCCTCTGAATAATTAGCCCTCAAAAATTCTTGGAATTTTTAATCTTGATGTCTGAGGGATTTCTCCTCTCAGACAGCGTCACCATAAGTCCAGCCTGCTGCATTACCCAGTGGTGGACCTTTCAGAGAACTGATGGCTTGTGCCGAGCCGAGGTGGAGAGTCACATGGCATGGTTGTTGAACAGAAGGTGGGCCAGTCCTTTAGCCTGTCAGTGTGTACCAAAGTGCACAGTGTTGTCTACGCCTGGAGCTGTAACTATAGACTCATGGTGGACAATATATATCCTTTTAGGCCCCCTTGGTGATTGTGGTTTCACGCTGTTCTTCACATGGTTTTCCTTGACCATCAGAGTCACACATGGGAGGAACTACTAAAAATGAGAACTCAATCCATGAAAGCATTGCTTAATCCACGAAAACTGCAAATTTGGACCCATGGTGACTGACACTTGGAAGAACATCTTGTTTGCGCTGCGACAAGGAAGCCAGAGTCATGCGTCCTGACATGGCACACGTGTTCAGTCTAGTTTTGAAGTCTTGCCCCCATCTGAAAGACATCCGAACAACAGGAAAGAAAGTTAGCATGCACTTCTGGCACTCCTACACCACCAAGCACAACCTTATTGAGCCTCAGCGTCACAACGGTGTACCCCACCATAGTCTGATTTGCGATGTTTCCACCCGTTGGAATTCCACCCTCCATATGCAGGATCCACTATAGCAGTGGTCCCCAACCCTGTCCTCAAGGCCCACCAACAGGCCAGGCTTTGCAGATCTCCACAAAGATGCTCAGGTGGAGTAATTAGTGCAGCTGCAGAGCAATAGAGCTGGCTATTTGGAGATCCAAAAAACATGACATGTTGGTGGGCCTTGAGGACAGGGTTGAGGACCACTGCACTATAGGAACAGAGAAAAGCCATCACGGATTTCTGGATGATCCAAACGGATAGGGGGACACCCCTGTGTAAATTCAATGTAAACCATTGGCAGCTCATACGTGACACCGACCGTTTGCTCAGGCCCTTTGAGGAAGCTACATTATTAGTCAGTTGCCAGGACTATGAGATGAACGATGAGATTCCACTGCTTCATGTACTACAACACATGTTGGAAAGCATGGCTGGTCAGGGCACTGGAGACATGGCACATACATTTCACAGCCACATGAAGCCTGTGGGGGCTGAAGTGGAGGAGGAGGAGGGGGTGGGGCACAGCAAACCACAGTTTAGGTTTCACAAAATGACCATTTTATCTAGTCATCTGACAGGAGAGGAGGAGCAGGAGCAGCCACAGGAGCTAGAGGGTTGTGAGTAAGGCGAGACAGAGGACCCAGACACACCATGGCAGTTTACAGTGGAGATGGAGACAGGTAGTCCCTCCGAGTCACTTGCACAAATGGCACGATGCATGCTCACATGCATGCGTACTAGTGAGCGCAGAATTGTCTCCATTTGTCAGCGGGAAGACTTCTGGCTCTCCAACTTATTGGACCCTCGCTTCCGGCACAAAATGGGGGCATTTTTTACGCCCACTGAGAGGGAGGACAAACTGACCTACTACAGAGACATCCCACGTAGTCAGTTGGGCGATGTCTATCTGCGCCATGGCCCATACTCCCGCAGGTCTGACTCGGGGGGAAGTCTGCGATCACCTTCCACTGCCATGGCTGCTGGGGGGGTGGAAGGAGCAGCAGCAGCAGCTCCATCAGCAGCAGCCTCAGTCTTCAGTCGCTAGTGAGTAGCTTTCTACACCCGCATAGTGAGTCTACTCATGAGCAGCAGGAAGACCTGGAGCTGGACCTCAAACAGCAGGTCATGTCATACCTTGACATGACCATGCCAACACACCTTCAAGATCCACTGGATTTGCTGGGAAGCCAAACTTGACTTGTGCCCGCAACTAGCAGAGTTTGCCCTGGAAAAGCTGTACTGGCCGGACAGTAGTTGATTTAGATGGCAACTGGGCTGCTCTATATAACGAAGCAAAATGGCAAATTTACCTCACTATATAAGCTATTGCCCCTCAGATTTACACAGGGGCTGCTCTATATTATGCTGCAAAATGGCAAATTAACCTCACAATATAAGCTATTGCAGCTCTATATAAATAAAAATAAATAAATAAAAAAAGGGCCTGTAGAAGCTTATTTAGTATAACAGATAGGGTGACATGTGCTGGTTTGGGATGCCCATATGGGCTAGTGTTTTGGCAGCAGTACAAAAACCAATGCAAAATGCAATAGCTTAATAAAGCTGATGCTGATCAACGCTTATTTAGTATAACAGATGGGGTGCAACATGCAGGTTTGGGATGCCCTGCGGCCTGGTGTATTTAAAGCAGACCAAAACCAATTCAAAATGCAATAACTTAATAAAGCTGAGGCTGTAGATGCTTATTTAGTATAAACAGGTAGGGTGCAAGGTGCAGCTTTGGGGTGCCCTGCGGCCTGGTTAAATGAAAGCAGTCAAAAAGGAAGTGCAAACTGAAGTAGCTTAATGAAGCTGATGCTGATCAACGCTTATGTTGTATACCAGATAGGGTGCAAGGTGCAGCTTTGGGGTGCCCTGCGGCCTGGTTTATTAAAATCAGTCAAAAACAAGTGCAAACTGAAGTAGCCTGATCAACGCTTATGTTGTATAACAGATAGGTTTAAAATAGCATGTGCCTTGGGATGCCCGTGTGGCCTGTTATATTTCAAGCTGAACAAAAAGTAACAATAATCCAAGTATGAGACATCATTTTGACCTTCTTCACAGCGCCATACTTTGAAAAAAAAAAATTAATTTCATGCCGATCAATCCAAAGGTCAATGCCCCTAACAAAAATAGTGTTCGGCATAAGTTTTCCTTCTGGAAGGACGTAACCTTTAGTTTACATGGTTGGGGTAGGTTATCTTACAAATTGGGATACCCCAGGCAGCAGTGTCATTGAAAGAGACAGATTGTAATGCAGGCCATACGCAAGCAGAGAAACTCAGGCTGCAACAGGCCTATTTAGTTTACATGGTTGGGGTAGGTTATCTTACAAATTGGGATACCCCACTGTATATGAAACCGAATATAAATGCACACCCAAAAGTGGACACTCAGCCTCCAAGAGGCCTGCTTAGTTTAAATAAGAGAGCTGCTTAGTATGGTAGGTAGGTTATGTTATGTTACAGAATGGGATGCCCCAAGCAGACTTGAGATCAGTATATATGCACACAGCAGCAGTGTGTTAGCAGGCTCATACAGGCCAAATTTCTTTAAATAAATGTGCAGCTTACAGTAAATGCAGAGGCTAATGGTATGTTACAGAATGGGATGCCCCAAAGCTGACTTGAGATCAGTATATATGCACACAGCAGCAGTGTGTTAGCAGGCTCATACAGGCCAAATTTCTTTAAATAACTGTGCAGCTTACAGTTAATGCAGAGGCTAATGGTATGTTACAGAATGGGATGCCCCAAGCAGACTTGAGATCAGTATATATGCACACAGCAGCAGTGTGTTAGCAGGCTCATACAGGCCAAATTTCTTTAAATAAATGTGCAGCTTACAGTAAATGCAGAGGCTAATGGTATGTTACAGAATGGGATGCCCCAAAGCTGACTTGAGATCAGTATATATGCACACAGCAGCAGTGTGTTAGCAGGCTCATACAGGCCAAATTTCTTTAAATAACTGTGCAGCTTACAGTTAATGCAGAGGCTAATGGTATGTTACAGAATGGGATGCCCCAAGCAGACTTGAGATCAGTATATATGCACACAGCAGCAGTGTGTTAGCAGGCTCATACAGGCCAAATTTCTTTAAATAAATGTGCAGCTTACAGTAAATGCAAAGGCTAATGGTATGTTACAGAATGGGATGCCCCAAAGCTGACTTGAGATCAGTATATATGCACACAGCAGCAGTGTGTTAGCAGGCTCATACAGGCCAAATTTCTTTAAATAACTGTGCAGCTTACAGTTAATGCAGAGGCTAATGGTATGTTACAGAATGGGATGCCCCAAGCAGACTTGAGATCAGTATATATGCACACAGCAGCAGTGTGTTAGCAGGCTCATACAGGCCAAATTTCTTTAAATAACTGTGCAGCTTACAGTTAATGCAGAGGCTAATGGTATGTTACAGAATGGGATGCCCCAAGCAGACTTGAGATCAGTATATATGCACACAGCAGCAGTGTGTTAGCAGGCTCATACAGGCCAAATTTCTTTAAATAAATGTGCAGCTTACAGTAAATGCAGAGGCTAATGGTATGTTACAGAATGGGATGCCCCAAAGCTGACTTGAGATCAGTATATATGCACACAGCAGCAGTGTGTTAGCAGGCTCATACAGGCCAAATTTCTTTAAATAACTGTGCAGCTTACAGTTAATGCAGAGGCTAATGGTATGTTACAGAATGGGATGTCCCAAAAACCAGAGAGCACCTGGCAGGCAGCAGTAAGACTATGCACAGCAAAAGTGTCTTTATCATGCCTAATTTCAATTAGAATAGGTGCAAATGGTTAGGTTCTTAAATAGAGGCTGGTGTAGTCACAGAATGGGATGCCCTAAAAACCAGCAGTAAGTACACCTGGCAGGGACAAGTAGTGCTATGCCCAGCAAAAGTGTCTTTATCAGGCCTAATTTCAAATATGATAAGAGCAAATGCTTATATGGTCTTAAACAGAGGCTGCTGTAGTCACAGAATGGGATGCCCCAAATAGGAGTGCACCTGGCAGGGTCCAGTAGTGCTTTGCCCAGCAAAAGTGTCTTTATCAGGCCTAATTTCAAATATGATAAGAGCAAATGCTTATATGGTCTTAAACAGAGGCTGCTGTAGTCACAGAATCGGATGCCCCAAATAGGAGTGCACCTGGCAGGGTCCAGTAGTGCTATGCCCAGCAAAAGTGTCTTTATCAGGCCTAATTTCAAATATGATAAGTGAAAATGGTTATACGGTCTTAAACAGAGGCTGCTGTAGTCACAGAATGGGATGCCCCAAATAGGAGTGCACCTGGCAGGGTCCAGTAGTGCTTTGCCCAGCAAAAGTGTCTTTATCAGGCCTAATTTCAAATATGATAAGAGCAAATGCTTATATGGTCTTAAACAGAGGCTGCTGTAGTCACAGAATGGGATGCCCCAAATAGGAGTGCACCTGGCAGGGTCCAGTAGTGCTATGCCCAGCAAAAGTGTCTTTATCAGGCCTAATTTCAAATATGATAAGAGCAAATGCTTATATGGTCTTAAACAGAGGCTGCTGTAGTCACAGAATGGGATGCCCCAAATAGGAGTGCACCTGGCAGGGTCCAGTAGTGCTTTGCCCAGCAAAAGTGTCTTTATCAGGCCTAATTTCAAATATGATAAGAGCAAATGCTTATATGGTCTTAAACAGAGGCTGCTGTAGTCACAGAATGGGATGCCCCAAATAGGAGTGCACCTGGCAGGGTCCAGTAGTGCTATGCCCAGCAAAAGTGTCTTTATCAGGCCTAATTTCAAATATGATAAGTGAAAATGGTTATACGGTCTTAAACAGAGGCTGCTGTAGTCACAGAATGGGATGCCCCAAATAGGAGTCCACCTGGCAGGGTCCAGTAGTGCTTTGCCCAGCAAAAGTGTCTTTATCAGGCCTAATTTCAAATATGATAAGAGCAAATGCTTATATGGTCTTAAACAGAGGCTGCTGTAGTCACAGAATGGGATGCCCCAAATAGGAGTGCACCTGGCAGGGTCCAGTAGTGCTATGCCCAGCAAAAGTGTCTTTATCAGGCCTAATTTCAAATATGATAAGAGCAAATGCTTATATGGTCTTAAACAGAGGCTGCTGTAGTCACAGAATGGGATGCCCCAAATAGGAGTGCACCTGGCAGGGTCCAGTAGTGCTTTGCCCAGCAAAAGTGTCTTTATCAGGCCTAATTTCAAATATGATAAGAGCAAATGCTTATATGGTCTTAAACAGAGGCTGCTGTAGTCACAGAATGGGATGCCCCAAATAGGAGTGCACCTGGCAGGGTCCAGTAGTGCTTTGCCCAGCAAAAGTGTCTTTATCAGGCCTAATTTCAAATATGATAAGAGCAAATGCTTATATGGTCTTAAACAGAGGCTGCTGTAGTCACAGAATGGGATGCCCCAAATAGGAGTGCACCTGGCAGGGTCCAGTAGTGCTATGCCCAGCAAAAGTGTCTTTATCAGGCTAATTTCAAATATGATAAGAGCAAATGCTTATATGGTCTTAAACAGAGGCTGCTTTAGTCACAGAATGGGATGCCATGGCAGGGACAAGTTGTGCTATGCCCAGCAAAAGTGTCTTTATCAGGCCTAATTTCAAATATGATAAGAGCAAATGCTTATATGGTCTTAAACAGAGGCTGCTGTAGTCACAGAATGGGATGCCCCAAATAGGAGTGCACCTGGCAGGGTCCAGTAGTGCTATGCCCAGCAAAAGTGTCTTTATCAGGCCTAATTTCAAATATGATAAGTGAAAATGGTTATACGGTCTTAAACAGAGGCTGCTGTAGTCACAGAATGGGATGCCCCAAATAGGAGTGCACCTGGCAGGGTCCAGTAGTGCTTTGCCCAGCAAAAGTGTCTTTATCAGGCCTAATTTCAAATATGATAAGAGCAAATGCTTATATGGTCTTAAACAGAGGCTGCTGTAGTCACAGAATGGGATGCCCCAAATAGGAGTGCACCTGGCAGGGTCCAGTAGTGCTATGCCCAGCAAAAGTGTCTTTATCAGGCCTAATTTCAAATATGATAAGAGCAAATGCTTATATGGTCTTAAACAGAGGCTGCTGTAGTCACAGAATGGGATGCCCCAAATAGGAGTGCACCTGGCAGGGTCCAGTAGTGCTTTGCCCAGCAAAAGTGTCTTTATCAGGCCTAATTTCAAATATGATAAGAGCAAATGCTTATATGGTCTTAAACAGAGGCTGCTGTAGTCACAGAATGGGATGCCCCAAATAGGAGTGCACCTGGCAGGGTCCAGTAGTGCTATGCCCAGCAAAAGTGTCTTTATCAGGCCTAATTTCAAATATGATAAGTGAAAATGGTTATACGGTCTTAAACAGAGGCTGCTGTAGTCACAGAATGGGATGCCCCAAATAGGAGTGCACCTGGCAGGGTCCAGTAGTGCTTTGCCCAGCAAAAGTGTCTTTATCAGGCCTAATTTCAAATATGATAAGAGCAAATGCTTATATGGTCTTAAACAGAGGCTGCTGTAGTCACAGAATGGGATGCCCCAAATAGGAGTGCACCTGGCAGGGTCCAGTAGTGCTATGCCCAGCAAAAGTGTCTTTATCAGGCCTAATTTCAAATATGATAAGAGCAAATGCTTATATGGTCTTAAACAGAGGCTGCTGTAGTCACAGAATGGGATGCCCCAAATAGGAGTGCACCTGGCAGGGTCCAGTAGTGCTTTGCCCAGCAAAAGTGTCTTTATCAGGCCTAATTTCAAATATGATAAGAGCAAATGCTTATATGGTCTTAAACAGAGGCTGCTGTAGTCACAGAATGGGATGCCCCAAATAGGAGTGCACCTGGCAGGGTCCAGTAGTGCTTTGCCCAGCAAAAGTGTCTTTATCAGGCCTAATTTCAAATATGATAAGAGCAAATGCTTATATGGTCTTAAACAGAGGCTGCTGTAGTCACAGAATGGGATGCCCCAAATAGGAGTGCACCTGGCAGGGTCCAGTAGTGCTATGCCCAGCAAAAGTGTCTTTATCAGGCTAATTTCAAATATGATAAGAGCAAATGCTTATATGGTCTTAAACAGAGGCTGCTTTAGTCACAGAATGGGATGCCATGGCAGGGACAAGTTGTGCTATGCCCAGCAAAAGTGTCTTTATCAGGCCTAATTTCAAATATGATAAGAGCAAATGCTTATATGGTCTTAAACAGAGGCTGCTGTAGTCACAGAATGGGATGCCCCAAATAGGAGTGCACCTGGCAGGGTCCAGTAGTGCTTTGCCCAGCAAAAGTGTCTTTATCAGGCCTAATTTCAAATATGATAAGAGCAAATGCTTATATGGTCTTAAACAGAGGCTGCTGTAGTCACAGAATGGGATGCCCCAAATAGGAGTGCACCTGGCAGGGTCCAGTAGTGCTTTGCCCAGCAAAAGTGTCTTTATCAGGCCTAATTTCAAATATGATAAGAGCAAATGCTTATATGGTCTTAAACAGAGGCTGCTGTAGTCACAGAATGGGATGCCCCAAATAGGAGTGCACCTGGCAGGGTCCAGTAGTGCTATGCCCAGCAAAAGTGTCTTTATCAGGCCTAATTTCAAATATGATAAGAGCAAATGCTTATATGGTCTTAAACAGAGGCTGCTGTAGTCACAGAATGGGATGCCCCAAATAGGAGTGCACCTGGCAGGGTCCAGTAGTGCTTTGCCCAGCAAAAGTGTCTTTATCAGGCCTAATTTCAAATATGATAAGAGCAAATGCTTATATGGTCTTAAACAGAGGCTGCTGTAGTCACAGAATGGGATGCCCCAAATAGGAGTGCACCTGGCAGGGTCCAGTAGTGCTTTGCCCAGCAAAAGTGTCTTTATCAGGCCTAATTTCAAATATGATAAGAGCAAATGCTTATATGGTCTTAAACAGAGGCTGCTGTAGTCACAGAATGGGATGCCCCAAATAGGAGTGCACCTGGCAGGGTCCAGTAGTGCTTTGCCCAGCAAAAGTGTCTTTATCAGGCCTAATTTCAAATATGATAAGAGCAAATGCTTATATGGTCTTAAACAGAGGCTGCTGTAGTCACAGAATGGGATGCCCCAAATAGGAGTGCACCTGGCAGGGTCCAGTAGTGCTTTGCCCAGCAAAAGTGTCTTTATCAGGCCTAATTTCAAATATGATAAGAGCAAATGCTTATATGGTCTTAAACAGAGGCTGCTGTAGTCACAGAATGGGATGCCCCAAATAGGAGTGCACCTGGCAGGGTCCAGTAGTGCTATGCCCAGCAAAAGTGTCTTTATCAGGCCTAATTTCAAATATGATAAGTGAAAATGGTTATACGGTCTTAAACAGAGGCTGCTGTAGTCACAGAATGGGATGCCCCAAATAGGAGTGCACCTGGCAGGGTCCAGTAGTGCTTTGCCGAGCAAAAGTGTCTTTATCAGGCCTAATTTCAAATATGATAAGAGCAAATGCTTATATGGTCTTAAACAGAGGCTGCTGTAGTCACAGAATGGGATGCCCCAAATAGGAGTGCACCTGGCAGGGTCCAGTAGTGCTATGCCCAGCAAAAGTGTCTTTATCAGGCCTAATTTCAAATATGATAAGAGCAAATGCTTATATGGTCTTAAACAGAGGCTGCTGTAGTCACAGAATGGGATGCCCCAAATAGGAGTGCACCTGGCAGGGTCCAGTAGTGCTTTGCCCAGCAAAAGTGTCTTTATCAGGCCTAATTTCAAATATGATAAGAGCAAATGCTTATATGGTCTTAAACAGAGGCTGGTGTAGTCACAGAATGGGATGCCTCACAGCAGACTTAAGATCAGTTCAGTATATATGCACAGTTAGTTACTATAAGCAGCCTGAAAACGCTAACAAAGCCTGTCAGCCAGCTAGTAACACTCAGGCTGGATGAAAAAAAAAAAAAATCTCCCTGTCACAGCCTCCGTTTTTTCCTACCTTTCCCTGGCTTTCTGTCTGTCTCCTGTCTGTCTCCTGCCTGTCTCCAGCCTGTCCCTGTCTGTCCCTGCCTGTCTAACTGTCTGTCCCTCAGCTACACAGCGTTCTGTCTCTCACGAATGCAATAGAGAAATGAGGAAAAGCAAGATGGCCGCCGTTAAATACCGCTGTGTGACGTCACCGGGCTTGCTGGCTGCTGATAGGCTGCATGTGACTGCCCCAGCTTGCACTGGCGCGGGATACATGTCCAGACATGTCCCGTCCGCCATCTTAGAATGCCTGTAAATGTAAATGAATGGATGTTAAAGGAAAACTTCGAGTGATCGAATCGCGGGGAAATTCGGATTAGATCCGAATCGAATTTTTCCTGAAATTCGGATCGAATCCGGGTTCGTCCGGATCGATTCGCTCATCCCTAATTATATGATTAAAAAACCACAAAGATTTGTTTAACATGATCCGAAAATTGATGATACAATTAATCTTATGTTTTAATCCATGTTCTATATTACACCCCCACCTATTTTCAGGTGTCAGTATGGATATGGTTTATCATTTAATTTTCCTTCTATCCTACATTTCACATAATTCAATAATTGTACAAGATGCTATATCCTTGTACACAGGGAGACATACCATCTATAATTCATCCCTTTAGGGATCCTTATATGCATTTTAAAAATCCAGAATGCCTCCCTAGCCAATAATTTCTTTGTAATATCTCCTCCTCTGGGACCTAAAGTCCATTTCTAGGACTTTTACCCTTAGTCTGTAATCCCCACCATGGTCCTCCTTAAAGTGTCTTGAAAGGTTAGAAATACTTCTCAAATTAGTATCTGTTTTTGCTCCATAGACATGGAATGCTATGCATGCTCTGCAATTCTTACTTTCAACTTTCTAGTTGTATAGCCTACATATTGGCATTTGCATGTAACACATGAAGCACAGTATATTACATTGCAGGTGCTACAATTACTTACCTGTCTGCTCTCAAAGACTCCCCCTGTGTTCATAGCTTGTATTGTACTCCCCTGACTTTGAGAGCACTGCAGTTTCAGTACTCTGATAACACTGCAGCATTTTCAGTACTCTGTAATAGCATCTCAGTGTCAATACTCTGATAGTACTGTCCATATGACTGGATCATTGGTGCTCTTTATAATTGTATTCTGCTTTAGTATTAGCCAGCTGATTCTTATTGGAGCCTTTTCTGGCATACAGACGGAGCATTTCGGAAGTTTTCAGTCAAACCCCTGGATAAATCAGTGTACTCATGGCTGGATGAGCCACAGAGCATATGGGGGACTGGCACTACTCTCTCCCTTTACCCAGTATACCTGGGTCAGTAGCATTCCATAGTACTGTTTGTTCCATTTTGCACTATGCACAAATATAATTATTTTCCAGATGTTTATATAGTGCAGACACTATTTTTGAAATGTTTTCATTGTTTTTATTTATGCACAGTATATGTGGTGTTTTATATTTTGAATAGGCTATGCATGATAAAACGGGGTATAATTAATACCATCTTGTGGATGTATTTTTATGATGGGGAAGAAGATACACATCTATTGCTGTGAGAATGCGCTCTATGGGTCTATTTTAATGTTTTAGTTGTACGTTATTTGTGTATTTATTAGTAAAATTGTTTTTGTAGTTTGATCATTTTGTCTGTCGTGGCTATATTTTTTTGCTTTGCAAAAAAGATTCTTTTGTAGTTCAGGGTCTTGCACATTATCTCTGATGCTACTAACATTTGGCTTATTATAGAAAAAACATTTTTGCTCTCAGGCAGCTCACAAATGGGTCTAAAAATACAGGAGGAGGCCAAGCATAAGAGCTTCTATTGGTATCTTTAATCTATTGCCTGGGATATATATAACGCTTTTTAAAAGTACATAAAAGTATAGCTACAGTATAGTTATAGTCAAGAAAACAAAGCAAAGCATGGTCTGATTTGCTTTATTAGGTGAAAAGCTCCGTCCCTACCCTTTGCTTAAAAACCCGCAGAGGTCTCACCAGAGGTAAGATGTGGCATAAGGAAGTTTTCTGTACTAGTATACATGTAATTTATATTTATTGTAATGCTAGAATTGAAGAGAACCTCACAGTTCCATGACATTCACAGTAGTGAATCCTTTTGAAAGCTATTTTTCCCACTAATGATCTGCCAAGGAATAAAAGTTGTCTCCTTTTCTCTCTCTTCAGTGTCTCTTTTTATACAGAAATAATGTTCCTGACAGTCGATTGGTGCTACATGGTGTTGACGAGTCTGTGATTTACATGATCCTCATTGAATCTCCAAATAACTTGAATGTTGCTTGGAGGTTTCTAGGCCCCCGATGCATAATTTATATGTTGCCCCTGTGAATAAGTTGAAAACAAATTTCATGGATGGCCTTGCATTACAAAATTACTTTCTGTCATCTGCAAACACAGCAACTTCACTTTTAAGCCCCATCTTATAGCATTTATTTACAAGCACAATAGTCCAAAACAGAGCATTACAATGCCATACTGTATAGAATAGGAACCACTGGCTTCCCATTTAAGGGAAGTCATTAGACAAAGATGCAGGGCTAACCACGATGCCACCAATGATTGAAGAGAGAACACACTGACTGTAAGAAGTACATTATCTACTCAAAAAAAAAAGTTATTCTTTGGAGGGCAGGCATCAGGGCAGTTCAGGTAATACAGGTAAAAATCAACAGGTGATCATTCCCCTAATTGTTTTGCCCAAGCTGAACTTGGACAGTGAAAGAAAAATAGTTTGAGCAGACAGCTTACCCTTACTGCCCCCTACTACTGATTAACATCCTCAGCCTGTGTTCAAGAACCCTACACTCTATTTCCAGGGACACCACAGTGGCCTTGATTCACTAAAGGTAAAAATAATTAGTGGAAAACTGGATCGCATGCAAGAATTTTTAAAATAGCTGTTGAATAAAATGTGTCTACTTGAATACATTTGAAATTGCAGTCGAAAAACTTTGTGCTAGCGAAAATGACTTTACAAGTGGTAAACTGTGAAAAATGGGTTGAATTTTCCAGTAAACATTCATGTATGTGAGAGAGAGTTTCTGATTAGCTAACTTTCCTTTGTGCTGACCCTTTGTTGAACTTAATTTACATCTTTATGTAACAGTGCAGGTTTATGTTTGAAAAGTTACATATGAGGCTGAGTGTAAAATCATCCTTGTATATTGGCTTTTACCACATAGCATTGTCTATCTAATGCATGCATTTATTATATCTGTTGGCAATAAACTACGGCAGCTGGATTATTCAGTTTTAGTTATTTATCTCTTATTTAGCTGTGTATGTACAAGTATGGTGGGATGGGAGGGGCCCCCAGAGCATGATTCACAGTGAGCATAGGGGATGCTAATAAGGACCAGGAGTGGCCACATCCAATGTTTGCCTTTTTTACTGTTGCGTCTGTACAGCCTCCAGTCTATGTGATCAGGGGTGTGCCTTGGTCCGTGTTTTATATTGGTCATGTGTGACTCAAGTGCTTTAAAATATGCTGTCCCCTTTGAAAGTGGACAAAAAGCCATGTCAGGTGGCCCTGGAATCTATGATTGGCTACACAGCCATAAATGCACAGTAGGACCTGGGAAAGGTGAGTTTTACTGGGTGAACGGGGGGGGAAGGGGTTGCATACAATTATTTTTAAGGGCTTTTTCTCCCACTTGAATTGAATTAGCAAAAACGAAAAAATGCAGCTGAATAACAACTAGAATTTCCGCACAAAAATCCCACCTTTTACTCAAAACAACAAATAAAAATTAAAATTAGATCTTTAGTAAATTAAGCCCAGTGTCTGAAGATGTCCCTGCTAATTGAAGTGCTCTTTTGCAGAATGATTTTTTACTAGGTCTTTTAGTGGATAAACACATTCAGAAAAAGGCCAGTGTGCTATTAGGGAAAAAGGAGACAAGGATAGCTAACAGAAAGGATAGCTAACAGAAAAAAAATATTTTAGGTACATTATTATTTGAAAGGCCGTACAGCCTCTAAAAGTAATCAAGTTATACATTTAATAACTTTAAGTATGACATCAGCTATGTTTTTTTCCTAGGATGCTCTTCAGCTCCTCCCGTGCATATGATCATCCATTGCAGAATGCATGTCAGCGCCAATCAAAGTGGGAACCTGCTCCCTATTGTCTGACAGCAAGGACCACAATAACGCTGTCAAGGGAGCTCCAGTTCCACTTGTAAATCCAATGCATCAAAAAAGCTTAATACTTAGCATTTAATGAGACCATCAAATCGGCATCCCAAGTAAAAAGAAGCATCTATTGGGAAACACAATGCATTTTTGGGGTTATCCAATGCTGAAACTGGGATCACAGCCTAGAGGTCTTCTCGGAATCAAGCTTAGGAGCGCAGATTTAGTCTATGCATGGTGGAAATGGGAATACTATGGAAATAGAGAAGGGGAACATCATTCATTCTGCTTTGTAATGTAATCAGAAAAAAATAATTTCTGCAATTACACTGGAGCCCTGCAAAAGACACCCGTCTACCCAGACAGATAGTAGCTAGATATTTTCAGTGGAACACTGGTTTGACAGGTACTAGATGGGAGTGGGGTGAACACTAAATATAATAATTAGGATTGGAGCAGAGCTTTGATTAAGGAATGATACACTGTACATGGTCCACCATTGAATTATAGACTATAATAAATAAAAAACATAATGCACTGTACACCAAAGGCTATGTTATAACCTTAAAGGTTATATTTCTTCGACATAAAAGTCTACATGTACAAACTATCAGGGCTAACTTAAAAGGAACATTATTGTGACAGCATTTTTTACATGATTTAGTGCTCTTGTAATAGCCGCTCAATCATAATCATGAACATATTTTAATATAGCCATCAAACGAAAATCTTCCGGCAACACTAATTTAAGTACTGTAACAAACATGCAAATGAGGTTTCTTAATTACAGTTATTGAAGGCTTCTCCTAAACAAAGCTCTTCAATATCGAACATGACCACGAACTGTTCTCATTATGAGGATTTTTTCACTCGTATAACATCTTACTACAATCAAATATGCTACAGAAATGTCAACCTTTATTTAATTACACACTCAGCTATAGGCTGACCATTGTTTCTGCTGTGAACACACTTGCCAACTGAACATTAGAGAGTAAATTATGAATAATTATAATTAGTGGCCCTCACTCTGCATTGTCTAGTATAGTGATGGGTTAGCAGAACTGTGCAGAAATAGAGTTGGTTTATTATAAAGAAGATTGACAGGCCATGAAGGCTAAAAAATGTACATACTGCTCACCCACTGATATCTTGATAACTAGCAAACATAAGTTAAGTGTCAGTATTGCACAAATATGAAAACATTTTCTGAGTAAATTGAACTCTTCAATGTAATCCCCCTCCAACTTCAACACAGGTATTCCCCTTTTCTCTGTTGATTGTTCTAGTGCCCTCAGAATTGAAGTAATCATCGAGAAATTGTTGCCCATGCAGACATTCCTTCAGGTTATAAAAGAGAAAGTCATCACTGGAGGCCAGGTCAGGATGGTAGGATGTAAAGTTAAGCTCCATGAAGCCACATACCTTACTGCAGCTTTGGTGTTTAATGATTTTGCATTGCATGGACTCCCCGACTTTTCCCTACTTTGCACTGTATTGCACTTGCAATCCTGTCACCAGTGCTTTCATCAGACAAAACACACTGGGGTAGATAACTTATTGAACACCCCTCTTAAGAATGGTAAAGGTAAAGATAAAATACTAACCTGGATGTTCTGTACCATACTCCAACATTTGTCTACTATTACTGACTCTGCAGCTGGCTGTGTTCTACCTTGGCTGGCTATGTTCTCGTGAAGAACTTTTCAATTGGACAGAGGCACAAAAAACCTTAAGCATTAAGTCCTGCTGTAGGAGAAAGATACTTACTTGGGTGTGCAACCACGGTCTCTGCAGATGGGCTCTCGCGAACCATCTGCTGTATCCAGATGTACCATATAGGTAAGCATGCATGAGTACGCATGTCGGTGCTAGAGTTAGCATTTATGCAGCAAGTTTCTTAGGTTTGGCAAGTTATGTAGTGAGACCAATGATGGCCACCAATTCAATTTTTTTTAATACACTGTATATCCCAATGACCTTTGATTAGCTGGTGACCACATTCTAAGTCATGATAGTCCCAAATTACTTTGGCATTACTAATGTTTATTTCCTTATTGGCTGTGGGTGCATTGTGTGACCATTCGATCCATTGCTGACCTTTTTTGAAATCCTGTCTGTGAGCTCCCTATAACTTTGAATTTTTGGCTTGGCTGATAAATAGCCATATGTGTTTTATATTTGATTTGGCCACACACTTCAGACACTGTGATGGTGGGGGAAAAGTCTCTTCCACCAATTGCTTTCAATGATAGTCAAGTATACGAAGAATCCCAGGCACGTGCATGGCAGGGTAAAGGATTATGTTTACAATAGTCATCGGAAGCTGTATCCACAATAGTATCTTAACCTGCCAGTAGCTCTTTGAGAAGCTATAAACGATACATAACTGAATAAATATTAATATAGCCAACTAAAATGAGATTCCAAGAAAATTGTCAAAACTACAAAGAGCAATAGAAAACTGGGAGGCTGATTTATTAATAGCGGCAGGTAGCGACAGTTGAGCGACTGTAGCGGTATTTTCACAGCGCCCGCTAGTAGTTGCTGTGCTTGGCCGTTGTTCGGTTGTTGATAGCGACTCAGTCGGTGTGCAGTAATGTTGAATACAAGGTGATGAGTCGCTATTTGACAGGTTCCGCGCTGTATGGGAGCGCATGATAGCGAATGGCCATAGCGACCGGCTCCCACCATATTCATTAACAAATCACGCTCCAAAAATTCTCTCGCTGTGAAATGCATGTTTAAACCCCAGAGCGCTGGCGGCGATGGGTTAAAAGTAGTTTTTTAACCCCCAAACAACCATATTTTGGGAAACCAAAAAAAACAAGTTTATAAAAACATTTTGGAATATGAATACATTAATATCAGACCTGTAATATCAATTCTGCACAAATTTTTTTTTATTTTTTTCTTACCTTAAAAAAAAAATACCTAACATGGCAGAAGTGGTAACAGAAATTTTCACATAAAAAAAAAAAAAAAATTATTAACAATTAATTATTAATATTTAATTGTTCCATTGAAATGCATTGGAGAGCGCCAGGTAGCGAGAGGTCATACCTGTCGCTGTTCAAGGTCGCTCGCTGGCGCTGTGGGGTGAGGCTGGAATAATGATGAATGAGTCGCTATCTGGCGCTATCTCAGTCGCTAAGCAGGATCGGCTTGATAAATGTTTGATTGTGGTGGGGAGCCGGCGTTCTCTTGGCGGTGACCGTCATTACCGTTCACTCACCAGTCGCTACCTGGCGCTATCCCTTGTTAAATAAGGGCCAAAGTGTGTTTACAAAAAGTAAATTTTGATGCCCCAACACAAGTGTGTTAAAACACATACAACCCCCTGTTTACTACTTACATCTGCTGTCACGGGATGCCACATTTTTTCCCTCACCAAGTCAAACTGACAAGCTGTTTTAAGCTGTATTTAAAGCTTGATAAAAGTTAATTTATGTCAGATTCCAGCAGAGATTATCTTGCAGTCTAACTGCTCCATCTTTAAACATTCCTTTCGAAAATTGCTAGTATTGCTTTTATTGATATCTTTCAAGATACAAAAGAAACACGTTACAGTGGATGACTTACACACTTGTGTTAGTCGTCCGATTAGAGTGACAGCTACAGCTCATTCGGCATCAAAATAAAATGTTCTCACAAAAAAATCAACCAAATTTCAAAAAGGTTTAAACACTATGCAATAGAGGATGACAGTAGCACTCTTACGTGGGTGCAAAAGCTTGCGGAGGTGTCGCAATAGGTACAACAAAGATTAAAGCTGGCATGCTAGTAGTGATAAATCCACGTATATTAATTCCTCATGTGTGAAACAAACATGCCCATAAATTAGATACAGCTCACGATCCATAAAGTCCAACGTTTCAGGGGACTGGTACCCCCCTTCCTTGGGGTGAGACTGCTAGCAGAACACCATTCTTTACAGGGTTAAATAGGGAAAGGGTAAAAAAAATCTCACCTGATGTCATTGATGACATCACTAATGTAAACATAACGCATATACAAAATAGTAAGAAACATAAATGAGAATAAGCCCAAATAAATTAGGGCCAAATAATAAAAAAAAAACCTTTAATACTATGCCCCCCAGCGGAGTTATAGAGCAGATTGTGGCTCGAGTCATCCCTGCCTCCGCCGCCGCCACTGAGAGCAGCGTCCGTGGTAACCAAGCAACAGCTCAGATCCCTGTCTGCCAGTTTAAACACTGTTAAACTTTCAGCTTTTACTGGATATTTAGAAAAGTAAAACAAAAGAAAGGTAAAAACAGGAATCGCAATTGCCATGACTGCCTAAATCGCATTTAATCTCTAACCAAATCTCTCAAAAGAGATGTTGCTCTTTTCTGCTGCAGTTTGGCCTGATTATATGTTTCAACTGGCACTCAATTCCAAATACTATTCCAGTTTAAAGGCGGAAAATTCAGATTGTGTCTTCTGTGTCTTCTATGAACTCCAGCTACAGATATAAAATGGCAGATAATGATTAGTTGGGTAAGGCAAAACTCTGCCAATTGTATTGCAATTTAAATTGTTGGAGCTAACAAGAGCATATGTCTTACCTTATTTAGCTTAAAGAAGCACAAAACTCCCTGGTGCAATCAGCGCAGGATTTTTCTGGTCCCCTGCCATCCCATGATTGGCCACTTACATGCTGAACCCCCTCCCCCAATCTGCCTCTCCGCCTCCAGGTTTAAGTGTGCTCCAAGGCTGAAGCTAAAACATTGCAGGGACCGATCATAGGTCATGAAGGATAAATTTATGGGATTGACGTTTTAGTATTGTAGGGGCAGAAATAGTGGCAGGGATGGTTGTGGCCCCCCACAGTCAACAAGCAGAGGCTATAATATTAGAGGCAAATCATGGGCTGTGGTTTCTTGGCTGGGGGTATAGTGGTGCCAGGTACAGAGGGGCTCGGGGGACTAGGGAGGTAGAATTAGAAATGAATGTTAGGAGCAGCAGCCCAGCCGGTCCCAAAGTGGTGTGACAAACTGGGAATTCTCCTAGGTCTCCCTATGGCCAGTCTGCCATTAGGTGCATCACAATGTGCTATCAGCAGTGGACACTGAAATACATGTTGGGGCAGTCAGGAGCATGCTATTGCCGACATTTCTGAAATCAGAGGGCTGCATCCCACAGCAAACTGTGAAACTGAGCCTGTGGGAAGACAGGTTAGTGTTTTAACCATTTAACTGTCAGCCTACCTAGAGATTTTGCCCCGGTCCCCTCACTTGTTGCCTGGGCAAAATTATATATCATGTTTTTCACCAGAGTTTGGGCTTTAAAATGAAAAGTTTGTAATTTTGTCAGTTCTTTCTCAATATTTTTGTGTGAAATTTGTAAAAATCTGTAAAAATAAAATGTTGGCAGTTTCTTTCAAAAGATTCAAGAACATCATATTGTGTTTAAAAACCCCATTCCTCCTGATTAAAACAGTACCGCAGTACCACATTTGTATCAGTTGACACCCCTTCCAGCCCAGGAGACAACGCAAGTAAAGGTACAGGTACTGGAAAGGTTTGTTTTGAGAGTGACCCAGAGTTTTTCACATAGTGGGCATCATAAAGCAGTTGAAATCACAGGTTTTAGTTCACTTGAGTTAAAGTAAAGTAAAAACTGGGAAGCTTTTTATGACCATCAGATTTGCTGTGCGAGAGGAGCCTGCTGTCCCACCTAGTGAGCCTGATGGGCCACCAGCAGACTGACAGCCAGCTCCGAAGGAATTCAGAATGTATAGGCTGCCCAATTTCCAGCAGGGTTCCTTAAATGGAGATTCCCTCATGCTGCAGGGTAGAGGGGAAGCAAAGTTTTATTGACTTTACTTCTTTTCTTATTTTTACAGTACTTGCTTCTTTACTTATTCTTATTATATTCTAATAAGGTTTACATTTTTTTTATTATTTTTATTTAGCAGTCAATGAAGCAAGACCAAGAATCAAGCATAGCACTTAGTAAAAAACTGATGTCATTTTCCCACAGCCCCTTTAGAGTTATACATTTATATCCTAGTATATTTTTTGTGGGAAAATAATACTAGTTTATTGTACTTAATCTTATCTAAATTAAGCTTTGTGTTGCCCTTTCAGGAAGAAGACTGAGGTAGTAATAGTAATAGTGCCTAATAGCCAGCAATCATACACAAATCTTCTACTGACAAATGGTAGTCAGAAGATGAAATATATACCTGATCAATATACTTAGAGCCTTATTTATGGAAGTGCACCATTTTGGGCCATTTTTGAGCACTGGCATCAGTTTATATTTTGGAGCTGTTATTAGTACATATTAAAAATCAAATTGGATTGGTGTACTAGGTATTGGCTTGTGTCTCCTGTTGGACCCTTATGGTGATTATAACAACGCCAGTGAGCGCCGCTCTGTTCTGTCAACTCTTAGTTGCTGCACTCCCTGTTTATTTATCTTTGGCACTCTGAAAAGATTGGCGCTGTATGCAACAGGCGCTGGTCAGCATTTCATCATTACAGTTACAGGATGTAATTGCTGCGAACAAAGGGGAAAAACGCTACAGTGCGTTTAGGATGCGTTTTATTTGTTGTGGTTCTAAAGACACATTGGTGAGAAGAAAAAAACGAAAGTCACTGAAGCAAGTTCTGTACAAATAAAATGTGTATAACATAATCTATAAGTAAGGTTAAGTGAACTCGAACCACAAAGTTTGGGTCCATAAGTTCAGGTTCCCTACCCTGAACACGGACTTCAGTCAGTTCAGCATTTGGCCTTGAAGCTGGTTAACGGCTCAACCAGCTTCTACCCTCCCCTCAGGCAATCATGTTGGCCAGCAGGTTGACCATCTCGCTGCCCCTGCCCATGCCCTGCCCCCAACCAATAGGGAAGAGGGAAAAGGCAGGGCAGGGCCACGACGGGGGATGGCCACATGCTGGGAGGAGCTCCCTACCCATCCAGCAAGCAGGTGAGCAAACACAACACTCTGCCTGCTATGGGATGACGGGGGGGCTCTGTTACAGTCTGCTATGGGATGATGGGGGGCTCTGTTACAGTCTGCTATGGGATGATGGGGGGCTCTGTTACAGTCTTCTATGGGATAATAGGGGCTCTGTCAGTGTCTGCTATAAGGATGATGGGGGGAT
Source organism: Gastrophryne carolinensis (assembly GCA_027917425.1). Lineage (NCBI taxonomy): Eukaryota > Metazoa > Chordata > Amphibia > Anura > Microhylidae > Gastrophryne > Gastrophryne carolinensis. The sequence continues at coordinate 459,479,319 of CM051235.1, forward strand.
TCTGTCACAGTATGCTATCGGATGGTGGGGGTTGTTCGGCCACACAGTCTGCTATGGGGGTGATGGGGGCTGTTCTGCAAAACAGTCTGCTATGGGGATGATGGGGGTTGTTTTGCCACACACTCTGCTACAGGGGTGACGGGGGTTAATCTGCCACACAGTCTGCTATAGGGATGATGGGAGGCTCTGTCACAGCCTGTTATGAGATGATGGGGGACTCTGCCACACTCTGCTATGGAAGATGAAGGGGGGCTCTGTGGCACGCTGTGATGGACGATAATGGGGGGCTCTGTTACAGTCTGCTATGTGATGATAAGGGTTCTGTCGCAATCTGCTATGGGATGATGGGGGTTGTTCTGTCACACAGTTTGCTATGGGATGATGGGGGCTCTGTCACAGTCTGCTATGAGGTGATGGGTGGATTATTCTTATTTTAATACTTAATTTTTAATAAAGTAAACATATTAATACTGTCTCTTTTGTGCGGGGCGATTGCCCTCTGACGCCTGTAAAAAAAATGTTTTATTTGTTTACTGTATTTTTTTTTTTTGTTTTCTCTGATTATTTCGAGTACTTTCCCTACTCCATTTTGTGCAGGGCAATCTCCCTAGTGTTACCCGCAATTTGCCCTCTGACCCCATAAATATTTATTTATTCATGTATTTATTTCATGTTTTAAATTTTTCCTGTTATGAGTACTTTCCCTACCCTATTTTGTGCAGGGAAATCACCATGATGTCCCCCCCATTTGGGTCCAAACTGATTTCAATGGGGTTTGGGTAAAGTCCAGGTACCCTTAACCAAACTTTGGCAGTAAGTTCACCCGAACTTGACGAGCCCAAACTTCTCATCGCTATTTATAAGCAAGAAACACTTCAGCATCGTTCTGCCCATTGTGGTCTATGGGATCTAAACCTACAGCACCACAATAAACCACCGCAGCTGTTGTGATGAAGTGGGTGATATGCCCACGGAACGCGTGGCTCCTGGTGTGGTAGGCAGTGGGGAGACTTCACACATGTTATTTTCATGATACCTTGGCTTTATTTCTGGTGATGTTTTTTTGTGATAGATTTGTGATATTATGTTTTGATTGGTATTGTTATATATATATCAGTGCAAAAAATATATAGACAGTGCAAACCCGCGCTTAAGACTTTTTTCTGTTCCTAGAAGTTTTTTGTGTGCTGTAATACAATCTAAATGCCTTAATTGATGCTCAACGTGTATAAAACTCAACTATCCCAATAAGTTCAAATTGCCAATATCCAACATGTAAAACACAGAGCAAAATAATTTTTTTGGAAGAATAACAATACACCTATAATAAAATAAGTGATTAAGAAAGTCCAAAGACGCAATTCAATCTTTCAAATTAATAGGTGAAAACTGTTTTGTGTTTTGACGATGCCGTTGAGTGAAAATTCAAAAGAGAAGAAGTTCTGGGTGTAACTACGTTTAATCCACCAAGTGCCCACCACCTAGATAGCTTAGTCTTACCAGATGGCTATGCCAATCAAGCTTTTCAAATCGGGGCCTCAATTTCTCCTCGCCAGATACTTTAGGTCTTCTTTAATCATGAATCAATTTTTGCCCATGAAGGTAATTAATATTTAAAACTCCTCATTCAAAAGAGATCTTGCCTCTCAATGAATATATTCACAGATTGTACATAAAAAAGGGGAAGATAAACTGATATAGCGTAATACCGCTTTTAATTTGACCTTTTTTATAAAAATATAAATATAAAATGCGCACTCACATTTCATAAAAACAAAATCAGCTTTTATAGCAGACAAGGATCTCACCGCCCGTTGTTTACACCGCGGCCGCAGGTGTCCCGATGATAGAGGGGAAGAGGGGGGTGTGGGTCCTCATTAGATTGCAGATGCTGGATCTTAACTAAAAATCTGGATGACCACCTTGCCGCCTTTGTCTGAAGCGTTTCGTTGCGCTCCCGCAACTTTTTCCAAGATATATATATCAGTGATTCCCCTTTGGGTGCCTAATAATATATACAGGTGATTATATTTTCATTGGTGAATAGAGAAGATTGATATGTTTATGAGTTTTTATGGTTGGGAATAATAATTCTAAATTGATTGTTTGACTAGTAGCACTTGCACTTTATAAATGTACAGTCTTTGTAGTGATCCGGATCATAGGCAGGATTTGCACATGTTTAGTTGCACTGTTGGAACACTTCTAGGCATTTGATATCAATTTGTGTGGTGAGACTCTCCCCATCACCTACACACCTTCATGTCGGTTTGTCCTGTGTGTTATTGTCCCATTTATGTGTTTTTAAGGGATTTTGATATGTTGAGTGTATTGTATGTAGTGATTATAAATATGTAATTAATAAAAATGTATTTTTTGATCAGTTGAGAGTGCCTCCCTACATGCTTTTTTTTTTAAAACAAGGGCACCAGTCACCATGAACTATATGGCGCTAGTGATAAATTAGATGCTTCAGCGGTGACTGCTTTTTGTTTGATAAATCATGCACTGAGTGCCACTGAGGCTAAAATATTGGGGCTGAGCGGCATTGACTGGCGCTGACACATGATAAATGTGGCTGCCTGAATAGGGCAGAAAACAATGTTCATTAACCTTTCTGTATCTGTGTCAATATTTATTTTGGGTACAAGTGACATAAAGTTTTTAACAATGAGAAATTACTGAAACAGTCACCCAAACTTTAAGAACAAGTATCATTTGCCTGCTCTTTCTGGGAACAGGTTGGATATATTTTCATCACCTCTGCTTCTCAGCTGATCAATTTGTTACATTCTCCTGCTGCTGAGACTGGCCATTACATTGTAATACATTGGTCCATTGCTTAAAATGCTTTTTAGAAATTGTATACTGAGCTAGACAACTATCTGTGTTGCAGTCAAGAGGAGCATGAAGGCCATGTTTTTGCAAATGGAAAGGAGTCTGGTTACAATTGACAACTTGAGTGGGCCAGGTGGTAGGAGTCAGTTCATGTAGCTGGCTCCATTGGAGAAGTTAAATTAAGGGTTCTTTTTCAACAATCAATCGTCATACCGCTTTGTGTCTATTGGTCAACCGCAATGCATGAGTGGCGCAGGACTGGGGGTGAGGTAGGGGTTTGTAATTTGGCGGGAGAGGGGGGTTATTTTTTCAGATATTCTGCTTTAAATCACTTTAAGCTTTTAAAAGTTTCCATCATTATGTGCCAAAATTATGTTCTCAAAGTGCTGAGCTTATCTGTATTTTTTTCACAAAATATTATTACACATTTTACATTCCGGAAGAGGGAAAACATAAGGCTGAACACAAAAAAATGGTCTTTCAGTCTTGTACCTTTTGTATCCATGGCAGACAGGCAATGAATATTAGACCACCAGGATTTAGTAAAGCAAGTCAAATTCTAACCTGGGTTTGGGGTGGAACAAGTTCTCTCTGGAACAGATGACAAGTTGAACAAATATACCGTAATATTTTTGGGGTAAATGAGTACACTACAACCCAATACCGAATAATCCTACTCAATTTCGCCTCTAATACACTTGATAAAATAAAAAGTCCAGCAGGGTTTAAATAAGGTATACATACTGAGATCAGGAAGCAGTTAACTATTTTTATTTTTTTAACTCTCATTTACCAGTCATTTTTTTTTTAAATACAGAGGAGAAAACCTTCATTAACCTAATGAACTATTACATCTAAATGACAGTAACCAGGCTCTGCCAGCACCACATTTAAGTCTAATGTTCTCATTGCTTAATTACCGATTGAACAGCAACCACAGAGAGCCCAGTTTTCACTGGTTGTATATCTAGAGCCCCTTAGCTTTGTTTTCCAGGAGTTTCGCAAGTAAGGAAAATGATGAGCAGTTAATGTTGCGATACTGCAAATTGTTCCATGTTTTTTTTCATAGATGTAACACTAGAAAATACCCAACATTTGTATGCATGAACATTAAATCATAAAATACATGCCCTTAATAGATAAAAATAAATATACGCTCCTTTGACATTTTAAGCTTAAGCCTTTCTGTTTTAACCTTTAAAGACAATTTTCTCAGCATGTGTTAGATAATTCTGGCAAGCATTTTAACAGTGATTATCCACTGGTGCTCCTGTCAGGACTGTTTTTTTTTTTTTTCGGGAAGGGTTTAGCAACATGAAGAACCTAAGCCATGTTTAAATAGATATTAGGAGGTATCTGATATATATTCATATACCTGGAGACAAAGAAAACATATAAGGGGTAATTTGCATTGTAATAGACTTTGTCCTTGTAATATAGTACCTATAGCTGTACTGTGTAGTCTTTACACATTACACTGTAATTATGCTATTTTTTTTTGTTAAATGTGATGTACATGCATAGGTGGCTTTCTGAATATTTGTCACATGAAGGGCCACTTTAAATTGCATGTAAGGGAACACCTACATGTATTTGATGGTGTGATTCCACAAGATGTATACCTCCCTGGGAGTGGTGTTAATAATAAAAAAAAAACAGAAAGACGAGTTGATATGTCCTTATGTAGTGACAAAACATTGTCAATAGGTAGCCCTGCAAAACCAAATATAGTGGTGACTGGAGGTCACAGCAGAATTAGGACCTCTTATTTTTCACAACAAATGGTGAAAAATGGTAGTTCACAAGAGTATTTAAAATATTTTATTCAAAATTATTTTAGCAATATGAACAGGGAATTAAAATTAATATACAGATTGCTTAATAATAATAGTGTAATATATTTATTTTGGAATACCCAATACCCGTGGTTATGATGTATTACAGATGTGTCATATTCTAGTATGAGAGGCTGGTTCTGCAGGGAGGACCTACAGTTGCACCTTCCTGTCCACTATTTATTCCACTCTCCTACCCCCGTTAAGGGGATAATTCTTGCTACATTGTGCTGCTTTCCAGGGGGACACTTCCACAGGGGTGGATGGCACATCCTAAGTTTCACTGTGGGTAGTGGAGCGGGTTTGACGCCATCAAGGATATACTTGTGTAGGTTTGCCTAGTAGTGGCTTGTCTTGGGCTGTGTTTTACATAATTGTTCTTTTGATCACCCAGCTACTGACAACTGTATAGGGTAGGCTGCTGCTTGTGTGTATGTGTGTAAGGGTGGGTGTGGGGAAGATCATCATGGGAGAGCAATAGTGAAACACCCAGCAAGTCTGTAACCTATATACGATAAAAATCATTGCATTATTTTTATGTAACTGCATTTAAAGTATGTCATTTTATGGATGAATTAAATGATCATGGCTCACTTTTTAGCAGTGCGAAATGATAGAGTATACTTTTCTATCTTAATTCAATAATAGGTTTTCAGGGATCACAGCCCTTAGTGAATCACCTGCTATTCAGATCTTGATCAAGATGACCACACAAGAACCACAGACAACAATTCTGTAGCAGCAGCGTGATAGCTTTAATTGGCACGTATTGAGGTAGATATAGGGTTATTCAAATGAATGCAAATACAAACAGTAAAAGAAGAAGTAAAAACAACCAATCAAAAGCCATTAGACGGTCTATCAATTATCCCAAAAAATCAAACTAAAAGGCTGGATACACTTCTATATTTGGATAATATCCGAGAAGTACTGCAAGGGTTACAACTTTGAAGCATGCGCAGTTTAACTGGAAAAAAGGTCAGAAGGCCAAGCAAAATATCAAACCTCAGGACAGTAAAAACATGCACAGAGCTCAAAATTTAAGTGCAGGGATCTTAAATCCAGGAGTTCCAGAGCATAAGGGCCCGTCACCAGGTGTGGTAATCACACTCTTACCCTGATGGTGTAAAGGACTGATGCCTTAATATACCCTTAAAGAGCCTTTCTCAAGTCCTCACACTGTCAAAGATGGCAAAATCCGTAGTAACAGCTTAATTCAATCGATCATGCAGCAGTCTCTCCACGCAGTACATGAAAAGCAATAAGAGGGATAGTGCAATATGTCCCAAAGTACCAAAAAATGTATTTAATCAAATGCACTCACAAGATTAAAAGTATAAAACAGCGTTGTCAATACAGGAGATAGCCAGCAATTCTCACCGCCGTTTCCCCGATCCAATCCCCATAGCCATAAGGTCCAACTAATGGTGACAGGAAAAGACAGTCAATCCAAAGATGAAACGATGGTAAACCAATCGATCCTACGCGTTTCGTCGCCTTGGCGACTTCTGCTGGAATGCTTGGTGATAGTAAACATCGGTCTTTTAAACCGAAAGCAAGATGACATCAGAGACACGTGATATAATCACATGACCCGCTATAGCGCTTCCCCCTTACCTTAACAGTAAGACGAGCGCATGCGCAGACCCGTCTCTACCCGTGGTCCACACAAATGCTACAACACTTCCACCCTCACTTGTCAGTGAGGGCAGCGCATGCGCAAAGCCCAACAATATACATAATACATGGGGCTCAACGAGGGCTCGCACCTGTTATACAGCGCTTGCGCAACTTACTCAGCAGGGAACGCATCCTTACGCATAACTCTGCACATAATAAAGGTGCGTGCGCATCTAGAACCATTCCGCCCCTTCACAACCTATGGGTCCGTCAGCGTTTCCGCCCTCACCTTCCTACGGTGGCCCACAGATATTCAAGTGCAAACTCCTCTATGCTGCGCGCGCAACTAAAAATCTAGCACAGATCTTATTCTAAACATGCGCCGATCAACTACCAGCGGTAATAAATCTAAAAACAAAAATCCAAAGCCGCTCACGGAACTAGACCAATTTAAAAGGGGGGCCCAGCTGGTGAGAAGAGCTTTACAATACAGAGATAAAGACAACCTTAAAACTAATTGTCATAAAAACAATTAAAGACATATAAAAGATTATAAACATATTTATGCCCCATTCCTCTTCCCCACACCCACATAGGGATAATAATAACTAGACCTCAAGAATCATTAATAAAGCAATTGAGGTCAAATTCCACGTTTAGACCTCCCGGGACCAAAGTATCTAATTCGTAGATCAATTTACTTTTTCGTTGAGATAATTCCCTAACTAGATCTGAACCCCTCCAGTGGCGCTCTAATTTATCCAAGCCTGCAAAGGAAAGACAGCCAGGATTAGATGCATGCACCCTTTTGAAGTGGGCAGACAAATTATGTCCCTCATAGCCCCTCTTTATGTTGTAAATGTGTTCGCGAAGCCTGGTCTTAAGTTCACGAGTGGTCCTCCCTATATATGTCAAACCGCAGGGACACCAGATGGCATACACCACTCCCTTCGAGCTACAGGTGATAAACTTCTTAATTTTATATGATGTCCCCGTACGGGTGTCATCAAACACCTTAGTAACTCTTCCCTTCCCAATCGCTGTTCGACATCCGCAACATCTCCCACATCTATAGAAGCCTATCGGTGAAACTTCAACTAAAGAGACAGGTTTAGGGGGATCAATAAAGCTACGTACCAGTTTATCCCTCAAACTGGGAGCTCTCCTAAATATACAGATAGGCTTATTGATATAAACCTCAGGACAGGGTGACTTATTGTGTGGTTACAATATGAGGAACAAAGTCTTAGTTTTAGGAATTATAATTTATAGCTCGGTACATTGAAGGAGAACTTAAAGGAACCTATCTGGTTCCTGTCTTGCTAAGTCTGGTTGCGAAACATGGAACAAAAGAAGAATAATTCCAAGCTAAGGGGAATACCAAGACCTTAAAGAATTACTCTTCACTCTAACAGAATTAAGAATTAAACCTTTTGTGCTGGAATTTATCTGTGAAGTGGTGTGAACAAGTGTTCCTCTGGTTAAACTTGTAACGTTTCTTGCAGTTTGGCTGAACTTGTTCACATTTTTGGGATTCGAGGTCCCAAATCTGAACTCTGTTCAAGTCTACAGAAAGCCCCTAAAGAAGCCAAATGTCCTTCAAATGCATTGGAAGACCAATGCATTGTCTGTGAATCATCATACTAATTATTAAAAGAGGAAATGTGTACAGTGGTATAGGTGAACGTGTCACAGGAAAAAAAAACTGGAAGCTCCAGCTCACTAAACATTACTTTCAGCACCAGATGAAGGAAGCTGGGTGGGGAAGTTAAAATCCACATCCACTTAAAAATGTAGGATTACCACAGCTAGGATTAGTTTTGCAGTTTTTTTGCCATAGATCCAGGAGGGTGGACCCACTCAAATCATCACTGGTTTTGATATGGGCTTATTTTTCAAAAGGCATATATGTGCCTTCATGTTGCTGTGTTTAAAGTAGACCAACCAATCACATGATCAGCTGATTAAAGTGGACCTCCAGTCAAAAAAATAAAGTTTAGTAAATTGTTTCCCCTCTTATGATCAGTGGCTTAAAGCGGACCTTCACTCTGAATAAGAGCATATCTTATGTTTCCCACACCCTGTACATACAGATTGCTCACATTAAAAATCATCCTACCTGCATCTACTGCATTATATGAGCCTTTAAACATCCAAGATGGCGGCTCATGGGACATCAGGCAGCCTGCTAACAGGAAAAGCCTTCTTACTTTGCTGCTCTGCATTCTGGGATTGCTGACCTTTTCCTCACCCCAGCTCTGCTCTGTCTGAGCAAAGCACAGCTATAACCCACCCCCTGCACTTTATCCCACTCTCCTCTCCTCAGTAAGTGTGATGCTTCTGAGTCAAGATGGCGGCACCTGTATGCTAAAATCCTGAACAGAGTTGCAGCCCAGTGGGGGAAAGAATAATAAGTAAGTGACTAAAAACGTAAAATATATTAATTTTGGATTCTTGGGAATCGTTTTATAAGGGTTGGGCTTTTCAATAAATTATGGTGAAGGTCCGGTTTAAGCAGTTTGAGAGGGCTTAACCCCCACGCAGATGTTGTGGAATGGCATGAAGATGATTTACTCTTGAATAACATGGGGGCAGCAATCTTGCCACACTCCTGATAGTCCTGCTTACTCATGAGAAACTGAGAGAGATATATGCCTCAGAAACAAGTAAAGCTTGCCTGTCATATTTCACACACGCTAATACCGAATAAACAGCTAATGTAGCAAATGGAACCTGTGTGAGGAAAGCTTTTACAATGTATCTTTATGGCGGCTGCAATAAAAGCATTCAGTCAGGTAATACAATTTAGTATTTAGCAGATTTCAGCTCTTAGCAAAGCAATGATGAGTCTTTACAATTGAAGGCTTACTCCTTCTGGCTAGAAATAAGAGATTACTGCACAGAGCTATGAGGCAATTTTGAGTAAGGGACTCGATTTTTGAAAAGCAGTTCTCTCATATGTGTGGCAAGATGGCTGTGGCCATGCATGTTTAGGAGTGCAGAACCTACCTGCTATTCCAAACATCTTCATGGTGCTAATCCCTCTCAATAAGCTTATGCCCCTGATTGCTTTAAGGGTGCAATTTACTAAGCTTAGATTTTTTGACTGGGGGTCCACTTTAAACAGTGCCAAGATCACCCCGCTTTTCATTCAATTTTTCCGAGGCTCCCATGCTCATCAGCCTAGGCTGTATCCCCGGCCTGCCTGTAGCTGTGGTGCACTCCTGCACCCAGCCAAGCAGATCAGCTGGGCACCGGAATGTTCTGTACACCACAGGGAGACTGAGGGTGAGATGCTCCGTAGCATAGGCTGTGGGAATGGGTAAGGTGAGGTTTTTTTGGAGGTGTGGGGCTTAAACAGCAGACCATTCAAATACGGATGCTCCCAGGGCAAGGATCAAAACCCTGGATAGAAAAATTCTTGGTTTAGGTCCACTTAAAAGTGCCTAAAGGACCAGATTATTGAGGGTTAGAAGGAACAGGATCCCCTGGCTATCCCCCCACCCCGCTCATCTATACACTTGTATTGATAAAGGAAAAGGCCCCAAAATACTTTTCACAAACGATGTTTAAAGTTCATCACAAGGTTACTATTTCCTTTTTACAACTGTGTAGAACAAATCAAAAAGTGCCCTTTACTGATTATGCAGAAACTCTTACATTTCCTTACAATTCCTCTGCAACAGCAGTGGGGGAAAGTATCAGGGGAGAACATTCCTCAACTTACTGCAAGATAACTATATGAGCCAGTTTTTACATGCACCTACTAGAGGAAATGCCCTATTGGATTTGGTAATATCAAATGATGATGACTTTATAGGGACTGTAACAGTCCATAAAAATCTAGGTAACAGTGACCATAATATAGCTGTTTTAAAGATACATTTACAAAAACATTAGCTGGCTAGGAGTGCAAAAACATTACATTTTAAAAAGGCCAACTTCACCAGGTTTAAGGCTGCACTCCAGGCAATAGGGAACAGCTGTTGCTTTAAATAAATTGTGAGTACCAACTGGAAAATAATTTCTATAGGTAACAAATATAAGAGACTAAAAATGAACCCCTCCTGGCTGACACCAGTGGTTAAATGGCAAAAAAGCACAGGGAGAGGGCATTTAACATTAAAAAAGCACAAAATGAAGGAGAGCAAAGAAAGAAAAACTCTAAACTCTAAGAACCCTAAACTTCTCTTTAAATATATCAATGCAAAGAAAACAAGTTCAGAAAAGGTAGGTCCCTGCACTAATGATATTGGGGAATTGGTCACAGGGGATAAAGAGAAGGGTGGGTTAAATGGGTTATTTAGCTTTTTGTACATAAGAGTAGCAAGGAGCCAATATAGGCGATGCCATTGCTGGAAATACCCCAAGCACAATTCTTAACTGGCTAAGCATTGACCTCATCCAAGAAAGCCTTAATTACTTAAATGTGAAAAAGACTCCAGAACTGGATGGACTTCACCCAGGAGTTTTTAAACAACTCAGCTCCGCTTTTTCTTTGCCTTAGAAACATAGAAGGTTGACGGCAGAAGGAGACCATACGGTCCATCTAGTCTGCCCTTATGTGTATACTGTATGTACTCTTTATCTTAGGATAGATGTGTGCTTATCCCAGGCATGTTTAAATTCAGTGACTGTTGATTTCTCAACTACCTCTGCTGGAAGTTTGTTCCAAGCATCTACTACTCTTTCTGTAAAATAATATTTTCTAACATTGCTCTTGATCTTCCCCCCGACTAGCTTCAGGTTGTGCCCCCTTGTTCTATCAGTAAGTTTCTTCTTAAAAACAATTCCCTCCTGAACCTTATTCAATCCCTTCACATATTTAAAGGTCTCAATCATGTCCCCCCTCTCCCTTCTTTCCTCCAGACTGTACAAATTAAGTTCTTTAAGTCTTTCCTGGTTTTAAGTTTAAGTCCTTCCACCATTTTCGTTGCCCGCCTTTGGACACGTTCTATTTGAATAATGTCTTTTTGCAGGTAAGGTCTCCAGAACTGCACACAGTATTCTAGCTGTGGCCTCACCAGGGCTCTATACAGCGGCATCACAACCTCCCTCTTCCTACTGGTGATGCCTCGAGCTATGCAGCCCAGCATCCTGCTTGCTTTTCCCACTGCCTGGCTACACTGTCCACTCATCTTGCAGCTATCAGTAATCAGTACCCCTAAATCTCTCTCCTCCGAGGTCCTGGCTAACACAGTGCTGCCCATACGGTACTCAGAGCAGGGATTCCTTCTACCCGAGTGCATGATTTTACATTTAGAGACATTAAACTCTAGTTTCCACAGTTTTGACCATCTATCCAGTAAAGCTAAATCATTTTCCATGTTGCAGACACCTCCAGGAATATCCACCCTATTACTAACCTTTGTATCATCAGCAAACAGACAAACTTTTCCTACCAAGCCTTCTCCAATGTCACTTACAAATATATTAAAAAGAATGGGGCCCAGGACAGAGCCCTGCGGCACACCACTTGTAACTCGCCTTTGTTCAGATTGCACACCATTTACAACCACACTCTGATACCGATCCCTCAGCCAACTGGAAATCCACTGAACTATCCAGGGATTGAGTCCTACCTTCAATAACTTATCTATGAGCTCCTTATGTGGTACAGTGTCAAAGGCTTTGCTAAAATCCAGATAGGCGATATCCACAGCACCACCTTCATCTAACACTTTAGTGACATTGTCAAAGAAATCAATAAGATTGGTCTGACATGATCTGCCCTCAGTAAAGCCGTGCTGTTTTGGGTCCAATAGGTCATTAATTTTTAGATGGGAAATTATCTGTTTTTTTAAGAGTGTTTCCATTAATTTGACCACTATAGATGTTAAACTAACTGGCCTGTAATTACTGGCTTCTTCTCTAATCCCCTTTTTATGGATTGGTACGACATTGGCCATTCTCCAATCATCTGGAAGCTCACCAGTTGAAAGGGAATGGTTAAGTAAATCAGTCAGAGGGGCTGCAATCACAAACCTAAGTTCCCTTAGAACTCTGGGGTGGATTCCATCTGGACCCATCGCCTTACTTACCTTTAGCTGTGCCAGCTCGGCTAAGACATCAGCCTCCAGAAACTCCGGAGCTGTGCCCTCCCAGCTGGATGCTGCGCTATGGCAATGCCTGCTACTATCTGAAAATACCGAACAAAAGTAGCTATTCAGATGGTCAGCCACAGCCTTATCTCCGTCAATATATTTATTTTCCCTATTTCTAATTTTTGAGACTGCATTGTTTTTCTTCTTTCTGTCACCAATATATCGAAAAAAGGTTTTATCTCCCCTCTTCATAGATTTGGCCATTTCTTCCTCCTTTTGCCCTTTAGCAGTCCTTATAATTAGTTTTGCTTCCCTCTGTTTAATTTTATATGCCTCTCTGTCAGCTACACTTCCACTTACTTTATACTTCTTATAGGCAGACTTCTTATCTTTTATGATAGTGCTGACTTCCCTAGTAAACCATAATGGTTTCTTCTTCCTTTTATTCTTGCTAGTTTGTTTCACATATTGCTTAGTTGCCTTTAAGATGGCCATTTTTAATAGTGACCACTGGGCACTCACTTCTGCTACTCTGTTCCACTCACCTAATTTTCTTTCTACATACTCCGCCATTTCCTTGAAGTTTGTCTTCCTAAAGTCTAGCACTTTGGTTCTGGTGTGTGATTGCACAATGTCTGTTTTTATTCTGAACCATAAGCATTGATGGTCACTGGAACCCAGATTTTCTTCAACCCTGACCTCGGACACCAGATCCCCATTGGTCAGAACTAAGTCCAGAATGTTATCTCCTCTAGTTGGCAATGTCACAAGTTGTTTTAGAGACACTCCATTAAGTGCCTCTAATATAGTCCTGCTCTTGCATGTCGATGCACTTGGGATATTCCAGTCCACATCAGGCATGTTGAAGTCACCTGTAATGACAATGTCCCCCTTCTCTGCCATTCCACTGATTTCATCTATTAACAGGTTATCTAGATCCTCAGATTGTCCAGGGGGCCTATATATCACACCAATTCTGACCACAGCCCCCTCCTTAGTCTGCATGGTAACCCAGAGAGTTTCTAGTTCATTATGTGTATGCTGAATTATTGTTGATTGAAGTGTAGTCTTGACATAAATGGCTACTCCACCGCCCTTTCTATCCAATCTGTCTTTTCTGTACAATGTGTAACCAGGTATGGCTATCTCCCAGTCATTGTGATCCTTGAACCAAGTCTCTGTTATTGCAACAAGATCCAATTCATCCCTGGATATGATAGCCATTAATTCACAGAGCTTGTTGCCCAAGCTGCGAGCATTGGTACACATCATGTGGATGTTGTTGGTATTGTATTTTAGTGTGTCCTTGATCTTTTCCACCTCTAGCCTACCACTGACCGGGCTTCCTGCTTCAATGTCCTGCTTCATCCTAAATGGTAGGGGACAGAAATCACCCTTACAAGTTACATCTCTGTCCCCTTCCTCTAGTTTAAATCAAAAAATGCTCTGAGTTCCACTCCAAGTTCTTCTGTGCCTTTCTGTGAAGGATGCAAGCCATCCCTCTTAAACAACTCACTGTTTGACCACCTTCTAACATCATGACTAATACATCCAAAGCCTTTGTCTTCACACCACTGACGTAACCACAAATTGAACTTGGCGATGTTGAGTGCCTTTTTTCCCTGATTACATATTGGCAAAACTTCAGAAAAGGTGATGGAACCTGTTATTTTGCTAAGTTCCTGACTAAAATTTTGGAAGTCCCTCTGTACAACAAACAAATCTTTTTGGGATAAGTCATTTGTGCCAAGATGTAGCACAATGTCCACTCGGTTATGTTTGCTTGCAGACTTCACAATATTTAGAATACGTTTCTTATCCCTATTAACCGTGGCACCTGGGAGACACCTCACTTCCTTTAGCTCATCTTTATCCTGTCCAAAGTCCACACCTCTAATTGTTGAGTCACCAACCAGAATATGCCTTTTCCTATTGGTTGGCTTGGTAACTGTTCCTTGCTGCCCTTTTGTACTCATTTTATATGGTCCCTTATTTAAGTCCACTTCCTTTGATCTTACCAAATCCTGCCCAGACTGAGCATTAGCAGATACATCCACATCAAGCTCAGAAAGAACAGCAAATGGGTTATATTGGCTTAGTCCAAAATGTTGATGTTTTTGTTCTACATTGCGCAATCTTCCTGAGCCAACAGTCTTCCACTCTGCCCCTCTCTTGTGAAGTCTTTGTGGGAGTGGTGGCTGTATACCAAGCTGCTTTACTGGCTGGGATAGCTTCATAACTTCAGACTGAAGAGTAGAAACTAAAGACTGTAATTTTGAAATCTTGTCATACAACCCCTTCATTTGCATACAAATTGGACAGCATCGCAAGTTCCACAGAGTACTACAAAACACAACGGCCAGGCAAGAGTTACACTGCACCAAACCAGACATTCTAGATAATAAGAATAGGCACGGCTAAAAAGTAAATGCTGTACTCACCACTATTTCTTGTGTCCAACCCCTGCTGTTTTCAAACTTCTTGATCTTTAAAGGCTCACTAAAATGGGTATAGTATCAAGAGATTGGTGCAAGGCAATTGTGGTTCCCATTTTTAAAAAGGGCTCTAGGTTTTCTCTGGGTAATTAGAAACCAAAGCTTAACATCCATTGTGGGAAATTGGCTTGAAGGGCTCTTAAGAGACTACTTACACGATTATGTGACTATGCATAACATTAAGTGGTACCAACATGGTTTTACAGAGGACAGAAGCTGACAGACTAGCCTGAAAATGTGCAGAGAGTCCCAGTTGTAAGCAATGTAGCACAGGGTTCAGTGCTGGGCCGCTATTATTCAACTTGTTTAAACATTATATAGAAGATAGAATTAATGGCACTGTCTCTATTTTTGCAGATGACACAATGATATGTAGCACAATGCAGTTTACCAAAGATGCTCACAAGCTTCAGGCTGGCTTGGACACTTTCAGTGTCTGGGCATCAATTTAGCAAATGAAGTTCAATGTGGATAAATTTAAGGTAATCCACTTGGGGTCTAATAATCTGCAGGCCACATATGCTCTCAGTGGAGTAAAGCTGGGAGAGTAATTTGGTAAGAAAGACCTGGTTGTACTGGTAGACCACAGGCTCAATAACAGTATGCAATGTCAAGCAGCTGCATCCAAGGCCACCAAGATATTATTATGTATTAGAAGAGGCATGTAATATTGTCTCTTTACAAGGCACTGGTGCGCACTCATCTGGAATATACCATCCAGTTCTGAGCACCAATTTACAGAACATTTACCCTGATTTTAGAAAGGTTGCACCAAACTGATAAGGGGAATGAAACATCTTAGTTATAAAAAGGATTACGGGAACTAAATCTATGTAGTCTTGAGAAGAGACGTCTAAGGGAGAACATGATTACTAGTATAAATATATAAATAGCCAATAGAACAAATTTGGAGGAAAGCTATTTAATGTTAAAGGAGGGACACCCTCAGTCTAGAGAAAAAAGGATTTAATCTCCAGAGGAGACCATCTTATTTAACCAGAAGAACTATAAATCTGTGCAATAGCCTCCCACAGAAGCTTGTTACAGCATCAACAGCCAACAGCTTCAAAAATGATTAGAAGCTTTTTTACAAGAAAATAACATTTACTACTACCTATTACCTGTAAAACAAATAGATTTCAACAGCCCCACCCCTTGGTTGAAGGACATATGGCTTTTTTCAACTGTATTAACTAAATAACAGGCCAGGATTTTATTTAAACAGGATCATGGGAGAACTCGCGTGGAAAAAAACTCTCATAGGGCTATAATACGATCTACTCACATTTTTAAAAATATCATTGCGCCTTTAAAATACATATGTCTCTTGAGCAGAAACCTTCTTGCGGCTCTGCAACATTGACGTCATCATGCCCCAAATACTCTAGCATGGCTGAATGGCGTGCACAGCATGGTGGGAACTAAAGAGGGTGAGACTGGCCGTCAGTTTACGCTTCTAAGCGCAAAAGAATCATATGTATTTTAAAGATGCAATTATACTTTTAAAAATGTGGGTAGCTTTTACCTTAGAATAAAACTAGTGAAGCTGCTAAAATGGTATTGTTCTATGAGCATTTTTTTTTCTATTGCATGTTCCATGCTCCTTATTAGGGATGAGCGAATCGATCCGGATGAACCCGGATTCGATCCGAATTTCATGAAAAATTCGATTCGGATCGAATCCGAATTTCCCTGCGATTCGATCGCTCGAAGTTTTCCTTTAACATCCATTAATTTACATTACAGGCATTCTAAGATGGCGGACGGGACATGTCCAGACATCAACCCCGTGCCAGTGCAAGCTGGGGCAGTCACATGCAGCCTATTAGCAGCCAGCAAGCCCGGTGACGTCACAGCGCTATTTAAGTCGGCGGACATCTTGCTTTTCCTCATTTCTCTATTGCATTCGTGAGAGACAGGACGCTGCTGTAGTGAGGGAGAGACAGAGAGCCAGGGACAGACAGGGACAGGCAGGAGACAGGCAGGAGACAGGCAGAAAGTCAGCGAAAAGCAGGGGAAGTTAGGAAAAATCGGAGGCAGTCAAAGGGAGATTTTTTTTTTTTCATCCAGCCTGAGTGTTACTGGCTGGCTGACTGGCTTTGTTAGAGTTTTCATGCTGCTTATACACTTACTGTGCATATATACTGAACTGATCTCAAGTCTGCTGTGAGGCATCCCATTCTGTGACTACACCAGCCTCTATTTACTATAATAACCCTTTACACTTATTCTAAAAGTAATGTGGCCTGGCCTGATAAAGACACTTTTGCTTTGCATAGCAGTACTGCTGCCAGGTGAACTCTGGTTGGGGCATCCCATTGTGTGACTACACCAGCCTCTATTTACTATAACCCTTTGCACTTATTCTAAAAGTAATTTGGCCTGATAAAGACACTTTTGCTGTGCATAGCAGTACTGCTGCCAGGTGCTCTCTGGTTGGGGCATCCCATTCTGTGACTACACCAGCCTCTATTTACTATAACCCTTTGCACTTATTCTAAAAGTAATTTGGCCTGATAAAGACACTTTTGCTGTGCATAGCAGTACTGCTGCCAGGTGCTCTCTGGTTGAGGCATCCCATTCTGTGACTACACCAGCCTCTATTTACTATAACCCTTTGCACTTATTCTAAAAGTAATTTGGCCTGCTAAAGACACTTTTGCTTTACATAGCAGTACTGCTGCCAGGTGCACTCTGGTTGGGGCATCCCATTCTGTGACTACACCAGCCTCTATTTACTATAACCCTTTGCACTTATTCTAAAAGTAATTTGGCCTGATAAAGACACTTTTGCTGTGCATAGCAGTACTGCTGCCAGGTGCTCTCTGGTTGGGGCATCCCATTCTGTGACTACACCAGCCTCTATTTACTATAACCCTTTGCACTTATTCTAAAAGTAATGTGGCCTGATAAAGACACTTTTGCTGTGCATAGCAGTACTGCTGCCAGGTGCTCTCTGGTTGGGGCATCCCATTTTGTGACTACACCAGCCTCTATTTACTATAACCCTTTGCACTTATTCTAAATGTAATTTGGCCTGATAAAGACACTTTTGCTTTGCATAGTAGTACTGCTCCCAGGTGCACTCTGGTTGGGGCATCCCATTCTGTGACTACACCAGCCTCTATTTACTATAACCCTTTGCACTTATTCTAAAAGTAATTTGGCCTGATAAAGAAACTTTTGCTGTGCGTAGCAGTACTGCTGCCAGGTGCTCTCTGGTTGGGGCATCCCATTCGGTGACTACATCAGCCTCTATTTACTATAACCCTTTGCACTTATTCTAAAAGTAATTTGGCCTGATAAAGACACTTTTGCTGTGCATAGCAGTACTGCTGCCAGGTGCTCTCTGGTTGAGGCATCCCATTCTGTGACTACACCAGCCTCTATTTACTATAACCCTTTGCACTTATTCTAAAAGTAATTTGGCCTGCTAAAGACACTTTTGCTTTACATAGCAGTACTGCTGCCAGGTGCACTCTGGTTGGGGCATCCCATTCTGTGACTACACCAGCCTCTATTTACTATAACCCTTTGCACTTATTCTAAAAGTAATTTGGCCTGATAAAGACACTTTTGCTGTGCATAGCAGTACTGCTGCCAGGTGCTCTCTGGTTGGGGCATCCCATTCTGTGACTACACCAGCCTCTATTTACTATAACCCTTTGCACTTATTCTAAAAGTAATGTGGCCTGATAAAGACACTTTTGCTGTGCATAGCAGTACTGCTGCCAGGTGCTCTCTGGTTGGGG
Source organism: Gastrophryne carolinensis (assembly GCA_027917425.1). NCBI lineage: Eukaryota > Metazoa > Chordata > Amphibia > Anura > Microhylidae > Gastrophryne > Gastrophryne carolinensis. The sequence goes on from CM051235.1 coordinate 459,497,903, forward strand.
CATCCCATTCTGTGACTACACCAGCCTCTATTTACTATAACCCTTTGCACTTATTCTAAATGTAATTTGGCCTGATAAAGACACTTTTGCTTTGCATAGTAGTACTGCTCCCAGGTGCACTCTGGTTGGGGCATCCCATTCTGTGACTACACCAGCCTCTATTTACTATAACCCTTTGCACTTATTCTAAAAGTAATTTGGCCTGATAAAGAAACTTTTGCTGTGCGTAGCAGTACTGCTGCCAGGTGCTCTCTGGTTGGGGCATCCCATTCTGTGACTACACCAGCCTCTATTTACTATAACCCTTTGCACGTATTCTAAAAGTAATTTGGCCTGATAAAGACACTTTTGCTGTGCGTAGTAGTACTGCTGCCAGGTGCTCTCTGGTTGGGGCATCCCATTCTGTGACTACACCAGCCTCTATTTACTATAACCCTTTGCACTTATTCTAAAAGTAATTTGGCCTGATAAAGACACTTTTGCTGTGCATAGCAATACTGCTGCCAGGTGCTCTCTGGTTGGGGCATCCCATTCTGTGACTACACCAGCCTCTATTTACTATAACCCTTTGCACTTATTCTAAAAGTAATTTGGCCTGATAAAGACACTTTTGCTTTGCATAGTAGTACTGCTCCCAGGTGCACTCTGGTTGGGGCATCCCATTCTGTGACTACAACAGCCTCTATTTACTATAACCCTTTGCACTTATTCTAAAAGTAATTTGGCCTGATAAAGACACTTTTGCTTTGCATAGTAGTACTGCTCCCAGGTGCACTCGGGTTGGGGCATCCCATTCTGTGACTACACCAGCCTCTATTTACTATAACCCTTTGCACTTATTCTAAAAGTAATGTGGCCTGATAGAGACACTTTTGCTGTGCATAGCAGTACTGCTGCCAGGCGCTCTCTGGTTGGGGCATCCCATTCTGTGACTACACCAGCCTCTATTTACTATAACCCTTTGCACTAATTCTAAAAGTAATTTGGCCTGATAAAGACACTTTTGCTTTGCATAGTAGTACTGCTCCCAGGTGCACTCTGGTTGGGGCATCCCATTCTGTGACTACACCAGCCTCTATTTACTATAACCCTTTGCACTTATTCTAAAAGTAATTTGGCCTGATAAAGACACTTTTGCTGTGCATAGCAGTACTGCTGCCAGGTGCTCTCTGGTTGGGGCATCCCATTCTGTGACTACAACAGCCTCTATTTACTATAACCCTTTGCACTTATTCTAAAAGTAATGTGGCCTGATAAAGACACTTTTGCTTTGCATAGTAGTACTG